>CM051265.1:44970908-45570908 GCA_027921565.1 Artemia sinica
ATGTACTTAGTGTGTTTTAATTTATGACAGTCATACTATTATCTTATAGATATTAAACAACATTTAATCGTGAGCAGTCAATCTCTAAAGTAACCGTAAATTATTTGAAAATTAATGTATATATATATATATATATATATATATATATATATATATATATATATATATATATATATATATATATATATATATATATATATATATATATATATATATATATATATATATATATATATATATATATATATATATATATATATATATATATATATATATATATATATATATATATATATATATATATATATATATATATATATATATATATATATATATATATATATATATATATATATATATATATATATATATATATATATATATTATATATATATATATATATATATATATATATATATATTTATATATATATATATATATAATATATATATATATATATATATATATATAGATATATATATATATATATATATATATATATATATATATATATATATAAATATATATATATATATATATATATATATATATATATATATATATATATATATATATATATATATATATATATATATATATATATATATATATATATATATATATATATATATATATATAAATATATAATATATACATATATATATATATATATATATATATATTATATATATATATATATATATATATATATATATATATATATATATATATATATATATATATATATATATATATATATATATATATATATATATATATATATATATATATATATATATATATATATTTAGTGTGTTTTAATTTTGGACAGTCATACTATTGCTTTAAAGATATTAAATAACATTTAATCGTGAGCAGTCAGTCTCTAAAGTACCCCTAAATTATGTGATATATATACATAGTGTGTTTTAGTATAGGACAGCCATTCTATTATCTTAAAGATACTTATGAAAGGAATGCTCGTGTAAACTTCAGAGGGGGCTAATTTGATTGGAAATTGAAAGTTCTAGTTCAATTTTTAAGAGTCAAAAGATATCCGAGGGCAACTAGCCCCCCCCCCCCCCCACACACCCTTTTTTCACCAAGCCCATCCGATAAAATTTTATAATGCACATTTTAGTGAAAATAGTTCAAAGGTCAAATAAGAAAAATTCCTGTGTCGACGGAACCCGCCAGGGCCCGGAGGCAGTCGTTATGAGTAATGCTAAGGGGCATATATAGTTCTTATGGAAGGAATGCTCATATAAACTTCAGAGAAGGCTCATTTGATTGGAAATTGAAAGTTCTTGTTCATTTTTTAAGAGTCAAAGAGATCGGAGGGCAACTATCCCCCTCCCCCTCCTTCACACCCTAAATGCACCAGATAAAAATTTTGAGATTGACATTTTGTTAAAAATGGTTCAAAGTTCTGATATCAAAAAACTCCGGTGTCGACACAGCCCCCCAGGGCCCGGGGGTAGACGTAGTAAGTTATGCCCTGGGGGCACATATGGTTGTTATGGAATGGATGGTCGTACAAACTTCCTAGAGGGCTCATTTGATTGGAGATTGAAAGTTGTAATTCACTTTTTAAAGTCAAAAGTGATTAGAGGGCGGCTAACCTCCCCCACACTCCATTTATTTTTTCCCAGAGGCAATTCATATAGAAGGGGTCGTCGTATAAGCTTCAAAGGGGGCTCATTCGATTGGAAATCGAGAGTTCTAGTGCTCTTTTTAAGAGTCAAAAGTGATCAGAGGGCAACTGCCCCCCCCCTCCAATGTGAGGTACCCGTTTTGTTAAAAATAGTTCAAAAGTAAGATAAGAAAACTCCTGTGTCGACACAACCCCCAAGGCCAGGGCAGGCGTTGTAAGTATTGCTCTGGGGGCATATATGGTTCTTACGAACGGTATGCTCGTATAAACTTCAGAGAGGGTTCATTTGAATGGAAATTAAAAGTTGTAGTTCATTTTCTCAGAGTGAAAAAATATCGGAGGGCAACTAGCCCCTCCCGCCCTCCCCGCCTTTGGGTGTATCGGATGGACAAACCCATCCGATAAAAATTTCATATGACCATTTTGTTAAAAATAGTTCAACCATCACAAATTTAAAACTCCAGGGTCGACACAACCCCCAGGGCCCAGGGACAGGCGTTGTAAGTTATACTCTGGGGATAAATATGGCTCTTATAGAAGGGATACTCGTATAAACCTCAGAGAGGCTCATTTGATTGAAAATAGAAAGTTCTAGTTCACTTTTAAAGAGTCAAAAGAGACAAAAGCTTAATCTAGTCCCCCCACGCCCTTTCCCCCAAACCCATCCGATAAAAATTTTGAGATAGCAATTTTGTTAAAAATAGTTCAAACATCAGATAATAAAAAGTCCGAGGTTGACACAAACCCATTTTTTTCACTTTGATATTGTTACTTTGATATCAGTTTTGATACTTTGATGAATATTTGATTTTTTTTTTAAGCTTGATTTTGATGAATTTTTAAAAAATAAGGAATTTTTAAAAAACTTGAATTTTTTTTGCAATTAAAAACGAACAAACATTAAATAAAAAAACTTTCCGAAAAACAGGTTTTTCAAAGAAAAGTAAAGACCATTTTAAACTTAAGCTCAGCAGGTACAAATACCTTTTAAAATTCAAGCTCAAAGTACCAGAAATTACTATTAAAGAATAAATGAAACCCAAGACCAACAGAATTTAAATAAACAATCATAGCAAAAACATACAACAAGTGATAATAAAAAATGAAAAAAATAGATCTTAAAGCGAGTAATGTTTAGATTGAATACGAAAAAGCTTAAAAGGAAAAAAAATGTTCCTATTGAAGTATAAATGAAACTTAAAAACAGAACTTAAACGAACGAACAGAAATTAAATAAACAATCAATGCAAAACAAACATACCATAGATATTAATGTAAATTAATAAATAAATATTAAAACAAGTGAAACTTAAATTGAATATGCAAATAAAGCTTGAAGCGAACAAAAATAACCGCAAACAAGAGTTTGGGTATGACCTCCTTCTCTCACTGTGAAAGTCTAAAACCTACTGCGTCATTGGCGCTTTACTGAAATCTATATGCCTCTTGAACAGTCTTGGAAAGTATAAACAACGTCAAACTGAATATTTGATGTATAATGATATTAATTGTTGAAGTATCCATCAGTTCAAGAATTTATTTCACTGTAATTGTATTTTTATTTTCAATGCTGTAAGAACTGGAAAAAAAAATATTTGTAATATAATTCGTTTTCATTTAAGCGCCAATGACGCAGTAGGCTTTTGGTTTTTATTTACAGTTAGGAAAGGAGGCAGTATCCAAACACTTGTTTGTAGGGAAACTATATTCGTCTTTAACAACTTTAAAAAGAGCTAATAAATTAAACTGAATATTTGATGTATAATGATATTAATTGCTGAAAGCTCATCAGTTCAAAATGTTACTATAATTTTAATGTTTATTTTCAACACTAAGTACAATAGAAAATATTTGTCATAAAATTGGTTTTCAGTAGAGCGCCAATGACGCAGTAGGTTTTAGACTTTTACAGTGAGAGAAGGAGGTCATACCCAAACTCTTGTTTGTGGTGATTTTTTTTTTCGTTTCAAGCTTGATTTTATTTTTCGTTTCAATTTACATGTAATTCTTTTTTTTTTTCACTTGATTTTTAAATTTAATTTTCACTCGTTTTAAGATTTATTTATTAATTTACATTAATATCTATTGTATGTTTGTTTGTACTGATTGTTTATTTAATTTCTGTTCGTTTTAAGTTTCATTTATACTTCAATAGGAAAATATTTTTTTTCGTTTAAGCTTGATTTTTCGTATTCAATCTAAACATTGCTCGCTTCAAGATCTATTTATTCATTTATATTATTACATGCTGTATCTTTTTGCTATGATTGTTCATTTAATTTCTGTTTGTTTTGGGTTTCATTTATTCCTTAATAGTAATTTCTGGTCGTTTTGAGTTTGAATTTTAAAAGGTATTTGTATCTGCTGAGCTTAAGTTTAAAATGACCTTTACTTTTCTTTGAAAAACTTATTTTTCAAAAAGTATTTTTTAATTAATCATATAAAAAGACTCCAGAGATAACACATCCCACCAGAACCTGGGGGAAAGTGTTATAAATTATGCCCCGGGGAGACATAAGGTTTTTTCATTTAATTTAACCTTCAATTTAACCTTCTCGTTAAATTGAATTTATCCGAAGAACTGGTTAGTCTGCCTACCAGTCCAGTGGAAAAGGCAGGCAAGCCTAGCAGCCCCAACCCCAGGGGTGCAATTGGGGACCCCCCAGGTACAGTTCTTTTTATTTTTCTGCCTGGTGCCTACACCTCTGCTTCGCTGCTATTAGAACCTTTTTACAATTGCTTGTGCCAGCCAGAAGAAGATCCTTTGCCTTTTTGCTGTTAGATTGTAGCTTGATTAGCCTAGTTTGGAGTTCATTTTAGCCTACATCATGGGGTGACAACTCAAAAAGAGCTATAGACCACCTAGTCACAGAGAGATGAGATCAGACTGCTCCATCCAGTACAGTGGAGCTGAATCTATTAATGAACAGATTACTATGCTCAACTCACACATTAACACCCTTAAGAACAAGCAGAAGCTAATTGCAGATTCACTTAATGACCAAAACCTTAAATCTACTATGGCAGAAGTTGTCAGCGAGGCACTGTCTAATGAGGTTGGTTCTTTGGTTGAGGCCTCTGTTAAAAAACTTGCCTCTAGTCATTTGCCTGCTGCTTTTGATGCTAACAACATGGAAATTATTAAACAAGAGGTATACAATAGTCTTAAAATGGATTTTGATGTGCTTGTTGAAAAGTCACTAAAAAACAAATATGATTTGAGGATGTCAAAGCTTGAATCATCACTTCATTTGCTTGACTCAGGTTTGTCAGAGCTGCAAAAATCTCTGAAACCAATTCAACTCAATGTGGATCGTCTGAGCGATCAGTTTGACCAAATGAAAATTTCAAATCAGCTGATCCTATTTGGTTTCAAAGAAGACCCTTATCCAGAAGCTTCTGGAAGCAAATTTCTTGGATTTTGCAGTACTAGGTTTCCCGGTATTCCTTTGACTAAGAATGACATAGTTTCTGTTAGAAGGATTGGAAAACAAGGCTCAGGTTTGAAATCTCGCCCACTTGTTGTGGAATTTTGTAGTCCAAGAATGCAGCAGCTTATTCTTAGAGAAAAGAAAAGTTTGCCAGGTAGTGGTGTCTTTATTTCTGAGTCACTTACAAAGCCTAGACTTCAGCTACTTAACTATGCTAAATCAAAGCTTGGGAAGAGGTCTACATGGTCTAGTGGAGGAGAAATACTTACCAAGCTTTCTGATGGTAAAGTGATCACTGTTAAAGAGGCATCTCAAGTTGATGTTCTCCATCAGTCAACTACAGCCGGTCCAAGCCCCTCCCAGGACTGAAATAAACCATTTTTCCCCTTTTAGCTCTGTTATTTTGTTGTTTTTTTTTTTTTTAACTCTTTTATGATTTAATGGTTTTTACTTATGCTTGCATTTATTTTGTTTTACATTATTCTTTTAAGTAAATTCAATAAACCGTTGATAACTCTTTCCTCTGGTTGCTTTTTATTGTTTTGCCTTTTTCTTTATTTTGTTTTTGCCTTTGTCCTTGTAATTATTTGTTATTTTTTAATTTTTTTGAGCTTTGTAGCTTGTTATTGTTCTTTGTCTTGCAGAATTTTTTTTTTCTTCTCTTTTCTTTTCTTTGTTGCCTATAAGTTTCACCTTTTTTTAGTTTCAATTTACCCTCTGCTATTTCAGCCTGTTTGTTTGATATCTTGTTCATTTGTGAAGATATTGTGTGCATTTGTTATGTGTGGTAAATCTGGCTGATTTTTCTTTTCTTTTGAATTCTTCTATTCTTAAATCAGTTATCTTTGAGCAACCAAGTAGTGCTGGCAAACAAGAGCCCACACACTTGACACTCTTCTTGAATCTATGGTTAATTCTAGTTGCAATTATCACACTACTATTGATTTTTGTGATAAAATCATGCCTTCTCTCTCTTTAAATAGTTGCTTTAATGTATTTTGTTTGAATGTACATGGGATACGAGATAAGTGGGATAGTCTGAAATCATATTTGTGGTCTGATAATTCTTGCCCTTTTGATGTAATTGGTTTAACAGAAACATGGTTATCTGATAATGATAATTTAACAGCTTATGGTATGCATGGTTATTTTGCTATTCATGTCCCTAGAATGGTAACAAAGTGCTCAGGGGGCATTTCTTTATTTATAAAATACGATATTAAATTTAGTAGACGGTATGACCTTGAATCCTTGTTTACTTCAGTAGTGTCTAATAGTAGGACTGTTTATTCTCTTGTCATTGATCTGAAAAGCCAGTTTGCATGTGATACTGTTTGTTTGTTTTATAAGCCCCCTCCTTTTCCAACACATCTGTTCTGTGATTTGCTTGATCAGCTTTCTGGTGTGGGGACTTTCTCTAAAAAACGTATTTGTGTTTTGGGAGATTTTAATTGTAATATGTTAAATGTTGGATCAAGTGATGAATGTGACCATCTCTTTGATGTGCTTTCTTCTTCTGGGCTACTTCCTTCAATTTTTTTTCCTTCTCGTGTTGATCCTACAAGAAATTCTGCCACTTTGATAGATAATATTTTCATTTCTCATTCTCCAAAATTGAAGTTTACTTCTGGTCTTGTTTTCACTGATCTGTCTGATCACTTCCCTATTTATCTATCACTTTTTGTGCCTAAAACTGAGATTGCTGTGAATGAGCAAGGTGAATCTTCTTTTAGAACTTTTACAGATAAAGAAATTTCTAATTTAATTCTTAGTCTTCAGAGTAATGATTGGTCTAGTGTTCTTGAAGCTAATGATGTTGAATGTGCAACAAGTTTATTTGTGTGTCGTATGGGAGCTCTGTTGGATAAGCATTTTCCTCTTAGGAAGAGACCAAGGAATTCTATACCCAAATGCCCATGGATGTCCATAGGTCTAATCAATGCTACACATATGAAGGCGTCTCTGTTCAAGGTTGCATGTAAAAGTTAAACACAGGATGATCTTTTGAAGTATAAACATTATAAAAATGTACTTACAACTTCAGTACGTGCAGTCCAAAAAGCTCTATTTTTCGCGTCGAATTGATGAGTGTAAGGGGAACTTGCGAAAGGTTTGGAATGTAGTTAATGAAGCTATTTCTCGCAAGAAACTCAAACAGTCCCCCCATGTCATTACAGGAATGCTGATGGATCTATTGTGGATAAAAATTCTTCAGCAAACGCCTTCAATTCGTATTTCACCACTCTTCCTTCAGTTCCCATTCAACCCAAGAGTAGAGTAAATAGTTTTCCCATAGCAGAAAAGTCATTTTTCCTTTCCCCATGCAGTGATATTGAAATTTATAGTATTATTTCCCAGCTTCCAAGTAGCCGTTCAGTTGATGGTTTTGGTTTGAGTAATAATGTTCTTAAAAAAATTGGTCAGTTTGTTTCTAACCCCATCTCACACATAACTAACCTCTCTCTTTTTTCTGGTATTTCCCTCATTTATTTAAAGTTGCTAATGTCTTACCTTTATATAAAAAAGGTGATTCATCTCTAATTTCAAATTATAGACCCATTTCTCTTCTTCCTGTCATCTCTAAGGTTGTTGAAAGAGTAGTGTATCGTAGACTCTCTTCATTTGTTTTTAGTACTAATACGACTGCAGGAAATTCTCTCATAACTAACCATCAGTATGGTTTTCGTCCCACTTTCTCTACCTCGTATGCACTTTCAGATGCAACAGAGTTTGTGCGTGTTAATCTGGACAAGGGCTTGTGTGTTTTGGGTCTATTTCTTGACTTTTCAAAGGCCTTTGATATGGTTGACCACTCTGTTCTTTTGTCTAAACTATCTTCATTTGGAGTACATGGAGTTCCACTAGAATGGTTAAGGTCTTATCTGTCAGGAAGGTCTCAGTATGTTTCAGTTAATGGTAATTCTTCCACTACTTTGCCTATATTGAAGGGTGTCCACAGGGCTCTGTGCTTGGACCACTTTTGTTTTTAGTTTACATTAATGATCTCGTTGATGGTCTTCATCCCCTTGTGCACCCTATTCTTTTTGCTGATGACAGTAACTTTTTCATTGCTGCAGTGGACTTGCCATCTGCCACTTCCCTAGCTCAAGGTCTTCTTGATAAAGTAAAGATTGGTGCTGGTCAAATGGTATGACTCTCAACAGCCAAAAAAGTGCCATTGTACACTTCAGGACCCCTTATCGTATGAGAGACGTAAGGGAGCCAATCATCCTGACTTATGGGAATGATGTTATACCGCAAGCTGCTATGGTGAAATTTCTTGGTGTGTATCTTGACTGTTTTCTCTCTTTTAAGCCTCATATAACTCACACCCGTTCCCTCATCTTCCGCCAGTCTTCAATGTTGCACCGGGTTAACTCATTTCTTCCCCCAGATGTTATGCTTTCTCTTTATTATGCTTTTATTTTTCCTTACCTTTCTTATTGCTGCTCTGTCTGGGTAATACTAATAAATCTCTTCTCGGCTCACTTCAAAGAGCCCAAAATAGGGCAGTGAAGGCTACTTTTCTTCTCCCTCGGCTTTATCTTTCCTCTGATCTTTATAATGATACTCGAATAGCTCCGCTGGATCGTATTGTGGGTAAAAGTAATCTTTATTTAGCGCATTCTGCTTTTCTAGGTACACTTCCACCGCCTCTGCAGCAATTTTTTTCACGGACAGGCTCAGGTAGGTACTCTAATTTTTTACGTAGTTCTTCTCGTAGACTTATTTTGCCCAAACGTTCATCTACAGCAGCCCAGAGGTCTGCTGTTTAAAAATCAATTCAGTTATGGAATTCAATCCCACCTGATGTCCCGTTTATTTCTGTCTGCAAAGGCAGTTATTCGTCGTGTCTTTCCAGTTTAGTAATTTCTCTCTCCGTTTATTTTCCCTGTTTCCTCTTTTCCTAGTGTTTCTCCTTTTTGTGTTTTTCCCTTATATATCGTTATTATTATATTCTTTTTTCTTTTTTTTTTTTTTTTTTACTGTATGATAGTGTTTATTCTCTTTAATCTTTATTTCATATATATTGTTTAATTTAGAGTAATATTTATGGTTGTTTTAGTGCTTTATTATGTTGTAAGGCCCACAACAAGCCAAGCTTCTTGGGCCAAATAATTTTTTCTTTACGTTTGTAATAGAGTTTAGTATTAATAAAATGATTGATGATGATGATTATGGAAGGGATGGTAGTATAAATTTCGAAAGAGGCTCATTCGATTGTAAATCGGAATTTCTAGTGCCGTTTTCAAGAGTCAAAAGTGATGGGAGAGTAACTAGCCCCCCCCCCCAGACCCTTTTCCCTAAATGTATCAGATCACAGTTTTTGAGATAGCCATTTTGTTTCAAAATATTTTAAAGATCAAATAACAAAATTCAGGGATCAACACCCCCCCCCCCCCCCAAAACCCAGGCTAAGTGTTCATGCGCCAGAAGTCATGCACCAGAGGTAGGTCAGGTTTTATATAAGGATGGTCGTATAAACATCAGAGGTGGCTCATTTGATTGGATATTAAAATTTCTATTTACCTTTTTAAGATATCAAAAGGATTGGCGGGGATACATCTCCCCCACCCTTTTTTCCTCAAATGCATCCAATCAAAACATTAAGATAGCCATTTTGTTTGAAGTATTCCAATGATCAGATGACAAAACTTTGGGGTCACCATACCCCCTCCCTGAAGCCCGGAAAAAGGTTGTAGCTTATAGCCTTGGGGCATATAAAGTATTTATGGAAGAAGTGGTCGTATAAGCCCCGGAGGGGACTCAAATAATAAGAAATTGAAATTTTAATTCCTTTTTTAAGAGTCAAAAGTGATCTGATGACAACTAGCCCCCCCCCAACAGTTTTCTTTTCCCAAATGTGTCAAATCAAATTTTTTATATAGCCATTTTGTTCAAACTAGGCCAAAGATAACATAACAAAGACACCTGGGATAACACAGACCACGAGAACCTGAGAGCAAGTATTGTAAATTATGCCCCGGGGAGATATACGGTTCTTATAGAAGGGGTGGTATTATAAACTTCAGAAGGGGCTCATTCGTTTTTTAGTTGGAATTTCTAGCGCCTTTTTAAGAGTCAAAAGTGATCGGAGGGCAACTAGCCTCCCCCAAGGCCCCTTTTTCCCAATAAATCTGATCAAAATTTTGAGATAATAATTTTGTTTCAAAATAGTTTAAAGATCAAATAACAAAAACTCAGGGGTCAACACAACCCTCCAGATCGCGGGGGAAGAGTTGTAAGTTATGCTCCGGGGGCAGCTAAAGTTTTATGTAAAGGGTGGCCGTACAAACATCAGGGGTGGCTCATTTGATTGGATATTGAAATTTCTATTTACTTTTTTAAGATTCATCAAATGTGATCGGCGGGCATATACCCCCCTATGGCAACTTTTACTACAGCAACCAATAATTAGAACCCAAGTCCTAAAATTGGCCTCAATCAGAAACCCTTATTGCTGTCTAAATTCACAAAGTGCAAAGATTTTCAAACAGAGGTCTTTATTCTACAAGGTTCAGGAAAGGTCTGACCATTTCATACGAACAAAATTTCATTCAAAACAAAACTAGCTCATATCTCGGCTCTCCACCCAAAACAGGTAATTAGCCTTTTTCAATTCCCACACACTTACGTACAACAATCTCAGAAAATACATATCACGATGTGAAAATAAGAAAAGAAAAAGGATAAACCATCACATCCCTTCCCCCTTAGGCACGGTTTCATGAGTTCTTCCTTAGAGGCCTCATTTATGACGAGAAAAGGGGAAGGGCCATTTTTAGCACTATTTACAAGAGAGGAAGGGTTGCCTATTCCTGATATCTTGACAGGGCGTCAGCATTAGCGTTCGCAACCCCTGGACGGCTACTAATGGTGAAACCATATGCTTGTAGGGCGAGAATCCACCGAGTTAATTTCTCGTTCTGATTCGACATCACATGAAGCCACCGTAATGGATCATGGTCAGTTTTGACGAAGAAATGCCGACCCACCAGGAAGTAGTGGAACTTGGATATCGCCCATTTTATTGCTAGTGCCTCCTTCTCGATCGTGGAGTATCGACTCTCAGCGGGTGTCAGTTTCCTGCTAATGAAGCCAATAGGATGTTCCTCCCCGTCAGTCCCCTGGGTCAAGACTGCCCCCAGTCCTTTACCGCTCGCGTCTGTTTGTAGTATGAATGGCTCCTTATGGTTCGGATTTCTCAAAACCGGAGCTGAACACAACGCCTCCTTCAGAGACTCAAATGCTGGTTCTGCATTGGGAGTCCACTTGACTACCTCAGGGGCCTTATTGTTCGTCATCTGGCTGAGTGGTTCGGCCAAAGCTGCGAAACTCTGGATAAAGCGACCATAGTATCCAACTAGTCCCATAAATGCTCGAACATCCTTTTTCGACAGGGGCCTTGGATAATTGACAATCCCCTGGACCTTGTTTGTCGATGGCTTAACGATTCCACCTCCTGCTGTGTGTCCCAAAAAACTCCGCTTCTGTGGTGGGTAGCTTTTGATTTGCTACCTGTAGTTTGGCAGTGATAGTTCAATGAGGAATTAATTTGGATTGGGGAGCCATCAGTCCAAATGCGTAATCACGCTTCCTAGAGTCAACTCTTTGTCAAATTCCTCTAAAGTTGCATGGAAATCAAATTCCCTGAGAGAGCGTTTTCCAATGGAGTAAAGTTAAACTAGTTACATACTTTGCAGTGAGATACAGACATATATAAAGAACAAATACAAATAGAAAAGTAATAGATTTATTGAGACTTACATCTGGGTATACAGCAATGTACGAATATAGACAAGCTTCAAATCAATCGTTGCATACAGATAAATCTTTCCTCAGTCATTTCTATATTCTTAATGTCTCGGAATGATTTCTACGTTCATAATGATGATTTCTCAATGATTTTTATATTCATAATGAGCTCAAAAAGCACTTTTTCACTACCACATAACACGGGTTCTGATTTTGAGCATTAATCACTGTTTCACGATTGGCCCAAATCCTGATGGAGGACTCCCCACCTTATTCTTCTTTATGCTGACAAAATCAGATTATTATGCTGACTGACGGTCCAGTAATTTATTCGCAATATTTTGATCATTAAACGTTCACATTCCCAAGAGGACTTTAAACTTTGTATAAAACAATGTCGTATGATTTTTGTCAAGTATTTTCTCGAAATTCAAAACCCGTCTCATTTGCTTTGTACCGCAATTCAACCAGCAGCTTTTTTACATCTATCTAGAGCATCTGAGAATACCTCTCTATTGTTCTGTAAAACAAAGCGTGTGGAATTCTGCAAAGTATTACAAAGTGCGCTTGGAATTTGTCAAGCTCGTATGCAAATATAATCATCTTTTTTACTTGGTACTTTAAAGGGATATTTGGCTGAGAATAAAATGCGGTTTTTCTTTTCCTGATTAGGAATTCAGACGAAAGTTTGAAATGGGATTTAAAATCAATTAAGGGGAGTTTAATTTATATCGGAAGTATTTTTAGAAGGAAATAAGTTTTCATATTTTAAGTACATATTACATATTATTCACGGTACACTTCTGTATCCCCAAACCTGCACTTCCTTGGATTGACTGCCAGCCCTGCTGACTGCAATCTCTGTAGCACCATTTCGATATGTCGCAGGTGGTCCTGGAAAGTGTCACTGAAGATCACAATATCGTCGATGTAGCAGCGACAGAATTTCAAATCTCTGAGAACATGATCAATGAGCTTTTGGAATCTTCCACTTGCTCCTTGAATCCCGAATGGCCTTACGAGAAACCCATATAGACCATTTGGCGTCACAAATGCTATTAGGGTGCAAGAAGGTTTATGTGGAGAAGCTTTGACTTCTTTTTCCCCTCGGGAAATTTCACTGGGTAATCCGCACTTCCGGATTTCTTCAGGATCTTGCATGGGCCTTGCCACTGTACCTCAAGTTTGCTATTTCCACACGGTAAGAGGACCAGCACTTCCTCTCCCGCTTCAAACTCTCTGGGTTTCCGGTTGTGATCATACCAGGTCTTCTGTCGTTCTTGACTTGCCAATAAGTTCTCATGTGCGGTCTCGGTCTATTTGCTAAGTCGTTCCTGCATATTAACCAGGTAACTGACTACCGATTGAGACGCACCTTTCTTTTTCTCTTCCCTCTCCTCTCGTAATACATCTAGTGGTCCTCTGACGCGATGCCCATAGATCAGCTCAAATGGTGAGAAACCTGTCGAAGCCTGTTTAGTTTCCCTGTAGGCAAACAAAAGATATGGAAGATAGTGATCCCACTTCTTGAGCTCACCTCTGACAAATTTTCTTAGCATCTGCACTATGGTCCCATTTAACCTCTCAACCAATCCATCCGTCTCCGGATGGTAAACACTGGTACGAAGGGGTTTAATGCCCAGGGCCAAGTATAGTCTCTGCATCGCTTGGGAGATGAGTTTACTTCCATTGTCATTTAGAATCTCTGAAGGTATCCAGGCTACTTCCATTGTCAGTTAGAATCTCTGAAGGTTTCCCCACTCGAGAGAAAAACAACTTGATCATTCGTCAGCTATCTTCTGTGAGTGAGTCGAGTGAAGCAGTACAGCCTCCGAATATCTGGTTGCATAGTCGCTTATCACTAGGATCCCCTTGAAACCAGTTTTACTACGCTCTAAAGGTCCCACCAGGTCCATTCCTATTTGGTCGAAAGGAGTCTCAATGATCGGGAGGGGGTTTAATGGCACCTTGTCTATCTGGCGTTTTCTGGCTATCATCTGGCAATCATGACATTGTTGGCAATGTTTTGCTACGCCCAGGTAAACATTCGGCCAAAAGAATCTTTCAAGAATCCTGTCGGTCGTTCGTTGCCTGCCCATATGCCCTCCCATAGGTGAATTATGGGCAAGCTTTAGCACGTCTGTTCTGTAGACTGAAGGAACCACTAATTGCCACTTCTGCTCGTCCCGGTCTCCATCGTTGACTATTCGGTGAAGGATCTCATCCCTTACAATGAAATCTTATGCCTCTGTAGGTTTGGCCTTAGCCCGCACCCAGAATTCTCGCAAGGTCTCATCCATCCTCTGTAACTCAGCAAAACTTTTCCCTTTCTGTCCAGGTTTATTGGGAGCCTCCTCTCCGTCTGACTTGCCCCGAGAAGCAGCTTTCTTTTCTCTACACTTCTGCCCCCGACTCTTCTTTGCTTTTCATCCTCCAGAAAACATTGAGTCGTCGAAGTCAAACTGTCTTGCCTCCGAAATATCCGTTCGTAACTCACCCAGCTTGCTTGCTCTGGCCCTCGTTGTCGCAAACACATCAACTTCCGAATTTACGAGCCTCGAGAATTCTGGAAAATTTCTCCCTACCAGGAACTTCTTTGGGATCCGATCCGAGACTGCAACCTCCACTGGAAGTTCAACAAGCAAACCATCTGCTTGTTTCGCCCGTACGTCCACTACCGCCGTATGGTATTCGTGTGTGTTGCCATGTGCACATCTCAAGCTTCTAGGCTCCTCCCAGCACCATAACTCTTCTGGCACCAACTCTGAGTGCAGAACTGTTATGTCTGCTCCACTGTCCACCAGCATTTCAACATTCATTCCGTCTACTTTGCCATGAAGCACTACCACTGCCCCTGCCGACTCCTGGTGATCGGGCTTTTCCGGGCTCTCAGCCAGGAATTTCTGCCACAAATTTTTTCTGGCTCCTGCTTTTTCCTCGAACAGTTCTTCGCAAAGTGTGACGTGTCATCCCACATAAAGCAGGCTCTCCTGTTTCCTGCTAGAGGACTCTCGCGCGAGCTTCCTTCCTTGGACTCAGTTCTCGCTTGATGACTGCTCACCTCTCCTCTACGGTTGCCGTCAAAACTCTTCTGTTTCCTTCCCTCCTTGCCCGGACGCTGGTCTCTGTTATCGCCACCCGTCTTCAAACAATCTTTCGTTGTTTTACGAGCTAGGGCGCTAGCTTCCGCAAAAGAAACAGATTCCTTAAGTTTTAAACTGCCTCTCCCGAAGAGCTACTGCAGGTGGTACGGTACTGCGTCCGTAAACTGTTCCACCTGTAAAAGCTCAAAAATTTCTTCTACATCCTTCAATGGAACTACCACTCTGGCTGGCCGGGTGCTTGTTGCCACCAGGTTCTCTGCCTGCGCTCTCAGCGATGTTAGACTGAGCCATCTATTGGTGTTGGTTGCCAGCTTCCTTCCGAATTCTCCGTAGGACTCCTTTTCTTCTTTTTTCCACCCCAGAAGCGTATGCGATACGTTTCATTTCTGATAGAACACTTCTCAAGTATTGCTGTCTTAAAGGTATCATAATCAGCAAATGTATCCGCCGATAAACCTGACATCGTCTCCAGTGCGGGACCGGATAGAACTGGATAGAGCTGTGTAGCCCACTGTTCCCTAGGCCAGCCACTTGCCCGTTGCAGTGCTCTCAAACATGCTTAAAAACGAGTCTATATCGTCACTATCTGTCAGCTTCATTAGTTTGGGCCTAATTGTGGCTTTGTGTTGCTGTAGGTTGCTGCTGATTTGTCGCAGGTTGACCCGCCAAGCTAGTTGTTAGGGCGTTTAGTGCTGTCATATGCCGGTTAAACTGTGCTGCATCAATTGGAAATGGATTTTTATTACCCAAGATCTGAATACTTGCTGAAACTTCTGGCAATACTTTTTATCCCTACCTTCCCTTCCCTTCCTTCCCTTCTCTGTCCTTGCCTTACTATCTTCTGTTTCAGAAATAGACTCAGGCAAAAACTTCTCACTCTATTGTTCTCCCTTCGTGTAAGGATAACTGATCCCCCCCACCGGGCTCTCAGCCCCCCCCCCTACAACCTCTGTTTATATTTGACTGAAATACCTTTTCCGTCTTAGAGTTAAACTCTTTAAGAGGGTCTACTTTAGTCCTCCTCTTAGAAATCGCTGACGCTCCGTCGTTTAGAGTGTCGGGCAATTTAACGTGAACTCCACCCAGTGAACTGGACCCAGTCTGTCTCATAGACTCGGTAGGATTCTCGGGCATACGACTTCACCCACCTTAGGTTACAAAAATGTTTTTTTTCTTTTATACTAAAATAAAATTCCTATAATCTCTCTAAGTTTTACAAAAATACTGCCTTTCTTTACCGCCTCAATTACCGACAAAATGTCACTCCAATTTGTCGACAATTGGGAAAACAGGAAAATTTGGTAGGCGTGTTTCACGATTTAATCAACTGGAAAGTGTAGACTTTTCTCAAAAGTCTAATAGGAGAACTGAAATGCTATAAAACAGCAAAATTGTCGTAAAGTGAATTACTTAATCACGTTTAGACTTTTCTCAAAAGCCTAAACGGAGAATTGCAGTTCTAAAAAACAGCAAAATATTGGTAACGTGAGTTAATTCATTAGGTTTAGACTTTTCTTAAAAGCCTAAATGAAAAACTAAAATTGTAAAACAGCAAAATGTCGGTAACGTGAGTTAATTCATTAGGTTTAGACTTTTCTCAAAAGCCTAAATGAAAAACTAAAATTATGCAAAACAACAAAATGTCGCTAGCATGATTAAATTAGTTACCGTTAACTCAGGAGCTCTTCAAACGGGATCACTTAGGGGAATAGTAGACACTTTTTCCCTATTCCAGATGCACCGTTCAACTTCTCTCCAAATTCAGGGGTCTTATCCCTTCGCTGCCACCAAATGTGGCAACTTTTACCACAGCAACCAATAATTAGAACCCAAGTCCTAAAATTGGCCTCGATCAGAAACCCTTATTGCTGTCTAAATTCACAAAGTGCAAAGATTTTCAAACAGAGGTCTTTATTCTACAAGGTTCAGGAAAGGTCTGACCATTTCATATGAACAAAAATTCATTCAAAACGAAACTAGCTCATATCCTGGCTCTCCGCCAAAACAGGTAATTAGCATTTTTCAATTCACACACACTTACGAACTACAATCTCAGAAAATACATATCACGATGTGAAAATAAGAAAATAAAAATGATAAACCATCACCCCCCCCCCCACCCTCTTTTGCCCAAATGCACCAAAACAAATTTTGAGATAGCCATTTTGTTTGAAATAGTCCAATAATCAGATGACAAAAATTCGGGGTCGACATAAAATCCCCCCCCCCCGAACCCAGGGGAAGGGTTGTAACTTACGCCCCGGAGCCCTATAGGGTTTTTTATGGAAAAGTTGGTCGTATAAAGTTTGGAGGAATTCAAATGATTAGAAATTAAAAGTTCTAGTTTCATTTTTAAGAGTCAAAGTGATCCAATGGCAAGTAGCCTCCCCCCCCACCAACCCCAAGGCCATAAGGCTCCTATTTTTTCCCAGAGTCATTTCATATGGAAGGAATGGTCGTATGAACTTCAGAGGGGGCTCACTCGATTGGAAATGGGAAGTTATAGTGTCCTTTTTAGGAGTCAAAAAGCGATCAGAGGGCAAATAGCCTCCACGTTCCACTTTCCCCTAATGCATTCGATAAAAATTTAATCTTAGTTATAGCGTTGCCTATAGTAAAGGCCATAACACCTTACTGTTTTATTATTATTTTTTCCCAAGGAGCACTTCATATAGAAGGGGTGATCGTATAAACGTCTGAGGGGGCTCATTCGATTAAAAATTGGTAGTTCTAGTGCCCTTTTTCAGAATCAAAAGTGATCAGAGGGCAGCTATCCCACCCCACCCCCTTTTCCCCCAAATATATCTAACATAATTTGAGATAGCCGTTTTGTTGCAAATAGTCCAAAGATTAGATAACAAAAGCTTCGGGGTCAGCACAACCTCACAGAGCCCAGGGGCAGGCGTCGAAAGTTATAGCCTGGGGTATTAAATACATAGTTCTTATGGAAGGGGTGCTCGTATAAACTTTAGAGGGGGCTCATTTCATAGGAAATTGATAGTTCTACTTTACTATTTAAGAGTTAAAAGATATCAAAGGACAAAAAACTAACCCCCCCCCGTCCTTTTCCCCCAAACCCATCCGATGAAAGTTTTTAAGATAACAATTCTGTTAAAATTAGTTCAAACATCAGATAAAAAAAATTCTGGGATTGACACCCCCCCCCCCGAACCTGGGGGCAGACATTGTAAATTATGCCCAGGAGGCAAATATGGTTCTTATGGGAGGGGTGATTGCATAATGTTTAGAGGGGGCTCATTTGATAGGAAACTGAAATTTCTATTTCCCTTTTTAAGAGTCAAAAGAGATACGAGGGCAACTACCCCCTCCTCCCCTCACACTTTTTTCCCCAAAAAAATTTGAAATAGCTATTTTGTCAAAAATAGTTCAAAGACCAGATAACAGAAATTCTGAGGTCAACAATCAATCAATTTATTCAATCAATAAACTCAACAAAATACACTTCAATATAAACTCCCCGTAAGGCTCTATGGCCAGGAAAGAAACAATGGAGAGAAACAAAAATGCAACAAATACATAAAAAAAAAAACATTTTCAACATCATACATTCACACCCTTAAAAGACTCAACACAAGAGAGAAAAAAAAAAAAAACAAAAAAAATAAACAAGAAAAAAAAATAAAATCATAAAATACAATGATCCACATAAAAAAAGAAGAGAACAAAAAAAAAAAAAAAACCAAAAAACAACACAAAAAAAAAAAATAAAAAAAAGAAGAAAAAAAAACCCAAAAATAAAAAAACTAAACAGGGGACTACCAAGCAATCAATTTATTCCGCGTGGACTACCCTATGATCAATCAATCAATCAATTTATTCAACCAATAGATTTACGACAAAAACACTTCAATATAGAACCCCTGTTAAGGTTCTATGGCCAAGAAAAAAAGGGGAAAAACAGAAATGGCATAAATACTAAAAAAAAGGGTATTTTCAATATAATGCATTTCAACCTTTCAAAGAGTCAACACACACACACACAAAACAAACAAAGAAGAGAGAGAGAGAGAAACAAAAAAAAAAATAAAAGACCCAAACAAAAAGCGATTTTTATTTTATGACCCCCCCCCCAAAAAAAAAAAAAAAAAAAAACAGATGTAGGACAATCCAATAAATTAAACCAAACTCCAAATATATATTTGAAACCAAGCCACAAAAATATTAGACAAACTCAGCACCACCCCTCAAAACAAACGTTTCCAACCCAGAATAGGGTCACCCGCCCCCCCCCCCCAAAAAATAAAAAAAAAAATAAGTTTAAACATGAAAATCAAGACAGTAAAAAAAAAAATTAAAAATTCTTTTGAAACTACCAAACGAGTGACATTCTTGAGCTGACTCAGGTAGGCTATTCCAAACGATATGACAAGTAGTTAATGGATTAAAGTCAGACCTCACCGATGGAGTAAATAAAATATCAATATTCCTTGAATTGCGAAGATGATGCGAAGACCTATCAGTGACGAAAGAAGGAGTAGTTTGAAGGGTTGTGGGAACATCACCATGAATTTGATGAAAAGTGAAAGACGTTCACGAAAGAATGTAGAGAGACGGCAAAATCAAGTAATGGACTAGTTGGGTTGGATGTAGAACAATTTGTTTCCTGTATAAGCCTTCTTGCCTTATCATATTACTTTAAAAGTGGTTTCAAAAACGAAGAGAAAAGTTGACATCCATATTGCAGGGCAATAAGAGACGTAGGACTGAACTAAGCAATGGAACAGAATTTTAAAAACTGATCCAGAAAAAATGTGTTTTAGCTTCCTCAAAATTCCAAGACTCCTTGAGATCTTCATATTAATTAGTCCAATATGATGCTTGAATGAAAGGTTTTCATTGAGAAGAATACCGAGAAATCGGACATATCGTTCCTTAGGTCTACTGAGAGAGCCCCTTGAAAGCTGGATATTAGTTGACTCAGGAAACGCCAGAGAAATACGGGAACAAATTAAAAAACTTGACTTAGCAACATTTAGGGCAAGGCAATTTGCATCAAACCAAAGAACTACTCTCTCAAAAAGGTCAACTAATTTGGGAAGCATCTCAGTCTCAGTTCCTACTACAGCACCAATGGTACTTTCATCAGCGAAAGCAACGAGAGTGTCCACATCCTGTGAAAGCGATGGATTTTTTTTAGCATTGAAAGATTCAGGATGACATAGGCGATAGTAAACTGTAGGTTTTTGATTCTTAACCGCAACTATAAGGTCATTAATATAAATCAAAAACAGAAACGGTCCAAGAACAGAGCTTTGAGGAGCACCAAATTCAACTTCAGACGAAAAGCGGGAAAGGGAATCTACGGAGATAGGACAAATAGGAATCCAACCAAGCATGAGCCTGTCCTCTTACACCATTGTCCGGTAGCTTATACAGCAGAATCTCATGAGTTTAAAGAGTCAAAAGCCTTACGGACATCTAGGAACATAGCTGCAGGAATCAAAACCACAGTCAAGCGCGGTGTGGAGAAAATTTAAAAGAGTTACACACCCATGCTCCGTGGAATGTTTAGCTCGGAAGCCATACTGAAAATCATGAAAAAATCTTTTAGCTTCTAGAAAAGCAAGTAGACGGGAAAGCATGGTGTTTTCAAAAATTTTGCTAAAAACAGACAGCAAAGATATAGGACGATAAGTGGCTGGATCACTTCTTGGTCCACCTTTACATAAAAAAATTACTCTAGCTCGCTTAAGAGAACTGGGGAAAATCCCATTTTCAAACGAAAGATTTATAAGCTTTGTCAATGGAGAAATAATTGAAGGAAGAATGAATTTAACTACCATAGTTGGAATACAGTCAGGGCCAGACGAAGGCGAACCCTTCAAGCTATTTATAATCCTGGCTACTTCAACAACAGAAGCAGGATATAACACCATCGACTCGAGACAAGGCGGACCAAGACAAGATTTGTAATCTGGTTGTGGCTGTGAAGACCTGACTGAAGAAGCAGTGGTTTTCCCAATATTGGCAAAATATGATGTAAATGCTTCTTGAACAGATGGAATACCCTCAACAACCACATCACCAACTACAAGAATTGGAGGGATAGAAGGAGCCGGAGAAGAACGTTTGAGGACGGAATTCATCACTTGCCAAGTTTTTCGAATATCTTTCCCACAATCCGAGAATTTTTTGGAATAATAAAGGAATTTAGCCTTCCGGCATAAAGAATTGAAAAAATTCCTCTAGAGTTTGAATTGCTGAAGAAGTGCAGCATTCAAAGATGGCTTTGCTGACTTAAAAGCTTTCCAAAGATTATTTTTTCTTCTCCAACTCTTTAGAAGACCAGTGGTCACCCATGGGTTAAAAGGAATAGATCTTTTTGACCTTGAAGTACAGGGAGACAGAGCACATAGGTCAAAAATAGACTCCTTCACTGACTCATAAAAGGAATCAAACTTTGAACAAAAATCATTATCGTCACCAAAAATATTCCATGTCTTCTCAGCTAAATGGGATCTAAGGCGGATCAATTCATTCAAACCAAACCTAAAAGAAGCTGAAGCAGATGCTGGAGTGTCCCTATTCAATTTTTTTTCAAGGATAAAACTGGAAAATACATGAAAATGGTCTGAAATATCACTCACTGCAACAGAAGTCCGAACCAAATTAAGAGACGAAAAAATATTATCAATTAAAGACGCTGACGTATCAGTTACACGTGTCGGAATCTGTCATTCCTTGACAGATCGCTTCGAACAGTATAGGGAAAAATATCAGAAATATACATTACTAGTCCACCCTTTGCCATCCTTCTGCGATTTAGTCGCTCCATTCTGTAACCGGGTATATCTAAAAGCATTTCATTGCTAGAATTAAGAAAAGTCTCACATAATCCGATAACATCGGGTCACCCATCAAAAACTATCTGCCTCAACTGATCAATCGATGAGCATAGACCTGAGTATTATGTTGAAGGACCGAAAAATGATCATCTCGTCTAGTAGCCCACTTTAAATCAGAAACATACTTTTTGTAACTTATGTAATTTGCCCATTATTAGAATATAATATTTTTGTAGAAGTGTTCATCATATTAAATTTGAAGGGGGCTCACTTCCAGTTCCTTTTTAAGAGTCAAAAATAATCAATGGGCAATTAGCCCACGCCCCTCTTTCCCAAAGGGTATCCGGTCAAAATTTTGAGATAGCCATTTTGTTCAAAATCGTTCTAAGACCAAATAACTATGCTTCCAGGGCTGAGCCCCCCCCCCAGCTCCGAAGAAATGGCTCTGAGTTACAGAACTTGCTTATTGTTATTTTGATACTTTGTTTACTTTGATATTCTGATTTAAGGATTTATGCGGCAACTTTCATTTACGGTGCAAGGGCTGTAAGTTATGCAAGTTCCTTATTGTTACTTTGATGCTTTGTTTACTGTGATACCTTGTTTACTTCGATGCTTTCTTTACTTTGATACTTTGTTACTTTGATATTGTTACTTTGATGAAAGTTTGATGTTGAAAAAAAAACTTGATTTTGAAAAAAGGATTTTTTTTTTAACTGGATTCTTTTGCAATCAAAAACGAACAAAAATTAATTTTGAAAAACTTTCCGAAAAAGAAGTTTTCAAAAAAGAAAAGGCTGTATTAAATTTAAAATTAGTAGATACAAATAAATATTAAAATTCAAACTCAAAACGACCACAAATTACTATTAAAGAATAAATGAAACCCAAAACGACCAGAAATTAAATAAACAATCATAACAAAAACACATACAACAGGTACTAATATAAATGAATAAATAAATCTTAAAACGAGTAAAGGTTAAATTTGAGTACGCAAATAAAGCTTAAAATGAACAAAAATATTTTGCTACTGAATTATAAACGAAACCCAAACCGAACAAAAATTATATAAGTAATCATAGCAAACAAAAATACAATAGGTAATAGTGTAAATGAATAGATAAATCTGAATACGAGTGAAACTTAAATTGAACATTGAACAAATCAAGCTTGAAACGAACAAAAATCCCCACAAACAAGAATTCCGGTGTTGCCTCCGTATCTCACTGTAAAAGTTTTAAAACCTACTGCGTCATTGGCGCTTTGCTGAAAACGAATTACAAGAAAAATAGTTTCTTTTGTACTTTTTACAACATTGAAAATAAACATAAGAATTGAAGTAAAATTAAATTTGGAACTGATGAGCTTTCAGCAACTAATATCATTATATAACAAATATTCAGTTTAGTTTTATTAGTTCTTTCCAAGACTATTCACGAAAAATACAGTTTCACTACAAACAAGAGTTTAGAAACAGCCCCCCTCTGTACTGTATAAGTCTAAAGGATACTGCGCCTTTGGCACTTCATTGAAACGAATCATATTACAAACATTTTCTTCCAATTATTACAGCTTTGAAGATGAAAATAAAAATTGGAGTGAAATAAAAATCTTGAAACTAATAATCTTTCAACAATTAATATCATTATATATCAAATATTTCAGTTTGATTTTACTTGCGATACCCAAACTCTTGTTTGTAGTGATTTTTGTTCGTTTCAAGCTTAATTTGCATATTCAATTTAAGTTTCACTCGTTTTAAGATTTATTTATTCATTTACATTTAGCATATATTGTATGTTTGTTTGAATTGATTGTTTATTTAATTTCTGTTCGTTTTGGGTTTCATTTATTTATCGATGCTAATTTTTTTTTCGCTTTAAGCTTTATTTGCATATTCAATTTGAGCATTAATCGTTTTAAGATTTATTTCCTCATTTATATTAGTAACTATTGTATGTTTGTTTGCTATGATTGTTTATTTAATTTCTGTTCGTTTTGGGTTTCCTTTATACTTCAATAGCAAAATATTTTGGTTCATTTTAAGCTTTATTTGCATATTCAATTTAAGTTTTACTCGTTTTAAGAAATATTAATTCAATTATATTAGTACATGTTGCATGTTTTTTTGCTATAATTCTGTATTTAATTTCTGTTCGTTTTTGGTTTCATTTATTCTTTAATAGTAATTTCTGGTCATTTTGAGCTTTAATTTTAATATTTATTTATATCTACTAATCTTAAGTTTAATATGGCCCTTACTTTTCTTTGAAAAACTTCTTTTTCAGAAAGTTTTTTAGAATTAATTAATGAAAGGCGTGATCTTAATGGGCGATTTATGCACATGTGGGGCCTTTGGTTTGACTTTTATGTAACCCTGGAGATACATTTTTGGATCTTTTCGGCTATTTTAATAAAACAACAATCTTTAGGGGTGCATGAGGCATGTAAGGGATTTCTGGTTGTTATCCAATCGGCATCGGTTTTTGGGTATTGTAGTGTTCGTATATATTCTACAGGTGACACTACATAGGGGTTTGCCATATGGTTCTATAGCAGGCACGCTCATTTGCCTGGGTAAGGAAATTCGGGCGCCGAAACTTGTATAGGCAAGTCAGTTTTCCTCTGAGGAGTCCTGATATGTGGTTATTAATTTTTACTTTGGGAGTATTACATTTTGTAGACTTAAGGTGCTATGGCTTGGTTTTGGGACAATGATTTACACTTGTGTTAATGCTGAATTTGCTCTATTTTGGACTTGATTTTTGGAATATTGGGTTGGATGTACTGTTTTGTCCTAGGTGAATGGATGGATGAGTAAGGTCTAGACCTTGTTCAAGTGTTCATTTATCTCAATTACTAAATTTGGAAGACAGTTTTTATTTGTTTATTTATTATTTTTTTTACCAAGTAATTACCTGTAATACACTATAGGTAAAACAACTTAGGAGACGAATTTCTCTTTTTAATACAATGCTGATGCTTAAACTTTGAAATTATTTCCTAATTTTTAGCACTCAAGTGAAGCAGCAGCTAGCATTAGCGTCTCAGTTTTTGAAGTGAAAATCTGGTCTATAAAATTTTGTGGACCTTTGCGGAAGTGGCCTCACAACTGCACAATTTTGAGAGTTTTTTATTGTCAAGTTATGTTCTATATAATAAAATATCACGAAAATCTCGTAAAAATTTAGAACAAAAGCGACAAGCTAATTCTGAAAACGGACTTACTAACTTTAATAGGCTACACAATTTTTAACTTGTCATCCAAGGATAACAATTGGGGGGGGGGGAGCAGGAATTCCGCCTTCTTTCAAAGTTTCAAATCTCATAGAATATGTGCAAAAAAAGAGATCTTCTCTATAAGGCTTTACAATCTTATTCCGATCGATAAACGATTATTGGCTCATGCCACCTAGCCGAATTGAAAGATGTATCTTATGTGGTCGGAAATATTTATAAATTCAAAAATAAATAAGAATGAACAGGTCATTCGTTAAGATGTGAACAACACTTAAAATTTGGCCTTTGAAAAAAGAGAAAAAATTAAGGACTTCCATTGTTTACACATATCAATTGATAGTATTACAAAAGTAAGATGAGTTACTGTGAAGTAACACATGCATCATTTTTTTCTAGCAACACATTGATACTTCACAAAAATATTGGCTGTTAAACTATGTTGATACTTACGTGACGACAAGCATCTTCAATATAGCCTTCATTGGTATTCCAAAACACTATGTTGTCGTCATTGACTTCCCTATAAGATGGATTACGGTTAGGATACTGAAAATAAGCTAATCCTTAATGCTTTGCTGAAGCTAATCCTGTCGCAAACGATGGTTTTGTCTTTATTCTAGGTTATGGCTCCGTTTGGAGGAAGACCAACAAGGCGACATCTATTTTAGATACAGCAACAAAAAAACTACTTCATAAAAAGGAGGGAATTTTCTTCAAATGGGAAAAAAACAACAATATCTTATGAATCAACACTAAAAAAAAAAAATAATTTTCAATCAGGAAGAAATTCCAGGGCACTCACAAATGTGAATGGTTCAGAACAAGAGTTTGACGATGGTTTTATTTAAACCAAATGTGCAAATTCAAGGGAATATTAAACACATATGGAAGCATAATTTGACATACAAAATGTGTGAGCGTAACCAACCTCGCACCATTTGTGAGGCTCGTTTCTTTCTAATCATTTTGAGGTCTGAAAAAATTCAGATCTAATTTCTGACCTATTGAGCTTCATCCCAAGTTTCTATGATCACCTCTTCTCACCGAATATGCGATGGAGAAAATAAAATAAAAGAGCGATACATCGCTCTTTCTTAAGTTACTTTAGTGAAGTTTTTGGAGGAAACTTCCCATTTTTGAAGATTTTTGACAAATATGTTGCAATTGAAATTTTATTTTGGAGAAGAAGAGCAGGGGAAGAGGGGGAAAGCTGAAAAATTTGAGTCCAATCCGTCGAAGCTTGCGCACTACAAGAGTAGTATAGTATATATAGGTCCAGCAAGAACACCAGCCAGAAGACAAATTATGCAGGAGATAAACCTTATTTGGGTCCGGAACTTAAATAATTTAAGCTGCATTCCACCCTCAACACCAATTTATACTGCAATACTACGCCGCAGACACAATGTATTCTGCAATCCGACCAGTACATCATTTATTCTGATCCTGATACTACGCCGGTAAGACCACTGAGACACTAATAGTAGCTGTATGCAATACGAGACTAACAGCTTGAGGCACTAAATTTTGGCAGTACTACAGTGGCAACACTAATTTATTCTACAACTACTCAAAGCTTGTTCTAGATAAGAATAGAATAATCTCAGTAATGCGTTTGAACAAATTGAAATCTACCAAGAGTCTTGTAGAGAGAAAAGATTTGTTGGGAACAAGTGCCACAGTTTTCTTAACCCTTTCACCTATGAATTTGTAATTGTTTATTTCCATTTAAGAGTTAGAATTAAAGTAGCAGAATCGAAGGATATTATTCAAGTCATGAAAATAATTATTTAAATTTCTAAAAATTTATCTGAGAGGATGCACACTTCCAGCCAATGACTATTGAAAAGGATTGCTTAGTGGCGAATCCAAATGACAATTATATGAATTATATGACAATAATTATTTAAATTTCCAAGAAATCTGACGGAATACACACTTCCAGTCGATGACTTTGAAAAGGATTGCTTAGCGGTGAAGCTAAATGATAATTATATGAATAAAAGCAATACCCTGTTATTAAAATACTTAATATTCAAGTGATGACAATAATTATTTGAATTTCCACGAAGTCTGAGGGGATACATACTTCCAGCCAATGACAATTGAAAAGGATTGCCAGTAGTGAATCCAAAAGACAATTAATTGAATAAAAGCAATATTCAGTTATTAAAATATTTAATGTTCAAATCATGACAATAGTTATTTAAATTTCCAAGAAATCTGAAGGGATGCAGACTTCCAGCCAATGACTTTTGAAAAGGAATGCTTAATGGTGAATCCAAATGATAATTATATGAATAAAAGCAATACACTGTTATTAAAATACCTAATATTCAATTCATGAAAAAAATTATTTAAATTTCCCCGAAATCTGAGGGGATGCACACTTTCAGACACCTACTATTGGAAAAAAAATTCCCAGTGGTGAATCCAGATGACAATTTTATGAATAAAAGCAATATCCAGTAATTAATATACTTAATATTCAAGTCAAGACAATAATTATTTAAATTTCCTATATATCTAGATATCTAGATATCTAGAACATCACCCCAAATACTCGAGCATAATCCAAGTAATTACTATAAAACAGAAAATTATTCCTACAAAATACTGACATACTTAAATAATTCTAAAATAGTTTTAACAGAATTGAAACTATTTGGTCTTGAACACAAAATACATGTTGAACACAAAATACACAAAATTGTATTGAACACAAAATACATGCTAAAAAAACCCACAAAAATTCACAAAATCCCATATACTTCTTATCGAATATAAAAAAGTTCATGCATAATCCAAATAATTCCTACAAAACAGAAATAACTGTTACAAATACAAAAATACTTTAGACAGTTCTAAAATAATTCTAACAGAATGAAAAGTAGTTGGTGCAGAACACAAAATACTTTCTATAAAACACAAAAATTTGAACAGCATCCCATATACTGCTTATGGAATACAAAAATGTTCAAACATAATCCAAATAATTCCTACACAAAAAATTATTCTTACAAAATACTTTACACAATTCTAAAATAATTCTAACAGAATGATAAATTGTTGGTCTTGAACGCTAAATACATAATACAAAAACACAAAAATTCTAACGGAACCCCCAATACTTTTTATGGAATACGAAAAAGTTCAAGCATAGTCCAAATAATTCCTACAAAACAGAAATAACTCTTACAAAGACAAAACAACTTTACACAATTCTAAAATAATTCTAACAGAATGAAAAATACTTGGTTAAAACACAAAATACTTCCTACAAACACACAAAAATATGAAAAACATCCAATATGCTTCTTATGGAATACAAAAAAGCTCAAACATAATCCAAAATAATTCCTACAAAACAAAAAAATTATTCTTACAAAACACTAAAATAATTTTCAAAATTCTAAAATAGTTCTAACAGAATGAAAATAGTTGGTTTAGAACCACAAAATACTTGCTACAAAACACAGAAATTCTAACATCAACACAAATACTTCTTACAGAATACCAAAAAGTTCGAGTATAATCCAAATAATTCCTATAAAACGAAAAATTATTCTTACAAAATACAAAATCTTTTACACAATTCTAAAATAGTTCTAACAGAATGAAAAATTGCTGGTCTTTTTACACAAAATACTTGATAAAAAAAAAAAAAAAAAAACACGGAAATTCTAATATCACCCCAAATACTTCTTATAGAATATGTTAACGTTCAAACATAACCCAAAATAATTCCTAAAAAACAGAAACATCTCTTTAAAAAATACTTTGAACAATTCCAAATAATTCTAAGAGAATGAAAATTAGTTAGTCTTGAACATAAAATAATTGCTACAAAACACAAAATTTCCAACAACACCCCATATACTTCTTATGGAACACAAAAATGTCAAACATAATCCAAAATAATTCCTACAAAACAAAAAATTATTCTTACAAATACAAAATCACTTCACACTATGAAATTCTAAAATAGTTCCAACAGAATGAAAAATATTTAGTGCGGCACACAAAATACTTACTACAAAACACAAAATTCTAACAGCATTCCAAATAATTCTTATTGAATGCAAAAATTTTAAACATAATCCAAAATAATTCCTACAAAAACAGAAATAACTCTGACAAAATACGAAAAATACTTTGCACAATTAAAAATAGTTGTAACAGAATGAAAAATTGTTGGTCTCGAACCCAGAATACATGCTACAAAAAATACAAAAAAAATTATAACATAACCCCAAATACTTCTTAAAGAATACAAAAAAGTTCGAGATAATCCAAATAATTCCTACAAAACGGAAAATTGTTCTTACAAAATACAAAGATACTTCACATTATTCTAAATAGTTCTAACAGAATGAAAAGTAGTTGGTCTTGAACACCAAATACATGCTACAAAACACCAAAATTCGAACAACATCCCAAATACTTTTTACGGAATACAAAAAGTTCAAACATAATCCAAAATAATTCCTACGAAAACAGAAAAACAACTCTAACAAAATAAAAATACTTTACACAAATCTAAAAATAGCTCTAACAAAATGAAAAAATAGTTGGTTCAGAACACAAAAAAAACTTGCTACGAAACACAAAAGTTCTAAAATCACCCCAAATACTTCTTATAGAATACAATGGTTCTTATAGAATAAATGGAAGTGTGCATCCCCTCAGATTACTTAGAAATTTAAATAATTATTTGTCATGAATATTAAGTATTTTTACTAATAGGGTATTGCTTTTATTACTATAATTATCATTCGGATTCACCATTAAGCAACTGGAAGTGTGCATCCCCCCAGATTTTCACTCTCCTTCCATGGAAATTTAAATAATTATTGTCATGACTTGAATATCATCCTTCGATTCTACTACTTTAATTCTAACCCTTAAAGGAAAATAATAAATTAAAATTCATTGATGAAAGGGCTAACAAACCGTGACACTTGTTCCCAACAAATCTTTTCTCCCAACAAGACTCTTTACAGATTTCAATTTGTTCAAACGCATTCCTGAAATTATTCTATTTTTATCTAGAAAAAAGCGTTAGGTGATTGCAGAATAAATTGGTCTTGCCGCTGTAGTATTGGCAAAATTTAGTGACTCAGGCTGTTAGTCTCGTATTACACAGGTCTTGCCGGTGTAGTATCAGGGTCAGAATAAATGATGTGCTGGTCGGATTGCAGAATATTTTATGTCTCCGGCGTAGTATTGGAATATAAATTGGTCTTGAGGGTGGAATGCAGCATAAATTATGTAAGTTCTGGACCCAAATAAGGGTGTATCTTCTGTAAAGATGGTCTTCTGGCTGGAGCTTTATATACTATACTACTTACAAGCCCTTTGTGCTTAGAAAACAGTCGCGATTAAGTAAGCCACTGGTTCGATACGATTACCCCTGAAAAAAAGAATAATACGTATCCGTGATCTTTCTTCTGGAAAAAAAAATACGAAATTCCACATTTTTGCAGATGGAAGTATGAAGCCTCTACTGCAGGGTTCTTTGATACGATGAATTTGACGGTGTGGTTTCCATTAAGATTCTTGACTTTTAGGGGGGTTTTCCCTCTTTTTTTTGAAAATCAGGCAAATTTTCTTAGGCTCATAGTATCTGATGGGTAACACTGAGCTCAATAATCTATATATTAGGAATCAGTATAAAAAAGCCAATTCTTTTATATATCTATTAATATAAAAATTTCATCTTTAGAGTTTTGGTTACTATTGAGCTGCGTCGCTCCTTACTTACAGTTCTTTACCCTGAACTCTTTGATTGACGGTGAAGTAACAAGGTAAATTGAAAGACACCATATTTACCCAGACTATAAAAATACCGCATCTGCAATATCTTGTGGGCAATTAAGGAATAAATATGAAACTTTTAGGGATATTTTTGGTGACCGAAGGATCTAACCTTTATGCTGAAGGGGGGATATGGGAGGGAGCCTAACTATTTTTGGTCTATTGGAGTTCTTTTCATACTACGGAACACGTTATATATTTTCTGTTGCAATGATGAGGGTGAACAGTAAATATTTTTCTTCGATCCGAATAAAAATTTTCACCGTAAGTGTCTTTGAGACTTAAATTTTTTCATGGTGAAGGTTCAAGAAAAAAAAAAAAACAAAACAGCAGACAATATGTGTACCAGGCTATCAAATTAGCACATCTGCAATATCTTTCGAAAAGCTTAGGGGTTCAAGTTTAAACTTTCAAGGAGTGTTCGAGGGGGGAGGAGGAGAAAATCATCTAAATATATTTCACACGGCTACCGCCTTTCTCTGACGAAAAGATAAAATGATGATTCCGTATTGATTGACTTACCAGATTATGCTCTGTTCATCTGTAAATATCCTGAGCAAGAATTTTGCATCACAGTTAGGGTGAGCAGTTTGAGGTACAATTATATAATCACCAGGGGGCAAAGTGAAAAAAGTCACCACCTCCCGTGCAATGCAATGGTTCGTCACATCTAGGGGCTTCTGAAAAAAAAAATCCGCTATAACTGTCATCAAACTGAAAGTAACCTATAACGAAAATCAGAACCAGAATGTTTATTTGAAGATAAATTGTTGAAATAATTCACCTTAAAATTAGTTTAATCTGAGTATTTATCTAAGAACACGATTATAAAATGAATATTAGAAGATCTAGCTCTTTCTGATTTAATTGGAGGAAGGTGATACTTCTTGGAGCAGACGGGGTGGACAGGAGCAATGGGAGTCTCAATTATACCCAAATCATGGAAATAATTTGTTGAAGATTGAATATCATAATACCACATTGTTGTATGCAGGTAATTTCAGTTTGTTTAAGATTAAGTATATTGAGAAAAACATATAAAGTTTGAGTTTCCGAGAGATTTTGAAGCCTCATTGGGTGATGAACAAAAGTACCCAGAATTCTAGTTACCTTATTTTGAATTATCTAAAGAGGTTGCAGATGGACCGTAAATGTGTTGAGATAGATTACAGGGCAATAATTTAGATATGATTGAATTAGAGAATGGTATAAAATTTTAAGGATGAAAAGGAACATGTTTCAATCTATGAAGACACCTAAGTTATGGGCAAGTTTCAATCTCAAATAATCAGAATGTTTACGGAAGGATAAAAGCTCATCAAGAATAATCCCAAGGTAACAAAATGATTTTACTTTCAACAAGGTAACAACATGAGATAGGACATTCATCCTACCCCCTTTGCCTTCTATTGCTACCTGGATCTCCTCCCATAGCCCAAGACATCCCTCAAAATGTTTAGATAGCGTTCTTTTTCAAAATAGTTGAAGCTCCTATAAATTTACCTTGAGAGGTGGCAGGATCCCCACAGCTTGTGGCACAAGGACATAATAATGCAAATTGCCAGTTTGGAAAAATTGGCAAAAAATGTCCCCAGCAGGCTATGGGGCCTTGTTATGCCAAAAAAAACTGTTTTTTTTTCTTCTGATAATGCCATAACTCTTTGGGTCAAGAGGAAATTAATGTACAAATTAATTTGCAGGCCTACCCCCCCCCCCCCCCGAAAAAAATAGAGCCTAATAAACAGTCAAAAACTTTCCAATTGGCTTAAAACTTATATCCTTGAGTGCTTGAAATAAGATGACCCCGATGTAGAGGGAGGGATAGACAAGGGATTGTGGTTTCCCCAAAACATGGCCCAAAAAACTTCTTTTACCCTTGCCACTTTGTATAGAAGTGGCAAGGCACTGGTCATGGAGACTTAGGAGGTGGCTCAGTTCATGGAAACTGGAAGTTTTATTACTGTTTTAAAGTCTGAAAGCGACTAGAGGGTTTCAGGCCTTCCTCCCATGCCATTTTCTGCTACCTGGACATAATAACATCTTTGATAATGGATCAAAATTTTAGATAATCATTTTGTTCAAAAATGTTGAAAGGCCTCCAGGAAAATGTTGAAAACTAAGCCTCCAAAGTTAACATTTCACCCAGAGCTTCCAGGCAATGGCCCTAAATTATGGCAATTACCCTTTGTTCAGAGATAGGTTTTAGCAGAAAACGCAGTTGTTTTTGATTTGGTTTTCACAAGGTTATACTCTCAAAACAACACACACAAATACATGAGCGTAGTGGACTGGCCTCCCCCAGGCCATTCAGCGTGTCCCCAGGTGGCGATAGGGGAACGCTCTACAGATAAGTAGGGTACCTCCATAGGAGGCACGGACCAAGGGGGACCTTGTCCCTGGGGGTCCATAATAGAATCTGGGGCACCCTCGCCCGGGGTCATAATTACAGGCGGAGGAGGCCCCTCAAATGTACACTCAAAAGGGCCCACTGGTTTGTCCACAAGTCCCATGAGTTGAAACCTTCTTCTCCAGTAATGGGTTAAATTGCATGGTGATGCAGAACACCATCGCGGGAGGATCCTCTATAGGAGGACAACTGTGGCAGGGCGTAAGATACAGATCTATGGACAACGGCCTCTACAAACGGCTGCCTCGACCTTTTTGGGCTCCTGCAAGACTGGGGACCTTGCGGTCAACTCTATTCCCACTTGAGGAGTGGCACCCCTTGAGGAAATTATAGCCTAGTAAAACGACACAGCATTCGCACGGGATTCTGACTAATGGACAGTTCTTCTGGGCTTGGTATGTTTTGATGGGCGTCTTTGGGCTGAAAAACCTCTTCCTAGCTAATTTATTTATTATGGTTGCCTCCCCGTAGTAGCATAATATTTGTAGGCATGAATATATAATGATTCGGAGGTAATAGGCTTGAGACTGTCTGTTCAGTATTTCTACTCTTGTTGATAGAAGAGCATCGCCAAGTGCTGAAAACCATGTTGTGACCAAGATGGGCCCAGGATTGCACAAAGCCTCCATTCATGGAGGTCCCAGGTACTTCTTGCTGTCCGGTTCTAAGCCGGCTTAAGCACTTCGGTGTAGACTTGAGAAGATATGTGATCCCCGTCCTGCACTGGTAGCCGGGATCATTGCTTTTCCTGAGGCAAAAATAATTTCAATGATTTAAAGAACATGAAAATTGGAACTTGGAATGTTACGACATTAAAAAATGACTATCGTATCGAAATTTTGACTGACGAATTCAGACGATTCGAACTGGATTTATTAGGAATTTCAGAAACTCATATCCCAGGGGTAGGAAGCATGAAATTAGGTGATATAGAATTTGTTTACTCAGGCAGGAAAGATGGGGTACATAGACAGGGAGTAGGCTGCTGATGAATAAGGAAGCTGCTAAGTCTTGTTTAGGCTGGGAAGGTATTAATAATAGAACACTAATTGCTCATTTTATGACTAAAAGTTCAGGGTATCAGTTATAGTAGTATACGCCCCTGTAGAACCGACTGACGGAAATACTAGTGACTCAGATGAATTTTACTTACAGTTACAGGAGCAAATAGACAAGGTCCCAGGTAGAAATATGATGTTATTACTGGGAGATTGTAACGCCCAGGATGGTAGAAATAGGGATAGATGGTATACCAGCCTAGGTAAATTTGGTGTAGGAAAAGAAAACAGTAATGAATACAGACTTGCAATTTTGTAGGTATAACAATCTAGTTATAACCAATAAGGTGTTTGGTCATAAAATGGCTCATAAGTTAACATGGTATTCAGGTGATGGTAAGACAGCAAACCTTATTGATTATATTATAGTAAACCGAAGACTGGCAGGATCAATACAAGATACTAGGGTATATAGGAGTGCTGTTATTGATGTTAAAAGTAAAGATCACCATCTAGTAGTGTCAAGGGTTAATTTAAAGCTGAAATATCGGAAGGGTAACTACCTCCGGGAAGTTATGATGTTGGTAGACCCCAGGATGAGAATTTGAGAGAAACTTTCCAGGAACAGCTGAATACTAAACTTGAGAGTTTAAAATTTGATAATGTGGAAGATGGTTGGAATAATTTTAGAAAAATAATTTGTGAAGTTGCGGAAGGTGTATTTGGGAAGAAAGCTAGAATTGCAGCTAAAAATATTAGTGAAAAAGCTTTATGTTTAATAGAAAGGAGAAAGGACTTGTACAAGAATTATCTGAGTGATAGATCGTATGAAAAACAAAGAAATGTAAAGAAAGTGGAGAAAACCATTAAAATATGAACTAAGGAGGTGTGAAGTGGAAGCCATAGATAAAATTGCCGAGGATCTGGAAGATGCAGCTAGACGGCATAATAGTAAAATATTGTACTGGCACGTTAACAAATTAAAGAGGGAGTAGTCACTCCGGACTTGTCCCAGTTAAAGATAGGAATGGGGTCGCAATTAGCGATAAGGAAAAAAAACTAAAGAGAGATGGGCCGAACATTTTGAGAACTTGCTTAACCGAGATAGAGTTGCAGGAAAAAATATAGAGGAAAATGAAAAAGTTTGTGATGCCTTGGATGTGAACGAAGATTTGTTTTGTGAGGAGGAATTAGCAACAGTACTAAAAGGATTAAAGAATAATAAGGCTCCAGGTGCTGATAGGGTGGTAAATGAATTTCTTAAACATGGTGGCTCTGAGGTTAGAAATAAGTTATTGAAGATTATGAATATGATTTTTGAAAAAGGGAAAGTACCTAACGATTTTAGAAAAACCTTAATTAAGCCACTTTATAAGAAAGGTGATAAAAGTGAGTGTGGTAATTATCGAGGCATTAGTCTAGTCTCTGTAGGTAGCAAATTACTTAGTAATATGATACTTTTTTAGACTGAGAGATGCCGTAGACAAAGTTTTTAAGAGAAGAGCAGTGCAGTTTTAGCAAAGGTAGAGGATGTGTCGACCAAATTTTCACTCTTTGGCTAATAATTGAGAAGCGCCTGAGTTTTCAAACACCTTTGGTCCTCAGTTTTATAGATTATGAGCAAGCGCTCGACTCTGTTGATAGAAGAGCTTTAGTAAAGGTTTTATCCTTGTACGGTATACCAGACAAATACATTAAAGTGATTAGTGTTATGTACGAAAATAACACTGCTGCGGTTAAGGTAGGAAATGAGGTTAGCAGCTGGTTTTGTATTAAATCAGGAGTTAAGTAGGGTTGTGTTCTATCCCCCTTTATATGGATTATTTTGATGGACTTTGTTTTAAGGAGCACAGGAAAGGCAATGGGAGACCCTGGAATCAAATGGGGAGGAAAAAGTCTCCTGGACTTGGATTATGCTGATGATTTAAGCATCCTAGATGCAAGTGTGAGCAAAATGAATGAAGTTTTAGAGGTTTTGCGAGTTCAGGGTGCTAGAATTGGTTTGAAAATTAATGTTAGGAAGACTAAGTCACTAAGGCTAGGAATAAGTGAAGATGAAAAGGTGACGTTGGGTAATGAAAAGATTGATCAGGTGGGCAGCTTCACTTACCTTGGTAGTATTATCAGTAAAGATGGTGGGAGCAGTGAAGATGTTAAAAATAGAATAGCCAAGGCTCAGGGTGTTTTTTCACAGTTAAAAAAAAGTCTGCAAGAATAGGAAGATAAGTCTGCAAACCAAGATTAGAATATTAGAAGTTACAGTGATGACAGTGGTCAAATATGGCTCTAAAGCATGTACGCTCCGAAAAGCGGATGAAGATTTGCTAGACGTTTTCCAGCGAAATTGCCTAAGGATTGTTCTGGGTACCCGGCTGACTGACCGTATTTCAAACAATAGGCTATACGAAAAATGTGGCTCAATACTACTCTCTAGGGCTATAATGAAAGAAAGGTTGAGGTGGTTAGGGCACGTTGTGCGGATGAAGGATGAAAGATTGCCGAAGATTATTCTTTTCGGCCAACCATCTAGGACTAAACGGAAAGCAGGCCGTCCCCGTCTGGGGTGGGAGGACGTCATAAAGAAAGATTTAAAGGAAATGAGAACTTCGTGCGCGGGTGTAAAAAGGGAGGCTTTGAATAGATTGGGATGGAGGAGGAGGAGCGAGCGTAGCTGTGTTGGCCTCAGGCAGCTTGGTCCTGCGGTGAGTTGTTAGTAGTAGTAGTAGTATTAGAAGATCAGTAAAAGAAGGTACATTTACAAAACACCCTATCTTATCAGTAAAAGCTGTTCTGATAATAGGAATCGAAAAACACCTTTAAAACATCGTCGAAGTTAGCCACTAAACGACAAAACTCTGACACTGAACGAAATCGACAAAACGTCGGCCACTGAACAATTTTTTTTTTGGCGCCAAATTGAAGCTAATCACTCAGTTGAATTGAAAGATATTGCATAAAAACAGGAGTTGTTTTTATATAAATAAAAAAAAAACAAGTTTTTAAAACTGAAAGTAAGGAGCAACATTAAAACTTAAAACGAACAGACATTATTCCGTAGGCCTATATGAAAGGAACTGTCCCCTCCTCAACGCCTCGCTCTTTACGCTAAAGTTTTTTATTGTTTTAAAAAATAGCGTTGTGAGGAAGAGTCTAACTTTAGCGTAAAGAGAGCGAGCCGTTGAGGAGGGGACAGCCCCTTTCATATACGGAATAAATTTCTGTTCGTTTTAAGTTTTAATGTTGCTCCTTGCTTTCAGTTAAAAATACTTGTTTTTTTATTTAATTTTTGAACGCTTTTGAATTAATGCAGGTTTTGGTTTTGGCTCACCGTACATGAATAACTAAAACAAAATTTGCATATTAATTTTACTTTTATTTGGTTAAATGGCTCTCTCGAAAGTTGTTTAATTTTATTTACGAACGTTTTTATTAGTAACAAATATACGTAACTTACAAATTAACTTACGTAAACAACTTCTATATTCCTACATTTTTAATACGAATATTAGGTGGTTCGCCTCCTAGTGAATACCTCACTCTTTACGCTAAAGTTCGAATTTTGTTCTAATTCTTTAAAAATGACCCATTAATCACAAAGGCCGTTAATTACAATAAATAGCTCTTATGAAAGTACTAAAAAATCTTTGGCTTAAAGAGTAATGTATTGACTATAGGGGGCGAACCAAATCATTTACGTAATAATTTCTGTTATTTTAAGTTTTGAGGTTGCTCCTTACTTTCAGATGAAAAACTTGTTTTTTATTTAATTTCTGATCGTTTTTTTAAATAATGCTGGGGAATCCGGCGCCCCCTTCATAGCAATGTCTCTTCCCCCATAAAAACTTCCTCTATGGAAAGATCCTCCCACATAACCCTCGACCCCCCACTACGAGACCCCCCCCTGGAAACTTTGTATGCTTCCCAATAACCAATACTATATGTAAACATTGGGTAAAGTTCATAACTTTCAGCCCTCCCCCCGGAGACTTTGGGGGATTAAGTCATCCTAAAAGACGTTTATTATATTTCCGACCATGCTAAACAAAATAGTTATCTCAAAATTTTGAACGGGTGACTTTGGGAAAAACATGAGCGTGGGAGGGGGCCTAGTTGCCCTCTAATTTATTTGGTCACTTAAAAAGGGCACTAGAACTTTTAATTTACATTTAAATGAGCCCTCCCACGATATTCTAGGACCCCTGGGTCGATACGATCACCCCTGAAAAAAACAAACAAAAAAAAAAACAAAACAAATGAACGCGCATCCGTGATCTTCCTTCGGGCAAAAATACAAAATTCCACATTTTTGTAGATAGGAGCTTGAAACCTCTACAGCAGGGTTCTCTGATACGCTGAATATGATGGTGTGATTTTCATTAAGGTTCTATAACTTTCAGGGGGTCTTTCCCCCTAATTTCGAACCTCCACAGTAGGGTTCTCTGATAAGCTGAATCTGATCTGAATCTATCTAAAAAGATATCCACCGATCTTCAGCCAAATATTTTCAAAGTCAATGCTGAATTCATTCGCTCTCATAGATAACACTTTACGAATATAAGGACTTCTCTTTGGAGGGGACTCAAAAATGCAATAAATTTCATTTTCAAGCTGAATTTTTCAATTTGCCTCGGACAATGGAAGTCGTTCAGACCAATCTTAGAGAGAGATAAATTGATAAATCTGAGGATATCCCAGACTTTTCCTAATCCAGACTTTTCCTAAATGTAAGTGTTCAGGAATTACATGAATTACACCAGATGCTATGTAAAGTACTGTAAACGTAAAGAATCATGCCAAACAAAAGAATAGTAGGGGAAATAATAGCTTTTTTAATCCAGAACTTTACGCTAAACGCATTAAAGTTTTATTAAAATACAATTTTTGAAAGATTTTTCAGCTTTTTCTTGGCTTCTTTTCTTTCACAAAGGATTGGAAAATTTAATGGTATTAAATCCACGCAAGTATCTAGAACCGCTTCGTCTTACCCTTACTAAGAGAGTAATTTTTATCTGGGAGTAATGCAATGAAATGACTGCCAATGTATTCCATACCTTAATAAAATTGTGAAGTCATGGACAAAATCATGACATTAAATAATATTTTTGTTTATCGACTGAACTCGTTCACCTCTTTACTGACAACAGAGCTTGCGTGAGGCTTTTCAAAAACTTAAATTCTGCATTAAAAGTTATCAATATTATGGCCGGTGAAAGATTATTTAGAGCTTTATAAGCTAGTCTTTTATTTTCTGTAGCTTACTTAAGGATTTATTTGCTCCTAATCAGTTCCTGATCTATAAGATATGAAATTGTTATATATATATATATATATATATATATATATATATATATATATATATATATATATATATATATATATATATATATATATATATATATATATATATATATATATATATAAGTAGATTGCACATATTGAATTTGCGGAGACGTATAGGAATCTCTATGTTATTTGCGGAGACTATGTTCCATCCTGTACTATTCTGGGTTATTGACTTACCAAGGCCAACCAGACAGGTTTCTGGTGGGTATAGTCTGGTTTGGTGGGTATAGTCTGGTTTGGTGGGTATAGTCTGGTTTGGTGGGTATAGTCTGGTTTGGTGGGTATAATCTGGTTTGGTGGGTATAGTCTGGTTTGGTCCCCCCCCCCCCCCCCCCCCCCCCCCCCCCCCCCCCCCCCCCCCCCCCCCCCCCCCCCCCCTAGAGATTGTCAAATTGCGTATTTAGGAATTGTTTCGATTGACATTTTTGCAAAAGGGATAAGGAATTCGCAAATTGGACACTATGAACGATATTAATTAATGTTTTGAATAATAGGAGTGTGAATGATTCTAATTAGTGATTGGATTTTATGAAGGTGGAGAAAAAAAAGGATTAAACTGATTAGCAGCTAAGGTACCCCGAAGGGGTTGTTAACTCAGGTAATTTGTTATAAATTTGAAACAACATCAGTCTATGAAAATGGCTAACAACGATAGAATGACATTGTGAGTTGACCTAGCTTTACCTCTCCGATGTCGTCTGTATAATACACAAGTGATGTTTGAACAGTATTGTCAATTTAAAATAGGGTCTAACGTTTTAGTATACTAAAAAGTTGATACTAAGAGAGATATAGATGGTAAGAAAAGAATTTTAATAATGAAATTCAGACAAACCGTAGAAATCCTTGCAAATCAAGTAGTAAGGTGTATGTGAGTACGAACCATCAAGGATCATAAGCACCAACGACCCTAACCAGCAGAGAACATCAACTCCCCAAAGGTCCCTTATCCCCAAAATCGAAGGGCGCCCCCTCCCTCCAAGTTTTTGCCCCCCCCCCTTTTTTTTTTAACATGATATATTTTTTTCAACCTTTTTTTTTACATGTCTTCGAATCATATGAAACAAACTTAAATTACTATTCTAGTTTTTTCTAAACCAGTATTGCCTATAACTTAATATACTCAAAAATATTTTTTTGCTAACTTGATTGGTGAGAACTATTTCCGTAAAATCTGAGCTAATTTAAGGGTTTTTGACCGTAAACTCTAGTTTCTTCTAAGAAAATTATGGAAAATACAATTCTCTGCTTCAAATGTGAAACTTAAGTCCAGTTATGGATCGAAAAATAAACTATTTCTGTAAAATCTGAGCTAATAGGGTTTTTGACCGTAAACTCTAGTTTTTTTTGTAAGAAAATTATGGAAATTACAATTCTCTGATTCAAATGTAAAACTTAAGTCTATTTTTGGATCGAAAAATAAAACTATTTCCGTAAAATCTGAGCTAATAAGGGTTTTTGACCGTAAACTCTAGTTTCTTGTATGAAAATTATGGAAAATACAATTATCTAGTTCAAATGTGAAACTTAAGTCCAGTTTTGGATACTTATAATGATGAGGACTGATGGTTCTAATTCAATATTTTTTTCATAAAAAACAAACAATTTTTTTTTTAAAACTTCGAAATTATTCAACTTTATTTATTTTTTTTATTTTTTTTTTGTACGTATCTTAAAATGACAAAATATGCTTACGGCTCTAACAATTGTGCTCTATGATTGGTCAGAGACACGATGTGGCTTTCCCACTGATATTCTATGTCCGGTTATCGACACTACCTAGTCTATTGCATGTATTAAATCAGTATTTTTTACGCAGTGGAACAATAAACACATAAGTCATATCTTAAAAAAAAATGAAGATGGAGCATTTTAATAAAGTGTGTTCACATAACAAGGTTATTGAGCATTGAATGCCGACAAGGAGAAGTATTTGAACTATGAAACAAGTACAAGTGGTAGCACTATTGGAAATGTATGCATGCATTGTCATGACAGTAAGGAGTTAAATTTCTTTGGAATACCGAAAAAATTCAACTCTTATGTAGGTGGTTATGCGAGATTGAGATCTCCAGAGATGATTGTACTCAAAGAGAATGCCAACATAAAAATAATCGTTGATGATAGAGGACAACTCCTTGCTACTGTTGCAGGTAACACATTACCTACTGATATATCCAATCGTCAGCTTTCGGGTATTAGCATTCAACGGAAGGTCAATAAAACAAAGGCCTACTCTTCTACTAATATCGTAAACCATATCTTGTCTACGTGCCGAAACTGTTACCTGTGTAAAAAAATGTGATAAATATGTGATAATACAGTGAAATTGCCAGAAAAATAAAAAGGGGCATTGTCAGTAAAAAAATATCACTATGGAATATAAACATGAATCGATGAAAAACAAAGCACCAGCAAACGTTACTGCCATTGATCAAACAGTCAATGAACCAAATAATATCAAAGACGAAAAGCATATTGAGCATGTTGATGAGACACCAGTAAAAACTGTGTATGACTATAAATGGAATAATGATTATTCTACTGATTACGAACTAAGAGAAGACAATAGCTACAATATCAAAAGAGAACATGGTGAACTATTTTATGGAACAGATTCAAAATGTCCAAAGTTAATCATTGATATTAATAATGTATCATAATACATTTTTGCATTAATATTCTACATAGCATTATTTCATTAAAATATTACATTGTTATGTGTTCATTATTTTTAGAGTAAGCTAAGCTAGCATATCAAACGTTTAGAATCTCTATTAAAACATTGGAGATGTAAGAAAAGGAATTTGCATACATCTATTGTCAGACACATGGGATAACATTGACAAAATCTAGGTATCACAATGAATAAATTCATTATCAACATCCTTTATCGGATATGTCGGATAAAATTGATAAAATATAAGTGTCAGAGTGAATAATTTTTTTTATCAACATCCTTTGTCAGATACATCAAATAAAATTGACAAAATCTAAATTTCAGAATAAATAAATGCTTTAACAACATCCTTTATATCGGATATGTCGGATAAAATTGACATAATCTAAGTATCAGAGTGACTAAATTCTATATCAACATCCTTTTCTCTGATACATAGGATAAAATTGACAAATTCTAAGTGTTAAAGTGAATAAATTTTTTTTATCAACATCCTTTGGCAGACACATCGGATAAAATTGACAAAATCTAAATTTCAGAATGAAATAAATTCATTATCAACATCCTTTGCCGGATATGTCGGATAAAATTGACAAAATCTAAGTATCAGAGTGAATATTTTTTTTTTAACAACATCCTTTGTCAGATACATCGAATAAAATTGATAAAATATAACTGCCAGAGTGAATAATTTTTTTTACTATCAACATCCTTTGTCAGATACATCAAATAAAATTGACAAAATCTAAATTCAGAATAAATAAATGCTTTAACAACATCCTTTATCGGATATGTCGGATAAAAATTGACAAAATCTAAGTGTCAGAGTGAATAGTTTTTTTTTATCAACATCCTTTTCTCGGATACATAGGATAAAATTGACAAAATCTGAATTTCAGAATGAATAAATTCATTATCAACATCCTTTGTTGGATATGTCGGATAAAATTGACAAAATCTAAATTTCAGAATGAATAAATGCTATAACAATATCCTTAATCGGATATGTCGGATAAAATTGACAAAATCTAAAATCTAAGTATCAGATTGACTAAATTCTATATCAACATCCTTTTCTCAGATACATAGGATAAAATTGACAAATTCTAAGTGTCAGTGTGAATACATTTTTTTTATCAACATCCTTTGTCAGATACATCAAATAAAATTGACAAAATCTAAATTTCAGAGTGAATAAATTCATTATCAACATCCTTTATCGGATATGTCGGATAAAATTGACGAAATATAAGTGTCAGAGTGAATAATTTTTTTTTATCAACATCCTTTGTCAGATACATCAAACAAAATTGACAAAATCTAAATTTCAGAATGAAATAAATGCTTTAACAACATCCTTTATCAGATATGACAGATAAAATTGACAAAATCTAAGTATCAGAGTGACTAAATTCTATATCAACATCCTTTTCTCAGATACATAGGATAAAATTGACAAATTCTAAGTGTTAGCGTGAATAAATTTTTTTTATCAACATCCTTTGGCAGATACATCGGATAAAACTGACAAAATCTAAATTTCAGAATGAATAAATTCATTATCAACATACTTTGTCGGATATGTCGGATAAAATTGATAAAATCTAAGTATCAGAGTGAATATTTTTTTTAACAACATCCTTTGTCAGATAAATCAAATAAAATTGACAAAATCTAAATTTCAGAATGAATAACTGCTTTAACAACAATCCTTTATCGGATATGTCGGATAAAATTGACATAATCTAAATTTCAGAATAAATAAATGCTTTAACAACATCCTTTATCGGATATGTCGGATAAAATTGACAAAATCTAAGTGTCGGAGTGAATAAATTTTTTTTATCAACATACTTTGGCAGATACATCGGATAAAATTAACAAAATCTAAATTTCAGAATGAATAAATTCATTATCAACAGCCTTTGTCTGATATGTCAGATAAATTGACAAAATCTAAATTTCAGAATGAATAAATGCTATAACAATATCCTTTGCAGGATACATCGAATAAAATTGATAAAATATAAGTGCCAGAGAGAATAATTTTTTTTAAATCCTTTGTCAGATACATCAAATAAAATTTACAAAATCTAAACTTCAATATAAAAAATGCTTTAACAACATCCTTTATCGAATATGTCGGATAAAATTGACAAAATATAAGTGACACAGTGAATAAATTTTTTTTATCAACATCCTTTTCTCGGACACTTATCGGATATGTCGGTAAAATTGATAAAAATCTAAGTATCAAAGTGACTAAATTCTATATCAACATCCTTTTCTCAGATACATAGGATAAAATTGACAAAGTCTAAGTGTTAGAGTGAATAATTTTTTTTTTTTATCAACATCCTTTGGCAGATACATCGGATAAAATTGACAAAATATAAATTTCAGAATGAATAAATTCACTATCAACATCCTTTGTCGGATATGTCAGATAAAATTGACAAAATCTAAGTATCAGAGTGAATTTTTTTTTTAAACAACATCCTTCGCCAGATACATCGAAATAAAATTGATAAAATATAAGTGCCAGAGTGAATAATTTTTTTTTTATCAACATCCTTTGTCAGATACATCAAATAAAATTGAAAAAATCTAAATTTCAGAATAAATAAATGCTTTAAACAACATCCTTTATCGGATATGTCAGATAAAATTGACAAAATCTAAGTATCAGAGTGACTAAATTCCATATCAACAGCCTTTTCTCGGATACATAGGATAAAATTGACAGAATCTAAGTGTTAGAGGGAATAAATTTTTTTATCAACATCCTTTTCTCGGATACATAGGATAAAATTGACGAAATCTGAATTTCAGAATGAATAAATTCATTATCAACATCCTTTGTCGGATATGTCGGATAAAATTAACAAAATCTAAATTTCAGAATGAATAAATGCTATAACAATATCCTTTATCGGGTAGGTCGGATAAAATTGACAAAATCTAATTATCAGAGTGACTAAATTCTATATCAACATCCTTTTCTCGGATACATAGGATAAAATTGACAAATTCTAAGTGTTAGAGTGAATAAATTTTTTTTTCAACATCCTTTGCCAGATACATCGGATAAAACTGACAAAATCTAAGTATCAGAGTGAATAAATTCATTATCAACATCCTTTGTCTGATATGTCGGATAAAATTGACAAAATCTAATTTCAGAATGAATAAATACTATAAAAATATCCTTTATCGGATATGTCGGATAAAATTGACAAAATCTAAGTATCAGAGTGACTAAATTCTATATCAACATCCTTTTCTCGGATACATAGGATAAAATTGACAAAATTATAAGTGTTAGAATGAATAAATTTTTTTATCAACATCCTTTGCCAGATACATCGGATAAAATTGATAAAATCTAAGTATCAGAGTGAATAAATTCATTATCAACATCCTTTGTCGGATATGTCGGATAAATTGACAAAATCTAAGCATCAGAGGGAATAATTTTTTTTATCAACATCCTTTGCCAGATACATCGGATAAAATTGATAAAATCTAAGTATCAGAGTGAATAAATTCATTATCAACATCCTTTGTCGGATATGTCGGATAAAATTGACAAAATCTAAGCATCAGAGGGAATAATTTTTTTTTATCAACATCCTTTGCCAGATACATCGAATAAAATTGACAGAATATAAGTGTCAGAGTGAATAATTTTTTTTTATCAACATCCTTTGTCAGATACATCGAATAAAAATTGACAAAATTTAAATATCAGAATGAATAAATGCTTTAACAACATCCTTCATCGGATTTGTCCTTTTCTCGGATACATAGGATAAAATTTGACAAATAAAAATTGACAAATTTTAAATATCAGAATGAATAAATGCTTTAACAACATCCTTCATCGAATTTGTCGGATAAAATTGACAAAATCTAACTATCAGAGTGACTAAATTCTATATCAACATGCTTTTCTTGGATACATAGGATAAAATTGACAGAATCTAAGTGTCAGAGTGAATAAATTTTTTTTATCAACATCCTTTTCTCGGATACCCAGGATAAAATGACAAAATCTGAATTTCAGAATGAATAAATTCATTATCAACATCCTTTGTCGGATATGTCGGATAAAATAGACAAAATCTAAATTTCAGAATGAATAAATGCTATAAACAATATCCTATATCGGATATGTCGGATAAAATTGACAAAATCTAAGTATCAGAGTGACTAAATTCTATATCAACATCCTTTTCTCGGATACATAGGATAAAATTGACAAATTCTAAGTGTTAGAGTAAATAAATTTTTTTATCAACATCCTTTGCCAGATACATAGGATATAAAAATTGACAAAATCTAAGTATCAGAGTGAATAAATTCATTATCAACATCCTTTGTCGAATATGTCGGATAAAATTGACAAAATCTAAGCATCAGAGTGAATAATTTTTTTATCAACATCCTTTGCCAGATACATCGAAAAAAAATTGACAGAATCTAAGTGTCAGAGTGAATAAATTTTTTTTTATCAACATCCTTTGTCAGATACATCGAATAAAAATTGACAAAATTTAAATATCAGAATGAATAAATGCTTTAACAACATCCTTCATCGGATTTGTCGGATAAAATTGACAAAATCTAACTACCAGAGTGACTAAATCCTATATCAACATCCTTTTCTCGGATACATAGGATAAAATTGACAGAATCTAAGTGTCAGAGTGAATAAATTTTTTTTATCAACATCCTTTTCTCGGATACACAGGATAAAATTGACAAAATCTGAATTTCAGAATGAATAAATTCATTATCAACATCCTTTGTCGGATATGTCGGATAAAATAGACAAGATCTAAATTTCAGAATGAATAAATGCTATAACAATATCCTATATCGGATATGTCGGATAAAATTGACAAAATCTAAGTATCAGAGTGACTAAATTCTATATCAACATCCTTTTCTCGGATACATAGGATAAAATTGACAAATTCTAAGTGTTAGAGTAAATAAATTTTTTATCAACATCCTTTGCCAGATACATAGGATAAAATTGACAAAATCTAAGTATCAGAGTGAATAAATTCATTATCAACATCCTTTGTCGAATATGTCGGATAAAATTGACAAAATCTAAGCATCAGAGTGAATAATTTTTTTTTATCAACATCCTTTGCCAGATACATCGAAAAAAATTGACAGAATCTAAGTGTCAGAGTTAATAAATTTTTTTATCAAAATCCTTTGTCAGATATATCGAAATAAAACTGACAAAATTTAAATATCAGAATGAATAAATGCTTTAACAACATCCTTCATCGGATTCGTTGGTTAAAATTGACCAAAATCTAAGTATCAGAGTGATTAAATTCTACATCAATATCCTTTTCTCGGATACATAGATTAAAATTAACAAAATCTAAGTGTTAGAGTGAATATTTTTTTTTTATCAACATCCTTTGCCAGTTACATCGGATAAAATTGATAAAATCTAAGTATCAGAGTGATTAAATTCCATATCAATATCATTTTCTTGGATACATGGGATAAAATTGACAAAATCTAAGTATCGTTACGTGCGCGCACGTAACCTCGTCTAAATTAACCTTAAAAAATGAAATAAAGCTATGTCGACTTTGCATGTCTCTCTCACTATGTATGCGCCGTCGCGGTGTACACTCCATGTCTTTCTTGTCAATTTTATCCAATATAGCCGACAAATGATGTTGATAATGCATTTAAAGGATGTTGATAAAGCATTTATTCACTCTGATAATTAGATTTTGTCAATTTTTATCCCATGTATTCAAGAAAATGATATTGATATGGAATTTAATCACTCTGATACTTAGATTTTATCAATTTTATCCGACATATCTGACAAAGGATGTTGATAATGAATTTATTCATTCTGACACTTAAATTTTGTCAATTTTATCCGATGTAACTGGCAAAGGATGTTGATAAAAAAAATATTCACTCTAACACTTAGATTTTGTTAATTTTAATCTATGTATCCGAGAAAAGGATGTTGATGTAGAATTTAATCACTCTGATACTTAGATTTTGTCAATTTTAACCAACGAATCCGATGAAGGATGTTGTTAAAGCATTTATTCATTCTTATATTTAAATTTTGTCAGTTTTTATTCGATGTATTTGACAAAGGATGTTGATAAAAAAATTTATTCACTCTGACACTTAGATTCTGTCAATTTTTTTTCGATGTATCTGGCAAAGGATGTTGATAAAAAAAATTATTCACTCCTGATGCTTAGATTTTGTCAATTTTATCCGACATATTCGACAAAGGATGTTGATAATGAATTTATTCACTCTGATACTTAGATTTTGTCAATTTTATCCTATGTATCTGGCAAAGGATGTTGATAAAAAAATTTATTTACTCTAACACTTAGAATTTGTCAATTTTATCCTATGTATCCGAGAAAAGGATGTTGATATAGAATTTAGTCACTCTGATACTTAGATTTTGTCAATTTTATCCGACATATCCGATATAGGATATTGGTTATAGCATTTATTCATTCTGAAATTTAGATTTTGTCTATTTTATCCGACATATCCGACAAAAGATGTTGATAATGAATTTATTCATTCTGAAATTCAGATTTTGTCAATTTTATCCTGGGTATCCGAGAAAAGGATGTTGATAAAAAAAAATTTATTCACTCTGACACTTAGATTCTGTCAATTTTATCCTATGTATCCAAGAAAAGCATGTTGATATAGAATTTAGTCACTCTGATAGTTAGATTTTGTCAATTTTATCCGACAAATTCGATGAAGGATGTTGTTAAAGCATTTATTCATTCTGATATTTAAAATTTGTCAATTTTTATCGATGTATCTGACAAAGGAGGTTGATAAAAAAATTATTCACTCTGACACTTAGATTCTGTCAATTTTATTCGATGTATCTTGCAAAGGATGTTTGATAAAAAAGAATTATCCCTCTGATGCTTAGATTTTGTCAATTTTATCCGACATATCCGACAAAGGATGTTGATAATGAATTTATTCACTCTGATACTTAGATTTTGTCAATTTATCCGATGTATCTGGCAAGGATGTTGATAAAAAATTTATTCATTCTAACACTTAGAATTGTCAATTTTATCCTATGTATCCGAGAAAAGGATGTTGATATAGAATTTAGTCACTCTGATACTTAGATTTTGTCAATTTCATCCGACATATCCGATAAAGGATATTGTTATAGCATTTATTCATTCTGAAAATTAGATTTGTCAAATTTTATCTGACATATCCGACAAAGGATGTTGATAATGAATTTATTCACTCTGATACTTAGATTTTGTCAGTTTTATCCGATGTATCTGGCAAAGGATGTTGAAAAAAAAATTATTCACTCTAACACTTAGAATTTGTCAATTTTATCCTATGTATCCGAGGAAAAGGATGTTGATATAGAATTTAGTCACTCTGATACTTAGATTTTGTCAATTTTATCCGACATACCCGATATAAAGGATATTGTTATAGCATTTATTCATTCTGAAATTTAGATTTTGTCAATTTTATCCGACATATCCGACAAAGGATGTTGATAATGAATTTTATTCATTCTGAAAAATCAGATTTCATCAATTTTATCCTATGTATCCGAGAAAAGGATATTGATAAAAAAAATTTATTCCCTCTAACACTTAGATTCTGTCAATTTTATCCTATGTATCCGAGAAAAGGTTGTTGATATAGAATTTAGTCACTCTGATACTTAGATTTTGTCAATTTCATCTGACATATCCGATAAAGGATGTTGTTAAAGCATTTATTTATTCTGAAATTTAGATTTTTTCAATTTTATTTGATGTATCTGACAAAGGATGTGATAAAAAAAATTATTCACTCTGGCACTTATATTTTATCAGTTTTATTCGATGTATCTGGCGAAGGATGTTGTTAAAAAAAAATATTCACTCTGATACTTAGATTTTGTCAATTTTATCCGATGTATCTGCCAAAGGATGTTGATAAAAAAAAAAATTATTCACTCTAACACTTAGAATTTGTCAATTTTATCCCATGTATCGGAGAAAAGGATGTTGATATGGAATTTAGTCACTTTGATACTTAGATTTTGTCAATTTTATCCGACATATCCGATAAGTATCCGAGAAAAGGATGTTGATAAAAAAAATTTATTCACTCTGTCACTTAGATTTTGTCAATTTTATCCGACATATTCGATAAAGGATGTTGTTAAAGCATTTATTTATATTGAAATTTAGATTTTGTCAATTTTATTTGATGTATCTGACAAAGGATGTTGATAATAAAAAAAATTATTCACTTCTGGCACTTATATTTTATCAATTTTATTCGATGTATCTGGCAAAAGATATTGTTATAGCATTTTATTCATTCTGAAATTTAGATTTGTGTCAATTTTATCCGACATATCCGACAAAAGGATGTTGATAATGAATTTATTCATTCTGAAATTTAGATTTTGTAAATTTTATCCGATGTATCTGCCAAAGGATGTTGATAAAAAAAATTTATTCACTCTGACACTTAGATTTTGTCAATTTTATCCGACATATCCGATAAAGGATGTTGTTAAAGCATTTATTTATTCTGAAATTTAGATTATGTCAATTTTATCCGACATATCCGATAAAAGATATTGTTAAAGTAGTTATTCATTCTGAAATTTAGATTTTGTCAATTTTATTTGATTTATCTGACAAAGGATGTTGTTAAAAAAAAAATATTCACTCTGATAAACTTAGATTTTGTCAATTTTATCCGACATATCCGACAAAGGAGGATGTTGATAATGAATTTATTCATTCTGAAATTTAGATTTGTCAATTTTATCCGATGTATCTGCAAAGGATGTTGATAAAAAAATTATTCACTCTAACACTTAGAATTTGTGAATTTTATAAAAAGAATAAATTCCCTATGTATCTGAGAAAAGGATGTTGATATAGAATTTAGTCACTCTGATACTTAGACTATGTCAATTTTATCCGTCATATCCGATAAAGGATGTTTTTAAAGCATTTATTCATTCTGAAATTTAGATTTTGTCAATTTTATTTGATGTATCTGACAAAGGATGTTGATAAAAAAAATTATTCACTCTGACACTTATATTTTGTCAATTTTATCCGACATATCCGATAAAGGATGTGGATAATGAATTTATTCACTCTGAAATTTAGATTTTGTCAATTTTATTTGATGTATCTGACAAAGGATGTTGATAAAAAAAAATGTATTCACACTGACACTTAGAATTTGTCAGTTTTATCCTATTTGTCTGAGAAAAGGATGTTGATATAGAATTTAGTCGATCTGATACTTAGATTTTAGATTTTGTCAATTTTATCCGACATATCCGATTAAGGATATTGTTTATAGCATTTTATTCATTCTGAAATTTAGATTTTGTCAATTTTATCTGACATATCGACAAAGGATGTTGATAATGAATTTATTCATTCTGAAATTCAGATTTTGTCAATTTTATCCTATGTATCCGAGGAAAGGATGTTGATAAAAAAAATTATTCACTCTGACACTTAGATTTTGTCCATTTTATCCGACATATCCGATAAAGGGTGTTGTTAAAGCATTTACTTATTCTGAAATTTAGATTTGTCAATTTTATTTGAGCTATCTGACAAAGGATGTTGATAAAAAAAATTATTCACTCTGACACTTATATTTTGTCAATTTTATCCGACATATCCGATAAAGGATGTTGATAATGAATTTATTCACTCTGAAATTTAGATTATGTCAATTTTATCCGACATATCCGATAATGGATATGTTAAAGCAGTTATTCAATCTGAAATTTAGATTTTGTCAATTTTATTTGATTTATCTGACAAAGGATGTTGTTAAAAAAAAAATATTGACTCTGATACTTAGATTTTGTCAATTTTTATCCGACATATCCGACAAACGATGTTGATAATGAATTTATTCATTCTGAAATTTAGAGTTTTGTCAATTTTATCCGATGTATCTGCCAAAGGATGTTGATAAAAAAAATTTATTCGCTCTTACACTTAGAATTTGTCAATTTTATCCTATGTATCTGAGAAAAGGATGTTGAAATTGAATTTAGTCACTCTGATACTTAGATTATGTCAATTTTATCCGTCATATATCCGATAAAGGATGTTGTTAAAGCATTTATTCATTCTGAAATTTCGATTTTGTCAATTTTATTTGATGTATCTGACAAAGGATGTTGATAAGAAAAAATTATTCACTCTGACACTTATATTTTGTCAATTTTATCCGACATATCCGATAAAGGATGTTGATAATGAATTTATTCACTCTGAAATTTAGATTTTGTCAATTTTATTTGATGTATCTGACAAAGGATGTTGATAAAATAAAATGTATTCACACTGACACTTAGAATTTGTCAGTTTTATCCTATGTGTCTGAGAAAAGGATGTTGATATAGAATTAGTCAATCTGATACTTAGATTTTAGATTTTGTCAATTTTATCCGACATATCCGATTAAGGATATATGTATTGTTATAGCATTTATTCATTCTGAAATGTAGATTTTGCCAAGTTTTTATCCGACGTATCCGACAAAGGATGTTGATAATGAATTTATTCATTCTGAAATTCAGATATTTTGTCAAATTTTATCCTATGTATCCGAGAAACGGATGTTGATAAAAAAAAATAATTCACTCTGACACTTAGATTTTTGTCAATTTTACCCGACATATCGATAATTTAAAGGATGTTGTTTAAAGCATTTATTTATTCAACCGACTTTAGATTTGTCAATTTTATTTGATGTCATCTGACAAAGGATGTTGATAGTAAAAAAAAATTATTCACTCTGGCACTTATATTTTATCAATTTTATTCGATGTATCTGACAAAGGATGTCGTTAAAAAAAATATTCACTCTGATACTTAGATTTTGTCAATTTTATCCGACATATCCGACAAAGGATGTTGATAATGAATGTATTCATTCTGAAATTTAGATTTTGTCAATTTTATCCGATGTATCTAGCCAAAGGATGTTGATAAAAAAAATTTATTTACTTTAACACTTAGAATTTGTCAATTTTATCCTATGTATCTGAGAAAAGGATGTTGATATAGAATTTAGTCACTCTGATACTTAGATTATGTCAATTTTATCCGACATATCTGATAAAGGATGTTGTTAAAGCATTTATTTATTCTGAAATTTAGATTTTGTCAATTTTATTTGATGTATATGACAAAGGATGTTGATAAAAAAAAATTATTCACTCTGACACTTATATATTTTGTCAATTTATCCGACATAATCCGACAAAGGATGTGATAATGAATTTATTCATTCTGAAAATTTAGATTTTGTCAATTTTATCCGATTTATCTGCCAAAGGATGTTGATAAAAAAATTTATTCACTTTTAACAGTTAGAATTTGTCAATTTTATCCTATGTATCTGAGAAAAGGATGTTGATATAGAAATTTAGTCACTCTAATACTTAGATTATGTCAATTTTATCCGACATATCCGATAAAAGGATGTTGTTTAAAGCATTTATTTATTCTGAAATTTAGATTTTGTCAATTTTATTTGATGTATCTGACAAAGGATGTTGATAAAAAAAATATTCACTCTGGACACTTATATTTTATCAATTTTATCCGACATATCCGATAAAGGATGTTGATAATGAATTTATTCATTGTGATACCTAGATTTTGTCAATGTTATCCCATGTGTCTGACAATAGATGTATGCAAATTCCTTTTCTTACATCTCCAATGTTTTAATAGAGATTCTAAAACGTTTGATATGCTAGCTTAGCTTACTCTAAAAATAATGAACACATAACAATGTAATATTTTTAATGAAATAATGCTATGTAGAATATTAATACAAAAATATATTATGATACATTATTAATATCAATGATTAACTTTGGACATTTTGAATCTGTTCCATAAAATAGTTCACCATGTTCTCTCTTGATATTGTAGCTATTGTCTTCTCTTAGTTCGTAATCATTAGAATAATCATTATTCCATTTTGAGTCATACACAGTTTTTACTGGTGTCTCATCAACATGCTCAATATGCCCTTTCGTCTTTGATATTATTTGGTTCATTGACTGTTTGATCAATGGCAGTAATGTTTGCTGGTGCTTTGTTTTTTCATCGATTCATGTTTATATTCCATAGTGATATTTTCTGACAATGCCCTTTTTCATTTTTCTGGCAATTTCACTGTCTATTATCACAATTATTTTTACACAGGAACAGTTTCGGCACGTAGACAAGATATGGTTTTACGATATTAGTAGAAGAGTAGGCCTTTCTTTTATTGACCTTCCGTTGAATGCTAATACCCGAAAGCTGACGATTGGATATATCAGTAGGTAAATGTGTACCTGCACAGTAGCAAGGAGTTGTCCTCTATCATCAACGATTATTTTTATGTGGGCATTCTCTTTGAGTACAATCATCTCTGGAGATCTCAATCTCGCATAACCACCAAACATAAGAGTTGAATTTTTTCGGTATTCCAAAGAAATTTAACTCCTTACTGTCATGACAATGCATGCATACATTTCCAATAGTGCTACCACTTGTACTTGTTTTCATAGTTCAAATACTTCTCCTTGTCGCATTCAATGCTACAATAACCTTGTTATGTGAACACACTTTATTAAAATGCTCCATCTTCACCTTTTTTTTAAGATATGACTTTATGTGTTTATTGTTCCACTGCGTAAAAAAATACTGATTTAATACATGCAATAGACTAGGTAGTGTCGATAAACCGGATATAGAATACCAGTGGGAAAGCCACATCGTGTCTCTGACCAATCATAGAGCACAATTGTTAGAGCCGTAAGCATATTTTGTCAATTTTAAGATACGTACAAAAAAAAGTTGAATAATTTCGAAGTTTTAAAAAAAAATAGTTTTTTTTATGAAAAAAACATTGAATTAGAACCATCAGTCCTCATCATTATAAGTATCCAAAACTGGACTTAAGTTTCACATTTGAACTAGATAATTGTATTTTCCATAATTTTCATACAAGAAACTAGAGTTTACGGTCAAAAACCCTTATTAGCTCAGATTTTACGGAAATAGTTTTATTTTTTGATCCAAAAATACACTTAAGTTTCACATTTGAATCAGAGAATTGTATTTTCCATAATTTTCTTACAAAAAAAAACTAGAGTTTACGGTCAAAAACCCTTATTAGCTCAGATTTTACAGAAATAGTTTATGTTTCGATCCATAACTGGAATTAAGTTTCACATTTGAAGCAGAGAATTGTATTTTCCATAATTTTCTTACAAGAAACTAGAGTTTACGGTCAAAAACCCTTATTAGCTCAGATTTTACGGAAATAGTTCTCACCAATCAAGTTATATAAAAAATATTTGAATATATTAAGTTATAGGCAATACTGGTTTAGAAAAACTAGAATAGTAATTTAAGTTTGTTTCATCTGATTCGGAAGACATGTAAAAAAAAATTGAAAAAAATATATTAAGTTAAAAAAAAAAAAGGGGGGGGGGAGGGCCAAAAAGTTGGAGGGAGGGGCACCCTTCGATTTTGGGGATAAGGGACCCTTTGGGGAGTTGATGTCTCTGCTGGTTAGGGTCGTTGGTGCTTATGATCCTTGATGGTTCGTACTCACATAACACCTTACTACTTGATTTGCAAGGATTTCTAAGGTTTGTTCTGAATTTCATTATTAAAATTCTTTTCTTACCATCTACATCTCTCTTAGTATCAACTTTTTAGTATACTAAAACGTTTTATAGACCGTATTTTAAATTGACAATACTGTTCAAAACATCACTTGTGTATTATACAGACGACATCGGAGAGGTAAAGCTAGGTCAACTCACAATGTCATTCTATCGTTCGTTAGCCATTTTCATAGACTGATGTTGTTTCAAATTTATAACAAATTACCTGAGTTAACAACCCTTCGGGGTTACCTTAACTGCTAATCAGTTTAATCCTTTTTTTTCTCCACCTTCATAAAATCCAATCACTAATTAGAATCATTCACACTCCTATTATTCAAAACATTAATTAATATCGTTCATAGTGTCCAATTTGCGAATTCCTTATCCCTTTTTGCAAAAATGTCAATCGAAACAATTCCTAAAAAGCAAATTGGACAAACCAGACTATACCACCAAACCAGACTATACCCACCAAACCAGACTATACCCACCAAACCAGACTATACCCACCAGAAACCTGTATGGTTGGCCTTGGTAAGTCAATAACCCAGAATAGTACAGGATGGAACATAGTCTCCGCAAATAAACATAGAGATTCCTATACGTCTCTCCGCAAATTCAATATGTACAATCTACTTATATATATATATAATATAGATATATATATATAGATATATATATATATATATATATATATATATATATATAATATATATATATATATATATATATATATATATATATATATATATATATATATATATATATATATAATATATATATATATATATATAAATATATATATATATATATATATATATATATATATATATATATATACATATATATATATATATATATATATATATATAGATATATATATATATATATATATATATATATATATATATATATATATATATATATATATATATATATATATATATATATATATTATATATATATATAATATATATATATATATATATATATATATATATATATTATATATATATATATATAATATATATATATATATATATATATATATATACATATATATATATGATATATATATATATATAATATATATATATATATATATATATATATATATATATATATAGATATATATATTATATATATATATATATATATATATATATATATATATATATATATATATAATATATATATATATATATATATATATATATATATATATATATAATATATATCTATATATATATATATATATATATATATATATATATATCTATATATATACATTTATCAAGTTTTAATGTCTTTAATCTTTTATTTTTTGAAAAAAATTCTTTTGAAAATATTAATAACCAGGATAGATCAGACTGGCCATACTTAAGGGAGAAAACTTCTGCGGTGTAAGCTAAAATATTGATTCATTGCTGGTATTAGTCTTTACTCAAAAAACAATTTTTAATTAAAATTAGATTAAGGGAATGTAATGTGAATGGTTTTCTAACATGGTACTTTTGTGGTTATATATTGCAAAATAATTATAATTTTTAAACACAACACCTGATAATCACCTTCTTTGCGAGTAATAATCTCTCATTGCTATCCTGATTTTCAACTCAGAATTTTTGAGATTCCTTATATTTATTTTTATTTATAACCACTATTATGTGTATAGCGGAGTAAGACACATAGAGAAAGAAGCTTTCGAAAATAAATACAAAATAGACCATAGGCTAGAAGTATTTAAAACGAAATGTTTAAGGCCTGAAGTGCCATTGCTAAAAATATATAAAGAAGTTGGCTACCTAAGTAGCTTATACACAAAACTAGTCTGCCCTGCCAGACTTTTTTAAACACAACTTCTAATGAGGCTCTAAAATTTTAAAAAATTTATCAACTTTGGATTAAACTTTTTCTCCTGCGTTACATGTTTTCGAACAGTAACGATTCATTCTATAGGCAATAATCCGTGCTTTTGAATAATTTCCAGAAACTTAAACCTGGTTCTAGATACAAATATTTATTTAGGTTTCAGAACCCAGGTACGATTTTAACCCCCCCCCCCCTTTCTTGGTAGATCTAGATAATATTTACGAAGACTGGCTAGTTTTGGCCGATCCTTGATTCAATTTAGCAAAAATTAACACTACTTTTAACTGTTTCGTTATTGAAGTCATAAAAACAAACACTTCTTCATTATTCTCATCCAACGAAATCTATGTAAGACATGATAGATCATAGACCATTCCCGACTTTTGGGAACTTCACTTAAAATTTTGTAGTTAGAGTCAACTCTTTAGTTATCTCAATTTGAATAATAAAAAAAATGAAAAAAACACATTTTCATGTAAAATAAAGAGCCATTTCAAAACCAAGGGGACGACTAAAAATAAAGTTTTTATCATAATTTAAAACGAACAGGAAGTGTTATGAATAAATAAATCTATGACGAACAGAATTCAAAAGGAATGACAAATAAAAATAAATGATACTACTCTGGATGACTAGATGAAACCTAAAAAGACAGAAATTAAAGTGAATAATCAGTTCAAGCTGAAAACCAATACAAGTTACCACAAATTAGAATAGCCCCCAACCACTCAACCTTTTAAAGGCTAGGGCACCATTTGCGCTTTACCTAACACGATATGTAACAGAGTGGTTTCATTTATCACAACATCAACAACAAAAAGAAGGAAATGACGAGACTAATGAAGATCAAAGAAAGGAAAATAAAATTCCAAGAATATTTAAGTTTGGGATTTTCAAAATGCAATCAGCATGTTCAATAAGTAATTTTCTTTCTTTTTTTCTAAAGGATCATGAACAGATTTTAAGTCCCACAGGGGTGTATAGCCCAAACACGTTTATGTGGATCAGAAAGAAATGCCACTTTTAACCCCTCCCTTCTCCCTAACATCAAATTTTTTGTCCTCCTTGAAACCACCCCCCCCCTTCTCCCAGCTCTACCTGAAAGTTTTAACTCAATCCCCTAAGTTGTTCCTCAAAAACATTGAAGATAAGGCAATTTGATAACCTGGATACACATAGTGGCTTTTTCACGGTCCACTTGGCCTCTCCATCAGTACCTGAAAGTTTCAACTTTATCCCTCTAGCCTCTAGATGCTGTCAGCCTGTTCAGTGTCCAAATTCCCTGAAGATAAAAACAACGTAGTAGTGTAAATAACATTGCAACAGATGCAGCACCCAAAGAGAAGTATGCCCCATTGTCCCCCTAACTACACCACTGTCTAGTCCCGACAGCCATGTTTAGTCCATGCTTATTTAGTAAGCATCCTTATGATGATCAAGCCTAAACTGTGACAATAATCTATTGAGGACATAGTTTTTTTAGCAAGTAATTCTCTCCAGTCAGTTTCCAGAAGTAATTTCCAACAATGAACTAAATCACTTTTCGGGTAGCCTTCACAATGTAGGGTTCTCAAGTCGATGCTTTAAAATGAAGATTGAATCTTGTCAAACATCCTCTTTATTTAAATAAAGTCATTTAATACCTTAACGATTGAGGAATTTAGCCAAAAAATTTGTGTTGTAATCACAAAATTTGAGCATAACTGAGCCGCTTTGATCTATCTTTTTCGCATTAAAAGATCTTACTATCGATAGTTAATGAGTGAAAATACTTTCATTTTAATTTTTCACAATGGGAAAAATTGAAACAATACAAAATAATTTAAATATAAAACGTAAATATAACTAAAACGTAAATAAAGTAATGTTTAATTAGTCTGCATAAATAGAACAAATTAATATATTGTCTTGAATATATTGTTATCATTGTTACATTTATTATCAGACTCCAACATTGTTGTACTTTCAAATACAAAGCAAGTAAATTTTTTCATTATTAGTATTTTACTAAATTTAACACATAGGTAAACAAAATCTCTAAAAATTTGCAATTACTAGGGCATATCTATCCTAGGTATTTGGGAAGGGAAGGGGCGGGTAATTCAGAATTCAAATAGAAACTAATCCGTTGTCATACCTTTGCGATGGATGACACCAGAGCTTTGGAAGATATCCTTCGAAACGACAAGCGCCAACAAACTTTGACTATGAAGGAGTAGAGTAATTTCTTTTTCTATCGTCTTCGTCATCCTACCACACAAATTAAAGCCCTCATTGTGATTGTTTTTTTCTCCAGGGCTAGCGGTTTACCAGAAAATCTAGAGAGATGTTTAATGGCTCATTTAAAAGCTATTTTTATATCTACGGGCTTTTTATAAATTATGATTTTTAAGATATCGAATTTTCTTAAGAGGAAAAAACTCATAGAGTAACAAATAATTGAATCTTGAAATTTCAAATGACTATTCCTTGACGCACCTCCTCACCTCCTCCTGTTAATCAAAATTCAGCTTCACTAAATATAGTTTAATGCTCTCACTCTTTATAATAGAAACTTGAATTAACTCAATGTTTTATTATAGCCAATTACAAATGTATTTTTTGACTAAGGTCCAATAACTATGCTTTTGGTGACGACATAACCCTCCATAGTCCCTATATGTCCCTATATTAGGTATATAAATATAGCTAAGTATGATGAAAATATAATACTTTATAAACAAATTTAGGGTATATATTTTTACATTGAGGGGGGATATGGGGGTAAGGTATAGCGGGTCTGCATGCAAATGTGTTAGGTACAATTATTCTGCATATTAAGCAGCAAGAATTGTTTAAAATTCTCCCATGCACTATTTTTGGGACAACAAAGGCCCCGGACCCCTTACTTAGGTATGATTATATATACCTAAGTAAGATAAAAATATAATAGTTTAGAAACAAATTTGGGCTGTATATTTCCACAATAGTTTAGAAATCATAGCATATATTAAATACGGAATTTAAACAAGCCTATTCTAGCCTAACTACTACTACTACTACTAACAAATCACCGTAGCACCAAGCCGCCTGAGGCAAAAACAGCTACGCACGCTCCTCCTCCATCCCAATCTATTCAAAGCCTCCCTTTTTACACCCACCCACGAAGTTCCCATTTCCTTTAAATCTTTCTTTATGACTTCCTCCCACCCCAGACGGGGACGACCTGCTTTCCGTTTTAGCCCTCGACGGTTGGCTGAAAAGAACAATCTTCGGCAATCTGTCATCCTTCATCCGCAAAACGTGCCCTAGCCACCTCAACCTTTCTTTCATTATAGTCCTAGAGAGCGGTATTGAACCACATTTTTTCGTATAGCCTATTGTTTGAAATACGGTCAGTCAGCCGGGTACCCAGAACAATCCTTAAGCAATTTCTCTGGAAAACATCTAGCAAATCTTCATCCGCTTTTCGGAGCGTCCATGCTTCAGAGCCATATTTAACCACTGTCATCACTGTAGCTTCTAATATTCTAATCTTGGTTTGCAGACTTATCTTCCTATTCTTCCAAACTTTTTTTTAATTGTGGAAAAACACCCTGAGCCTTGGCTATTCTACTTTTAACATCTTCACTGCTCCCACCATCTTTACTAATAATACTACCAAGATAAGTGAAGCTGCCCACCTGATCAATCTTTTCATTACCCAACGTCACCTTTTCATCTTCACTTATTCCTAGCCTTAGTGACTTAGACTTCCTGACATTAATTTTCAAACCAATTCTAACACCCTGAACTCGCAAAACCTCTAAAACTTCATTCATTTTGCTCACACTTTCATATAGGATGCTTAAATCATCAGCATAATCCAATTCCAGGAGACCTTTTCCTCCCCATTTGGTTCCGTGGTCTCCCATTGCCTTTCCTGTCCCTCCTTAAAACAAAGTCCATCAAAATAATCCAAATAAAGGGGGAAAGAATACAACCCTGCTTAACTCCTGATTTAATACAAAACCAGCTGCTAACCTCATTTCCTACCTTAACCGCAGCGGTGTTATTCTCGTACATAGCACTAATCACTTTAATGTATTTGTCTGGTATACCATACAAGGATAAAACCTTTACCAAAGCTCTTCTATCAACAGAATCGAACGCTTGCTCATAATCTATGAAACTGAGGACCAAAGGTGTTTGAAAACTCAGGCACTTCTCAATTATTAGCCTAAGAGTGAAAATTTGGTCAACACATCCTCTACCTTTTCTAAAACCGCACTGTTCTTCTCTTAAACCTTTGTCAACGGCATCTCTTAGTCTAAAAAGTATCATATTACTAAGTAATTTACTACCTACAGAGAGCAGACTAATGCCTCGATAATTACCACACTCACTTTTATCACCTTTCTTATAGAATGGCTTAATTAAGGTTTTCCTAAAATCGTTAGGCACTTCCTCTTTTTCAAAAATCGTATTCATAATCTTCAGTAACTTATTTCTAACCTCACAGCCACCATATTTAAGACACTCATTTACCACCCTATCAGCACCTGGAGCCTTATTATTTTTTTATCCTTTTAGTACTGTTGCTAATTCCTCCTCACAAAACAAATCTTCCTTCACATCCAAGGTATCACAAACTTTTTCATTTTCCTCTATATCTTTTCCTGCAACTCTATATCGGTTAAGCAAATTCTCAAAATGTTCGGCCCATTTCTCTTTAGTTTTTTTTTCCTTATCGCTAATTGCGGCCCCATTCCTATCTTTAGCTGGACCAAGTCCGGATTGACTACTCTATCTCAATTTGTTAACATGCCAGTACAATATTTTACTATTATGCCGTCTAGCTGCATCTTCCAGATCCTCGACAATTTTATCCATGGCCTCCACTTCACATCTCCTTAGTTCATATTTAATGCTTTCTCCGCTTTCTTTACATTCCTTTTGTTTTCATTTGATCTATCACTCCGATAATTCTTGTACAAGTCCTTTCTCCTTTCTATTACACATAAAGCCTTTTCACTATTATTCTTAGCGGCAGTTCTAGCTTTCTTCCCTAAATACACCTTCAGCAACTTCACAAATTATTTTTCTTAAATGATTCTAACCATCTTCCACATTATCAAATTTTTAAACTCTTAAGTTTAGTATTCAACTGTTCCTGGAAAGTTTCTCTCAAATTCTGATCCTGAAGTCTACTAACATCACAACTTCCCCGGAGGTAGTTACCCTTCCGATATTTCAGCTTTAAATTAACCCTTGACACTACTAGATGGTGATCTTTACTTTTAACATCAATAACGGCATTCTTATATACCCTAGTATCTTGCATTGATCCCAAAATACCAACTAATATTTAATTAAAATATAGCTACAATGTATTTTCCCACCGAGCCGAAGCTAATTATTTGGTATAAGGGCCATAAAAACCGGTTTTTGTGTCATGTTTGCGATACAATTTCTTGCGTGTGTTCTATACAACAAGAATGTACCAATGTTTTTTCAACTAAAAGGAAGGAGCAACATTAGTAGTGGGGACCTTTGCTATCCAGGGGGGCAGTCCATATTTGGGAGACAACTGGACTCCATGCAGAACACAAATAGAAGGTATTTGACCTACTTTAGAGAGAGGTGTTAGAATTTCAATTGATAGATAACAGATTATTGACAGATTGAGTTTTCAGGAATTTGTCACATGATTCTTGCATGGACGTGTCACATAATTATTGCATGCACATGGGTATCACAAAGAATAATTATTTCAATTTCCGAAGAGAGAAAAGGGTTAAAAGAATTTGAAAACTTTACAGAGAGGAATAAAATGCAACACCGCCATGTGAAACAGCATCTCTAATATCTACTTAGCCGATAAAGCTGAGGGGTAGGGGAAACATGTTGCATAGAGTTGGTTAAGCTAGGTATTTAGTATATTGCGTTCTGAACGGTCTGCTTTTCATAATTCTTTTTGTACTTTCCATAATTTTGTTACTAAAGTATTATATTCTGACAATAATTATTTTTACAGATTTACTCCTTTTTCAAAAGGGTTAATTATTTCTCATTATCAACATTTATAGCAAAAATGATAAGCAGGGAACAGTCTTTGAACTCTTGGCATCACGAATAATTCATGAATGTTATCTGCATCCCATTAGCCTATGTAATATTCTCTCCGAAGGCAGATAGAAACGTGTTATTGAAACTATTCTTAACTGAATAATTCCTAGTTTTCTCATAATTGTTAATGACTTAAGTTAAACGAAATAAATTTAAAAAAAAAATCAAAATCAGCATTAAAAAACCAAATCGTTTTAATATGTATATTGAATAAATTACAACACTCCGATTAAGCATAAGAAATAATGATATGGAAATAAATATAGGCCGTTCATATAGGGAAAATTAATATCCTATGTCGGGTAAATTAAGTAATGATAATTTAGCACTAAAATGTATGTAGTTAATAATTTATTTGATTTCAACCTTCTTTATAAGCTTTATCCTCTGGCATCTTAATAAAATACTGAACACATCTCAACTTTGACAATAGGCGTGAAATTTGCAGAAGAAATTATTTTTGGCAATGGATTAAAATATAACTAATTTTGTCTCCAAAGCCAGATAGGAAACGTCTCGCGAAAACAAAAGATACAACGACGTCAGAATTTATACATCAATAATTCTTAATTTTCTAATAACATTTGATATATTAAGTTAAACGAAATAAATTAAAGATATTCAAAATCAGCATTAAAAGATAATTCGTTTGATATGTATGTTGAATAAACTACAGCACCTCGATGAAACATAAGAAATAATGATATGGAAATAAAATATAGGACGTTCATTTAGACAAAATTGAAATTCTATGTCGGGGAAAAAACTAAATTTCTTTGAATAACGTTTGAATATGATTAAAATCATAGTTTGGTATGAAATTTCTTGTTTTTTCTTTTGTTTTTTTTTTTTATAGAAAAAGTTGGTAAGGTCTTAGTAAAGTTGATTTTAATAAATCTGATTTTGCATAGACTGTTCAGAGGCATATTAGACCAATGTTTTCCAGAGAAATTGCTAAAGGATTGTTCTGGTACCGGTTGACTGACCGTATTTCAAACAATAGGCTATACGAAAAATGTGGTTCAATACCGCTTTCTAGTCTATAATGAAAGAAAGGTTGAGGTGGTTAGGGCATGTTGTGCGGATGAAGGATGACAGATTGCCGAAGATTGTTCTTTTTCGGCCAACCATCTAGGGCTAAACGGAAAGCAGGTCGTCCCCGTCTGGGGTGGGAGGACGTCATAAAGAAAGATTTAAAGGAAATGGGAACTTCGTGGGCGGGTGTAAAAAAGGAGGCTTTGATAGATTGGGGTGGAGGAGGAGCGTGCGTAGCTGTGTTGGCCTCAGGCGGCTTGGTGCTGCGATCAGTTTTTTAGTAGTAGTTTAGTAGTATATTAGACCAATTCCAATGAAACAATCAAACAAAAAGATTAAAATCATATATTAGTATGGAATTTCTTGGTTTTTTTAGAAAATATTGGTAAGGTCTTAATAAAATTGACTATAATAAATCTGATTTTGCATAGACTGTTCAGAGGCACATTAGACCAAGTCCAATGAAAAAATCAACCAAAAGATTAAAATCATATATTAGTATGGAATTCTTTGGTTTTTTTAGAAAATATTGGTAAGGTCGTAGTAAAATTGACTTCAGTAAACCTGATTTTACATAGACTGTTCAGAAGCAGACTTTACCAAGTCCAATGAAACAACCAACCGAAAAGTTTTAGTTTAGTTCAGTTTTAGTTTAGAGTTTTAGTTATAGCTTTAGTTTAGAGTTTCAGTCTAGAGTTTTAATTTAGAATTTTAGTTTAGAATTTTAGCTTAGAGTTTAAGTTAGAGTTTTAGCTTAGTTTAGCTTAGTTTTAGTTTAGAGTTTAGTTAGAGTTTTGGTTTAGTTTTAGCTTAGAATTTTAGTTTAGAGTTTTAGCTTAGAATTTCAGTTTAGAGTTATAGTTTAGAGTTTTAGTTTAGTTTTGGTTTAGTTTAGAGTTTCAGTTAGAGTTTTAGTTTAGTTTTAGTTAAGAATTTTAGTTAGATTTGTTGGAGTTTTAGGTTAGAGTTTCAATTTAGAATCTTAATTTAGAATTTTAGTTTAGAGTTTTAGTTTAGAAGTTTAAGTTTAGAGTTTTAGTTTAATTTTAGTTTAGTTTAGTTTTGTTTAGAGTTTAGTTAGAGTTTCACTATAGCTTTAGTTTAGAGTTTTAGTGAAGAGTTTTAGTTAGAGTTTAGTTAGTTTTTTAGTTAAGAGTTTTAGTTTAGATTTTTAGCTTAGAGTTTTAGTTTAGAGTTTTAGCTTAGAGTTTTAGTTTAGAGTTTTAGTTTAGAGTTTTAGCTTAGAATTTTAGTTTAGAGTTTTAGTTTTTAGAGTCTAGAGTTTAGAGATAGTTTAGAGATAGAAAACATGTTTTTTGAGGAGAACACTTCCCAAAAGCCCTCAGGGCAAGGGTTTTACGTCATGCCCTGGGGGCATATAAGGTTGTTATAGAGTGTTGTCGTAGAAATTTCAAAACAGGCACATTCGATTGGAAATTCAAAGGGCTAGTGTCATTTTTAATAGTCGAAAGCAATTGGAGGGCAACTAGCCCCCCCCCCCCACGCCCATCATTTATCCAAACACATTCAATCAAAATTTTGAGATAGCCATTTTGTTCAACGTAGTTAATTTCCAGAGAGAAAATATGTTTTTGAGGAGCATACTCCCCCACAACCCTCAGGGCGAAGGTTTTAAGTTATGCCCTGGGGGCATATAGGGTTTTTATAGATGACGTTGTCGTAGAAACTTCAAAAAGACTCATTCGATAGGAGATTCAAAGGGCTAGTGCCCTTTTTAATAGTCAAAAGTTATTGGAGGACAACTAACCCCCCTCTCACGCCCACCTTTTCCCCAAACACATCGAATCAAAATTTTGAGATAGTTATTTTATTAAACGTAGTTTTAAGTTCTGGAAATTTGGTCTTTGAGGATGACAAATCCCCCACAGCCCTCAGGGCAAGGGTAATAAGTTTTGCACTGGGGGCATATAAGGTTTTGTATAGACAACGTTGTCGTAGAAACTTCAGAAAGGGCTCATTGGATCGGACATTTAAATGGCTAGTCCTCTTTTTAATAGTCATAAGTGATTCTAAGGCAACTGACACCCCTTCCAAGCCCACCATTTCCCCAAACGCATACAATCAAAATTTTGATATAGCCGTTTTGTTCAACGTAGTTTGAAAGTTCTGGAAATTATATGTTTGAGCAGGACACTCCCCCCACAGTCTTCAGAACAAGGGTTATAAGTTATGCCATGGGGGCATATATGGTTCTTATGGATGGAATGCTCGTATAAACTTCAGAGAGGGCTCATTTGATTGGAAACTGAAAGTTCTAGTTCACTTTTAAGCGTCAAAAGATATTGGAGGGTAACCAGCTTCCCCTCCCCCCAAACCCTTTTTTCCCAAATGCATCCAATAAAAATCTTAAGATAGCTATTTTGCTAAAAATAGTTCAAAGATCATATAACAAAAATTCCGGTGTCGACACAACCCACCAGGGCCCGGTAGCAGAAGTTGTAAGTTATGCCCTGGGGGCATATATGGGTCTTATGAAAAGGATGCTCGTATTAACTTCAATGAGAGATCATTTGATTGGAAATTGAAAGTTCTAGTTCACTTTTTAAGAGTAAAAAAAGAGATTGGAGGGCACCTAGCCCCCCCCTGCCACCCCTTTTCCCCTCAAACCCATCCGATAAGAACTTTGAGATAGCTTTTTTTTAAATAGTTCAAAACCACCATATAACGAAAACCCAGGGGTCAACACAGCCCCCCAGGACCGAGGGAAGGTGTTGTAAGTTAAACCCTGGAGGAATATATGGTTCTCATTGAAGGGATGCTCGTAAAAAATTCAGAGATGGCTCATTTGAGTGTAAATTGAAAGTTCTAGTTCTGTTTTTTAGAGTCAAAAGAGATTGGAGGGCAACTAGCCCCCTCCCCCCCCCCCCTCACGCCCCTTTTTCTCCAAATGCAATCAATAAAAATTTTGAGATAGCCATTAAGTTTAAAATTGCTCAAAAGTCAGATAACAAAAACTCAGGTGTCGTCATAACCCCCTAGGGCCCGGGGGCGTGTTGTAAGTTGTGCCCTGGGGCATATGTTGTTCATATGAAAGGGATGCTCGTATATAAACTTCATAGAGGGCTCATTTGATTGGATATTGAAAGTTCGAGCTCACTTTTTGAGAGTCAAGAGAGTTAAACTAGGCCCCCCCACCTCTTTTTTTGCTCTTTTTTCACGCCGAACCCGAACCCGTCCACTAAAAATTTTGAAATAGCCAGTGTTTTGGAAATTGTTCAAAAATTAGATAACAAAACTCCTCCCAGAGCCCGAGGGATAGGCGTTGTAAGTGGTGTCCTGGGGGCGCATTTGGTCCTTATGAAAGGGATTCTCGTATAAAGTTCAGAGGGGCCTCATTTGATTTGAAACTGAAATTTCTAGTTCAATTTTTAAGAGTCGAAAGATATACAAGGCAACTAGCCCACTAGCCCCCCCCCCCCCCGCACACCCTTTTTCCTCCAAGACCATCCGATAAATTTTTTTATAATAGCCATTTCATTAAAAATAAATCAAAGGTCAGATAAGAAAAATTCCTGTGTCGACGGAACCCGAGAGGGGCCCGGAGGCAGGCGTTATGAGTAATTCTCTAGGGGCATACATAGTTATTATGGAAGGCAAGCTCGTATAAACTTCGGACAGGGCTCATTTGATTGGAAATTGAAAGTTCTAGTTCACTTTTTAAGAGTCAAAAGAAATCGGAGGGCAACTACCCCCCCCCCCTCCTCCACGCTCTAAATGCATAGATAAAAAATTTTGAGATAGACATTTTGTTAAAAATAGTTTAAAGTTCTGATAACGAAAACTCCGGTACCGACACAGCCCCCCAGGGCCCGGGGGTAGGCGTTGTAAATTATGCCCTAGGGGCATATATGGTTGTTATGGAAGGGATGCTTGCATAAACTTCCTAGAGGGCTCATTTGATTGGAAATTGAAAGTTGTAATTCACTTTTTAAGAGTCAAAAGTGATCAGCGTGCAGCTAGCCTCCCCCCACACTCCATTTATTTTTTTCCCAGAGGCACTTAATATAGAAGGGATCGTAGTACAAACTTCAAAGGGGGCTCATTTGATTGGAAATCAAGAGTGCCCTTTTTAAGAGTCAAAAGTGATCAGAGGGCAACTGGCCCCCTCCCAAACCCTTTTCCTCAAATACATCTGATAAAAATTTTTTGGGTAGCCATTTTGTTAGACATAGTTCAAAGATCATATAACAAAAGCTCCATTACGTATGGCCATTTTGTCAAAAATAGTTCAAAGGTCAGATAAGAAAAACTACTGTGTCGACACAGCCCCCCCCCCAAAAGAGCCCGGGGAAGACATTGTAATTATTGCTCTGGGGGCATATATGGTTATTATGGAAGGTATGCTCGTACAAACTTCAGAGAGGGTTCATTTGAATGGAAATTAAAAGTTGTAGTTCAGTTTCTCAGAGTGAAATAATAATTTCACTATAATAATTCTTAATAGCGGATTCTAGAGTGCGTTCATATTATTAAATTTTACTAATAAGCGAGCAGAAGAGGGGAGTTTCTTGTCGCAAGGGCCGTTGTACCTGCCGGGAGTGTGACTCCCTTAAACTGCGGGGATCAGGTAGCAAGAAACTACGCTTCCCTCGCTTATTAGCTTAAATAGCTCTGTATTACGTCGTAGTTTATTGAACTGGCTCCTCCCCTCGGACTTTGATTTTGCATTACGGATTGTGACGTGGCTGTTGCGATGGGGAGTAATGAGAAATTGGTTTGGAATGCGTTACTGAATTATGCTTTCCGTGCGATAAAAGCTGGTAATCGCTCGGAGGATATAGCGAAAAAAGCAGTCGAGTTTTTCTCAGAGGAAGCAATTGCAATGGCGAAGGAGTTATTGTGGCCCCTAGCAGGAATTACCACACGTGTTACTGCGCGATCGAAGAACACCGATGATATCCTGGACATATTAAAAGTATTTCGGGTTTGTGAAGATAAAAATCTCGTTGCCGCGGTTTGTGATTTTCGAACCTGATGAAGTTCCGATAATCCCGGGAGAAGTGACGGCTACCCTAACCCGGAAAGTAAACGAATTGTGTGCTAAGTTCGATAGTTACGTGGATTCTAATCCCTCTCCTTCTGTCTCTGCTATGCCTGCGGCAGAAACCAACACGATCATGTCGAAACTGTCATATGCGGTTGTTTTGAAGAATCCCCGAAAGATCTTTCGAACCCTAGCGCTCGGAAATCCTATTTGGACAGAGTATGTGGTGATACTAGTTCGAACATTGTGGAGCTGAAACCTAGGAAATCTGAATGGAGAGTAGTCTTGAACAACAAGAATGCTGCCGAGTCCCTGGCTGAGGCAGTGGGTAAAAGTGACTCAACTATAAGTGTTAAAGTAAAAACTCCCGCTTTCTTCGGAATAATCCGCCACGTTCCCACTGAAAACTTCAGATGACGAACTGCGCTCAGTTGTACCGAACTGTGTTAAGGCCGTACAAATTGGTAGTACTCGGTCATTCAAATTACAGTTTGAAAGCAAAGCTCATCTCTTTAACGCAATGAAACTCTCCGCCCATTTTTGGTTACGAGCGACTACCCATTACAGAATTTAAATTCTTACCGATGCAGTGCTACAACTGTCAGTCCTACGGACATGCAGCAAAATCTTGTGTAGATCCCCCGAAATGTTCAAAGTGCGGTGGAGATCATTCCAGCTCTCGGGACAATCCATGCCAAAATGCCCCCAAATGCGCTCTGTGTGGTTCTTCTCGACACCCGTGCTACAGCTTCCAATGTCCAGTAGCTCAGAAGCTAATTTCTAAACAATGATCGGTGATTCTATACGGGTTGTTTCATGGAACTTAAATGGTGGAGTGGTTGATAAAATGCCACTGTTAGAAGGATTGTTATGTTATAACGATGTACTCTGTGTGCAGGAACACTTCCTCTCGAATCAAGCCGTTAGTCTGCTTGAGCTAAACGATGGCGTCAAAGTATTTGCTACTCCTGCAAAGTCATCGGGCAGGGGAAGGCCGTCCGGTGGAATCGCCATTCTTGTTAGCAGCAGGTTAAATCCCATTCTGTATAAATCTTCAGACTTTTTTGTTGCTGTTAAGGTGCACAAAACTGTTATCCACTCTGTGTACATGCCAACAGACTACAGAGACAGTAAATCAGAAAAAAAATTTAGTGAAGCCTGCAGTAAGCTATCGAGTTCGGTGGGCAGCTGTTCTAGCCAGGGCCTTGAATGTATAGTCGCTGGGTGACGTGAACTGTGACTTGACTGATGAGTCTAACGCTCGAGCACAGATCCTCCTATCTTCCTGTGACGGTCTTCGTCTTGCTAACAATGATCTGTGTTTTACTTATATCCATACCTCAGGCTCGACTTCATCTCTCGACTTCATGTTAAGTTCCATCCAATCTCCAGCTTGCGGCAATTCGCACGTAGATCTGAGCGTAAGCGCGTCTGATCACTTTCCAATTATAAACACGCTTTTCGAGTAATTCCTGCCTCTCCTAACCCCCCAACTAATGAAAAGAAGTGGAAAATCAAAACTAATTGGAGTAAAATTGACCTGGCTACTTATCATTACGTATTGGATGAGATTCTCACAAAGATTAAAGTGCCGTTCCAATTACTACAGCAGAGTGTATGTATTCAAGATGAAGAGAAACAGCTGCTACTAAACATCTACTGTAGTGAAATATCTCACGCACTGTTATCTGCCGAGGCCGCTGCGGTCCCCATTCGTAAAGTCCGAGTGGGAACGGAAATTCCAAAGTGGTCCGAAAAACCCTGCTCTAAGTGAAGCATGTGGTCGTGCAAAATTTTGGCTTAGGCTCTGGAACGAGTGTGGTCGTCCGAAATCAGGTGTTGTAAATGAAGTTCGGCTGTTCAGCAAACGCAGATTTGCCAAGATTTTGTCTAAGCATAAATGTGAAGTGATCGATCAACATAGTCAATTGATAAGTAATGACCCAAATGCTGTGTGGAGATTTCTTAAACGTAATGGTGATCAGAATAGTGTTGAACCTGTGATCTCTGAGCAAGATTGGGTGTCCCACTTTACTTCTGAGTTCTCTCCACCCGAACAAGATCTTGAAGATAAATATGAAGTCGAACTTGATAAGTTCATGGAATTGCCTAGTTCTGGTGTTGGCTACATAGTAACTGTTCCTAATCTGATTCGTGCAATTTCAAATTAAAAAAGAAACAATCGAAAGGTGTCGACAAGTTGTGTGGGTTGCATCTTGTATATGGTACTGCTGGTCTCCTGAGTCATTTAGAGCTTCTATTCCAAATTATCTTTAATTCTGGTCTCGTTCCCGACGTTTTTGGTACTGGAGTAATTACACCTATTTTGAAAAAAGGGAAAAATCCGTCTGAATGCGTATCTTACCGCCCTATAACTGTTTCGCCGGTTTTATGTAAGCTTATGGAATTGCTAGTTATAGATCATATTGCTTTTCAATGTTCTACCCCCGATAATCAGTTCGGATTTAAAAAAGGTGTTGGTCGCGAGCACGTCCATTATATTCTTGCTAATATATTAATAGAAGCTGATGAACTGAATGAATCCCTTATTCTAGCGAGTCACGATGTTAGACGTGCTTTTGATTCTGGGATACATCCCCAGTTATTAGTGTCTGCTCATAAACGTGGTGTGGACCGATCGGTTATTTTGCCTTTTCGGGATATGTATAAGAAGCTTCGAGTCCAAGTTAAAGTCCCGTCTCCTAACGGGCCGATTGTATTACCAAATGCTATTCCGGTTAGAAAGGGCATTAGGCAGGGTGCAATTTCGTCACCCCGGTTGTATAATAATAGTGTTCTCGAGGCCCAAAAGTTAGTGCAAATGAGCTGCATTTTCCGAGGTTTGGATGTAACATTACTTAATTACGCAGATGATATTTTTAATTTAAGTAGATGTTTGTCTCGTATTGAAGAAAATTTTCAGATTCTAGATGATGCTTATAGAGAGATAGGCCTATCTTTTTAATGCAAGTAAAAGCGAGATTGTTGCTTTCAATAGGAGAAATGCAGATTGTATAGATCTTGCTGTCAAATTTGGTGCTCAAGAGGTTCCACTGTCTGACTCCATAATGTACTTAGGAATGCTATAGGTCATAACATGGCATCTACACGTGCTCGCCAAAATAAGTAATTTCGCAGAAAAGGCACGTAAGGCTTACGGGGCGCTATCTTCAACTAAAGCGAAATATAATCGACAAATTCGAGCTAGGCTATATAATGCACTGGTGATCCCACACTTTCTGGCTTTATCACCGTTTTGGCATATATTTAGTGTTAGTGATAAAAGAAACCTTCGATCACTTTTTTACAAATATGCAAAGTTTCTTTTAAATACCCCACCGTGGGTTAAAAATTCCAAGATGTCTGCAAGGTTCGGTATCACAGATCCGATTGCTGCTGTGACGAAACGTCGTTCTGAATTTTTGGGGTCGCTTGGGCCTAGTAGTCTGGCAATTGCAATTCGTCCTTAGTGAGTTTTTGTAATAATGTTTTTATTTATTGGCGGTGTATCGTAACGTTTTTTTTGTTTGTGCAGTTAAGTGTTTGTTTTTTTTTTTTGTTTTTTTTTTTTTTTTTTTTTTTTTTTTTTTCTTCTTCTTTGTACTCCATTCGTGCCATTTGTGGTTTTGTATCGAGTGGGTGAATAAATTATCTATCTATCTATCTATAAATTTTTCTATCTTCTACGGAAAATTTCAGAAGAGAACTTGAACTTTTTTTTATCTTCCTTGGAAGAATTCAGAATCGAACTGTAATTTTTTTTTTTCTATCATCATTTAGAAGATTCAGAAGAGAACTTAAAACTTTTCTTCACTTCTTTGAGAAAACTCAGAATCAAAATGGAACGTTTACTCTTCTTGGGGAAAAATTAAGAAGAGAACTTGAACTTTTCTTCACTTCGTCGAGAATACTCAGAATTAAAGTGAAACTTTTTTTCTAAAATAAACCTTTTTTTTTCTAAAAATCATCCCATTAACTAGGTTACATTATCTTAACTGTTTTTTTTTTTCGCCTATAGTTATAGATGGCAACACACCCACTCAAACACAGTTATACAGAGAGAGATATGCAAAAAGTTATGTTCAACTACAGTGGCACACCACTCTAAGTGAACTAAATGAACCTTACTTTTTGCATGTCTCTCACACTGTGACTGTGTGTTTGAATGAGTGTGCCGCCATCTATAGCTATAGGTGAAAAAAACAACAGCTAATGAATTTTCTCCAAGAAGAGAAAAAGTTCCACCACTTTAATTCTGAGTTTTCTCAACGAAGTGAAGAAAAGTTCAAGTTCTCTACTGAATTTTTCTCCAAGAAAAAAAAAGGTTCCCCCACTTTTAAATTCTGAGTTTTCTCAAAGTAGTGAAGAAATTTCAAGTCTCTCTTCTAGTGGATGATAGAAAAAAAGTTACAGTTCAATTCTGAATTTTTCCAAGGAAGAGAAACAGTTCATTTTTTAATTCTGAAGTATTGCGTAGAAGATAGAAAAAGTTCCATTTTAATTCTCATTTTTCTCAAAAGAGTGAAGAAAAGTTAAAGTTCTCTTCTGAAACTTTCCCCAAGAAGAGAAACAGTTCCACTTTTAATTCTGAATTTTCTGGTAGAAGATAGAAAATGTTATATTTCGATTCTGGGTTTCGCCCCAAGAAGAGAAAAAGTTCCCCCTTTAATTCTGAGTCTCTTCTGAATTTTTAAAAGAAGAGAAAGAGAAAAAGTTACAGTTCAATTGTAATTTTTCCAAAGAGAAAAAAAGTTCCACTTCAGTTCTGAATTTCCTTATAAAGAGAAAAAATTTCAAGTTCTGTTCTGAATTTTCTCGTAGAAAATAGAAAAAGTTAAAATTCAGTTCTGAATCTTCCCCAAGGAGAGAAGTTTAATTCTGGGTTTTCTCAAAGAAGTGAAAAAAAGTTTGAATTCCCTTCTGAATTTTTTCATAAGAAGAGAAAAAGTTCCACTTTAATTCTGAGTTTTCTCAAAGAAGTAAAGAAAAGTTCATTCCCTTCTAAATTTTTCCAAAGCGAAAAAAGTTCCACTTCAGTTGTGAACTTTCTTAAAGAAGAGACATAAATTTTAAGTTCTGTTAGCGTAATCCAGAAAAGTGTTTTGAAACTAATAATAGGTAGGCTTTTGAAACTTAAAGTCGTAACAAATTGGTAAGGGGGTGTACTCAAATCTAAAGTATCAAGGTTCAGGAACACACTATGGAAGAAAAGTGGCTTGAAATCAATAAAAAGGAGCATTTCGAAAAGTATGTTGATAAGAAGTTGGTACGAGGGTTCTGAGAACTAGGTTTCAGTAGATTTCAGTTAAATGTCTTTTTTTCTTTCAATATATTCTCGTTTATTTGATTGAAAATTGTTAAATAAGCCTAATAATAAAAAACGAAATAATGAGCTACCAAGATCTAGGTTTCAGTAGATTTCAGTTAAATGTCTTCGTTTTCTTTGAATATTAACTCTAAACTAAAACTCTACTAAAACTCTATATTAAAATGCTAAACTAAACTAAGCTAAAAATATAAACTAAAACTCTACACTAAGACTCTAAACTAATACAGTAAGTTAAAACTCAAACTAAAACTAAACTAATACTCTAAAAAACTAAAAATATAAACAAAAACTCTAAACTAAACTAAAACTCTAAACTAAAACTAAATTAAAACTAAACCAAAACTCTACACTAAAACTCTAACTAAAACTCTAAACTAAAACTCTAACTAAAATTTTAAATTAAAACTGTAAACTAAAATTCTAAACTAAACATCTAAACTAAGACTCTAAACTAGATTAAGCTAAGACTCTTAACTAAAACTAAACTAAAACTAAATTAAAATGCTAAACTAAAACTAAAACTAAACTAAACTAAAAATGTAATTGAAACTCTAAACTAAAATTAAACTAAAACTAAATTAAAATTCTAAACTAAAATACTTTAGCTAAACTAAACTAAAACTCTAAATAAAAAAATCTTAAATAAAACTAAATTAATACTATAGCTAAAACATTAAACTAGAACTAAACTAAACTAAAATAAACTAAAACTCTAAATTATAACGCTAAACTAAAACTAAACTAAAACTCTAACTAAAACTCTAAACTAAAACTAAACTAAAACTAAACTTAAACTAAACTAAAACTCTAAACTAAAACTCTAAGCTAAAACTAAACTAAACTAAAACTCTAAACTAAAACTCTAAGCTAAGACTCTAAACTAAAACTCTAAACTCAAACTGTTAACTAAAACTAAACTAAAACTCTAACTAAAACTTTTAACTAAAACTAAACTAAAGCTCAAGCTAAAACTCTAAGCTGAAACTCTAAACTAGTACTCTAAACAAAAAATCTAAAGTAAAACTCTAAATTAAAGCTCTAAACTAAAGCTCTAAACTAAAACTAAAATAAAACTCTAACTAAAAATCTAAATTATGAAAATATTAAGCAAGAAAAACGGATTTTAATTTTGATAAAGCAGTGAATAAATACAAAGAAATAAACGCTTAATTAAACAAACCCACTCCAAATGTTTTGGCCCCACGTCCGGGAGCCTTTCTCAACGGAAAAGAGGGGAGAAAATGAAACAAAAAATGTTCTTCTTTTAAACTTAGCTTACATCGAAATTACAATTGTTTCATTTTCTACCCTTTTTCCGGTTAAGTATGCTTCTGAACAGTCTAGGTAAAATCAGATTTATTGAAGTAAACTTTACTAAGACCTTACCAACATTTTCTAAAAAAAAACAAAAAAAAAACGAAATTCCACACTAATATATGATTTTAATCATATTCAAACGTTATTCAAAGAAATTTAGTTGTTTTCCCCCGACATAGGATATAAATTGTGTCTAAATAAACGGCCTATATTTATTTCCATATCATTATTTCTTAGGTATGATCCAGTTGCTGTAATTTATTCAATATACACATCAAACGAATTGTCTTTTAATGTTGATTTTAAATATTTTAAATTAATTTCGTTTAACTTAATCCATCAAAAGTTATTAGAAAATTAAGAATTATTGAAGTATAAATTCTGACGTCGTTGTATCTTTTGTTTCCACGAGACGTTTCTATCTGGCTTTGGAGACAAAAATTAGTTATAGGTTAATCCATTGCCAAAAATCATTTGTCCCGCAAATTTCATGCCTATTGTCAAAGTTGAGACGTGTGTTCAGTATGTTATTAAGATACTAGAGGATAAAGCTCCTAAAGAAGGTTGAAATAAAATAATTAATAATTACATGTATTTTCGTGCTAAATTATCATTAGTTTTTTTCCCTGACATGGGATATCAATCTTTAATTTATTTCGTTTACTTAATCCATTAAAAGTTATGGGAAAATTAAGATTATTCAGTTAAGCATTGTTTTCGTAACACGTTTCTATGCCTCCGGAGAGACAATTAAATAGGCTAATGGAATGTAAATAAAATTCATGCATTAGTCATGATGCCAAGAGTTCATAGACTGGTCCCTGTCAATCAATTTTGCTATAAATGTTAACAATGAGAAATATTAACCCTTTTGAAAAAGGAGTAAATCTGTAAAAAAATTATTGTCAGAATATAATACTTTAGTAACAAAATCATGGAAAGTACAAAAAGAATTATGAAAAGCAGACCATTCAGAACGCATTACATATACCTAGCATAACCAACTCTATTCAAAGTGTTTCCCCAACCCCTCAGCTTTATCGGCTAAGCAGTTATTAGAGGTACTGTTTCGCATGGCGGTGTTACATTATATTCCTCTTTGTAAAGTTGGTCGAATTCTTTTAACCTTTTTCTCTCTTCGGAAATTTACATAATTATTCTTTGTGATATCCATGTGCATGCAATAATTATATGAAATGTCCATGCAAGATTCATGTGACAAATTCCTGAGGACTTGATCTGTGAATAATCTGTAATCTATCAATTGAATTCTAACGCCTCTCTCTAAAGTAGGGTCAAATACCTTCTCTTGATGTTCTGGCTGGAGTCCAGTTGCCTCCCAAATATGGATTCCCCCTGGATAGCAAAGGTCCCCACTACTGACATTAAAACTTAATATGAACAGAAATTATTCCGTGTATGAAGGGGTTGTTTAAGGGAAGGATTTTTTTAGGGAAGTAAAGAGCGAAGTCTAAACTTAAAACGAACAAAAATATTACTTCATAGTCTATCTAACATATATCAATAAAACTAGCACAAATAAACCAACTAATTATATTTTCCTATGTTTTGCAGGATTATAGAAAACTAGCGCTTTACTGAAAATACAAAACAATATAGGAATTTTGGTACAGTAAAAGCAAACCGATTAAGGACAGTTTTAGTAGTATAAAAATAAAGCATTTTAGGATTGTTGCTTAATTTTTCTTTTCGCTTAATTCGGCAACATTTTGGCACAATGGTTCAGTCCAATGATTGGCTCTCGTTTTGGTTCTGAAAAGGACGTGTCATGATTAGTTTGTAGACAAGTTCGATGTGAAATCATCTTGATGATTTCACATATGACTATAGACTAGCCTTAAAATTTTATCATAGCTTGAAATTCTCTGTCGTATAGAGAGAAATTACGGGATTTCCAAAGTTCATATTATGGCTTATTTGATCTTCATTTTTAGTTATACTGAAGCGCATTTCTTACAATTTAAGATCTTTTATTAATCACTATTGTTATTACAGCTTGTGAGACCAAAATATTACCTGATAAATCAATCAAAATATTTCTGTATGCTCTTCAATGACTTTGCGGTTACTAAAAAAGTATTTATTTTTATGTTTATGTTTTAAGATAATTTTAATTGTTACTGAAACTTACTGATATAACAACTGGTGTAAGACTATGAAAGGTTTTATAGATTAGTTTGTTATTGTCAGGCTACATACTCATTTTAACTAATAAATCAACATTCTTGTTTTTTATAATTGATGTTTGTGTTTCAGTAAAGCGCTATTCCTATAATCCTACAAACATAGGAAATATAATTAGTTGATTTATTTATGCTAGTTTTATTGATATATGTCAGATAGACTATGAAGCAATAATTTTTGTTCGTTTTAAGTTTCAGCTTCGCTCTTTACTTCCCTAAAAATACTTTGCTTTTCTAAATTAATGATAATAAGGGACACACAGATTTTAACTAAACAGTAGTTTGATACCAACTTCCACATAATATTATCGGAATTTCTGTGTCTTGACCGCATATCAATCGGTAAAAATGTCAGTCAGCCAGTGAAACCCGAAAAAAAGCTTTACTAAGTCGGTTGGTCCAAAAGCCAGCATATAATGTCAGTCAGTAATATAAAGTCAGTCATTAAAGGGATGCAGCTTAAATTACCCAATGAAAAAGAGTCAACTTAAATAGATATTAACAGCTTAAGAGGATAATCTCCCTGTTGTTGTTTAACATGTTACCAAGTATTGTCAAGTTTGTAGTCCTTGGACTATGTTTGTTAGTGCTATAACTAAGAGGTGCGAATTTCCAGCATTTTTATTGGGAGGGGACAAGAGAGGTCCACATCCAGAAAGTCAAAGGGGCATGGGCTATATAATATTTTTTTCTCCAAATTATTGGAGGGGGGCAACTGCCCTCTTCCCCCCCTCCAAACGACGCCCCTGATAGCTAACAAACTATCAAGCGTCTCAATAATGTTACTTCATAAATCTCAGAGTAGTAAACACAATCCGCCAACTTGAAAATAACAAGGCAGTTTCTTATGGCACCGATTTAAATAATATTTCTGTCAATCTAACCTGCCGGAAATTCTAAAATTCACGGATTCACTTGATTTTTGTTGCAAAATCGTCGCAAGTTTTAACTACATGTGGGACAAAATAACAGCAGTTTAATCTTTCCACTAACAATAGAATATGAGAAGGTGTTTCCGGGCACCTGTGGTTAAAAAAAAGAGATAATAGCAAGCAATCACCGACCATAATCAATTGTATGAACAGTTTAAGGCTTCTGAATATGTAATCGCTAGTTGTAAGACCTTTAAAAATATTCACTAGCACAATCTTGATATACATTATGGAATAAATTATTCGTCACTCGACATCCCCATGAAGTGGCATTAGATAATATATAGTAGTCAGTGATCCAAGGCTCGCTATCGTTCAAAAAAACGGAAGGGGTGGCTCACATCAGCTGCAGTTGGTTTGAGGGTGGATTCTAGGGTAATCGGGGGCACTTATAATAAATATTGGGGTGCACAAGTTCGCACGCGTGTAGAACATCGTCATTTGTGCCTATAAAGTCAAATTTGGCCTGTGACGAGGTCACACTGCTCTTGATTTTTTTTACATGGTAAAATAAACTGAAAACTTTATAAACTTGACATATTCTGAATCCTAAGAAAAGTACTTTCACCTTGTATTTTTAGTTTTTCCACACAACCTTTATTTCTTTATTTAACCCCTAGTTTAATTTTGAAAACAAGATTTTTTTAATATACTTTTTCTTAGTTTTTTTTTTCTGAAAATTTTGCCTACCTAAGTATATTTTTTTATGTTTTATTTGAACTCTGCTCGTCATTACGAGTCAAACTTAGTGCCTCTTTTCCAAAAAATTATTAATTCTTGAGCAACCATTTATTTTTTCTAAATAGCGTCATAGCTTTCAGAAATTAGCCTACAATGACAAATTTTTTTTAGCTGTTAAAAAAAGAAAAAATCAAACTGCATATCGTTCTAACCGTCCGGATGTCCTTTACATGTTGTTAATAAAAACAAAGTCGAGGCTTGAATCTGCAAGAATATATAAGCGTTTGAACAAGAAAAAGTTGTTAATAAAAACAAAGTCGAGGCTTGAATCTGCAAGAATATATAAGCGTTTGAACAAGAAAATCCCCCCCCCCCCCCAAAAAAAAAAACAGAAAATTTTCTGAATAGTGCGTTTTTCTCTAAATATTTTCAAGACAACCTATAATTTTTGTTTCACCAAACGATAGATCATTCTTTTCTGAATCAAATAATTTATTTACATTCTATACAACTAATATTTTTTAACCAGGAAAAAAAACAGATGTCTGGTTCTGTGATCGCATGCGCGAATTTGGCTTCCACAGCAATAAAAAAAAAAGCCGAGCATCTTACATATCGGGTTTTAGTTGCATAAAGTACTTAGCCATAAAAAGGCTAATTATCCTGTATAGATTAAAATCGTTAAGTTCTACATTAGTGCGAGCATGTGCACCCCGATTTTCGTTTTTAAGCACCTTAAATTACCCCGGCATTCGTAGTCAAACCAACTGCGGCTGATGTGAGTCACACCCTCTCTTTTTTTGTAACGATAGCGAGCCTTGGATCACTGACTATTGCATAAAGTACTGAAAACTAAGACATAAAAGGAAAGGATTTAGGATATTTATCTGATCTAGCTAAAGGTAAGGATTCTTGCAACAAGGATTTTTAGGGGGGTGTCAGTTGTCTTGCGTGAGGTACACCATGTTGGTACAACTAGTTCTGAAGTATGTAAACAGATAGAAGATGCGTTGGACAGCATTGCTCCGCTTTTCTCGAAGTAACGAGTCCAGATCTACCATAAGGAATCATAGCCTCTGGATCAGCTATTTAGATCTTATCCGTACCGGAAACGACTTTATTTATGCTGAAAGAGCTGCGGACTAAGGATCACACTTAAACGCCACAAGAGAAATGATTCCGATTTTCTTCGCATCTGGAACCATAGATACGCCGCAGTTGCACTTACCTACCTAGAAAAAAATGCTACACCTGCCTGAAAAAGCACCAGAAGTTCACAGAGAGTTTGTAAGTGGCAATTTTGTTGTTAGGAAAAACAACCATGCCGTTTTGCAGCATTGCATGCGATCTGGTTTTAGAATCGACCGTGAATCTGGACATCAAAGGTCATCGAGGAGTTTCTGGTATCGTTGGTTTGTCAACGAATGAAAATGCCAGGGATCGATATCTGACTACTCTCCCCTTTCTCACAGCAGTCACCAGAACGCTGAAAGCAAACCTGAATATGGATCACAAGGCAATGAAGCATCATGAAGATACACTGCGTTTACGAACCTGACAATAAAAGGTAAAGATCGGGTTATGGATTCGGTAGAGTTGCTTGGAAAACCCATTCAAGACGACGAGAACAGAGGTGTACAACTTTATGACAGGGGATAGAGATCCAGAAGCCATAGCAAATAGTCTGCTGAACTTCCGAGACATTGGCTTCAAAGCCATGAGCTCATATCTCGACGAGACATCCACGAAAGTAAAAGTTGGCATAGTACAAAATTTCGTCTCTGTTGCCAAAAAAGGAAAAATAAAGAGCCAACAAAAAAAATATTTTGGGGGAAACTGAGCTGCTTAAACGAGCTCTGCGTCTTGTGAATTCAGCACAAACTTCGTCACTCTGTGAGCTGCTGAAGTACGAGCTACAGCTATATCCGGCCTCACTTGCAGTATTATCATCAGTCATAGGGAGCCTCAGCTACGTACTGGTACAAAGTCAACAGCCTTGAACTACATTCTGCAACAGTCTGGCTTGCAGTCATGGCCAAAAAAGATTCCACATACGCTTTTTGAAGACTCTCCTCGATCTGCCTATATAGTTAATGTCATGAGTGTCATAAGATGTTATCGACCAGAAACTAAATGAGACGCTAGCAGATTTTGGAATAAGAGTTTACGATGGGATTCTTAGGAACATACCCGAAGCTTGTCAGTCTATCCATTTGGTTGGTGACAGGTATGACGGTCTTAGTGACGATAGAACCCGTGAAGTCAACTCGTTCAACCTCAAAGAAGCATCCGGCTGTCAAGAAGAAGAGAAGATCCTAGAGGAATTATTTCCAGCCCGTTCACTTCCTCCAGCAAAGTTGCAACACTCTGGGACGGGATTCTCAGTAGTCGCTCAGCCAAAGGTCGACTCTTGAAAGTTCTTTTCGAGGTCTGGAAGTACAAAATTTCGACCTGTCTGATGGTTCATCTAGCTGGAGGTTTCGAGAGTCGACGTTTAGCTGTTACCGTTACGCCCCATGGAAGCTCTGTTGATGACGATATCTCGTCTTGCCATGAGGAAGCATACACTCGGTTATATATAACACAGCAGTTGCCGCAAGGCGAAAGAGCACACTTGCGATAATACAAGCCACCAATACTGATATCGTCTTACTAGCTGCATACTACTTCCAGTATCTTACTAGTCTCGGCCTCAAGCAGCTCTGGGTTAAGTTTCCGTGCTACTGCATACCTAATCATACGGCAACACAAGAACTGGGAGAAACATTTTTGCAACGCCTTTCCGCTTGTCCACGGCTTGAGTAGATGTGACACCACAAGCTTTCTGTATGGAATTGGAAAGGTCCGCTTTTTTCGAGCTGCGAAGTCTTCAGAAACTTTGTTGGGGTCTTTAGGCGATGAAGTTCGATCCCTTGCAGAGAAGCCATCATCTGTGCAAATTAATGATTTAATCAACGTCTGTAAGCAGCTTGTGGTTACAGTGTATGGCAGAAGTGTGACTAACTTCAATAGTCTGAATGATCTTTGAGCACATTTGTCCTCAAGATTGGAGGATTTGCGGCGTTTACCACCAACTAATATCTCGCTTCTGCTTCATTTGAAAAGGTGTATGTTCCAGTCACTGATTTGGATCCAAAGCCACAAGCCCTGTATTGATTTACCTAAGGCTACCGATAGGGGCTGGAGAATTAAAGATCATGATCTGAAATCAGACCTAGTTTCTGCGATGCCGCATAGGCTAGCATCGCTTTCTTTTTGCAACTGTAGCAAGACGAGGTGTGGCTCGCACTGCAAATACTCCAAAAAGGTTTCTGTGACAGCGCATGCAAGTGTAGAGCTGACCCCCCAAAAATGCCTACTTTTCAGTGTGAATCAAAACGAGTCCGAAGGCGAAGATGAAGAAGAAAAAGAGATTTGAACCACCGTTTCATGTTCAGTTTTAAATATTTAATTTTTTATTTTTTTTTACATTAAACTGCTAATGCAGTCGTCTAAACATTACTTTCAGCTGATCATGACAGTTACCGTCTACTATATCAGTGGCCGTTGACCCAATCTAACCGATTAGATCATTGGCCCCTGCTATGCTGGAATTTAAAGAAAATAGTACCTTAAATCAGCCCTAGTCACCTCTGCACCACACGTTCACACGGCTTCGCCACCTTGAGGCTCGTATATGAGCCTATGTAAGCCAGATTGTATCTACTACTAAAAAAAAAAAAAAAATAGTTGCTCAAGAATTAAAATTTTTTGGAAAGTGGCACATGGTTTGACTCGTAATGACGAGCAGAATTCAAATAAAGCAGAAAAAATACACCAAATTCGCGCAAGCGATCGCAGAACTAGGTATCTGCTTTTTGTTGTTTTTTCCTGGTTAAAAATATTAGTTGTATAGAATGTAAATACATGATTTGATTAAAAAAACAGCAATCTATCGTTTGGTAAGATAAAAATCATAAATTGTCTTGAAGATATTTCGAGTAAAACACAACTATTCAGAAAATTTTCTTTTTTTTGGGGGGGGGGGAGAATTTTTCTTGTTCAAACACTTATATATTCTTACAGATTCAAATCTCAACTTCGTTTTTATTAACAACGTGTAAAGGACATTCTGATGGTTCGAATGATATGCAGTTTGATTCGGTTCATTTATTTTTTAAACAGCTAAAAAAAAAAAAACCTGGTCATTGTAGGCTAATTTCTGAAAGCTATGACGTTATTTAGAAAAAATAAAAGTTGCTCAAGAAATAAGAATGGTTTGACTCGTAATGACAAGCAGAATTCAATGAATCATAAAAAGATATACTTATGTAGGCAAAATTTCAGAAAAAATCGCAGAAACTAAGAAAAAGTATATTTAAAAACCTTGTTTTCAAAATTAAATAAGGGGTTAACACAAAAAAATAAAGGTTGTGGGGAAAAACTAAAAATACCAGGTGAAAGTACCTTTTCTTAGGATTCAGAATATGTTAAGTTTCATAAAATTTTCAGTTTATTTTAACGTGTAAACAAAATCAAGAGCGGTATGACGTCGTTATAGGCCAAATTTGACTTATAGGCTAAAATGACCATGTTCTACACGCGTGCGAATTTGTGCACCCCAATATTCGTTATCAGCTTCCCCGATTACCCTAGAATCCACCCTCAAACCAACTGCGGCGAATGTGAGCCACCCCTTGAAAGATAACGGTCCCTGGATCACTGACTATAGTTTTTTTTTGTCAAGAGATGGGAATATAAAGTATATTTATAGGATTTTTACTTTGTTCGGAGTTTTAATTCCCAGCCATCCCCTGTCGGTACTCCTTCGGGCTGCAGCGAACAGGGAATCGTATAAGAAGCTCTACCATAGTTCAGTCAGAGGAGAAGCCCCGAGTCGGCCAATCCGGCCGGATGGGAGTTAAGTAAATAAGTAAGGAGTTTTAAAAAAGCTGAACAACTCTTCTTGTATTTTTTTTTTATTCTTACAATTGAGAGATTATGCCAAGAAAATTCGCACGGCTGAACAGTCTCCGGGTATTTTTGTTTATATATATATATATAAATCTGTCCAGCCAAAAAACGAAGAAAACATTCCTATGAATGCACCCATCAAAGATAGTGGAATTTGCAAGAGAGTACTTCGGCGATTCACCAAGGATTTAATAGGAACTTAAAACTACGAGTATTACTAATAGTGCATTGTTAACCAATATAACCAGCAGAGCCAGACATATTCACAAGGAGCACACAATTTTGATTTAAATTAAAGGCCCAAGTCTATTTGAACCAAATAAAAATTTTATGACAGTAAGCAGGTTCTTATGGTTTTAATAATGTTTTCATTGACTATAAAATAGTCAGAACTAAGCTAATGTGCTAAGCGGAAATATACCCAACCCGCCCTTTTTTATGAAACAGGTTCAAAAATGAAATAAATACACCTCAACGCTAGATACTGTTGTTTTTTTTCTAGATGGGCTTGAGTTTCCTCTCTAATCGGTTCCTCGTTCTCTTTAGTGCCTGTGCCAAGCAGTAGATTGTTTTGTATGGACTTAATGCACAGAGAAGGTTTAGGGGCTTAGGTGACAGGGCCAGACGCATTGTCACATGTAGTCATGTACAATAATGATGAACAGCTCATAGTCCCTTGTTTGTAATCATTTCTCTTTTTTCAATTGGGTCAATTTATTGTATCGATGAAGAATATAGATTCTTAATTCAATAAAGTAAGGCATGTTTTTTGTTTTATGGTTTTTCTTTCTATAACATTTTTGTGCCTCTTTTCAGTATTCAATCCAAAAGTTCGGCGCTTTCTAGTTTCGCCGTTCTTAGGTTTGGTTTTAATATTCAAAGAATCTGTTTTTAACGTTTGGTTTTGTATTGTTCTAAGGATGGCATGCAGAAAGTACGTGCCACAATGTGTGTTTTTCTTGTTTTATCACCGACTGAGGAGCACCCCGGTTTTTCTCCCTAATTTTCCTAAGATAACCGAGTTGGATCTTTCTCCAAAACTTAAACCAGAAAATTAAGCCCTTCTAGAGTGCTAGTACAATAGAAAAGTAGAGACATGTCTATCAAAGAATGTTTGAAGTTTTAGCGAAAATCTTGTACCTGATAATTCTTCACGCTCTTTGTTCAGATATGCATATTACTTTCAAGATATAATTTTTTCTGCTTGGATAAAAGGTTGATAAAGGATAAAAGGAATAAATGCTAAGCTATAGTTGAAAAATAGAAGAGAATTTATTTAAGTTTTTGACATGAAAAGAAGATTTGCTGCTAAATAAATTTCAGTCAGAGAAGCTAAATTACTTTACAGTTATTTAATTATGATGAAGGAGACTTGAGAAACTATGCAGAGGTCAGAAAGATCGTCTTCCGCGTAATTAACAATTAAATCTCTTCAAAGGTGAATGCATCTCAGTTGAACAGCAGATCAAATATGAAAGATACGTTTTTTCTTACAAATTGTTTGAAAAGAACAGTGGAAACACTCGGCACATAACGTCCAGAAAGAAAGTAAACCCTGTGATAGTACAACAGATGATCCTCAAGTTTTTTTGTTGAGAGAACGTAAACTTACTTACTTAGATCCCGGCCATCCTCGTTGGACGTTTCGAGGACCTTCCTCCGGCTTGCTTATACATAAGGATCTGTACATTGTTCTATCTGGTGCGGTACACGATAACTGGGCTATCTTGACGTTGTCGAAGTTCTCGGTCCGTCGTTGTCGTGGTCTGCCTCGTGGGCGAAGGGCCACGAACAAAAATTTCAAGGCCGATTTTTGGGAGGCGGCTTAGCTGAATTCGCTTAACGTGGCCGAACCAGCGGAGTAGTTGTTTCTTGAGGTTCCTGAGAATGATTTCAGTGGACTGGAGCCTTTAGCATACTTCCACATCTGTGATAAGATCAGTGTGTTTGATTCTAGCAATGCGACGGAGACATCTCACATTGAAAGCTAGAAGGTTTCGTTCGTTTTCGGTTTTTAGCGTCCATTTTTTGCATCCATGCATGACTATGGGATTGACTAAACTGTTGAGTGGGTGCACTTTGAGTTTGTTGGATTGAGGGTTACTTTTCCAGAGGTTGGCTAGTCTTCGGAAGCTAGAGCTAGAAAGTGTAAGTCGACAGTTCATGTCAGAGCCATAGCAATTATCAGAGGTAAGTAGGATGCCAATGTAGAGGAAGTGATCAGTTGTTTCAACCTGTCTCTCACCTATGGGAGTCTAAAAACATTTGGCCTAGACAGGTTGGTCTAGGTTAAATGTGTTCATCTAGCATAAGGAGTTTATTAAGACCGTGAAAGGTTAAAAAATAAGAGAAAAACATGGAAGTCAAGACTCGGCTGTCAGCTGGTAAATGCTTGGAATTTGTTTTTTGGGCTGTAGGACAATTTTCCCTTGAGTTTAAACCTGTTCATTATCGTAAAAGCAGGGACCAGCCGATGCAAGATATTTGTCTTCTTCATGACTGCGCTAGGTCCCATAATGTAGCTAATGGACACCCCAAAGATAGATGGAATGCGGTCGCCATCGCTTGAACACCCTTTTTACAACCCAGGTTGATATACCTGTACTTTTTATCCCTTTAGATCCCTAAGAAAAAATTTGAGAGGTCATAATTAAAAGACTGATAGTAGATTGAAGAAATTTAATGAAATTGGCTACCGATACAATATATTTCTTTTTATGAGACGGGATCATATTACTACCTTTCCGCTAGCGAAAGTATACTATGAAAGAGGAAGATAATAAAAAAAAGGAGGTAAGCTCTGTTTTATTTTTATTCCCAAAAAAAGGAAATTTAAAGTAAAATCTGTCTTTGTTTAATACACAATCGTTTTACAACTGGCACCCACTTAAACATGCACACAATAAAAAACAAAATATTCGTAAATTAAAAAAAAAAATGTAAAAAAGCTTACATTTCGCTCGAAACATTTTTTTTTAGTACTGTGTTTTTAAACCATGATTTTGTGATATTAGCTTGATTTTCAATTAGGCTCACAGAGCGGGGGGCTCTATAATCGCAGTGGCTATTATAACTATGGCAAAAGGCAGTACTGCTAAAATTATTTATGCGAGACAGCCTAAAATGGTGAAAATTATAATGGTTATAACTATGGCAATAGGCAGTGCTGCTAAAATTATTCCTGGGAGCCTAACATGGTGAAAATGTGTAACGTCACATAATTGTATTGATAATTTGAGCCTAAGAGGGGCTACGAGACAGAAACCAATTTTTTCGCTGAATTTGGGATGGCTGAATATAACCATAGATACGATTATTAAAGTCACCCACTTGCTAAACATTTGAATAATCTCAAATTTAAAATCCATTGTTTTAGCAAGAGCAAATGGTACTTTTAAGTAGATTTTTTAGTATTAACTTCGGCCATTAAATGAAATATACCGCATTTCATTTGCTGACCCGATATGGATGTCGTACCAATATGTGGATTAGAAAGGGGAGTTTTACAGATTAGGGTAGTAAATCAAAGTATAAAAGAGCTTACGTGTTCGTTGATGAAGGTAGGAGTTAATCTTGATATCGTGGGAGGGATTTCGTACAACGCAAAGCCAATTGGGTGTAATACAGTGCGATTCTTCTTTTTAGTAGGAACAGTGGAATATTCTTGCATTACTGAAACAACAACATGACATTTGCTCACATGTCCTCGTGGAATATGTAGATGAAATTGAGGATTCATTGCTGTTGTGCCTGAAATAAACTAGCCTTTCAATTTGTTACCGAAAATGAAAAAAAACAATACATTCTAGCTCAAGATAGGTGGTGCACATTTCTTATTTAAAAATTCGTTTTGTAAATTTGTTTATATAAAGCATAAGACAGACATGGTTCCCCTGCCTTTGATCTATTTGTGCTAAAACAAGATTACTATGAAATTGCAGAGGGGAGAGAAAAGAGGAGCCACGAGAGTCGTCTATTTTTCAAACAATGACAGAAAAAAATATACAAGGCTATTATGGCCTGGATGCACCTTTTTATGGTAACAATGTAAGTCATGCCCCGCCCTCCTCCCCGTTTTCCTGGAAATGGAGCTTCTAGGCTCCTTTTGAAAGGATCTTATTACCTTTTGGGGATGTTTTTCACCTTTTTCTGAAATTATGTGAATTTACTTATTCTAATCACTTTTAATGAATGCTTTTAAAATCAACAAATTTAACCTAATTGGAATCACTTTCAAAATCAATTTTTTGTGCCAAAATGGGTAAAGAGTCTTTAAACCGAAATTGCTTGTTTTAGAGGTTTTGGTTACTATTGGTACAGGTCAATCATCGCTACAGTTCGATTAAAACATATTTTCAGAACGCGCCAAATGTTCACCACATGAATTTCGTTATAACAAATCTAGTATAAGTGAAATTCAAATGCGAAAAACCTACATAGTTTTAGTTACTTGGCTAGATTCGGTCATTTATTCCAGTCAAATATACTTTCCAACATGATTGTTTGTGTATTTGTTGTTTCGATACATTTACCACACTCCCACTACACAAGCACAAAAAATCCCATATATGTGGCTTTGCTTTGTAATTGCTAATCGAATAACTGCTGGGGAATAATATTTAATGACGAAACACTTCTTTCCAAATTAGGCACCATAGTTACAAGTTCGTGCCAAAACTAGCCAGACGCTTGTGAACATTTACAAAGCACCATTAACCCACATGGAAGAAAAAAGCGAAAGTTAATTCACCTGACAAACACCTACAATGCCAAGTGCAATTAAAATATGACTTAGCGAAATGTTTATAAAATACCAAATTTGTACTTCTTCTAAATTCTTTACAAGTTTGAACAGATCATAGAGTATAATGAACTGGTAAGAGCGGAAACTGGCACGGAAAACACGCATCCATGATCTTTCTTCTGGCAAAAAATGCAAAATTTTACATTTTTGTATAAACGAGTTTGAAATTCCTACAGTAGGGATCTCTGATATGCTGAATCTGATGATGTGATTTTTCAATAAGGTGGCTTGACCTTTGGGGGGTATTTTCCCCTTTTTCTAAAACTGGGAAAATTTTCTCAGGCTTGTAACATTTGATGGGCAACATTAAACTTAATGAACTTTATATACTTTGAACCAGCAAAAACATTCAATTATTTTGACGTAACTATTGTTAACAAAATTCTTATATATATTATATATATATATATATATATATATATATATATATATATATATATATATATATATATATATATAATATATATATATATATATATATATATATATATTATATATATATATATATATATATATATATATATATTACCAGGTACTATATATATAGTAACAGGACTCCAAGCTTCGCTCAGTCGGCAACAGTCTTTGGTTGTCGCTTGTCTTTCTAACCACAGATTAATGTGAACTTCTTTTCTGGCTTTTTCCTCAGTAATTATTTTTCCTTTAATTAGCATTGTCAGTTTAGTACGCATATGCTGATATGTATTCCTTAAAACCTTAATACATTTTTTATTTCTTAAAGTTATAAAAGTGAAAACACATTTAAAAAGAATTCTGTCACTAAAGTACAAATTATATATAATCTGGCTTTTAGAAAGCATAGGGGTTTTGGACCATACTCATATTAATTTCTGCTCGTTTTTGAGTTTTGACTTTTATTTATTTTAATTTCTGTTCAATTGGGGTTTTATTTATTTATTGATACTGATTTTTTGGTAGTTGAATGCTTGGTAGATTATTTGATTCTATTTTTGTTCATTTTTGGTTTACTGGATTTCATTACTTTTGTTTAAGAAAACTTAATTTTTGGAAGAAGTTTTTTTAAATTAATTTTGTTTGTTTATATTGATATAGTCTTTTTCAGGAAAAAGAAAATAAAAGTTTGAAGCTTTCCGGTTTTCCTTAAGATTTATAGTTTGGCCTGCTATTTATATTCTGGAGAAACTTTTTCAACAATTTTTAACAACATGAACTCTCTCGAAAAGCATGACACACAAATTGTAGTGTTGAATTTTACCATACATCCTCTAGTTGACCTGATAAATAAAAGTTAATGCCATTCCCAAAAAATTATATCTATGCTCATTCACAGCCTGGATACAATTACACTCCTTTGATTTAGTAAAAATTTTAAGAGCAGAAGTAGTAATAGAAGTAGCCCCGGAAATTTGAACTTAATACCCTTAGTCATTTTTCGTATATTGCTGAGATGTTTTATTGGCAACCAGCAAACAAACAGTGTGTTTTGATTTAATTTTAAAGCAAAACTTAGTTTTTAAGCATAATGGGAAAATTACATAACTGTGGGGGGTTGACCTACCCAATAACCCTAGAGATGTAGTTACTAGACCATTTAGCTATGTTGAACAAAACGGCTGTCTTAAAACGTTGATTGGAAGTGCCTGGAAAATTATGAGCTAAAGAGGAGGGCTGATTACCCTCCAATCATTTTTTACTCTTAGGAGGGCACTATAACTTTTAACTTTCAAACAAATTAGCTTCTTTGAAATATCAATGATATTACTAGCTATGATAGAGTATCGCTGCCTATGTCCTCATATGCCCCAGAGTGCTTATATGCCCTTTTGACACTTGCATGCACATATGTTTTTTGTTTAATTGAAACTCCTTCTAAACGTTCCCTAAAAGTTTCAACTTATACCATTAGTATCGTTAGTTATAGTAGTCGCAGAAGCAGCATTAAATGAGTTCACACAGTGTGTTCACTTAATGATGGGCGTGGAGAGGAGGGGGAGGTGATTCTCCCTTCGATTGCTTTTGTCTATTAAAACAGGCAATAGCCCTCTCAATTTCCAATCGAATGAGCACTTTTTGAAGTTTTTAAAACAAAGCTTTCTATAAAAACCTTATATGCCCCCAGGGCATAACTTACAACCTTAGCCCTGAGGACTGTGGGGGGGGGGGGGGTGTCATACTAAAAGATAGAATTTCCTGACCCTTCAACTACATTCAACAAAGTGGTCATATCAAAATGCTGATCGGAAGTGTTTGGGGAAATGATGGGCATGGGAGGGACATTCAACCTCCGATCGCTTTTGACTATTAATAAGGGCACTAGCCCTCTCAACTCCCAATTGAATGAGCCCTTTTTGAAGTTTCTACGACAACGATTGCTATAAAAAACCCTTGTATGCCCCCAGGGCATAACTTACTACCCTTGCCCCAAGGGCTCTAGGGGGAGGGTAATCCTCAAAGACCTAATTTCCAGAACTTTCAATTATGTTGAACAAAATGGTAATCTCAAATTTTGATTGGATGTGTTAGGGGAAATGGTGGGCTCAAGAGGGGGATTAGTTGCTCTCCATCACTTTCGACTATTAGAAAGGGCACTAGTCCTTTTGTTTTCAATCGAATGAGCCCTTTACAAGTTTTTCCGACAACGCTTTCTATAAAATCTTATATGCCCCAAGGGCATTAGTTATAACCCTTGCCCCGAGGGCTCTGGGGGGTTGTCATCCTCAAAGGCCTAATTTCCAGAACTTTTAACTACGTGGAACAAAATGGCTACACTCAAAATCTTGATTGGATGCTTTTGGGAAATGGTGGGCGTAAAAGGGTGGTCAGTAGCCTTCCAATCACTTTTGACTGTTAAAAAGGGAACTAGCCTTTTCAATTTCCAATCAAATGAGCCCCCTTTGAAGTTTCTACGACAACAATTTCTAAAAGAGCCTTATATATCCCCAGGGCATAACTTACAACCCTTGCCCTGAGGGGTGTAGGGTGGGGGGTTGTCATCCTCAAGACCTAATCTCAAGAATTTTCAACTATATTGAACAAAAATGGCTATACCAAAATTTTGATTAAATGTGTTTGGGGAAATGGTGGGCACGTGAGGAGGGTTATTGCCCTCCAATCACTTTCGACTGTTAAAAGGGACACTATCCCTTTCAATTTCGCATCGAATAAGCCCTTTTTGAAGTTTCTACGACAACACTTTCTATAAAACCTTATATGCCCCAAGGGCATAACTTACAACCCTTGCCCTGAGGGTTTTGAGGGGAGTGTCATCCTCAAAGACATAATTTCTGGACCTTTCAATTACTTTGAACAAAAAGGCTATCTTAAAATTTTGATCGGATGCACTTGGGGAAATGGTGGGTGTGGGAGGGTGTTAGTCGCCTACCAATTCTGAATTCTTCCAGTCTGAATATAGATGAATTCTAAATTTATATACAGTGCACTACCCATACCATCTCAACTGACTAATTTGGACATGAGCATAATTATCGTATTATTCTTAAGTTTTAAGTCATGGAATTGCAAATCTGTAATTACAATTAAATTAAAAAATTGCAGCGTTAATTCAAATTCTTCTTCCTGTTTACCCTTCTCAGAATTATAACTTTTATAGGATTTACATTCTCCTTAAAGGTAATCGAAAGTGTTCGCATTTATTTTACTTACTTCTTTGTTGAGTGGTGCTAAAATAACACGCTCTTTCGTTCCATTGTACTTTTGATTCGCAAGGCAATCTCCGAATATTTCTCATTTGAATTTCAACAGGAAATCATATCCTCAGATAATTTGATTTCATTGGAGTCATTTTTGGGAAAATTTCCGTTTTCCATGTTGCAGGATATACTATGTGGGTGACTCTCGGTTCAGGATCAACACGCATATTTTTTCTAACAAAAACTTTTGAAATACTTCCAGTGATTACTTATTTTTATCGACGAAAAACTGAGTGTTTCACTACGGTTGCTTCGGAGTTGAACAGGTAAGCACTGACAAAAATCACCACCAGAAACTAGAATTGTCCCTCCAAATGGCAAATTTGAATTTGTATTGGATGACGAAAAACTGATCTATATTTTGTGAACCATACTTTGCTAACATCAGTGCCTCATCCGTAGTGAAACATCAAATTGAGCTAATTCTATAGCTTTGTTTGAACCTGATTTTATGCTGGAAAATCAATCAGATGAAAGCGAAACTTTCAGACCCATTGTCTTGTATGTTATTTGTCCAACAGGCAGTAGAGTTGATGCAATTCCAGAAAATACAATACATTTTACTTCGCGATTTTGGCCACAAAGATTGTGATGAAAGGCCTTTGTACAGGAAGATTTTATCGGTACGTTCTGATTCATCTATGATTTTTTTTTTTTTTTCCAAAACAGTTAGGATCATTGGCAGCCCATAAAATACGGTTTGCAATTTCATCTGTTTTCCTTGCAGAAGCCAATACATACGTTCTCCAGTAGCAGCTGACTCATCAGAATTTAAGAACTTCCATGTTTTTTTTTATTAATAAAAAAAAAACTTTCCGAAAAATAAGTTTTTCAAAGAAAAGTAAAGGTCATTTTAGCTTAAGCTCAGGAGATACAAATACCTGTTAAAATTCAAACTCAAAACGACCAGAAATTACTATTAAAGAATAAATGAAACCCAAAACGAACAGAAATTAAATAAACAATCATAGTAAAAAAACATACAACAAGTAATAATATAAATGAATAAATAGATCTTAAAGCGAGTAATGCTTAGATTGAATATGAAAATGAAGCTTTAAACGAAAAAAAAAAAAAAGTTTCCTATTAAAGTATAAATGAAAAACTTAAAACGAACAGAAATTAAATAAACAATCAATGCGAACAAACATACAATATATATTAATGTAAATGAATATATAAATCTTAAAACAAGTGAACCTTAAATTGAATAGGCAAATCAAGTTTGAATCGCATAAAAAATAACTACAAACAAGAGTTTGGCTATCGCCTCACTGCAGAAGTCTAAAACCTACTGCGTCATTGGCGCCTTACTGAAAACTATATAAGTCTTAAACAGTCTTGGAAAGTATAAACAAAATCAAATTGAATATTAGATATATAATGATATTAATTGTTTAAAGATCCATCAGTTCAAGATTTTTTTTCACTGTAATTTTTATTTTCATTTTCAATGCTGTAAGAACTGGAAAAGAATAAATTTGTAATATACGAGTAATTCGTTTTCAGTGAAGCGCCAATGACGCAGAAGGTTTTTAGGTTTTTACAGTTAAAGAAGGGGGCAGTATCCAAGAAGGGGGTGTGTAGTGAAACTATATTTGTCTTGACCAATCTTGGAAAGAACTAATAAATTAAACTGAATATTTGATGTGTAATGATATTAATTGCTGAAAGCTCATCAGTTCAAAATTTTATTGTAATTTTAATATTTATTTGCAACATTAAGTACAAAAGAAAACACTTGTAATATTATTTGTTTTCAGTAAAGCGCCAATGACGCAGTAGGTTTTAGGCTTCTGCAGTGAGGCGATACCCAAACTCTTGTTTGTAGTTATTTTTATTCGATTCAAACTTGATTTGCATATTCAATTTATATGTTTCACTTGTTTTAAGATTTATTTATTCATTTACATTAATATATATTGTATTTTTGTTCACATTGATTGTTTATTTAATTTCTGTTCGTTTTAAGTTTCATTTATACTTTAATAGCAAACTATTTTTTTCCTTTAAAGCTTGATTTTTCATATTCATTCTAAGCATTACTCGCTTCAAGATCATTTATTCATTTATTTTATTACTTCTTGTATTTTTTTTGCTATGATTGTTTATTAATTTCTGTTCGTTTTTTCTTTAATAGTAATTTCTGGTCGTTTTTGAGTTTGAATTTTAACAGGTATTTGTATCTCCTGAGCTTAAGTTTAAAATGCCCTTTACTTTTCTTTGAAAAACTTATTTTTCGGAAAGTTTTTTTTACTTGATTTTTGTTCGTTTTGGATTGCAAAAAAGTTTTCATGTTTTTATGGCATGGGGTGGGGGGGGGGGGAGGTTGCTTACTGTCCGATTATTCTTGACTTTAAAAAACGCATCTAGAACTTTCAATTTAAAACGAATTAGGCTTTTTTCAAAGTTTATACGATTACCTCTTTGATAAAAACTTTATATATGAACAAAAGACAGGTTGCATAACTTGTGGACAGCGACTGACAACAATGAATGGATTGAAAAAATAGCTCCAATAATGGTGTTTTGACCATTTCAATTGCTGACACAAAGGGATCACGACTGTTTGGAATTGACCTTAATAGATTTTGTGTGCCAAAGCAATTTTGTATCTATCACAGAGTATGTATTTAAACCTTATAATTGGATAATTATAATAGATTTACTATGTGTTCTTCCCATACAAAAATTTTACCTTATTAAAGTCTTTGGGGTGGGGGTGGCGCAGTTGGCATAAAGAAGAAAACTTTAGCGTAGACAGTAGGAGGGGGGAGGGTGAGGTTGGAGACTCATCCAATACGGAGCAGAACTTCACTTATCTCCTCCGTTCCCGATTTAGGAGATTAGACAGACTCATTGGGCTGTAGAATGTTAGACCGTTTGAGTTGTGGAAGACGTTAAAATACTCAAAAATACTTTATATTTTCAGTTATTGCAGGATTGATTTCGTAGATTGTGGAAGGGTGAGCCCCCTGGCCCATAATTTGGGCAAGCCTCAACTCATAATATGCAATTTTGATTAATTGTTCCTTGTTGTGTGCATATATTATTCTATATATGTTATTTTGAGTTATACTTTTATCGCATTGCGTTCGTTTTTAAGCCTTGAGATAAAAAAAACTGAAACCTTAGCGGAGACAGTGTTGGGGGGGAAGTCTCCCCCCTCACATGCATAATTGAGCAGCCACAGACAAAAAATACAAATGAAATTAATCTGTCTTTTGAAAATGTCTTTTTTTCAAACGATACGAACAAAATCGTCTAAAGGAACCTGAAGTGCTATCTCTGACATTTCCGTTGATTCTTTATTCCCGTTACTTTCAGATGTAAAATTTAGAATATTATCGAATGGTTTAGTCGTCCCTCCTTGAATAATTCACATTTTGAAAAACCCCACCCTTGGAAATTCCTCCCCCCTCAAAAAACATTTTCTTTTCCTGGTGGTAATTCCCCCGCGTTAAATTCCACCCAGCAGAAATTTCCAGCCGTGGAATATGTTCCCCCAAATATTTTCCCCTCAGATAATTTCGGATATTCATAAAAATGGAAGCTGAAATTTCTACTCAACTTTTTAGGTTTAGGGCGTCAGGGCGTCAGGTTTAATGCTAAGGAGTGGGCGGGCAGGGCTATGGTCATATGGTCTTATGGCCCTATGGTCTTTTTAACCTTTGTTTTCTATTGCCCAAAACTTAGTAACAGAAAAAAATTAATTAAAAAAAACTAAAATAACTTTACAAAAGAGATAACAATTAACCAAGCACTATATAAGGCTATCCTCACACTTACTCTGTAAATGGGAGGATATTAGAGGGTCGGGTTTAATCCTAAAGGGTGAGCGGGCGGGGCTGGCTGTGCACAACCTTCCCGTTGGTGGCCCTGTTTTTCACTAATCTTAGCGCACAACTAAAATACAATAAAACATCGAAACCTTATTGCCTTTATGACCTTTAGTTTTCTATTGTCTAAAACTTAGTAACATAAGAAAATTAATTAAAAAAAACTAAATATATTTATTAATTTACATTAATGTCTAGTGTATGTTTGTTTGCATTGATTGTTTTTTAATGATTGTTTGATTGTTTATATATGCCCCCAGGGCATAACTTACGACGCCTACCCTGGGCCTTGGTGGGCTGTGTCGACACCGGAGTTTTTGTTATCAGAACTTTGAACTATTTTAACAAAATGTCTATCTCAAAATTGTTATCTAATGCATTTAGGGCGCGGAGGAGGGGAGGGGGGATTGTTGCCCTCCAATCTTTTTTGACTCTTCAAAAGTGAACAAAAACTTTCAATTTCGAATCAAATGAGCCCTCTCTAAAGTTTATACGAGCAACCCTTCCATAAGAAATAATATGAAGGATTCGGAGAATCCTTAAATTACAACCCTTGCTATGAGGGCTGCGGGGGAGTTTTCATCCTCAAAGACCTAATTTCCAGAACTTAAAACTACGTTTAATAAAATGGCTGTCTCAAAATTTTGATTGGATGTGTTTGGGGAAAAGGTGGGCATGAGAGGGGGGTTAGTTGCCCTCAAATTACTTTCGACTATTAAAAAGGGCACTAGCCCTTTGAATTTCCAATCAAATGAGCCTTTTTTGAAGTTTCTACGACACCGCCTTCTATAAAAACCTTATATAACCCCAGGGAATAACTTAAAACCCTTGCCCTGAGGGATGTGGGGGAGTGTCCTCCTCAAAAACATATTTTCTATCTGGAAATCAACTACGCTGAACAAAATAGCTATCTCAAAATTTTGATTGGATGTGTTTGGGGGAATGATGGGCGTGGAGGAGGGGGCTAGTTACCCTCCAATCACTTTCGACTATTAAAAAGGGTACTAGCGCTTTGAATTTCCAATCGAATGAGCCTGTTTTGAAGTTTCTACGACAACGCCTTCTATAAAAACCTTATATGCCCCCAGGGCATAACTTAAAACCCTTGCCCTGAGGGTTGTGGGGGAGTTTTCCTCCTCAAAAACATATTTTCTATCTTGAAATCAACTACGCTGAACAAAATGGCTATCTCAAAATTTTGATTGGATGTGTTTGGGGAAATCATAGGCGTGGGGGGGGGGCTAGTTGCCCTCCAATTACTTTCGACTATTAAAAAGGGCACTAGCCCTTTGAATTTCCGATCGAAAGAGCCTGTTTTGAGGTTTCTACGACAACGCCTTCTATAAAAACCTTATATGCCCCCTAGGGCATAGCTTAAAAACCCTTGCCCTGAGAGTTGTGGGGGAGTGTCCTCCTGAAAAATATATTTTCTATCGGGAAATCAACTACGCTGAACAAAATGGCTATCTAAAAATTTTGATTGGATGTGTTTGGGGGAATGATGGGCGTGGGGGGGGGGGGCTAGTTGCCCTCCAATCATTTTTCGACTATTAAAAAGCGCACTAGAACTCTCGATTTCCAATCGAATGAAGTGCATCTGGGAAAAAAAAAATAATAAAACATTGGAGCCGTATGACCTTTACTATAGGCAACGCTACAGCGTTGCCTCTGATGTTGGTAAGTGTCAATGTCACTGTTCCACCCAGAAACAAAAATTCTCACCTTACGTTGCTATCATATTTAACTTGGATGCAATAATATGATAAGCACTTTTGATTGCAGCATCCTTAGATATATTATTTTGTCCGTGCTTGTAGTAAAAATCTTCAGCCAACTGATTTTTGAATATTTCCCAAAGACCTTTTTGATCTACAGGATATCCAAAAACAAGAATTTGAACCAATAGATTGGCATTGCAGAAGACAGTGCTTGATTCTTCTAGACCATCTACCCACAGTTTATAGTCAAATGCAAGGCCATGAGCTACGCAAGCTTGTTTGTATATTGCATAAAAAATGATATTTACAGTAAAGAGATCTTCAAAACTGATCTTCAAACGACATGACTGTTTCTTTGGATATCGTGGCCAAATAATCGCCAGCATGCTTCTTTTGGTTTAATGCAGCGACCTTCCACATAGATGCCTGCTTCCTTATAAATCAAACTCCGTTGATTTTCGACAATATTTATTGAAGCACAATCAATCATGTCCTTTGTAGATTGCATTTGAATGAATATTTTATCGGACCGTCCTGCCAACATGTTCAATATTTTAGAAAAAATGTAATTTTGTGTCAATTAATTTAATTTAAACTATTCGATACGGGGCGGCGGCCTTTAAATCCATGCCGTTCAAAAGCATAATAATTTTCCTTTCTTACAAATCCTGCAAAAACATCGATTGTGTGACATTTGAACGGATCAATTGAATTATACAACACTCAATATAGTCCTTCTAAGAAGTGATACGAGTCACCACAAATAATACTGGTGTTCTCTGTTCGTTCTAAGTTTGAAGTTGCTCCTTAATTTTCGTAAGAACATACTTCAAAATTAATTTATATTTGCATTTCAATTCACAGAATGTCTGTACATTAATATTAGTATATTTTAATGACGAACTCTATTAATAGCAGTTGTTACAAGTTTGGACCGAACAGATTTAAAATGCTGAAAATGTTGGATGGAATTTTGTGCCGTTTAAAATATTAAAGTTTGATTTGGACTACGATATTGCATTATTAACGCCGTATGTCTATTCACCACTCTCATTCATACAATATTGAACACCATTTATGAAATATGTTGGCTATTCAGATATAGACTCAATAACTCTTTGGTCTGGAATCTTGAAGATTTTTTTTTATTTAATTTAAAATTTTAATTATTTGGGTCACTCCCTAAATAATGCGTTTAATGATCTTGAGTCAAATAGGCACATGCTTATATTTAATAGGCACAAATGCTTATATATAATCATGCTTATATTATATTTAATAGGCACATGCTTATATTTGCAATCGAAAGGGTGAAAAATTCTTAAATATTATTTGTGGGAGGAATTAAACACTATTTTTGAAATATGTACTAAACGTGGGAATCTGTTGATTTCGGGCTGTTCCTGCGTAAACTTTCTAGAAGTATTGTCTGCCAAAAGTTTACTTTAGCGTATTTCTTAATTCCGTATCCCATTAGACTTGCTAGTACCAAAAAACGGTACTTATGTACTATGCGGTACCCACCGCTATATACTGTTATAAGGAAACCAGACATGGAGACCCGTCAAACGGGTATTTGCTATCTAAATTGATTGCAAACGTGGTTTCTTATCGAGGTTGCAATATTTAAACGGTTTTTTTGGGGGGTTTAGGGGGGGGAGGTACCTAGGTTAGGTTAAGTGTTTAATATATGCTATGCGTTACCCCCACGCCCCCTCCTAATGTGCAAATATATAGCCCAAATCTGTTTCTAAAATATTATATATTCATCCTATTTTATTTTATTTCATTAGCATCAACCAAACTTGACTTTTTTCGTGGGGCCCGTATAATGCATAAGTACCAAAAAACGCTATCGACCCCGTAATGAGGTTTTCAAATCTAATAAAAAACCTAATTAGTGTCGTAGACACAGGTAATGCTAACTTTTGTATTGAGGTCCACCTCCAGCGTTGTATCCAGTTCGCCATCTCCTCCTTGCAAGGACTGCTCGCCAAGGTCGTTTTGTGTGTAACGCCGGTTCATTCATTCCAGTCATCTGGTCCAACGTGCACCAAGTCAAGATGCGTGAAATGCCGAGTAAAATCATTGAAAGACATCCTGAAATATTACGGTTACGTGAGTTAGGGCCGTTAAATTGCCAACAGAAAGATTTTTCTACGTATTAAAATACTCTAGCGATGGGTCGAAGAGGGGAGAAGCCCCCCCCCCCTCATACACGGAATAATTTCTGTGCGTGTCAAGTTTTTTTTTGTTGCTCCTTAGTTTGAGTTGAACAAAAAAACTTTTTTTTTCAATGCGAGACTAACAACCTGCAAAATGTGAAATTTTTCTTAGTGAATATCAAACCACACTACACAAGTGCATGCTGGTTGTCAGAAAGACGCATCAACAGTATCTCAGGAACGGCTGAGGGTATTCAGTTGAAACTTTCAGAGCATGTTGAGTGGGATGTTGAAAAGAAATTGGAAGGCAACCAGCAACCCTTGTCTTTTCTAAATGTCCTCCCTTCAACATTCATCCAAATTAGTACTGCTACTAATACCTCTTCCTATTTTGTGGCCCTATCCACAAAATCAAATCACAGTACATATGTGCATGCTGGTTGTCAGAAAGACGTATCAACAATATCTCAGGAACGACTGAGGATATTTAGTTGAAACTTTCAGAGCATGTTGAGTGGTATGTTGAAAAGAAATTGGAAGGCGACCAGCAACCCTTGTCTTTTCTAAATGCCCTCCCTTCAACATTGATCCAAATTATTACTGCTACTAATACCTCTTCCTATTTTGTGGCCCTATCCACAAAATCAAACCACACTACATATGCGCATGCTGGTTGTCAGAAAGACGTATCAACAATATCTCAGGAAACTACTACTACTACTAACAACTCACCGCAGCACCAAGCCGCTTGAGGCCAACACAGCTACGCACGCTCCTCCTCCACCCCAATCTATTCAAGCCTCCCTTTTTACACCCGCCCACGAAGTTCCCATTTCCTTTAAATCTTTCTTTATAACGTCCTCCCACCCCAGACGGGGACGACCTGCTTTCCGTTTAGCCCTAGATGGTTGGCCGAAAAGAACAATCTTCGGCAATCTGTCATCCTTCATCCGCACAACGTGCCCTAGCCACCTCAACCTTTCTGTCATTATAGCCCTAGAGAGCGGTATTAAACCACATTTTTCGTATAGCCTATTGTTTGAAATACGGTCAGTCAGCCGGGTACCCAGAACAATCCTTAAGCAATTTCTCTGGAAAACATCTAGCAAATCTTCATCCGCTTTTCGGAGCGTCCATGCTTCAGAGCCATATTTGACCACTGTCATCACTGTAGCTTCTAATATTCTAATCTTGGTTTACAGACTTATCTTCCTATTCTTCCAGACTTTTTTTAACTGTGAAAAAACACCCTGTGCCTTGGCTATTCTATATTTAACATCTTCACTGCTCCCACCATCTTTACTAATAATACTACCAAGGTAAGTGAAGCTGCCCACCTGATCAATCTTTTCATTACCCAATGTCACCTTTTTATCTTCACTTATTCCTAGACTTAGTGACTTAGTCTTCCTAACATTAATTTTCAAACCAATTCTAGCACCCTGAACTTGCAAAACCTCTAAAACTTCATTCATTTTGCTCACACTTTCATCTAGGATGCTTAAATCATCAGCATAATCCAAGTCCAGGAGACTTTTTCCTCCCCATTTGATTCCGTGGTCTCCCATTGCCTTTCCTGTGCTCCTTAAAACAAAGTCCATCAAAATAATCCATACAAAGGGAGATAGAACACAACCCTGCTTAACTCCTGATTTAATACAAAACCAGCTGCTAACCTCATTTCTTATCTTAACCGCAGCAGTGTTATTCTCGTATATAGCACTAATCACTTTAATGTATTTGTCTGGTATACCGTACAAGGATGAAACCTTTACTAAAGCTCTTCTATCAACAGAATCGATAAAATCGCTCATAATCGCTCGATAATCGCTCATAATCTATAAACTGAGGACCAAAGGTGTTTGAAAACTCAGGCACTTCTCAATTATTAGCCTAAGAGTGAAAATTTGGTCGACACATCCTCTACCTTTTCTAAAACTGCACTGCTCTTCTCTTAAAACTTTGTCTACAGCATCTCTCAGTCTAAAAAGTATCATATTACTAAGTAATTTGCTACCTACAGAGACCAGACTAATGCCTCGATAATTACCACACTCACTTTTATCACTTTTCTTATAAAGTGGCTTAATTAAGGTTTTCCTAAAATCGTTAGGTACTTCCCCTTTTTCGAAAATCTTATTCATAATCTTCAGTAACTTATTTCTAACCTCAGAGCCACCATATTTTAAGAAACTCATTTACCACCCTATCAGGACCTGGAGCCTTATTATTCTTTAATCCTTTTAGTACTGTTGCTAATTCCTCCTCACAAAACAAATCTTCCTTCACATCCAAGGTATCACAAACTTTTTCATTTTCCTCTATATTTTTTCCTGCAACTCTATCTCGGTTTAGCAAATTCTCAAAATGTTCGCCCATCTCTCTTTAGTTTTTTTCCTTATCGCTAATTGTGACCCCATTCCTATCTTTAACTGGGCCAAGTCCGGATTGACTACTCCCTCTCAATTTGTTAACGTGCCAGTACAATATTTTACTATTATGCCGTCTAGCTGCATCTTCCAGATCCTCGGCAATTTTATCCATGGCCTCCACTTCACACCTCCTTAGTTCATATTTTAATGCTTTCTCCACTTTCTTTACATTTCTTTTGTTTTCATACGATCTATCACTCAGATAATTCTTGTACAAGCCCTTTCTCCTTTCTATTAAACATAAAGCTTTTTCATTAATATTCTTAGCTGCAGTTCTAGCTTTCTTCCCTAATACGCCTTCAGCAACTTCACAAATTGTTTTTCTAAAATCATTCCAACCATCTTCCACATTATCAAATTTTAAACTCTCAACTTTAGTATTCAACTGTTCCTGGAAAGTTTCTCTCAAATTCACATCCTGGAGTCTACCAACATCATAACTTCCCGGGAGGTGGTTACCCTTCCGATATTTCAGCTTTAAATTAACCCTTGACACTACTAGATGGTGATCTTTACTTTTAACATCAATAACAGCACTCCTATATACCCTAGTATCTTGTATTGATCCTGCCAGTCTTCGGTTTACTATAACATAATCAATAAGGTTTGCTGTCTTACTATCACGTGAATACCATGTTAACTTATGAGCCATTTTATGACCAAACACCGTATTGGTTATAACTAGATTGTTATACCTACAAAATTGCAAAAGTCTGTATCCATTACTGTTTTCTTTTCCTACACCAAATTTACCTAGGCTGGGATACCATCTATCCCTATTTCTGCCAACCTGGGCGTTAAAATCTCCCAGTAATAACATCATATTTCTACCTGGGACCCTGTCTATTTGCTCCTGTAACTGTAAGTAAAATTCATCTGAGTCACTAGTATCTCCGTCAGTCGGTTCTACAGGGCGTACACTACTATAACTGATACCCTGAACTTTCTAGTCATAAAATGAGCAATTAGTATTCTATTATTAATACCTTCCCAGCCTAAACAAGACTTAGCAGCTTCCTTATTCATCATGAGCCCTACTCCCTGTCTATGTACCCCATCCTTCCTGCCTGAATAAACAATTCTATATCACCTAATTTCATGCTTCCTACCCCTGGGATATGAGTTTCTGAAATTCCTAATAAATCCAGTTCGAATCGTCTGAATTCGTCAGTCAAAATGTCGATACGATGGTCATTTTTTAACGTCGTAACATTCCAAGTTCCAATTTTCATGTTCTTTAAATCATTGAAATTATTTTCGCCTCAGAAAAGCAATGATCCTGGATACCAGTGCAGGACGGGGATCACATATCTTCTCAAGTCTACACCGAAGTGCTTAAGCCGGCTTAGAACCGGACAGCAAGAAGTCCCTGGGACCTCCAGTATGAATGAAGGCTTTGTGCAATCCTGGGCCCATCTTGGTCACAACATGGTTTTCAGCACTTGGCGATGCTCTTCTATCAACAAGAGTCGAAATCCTGCACAGACAGTCTCAAGCCTATTACCTCCGACTCATTATATATTCATGCCTACAAATATTATGCTACTACGGGAGGCAACCCATAATAGATAAATTAGCTAGGAAGAGGTTTTTCATCCCAAAGACGCCCATCAAAACACACTAAGCCCAGAAAAATTATCCATTAGTCAGAATCCCGTGCGAATGCTGTGTCGTTTACTAGGCTATAATTTCCTCGAGGGGCGCCACTCCTCAAGTGAGAATAGAGTTGACCGCAAGGTCCCCAGTCTTGCAGGTGCCCCGAAAAGGTCGAGGCAGCCCTTTGCAGAGGCCGTTGTCCATAGATCTGGATCTTACGCCCTGCCGCAGTTGTCCTCCAATAGTTGTCCTCCCGCGATGGTGTTCTGCATCACCATGCAATTTAACCCATTACTAGGAGAAGGTTTGCAACTCATGGGACTTGTGGACAAACCAGTGGGCCCTTTTGAGTGTACATTTGAGGGGCCTTCTTCCTCCTCCGCCTGTATTTATGACCCCGGGCGAGGGTGCCCCAGTTTCTATTATAGACCCCCAGGGACAAGGTCCCCCTTGGTCCGTGCCTCCTATGGAGGTACCCTACATATCTGTAGAGCGTTCCCCTATCGCCACCTGGGGACACGCTGAATGGCCTGGGGGAGGCCAGATGCTACTGGTGGGATTGTTAACCCCAAAGGGGTTAGCTCTCAATTTCCAATAAAATTAGCCCTTTTCGAAAAATTTCTATAAAAACGTTAATACCCCCAAAGGCATAACTTACGACCCTTGTCCTGAGGGCTATGGAGGGAGGGTTGTCATCCTCAAAGACACAATTTCCAGGCCCCCCAACTACCCCGAACAAATGGCTACATCAAAATGTTGATCGGAAATGCCTGGGAAAATGATGGGCGTGGGGGGGGGGGGTTCTCCTTCTGATTACTTTCGACTATTAAAAAAGGGCAATAGTGCCACATCCAAATGCATTTAAAGATCAATAAGATACATGACAGAATTGCAATGACGTTATAAATTGTTTAAAGGTGTTGTATTCCGATAATATTTTCCGTTAGTTGCCTAGAGGACGACCCAAAAAAAAGATGTCAAGTTAATGGCTTTTTAAGCTTCCTTCAGATGAATAAACGTCTTAACTAAATTTAAATATCACGAGGGGGGCCTAAGGAATTTAGTATTGCCTAGGTCGGGCATGGCCCAAAATCATTTGGAACCATGGTCTAGAGCTAAATGGACCTATAATGCAACACAAAAAAACAAACAATAAAACAATATAACAAACAATAAAACAATAATAAAAAAAACACCGAAGAAAGGGGTCTTTGGGCCAGCAAGGATTGGAGAATAAAACTATCGCGTGATTATTTTTGCCTGCAAAAGTATTTAGGTAGCCTCAGGTCAAAACGAGAGAGATTAGTGTAAAGTGAAATAAAGACATAAACAAGCTAAAAATCACAACCAATGGAAACTGGAAAAAGAAAAAATGAGAATAACAAAAAAGCACTAAAGTAAAATAAAGACCTAAAAAAACAACTAAAAATAATATGCATCAGGGAGTTGAAAAAATTTAACCTCGGAACAGGAAGAAGAAAAAATAACATATTACAGGGACGGACTTTTAAGATTAAAGCAGAATGGAAATACAGTCCAAAAATAAAATTGATTTATTTCTGTCAAGTTCGCAATGTAGCTCGAATATAAATAAATACTGAATTTATCTCAAGATAGCAGAAGTTAAGTTACTACAGGGACGGACTTTTAAAATTAAAGCAGAATGGAAATACAGTCAAAAAAAAAAGATTTATTTCTGTCAAATTCAGAATGTAGCTCAAATATAAATAAATACTGAATTTATCTTAAGATAGCGATAGGTAGTAAAAATTGTCGTTTTATTTATATATGGCTCATAAGAAGTACAGAAAAAGGTACAATATGGTACATAAAAAAGGTACATAGAAAAAAAACCAAGATGACAACATAAGCTTCGAACTACATCAACAGAAAGATAAAATTGATACTTATCAAAACTGAGGAAACAAACCGAAGGCTTATTCGAACTAAGTACAAACGAGGGCAATCTTTTCATCATAGCATCCGCAGTGTCATGAAGTTTCAAAAGGGCGTCCCTAACGAGGAACTGATTTACAATTTTAGTGATTTTTTTTAGAAGAGAAATGAAAAAAAAAAAAAAAAAATCTGAACACTCTATGCATTCATTAGGATGAATATAACATTTGATAACATCCCAATACACCATAAAATAAAATAATAAAGTGTAACAATAGTTATAAAACGTTATATAGACACAATACAACAATATCACAAAGCGATGTAAGGTCAAATATTTTGTATTCAAACTTCTTATGCTTTTACGAGATCTTAATTTATTGTCTGAAAAAAAACATTTATTGTCTGGAAAAACATCATACATTTAAAAAATAACTCAAGCCGTTTTTTTTTTTTTTGAAAAAAATTTTTTTTTTTTGGGGGGGGGGTATAACTACGAAAAAAGTGTTTTAAAGCCATCAAATCATCAATAATCATAGTTCCTGCGCTATTTCACAATTAGATAAGTGAAAAATGATGAAAAAACAAGATAAAATCGAGTTTCAAAAAAAAAAAAAAATCCCACATTTTTATTGTTAAGAATGCTTCAATTTAAAATACCAGGGGACCGAGCATTGCTCGGTGAAGCAAATTTTAGACACAAAAACGTTATCTGGGTATTCCCACTCCCATAGAAAATTCCCCCGAGGAAATGTAGTCCCCCCCACGCCCTGATTCACAAAAAAAAAAATACGTAATGCTTCTAGATTTACTTGTATTGACATTAATTTTATTTTTTGTACCTGGTCAATTCGTAAATTGTTGCCCCCGGACTAAAAAAATGAAAACTAACTTGCTTTACTAACAAGCCAGTCCAGAACAACATATTTTTAGGTGAATATCTTGCTAGGATCACTCTTAAAGTTCAATAGACCTGTTCCATTAACTTGTGCGGAACGTTTAAGAGTAGTAGTGACGTGATTGATATTCACTCACCCTTGTCCAACTGTCAAACTTCATTTTGGCAGTTTTTTTCCGGTTTTTTTTTGGTCTCTAATTACATCTAACAGATTAAAAAAAATATATTGATGGCACTGGTAGCGGGAAACAAATTTCCCCCAATGTCGTGACATACTTAGATTTTTCCTACTTGAAAATGTTAGTCGAGCTAATTTTCAGAAAAAGGATCTTGAGAAAAATATTCACATATATAGGATTATTGCTCATTTAGAGATATATAAAATATGATGACGGTGGTACTTAGGCAAAAAAACCAACATATATGTTTAAGTATTTTCTGGATGTCCACAAAGTTTCTTTAGTCTTCAAAAAGAAATATTACAAACACAGTGATGAGAAGTTTCACTACATTTATTTTACTTTAACAATCGTTTGCTCATGTTCTTGTTTATATTTAAATTCGGAAAGTGCAGCTGTTACAAGCACTTCAGCCAAAGAAAGCCAAAACGACAATATATTGGTACTCAGTATGCTGGAAAGCATTTCCGAGGACGAACCAGTTCCCAAGTTTCTATTAGCGATGAGGCAACTTTCCCCGTTTCATGTAAATTGCAAAGATACAATGTGAAAATATGGGAATCAGAACACCCCCATGTGACCAGATAGCTACACCAAAATATTGCAGGGAATGCCTGATTGGGAATTAGGCGCAATTGGATAATTAGTTCGTTTTTCTTCAGCAAAGAAACAGCTACTGAAGATACTCCACCTTCTGACGGATTAAGTGCCACCACGAATAATTCATTTACAGTCGACCATCATTTTTGAGCAAGATGGTATGCCATCCGATTTGGGACTGAATTCGTCAGTTCCTAAATAACAAATTTTTCACGAAAAGGGGATCGGAACGGATGCAATTAATATCAGAATTAGAAGAAAAAAAATTATCTCAAAATTTCTATCAGATGCATTTTGGGAAAATACAACGTTTAGCTGCCCTCTGATCACTTTTTTACTCTTAGAAAGGGGCAGTAGAGCTTCTGATTACCAATCCAATGAGCTACTTAGAGCATAAATTATTCCATGTGTCAGCCCCCTCTCATTATTCCAAGCCCCCTCTCTTTATGCTTAAGTTTTTTATAGTGCTTTTTACTGAAAACTTTATGATTGGAACAAATGTAAGTAATGATTAATTTTAAGTGTTTTTATCGGATTGCCTTTTAAAATTTGGGACTTATGAAGACCACCATGTTCGCCAGATATCATGACCTTTGGACACTGTTAGGTTATTTTAAAGCTGTCACGCATCAAAAAAAGGTATGGGACATTCTACAGCGAATGGCAAGAAGTTGATTGCCGTTGGGATGTGCTTTGTACAACTAAAGGTGTCCATATAGAGGTTCACTAAATATAGTTAACAGTAAAACTAAAATCGGTGCTTCGGTATTTCGGTGTGCTTCGGTAAACTTTCAGAGCATGTTGAGTGGGATGTTGAAAAGAAATTAGAAGGCAACCAGCAACCCTCGTCTTTTCTAAATGCCCTCCCTTCAACATTGATCCAAATTAGTACTGGTAATAATACCTCTTCCTATTTTGTGTGCCCTATCCACAAAAATCAAACCACACTACATATGTGAATGCTGGTTGTCAGAAAGACGTATCAACAATATAACAGGAACGGCTGAGGATATTTAGTTGAAACTTTCAGAGCATGTTTGAGTGGTATGTTGAAAAGAAATTGGAAGGTAACCAGCAACCCTTGTCTTTTCTAAATGCCCTCCATTCAACATTGATTCAAATTAGTACTGTTACAAATACCTCTTCCTATTTTTTTTTCTTTGGAACTTTGTGATTGAAATGGTTACCTTTAAATTTTGCCATGATGTGAGCACATGTAATGGGGAATGGCTTTCCGATCTATTTTTTTTTCCGCTTAAAGAGGACAACAAGAACTAGAATTTGCGGTCAAATGAATCATTGCCATCCTTACATGATCCTCAACTATATTTGAGCCTTCCCCCCCCCAAAAAAAAACATGAGGCCACGTAAATCTTTAAATTTGGCAAATTTTTGAATCATGTGCTTTTCATAGGCTGCGCAATAGCGCTGCCTAAGTAAGGAAAATGTGGGCACAATATTTTTTTTTTTTTTTTTTTTTTTTTTTTTTGGTTCTTGGTCTTAGACCAGGGCACTTCATATCGAAGGAGTTTTGTCGTAGAAACTTTGGAAAGGGCTCATTCGATTGGAAATTGGAGTGGCTTCTGCCCTTTATAATAGTCAAAAGCGATTGGAAGGCAACTAACACCCCTTCCACACGTAGCATTTCCCCAAAACACATCCAATCAAAATTTTGAGACAGCCGTTTTGTTCAGCGTAGTTGATTTCCACATAGAAATTATGTTTTTGAGGAGGACACTCCTTCACAGTCCTCAGGGCAAGGGCTGTAATTTATGCCTTGGGGGCATATAGCGTTTTTATAGAAAGTTTTGTCGTAGAAACTTCAAAAATGGCTCAATCAATTGGAAATTGAGAGGGCCAGTACCCTTTTTAATAATCGAAAGTGATTGGAGGGCGACTAAACCCCCCTCTTACGCCCACCTTTTCCTCAGACACATACAATCAAAATTTTATGATAGCCATTTTGTTCAACGTAGTTGAAATTTCTGGAAATTAGGTCTTTGATGATAACAACCCCCCTAGTGTCCTCAGGACAAGGGTTGTAAGTTATTCCCTGAAGGCATATAAGTTTTTTTTATAGAAAGCGTTGTCTAGAAACTTCAAAAAAGGGCTCATTTGATTGGAAATTGAAATGAACTAGTTCCTTTTAATGGTCGAAAGTGATTGGAGAGCAACTAACCCCCCTCTTACGCCCATATTTTCCCCAAACACATCCAATCAAAATTTTGAGATAGCCATTTTGTCCAAAGTAGTTGAAAGGCCCGGATATTATATCTAAGGGGACGACATCCCCCCCCCAAGCCTTCAGGGTAAGGGTTGTAAGTTATGCCCTGGGGGCATATAAGGATTTTATTGAAAGCTTTGTCGTAGAAACTTGAAACAGGGCTCATTTGATTGGGAAATTCAAAGGGCTAGTGCTCTTTTTTAATAGTCGAAAGTGATTTTGAGGGCAACTAAAACCCCCCTCTCACACCCACTTTTACCCGAACACATCCAATCAAAATTTTTTTGATAGCCATTTTGTTCGATGTAGTTAAAAAGTCTGGAAATCATGTTTTTGAGGATGAAACTCCCCCCGAAGCTCTCAGGGCAAGGGCTGTAAGTTATGCCCTGGAGGCATATAAGGTTTTGTTTTATAGAAGGTCGTCGTAGAAACTTGAAAAAACAGCTCATTTAATCATCCAAAGAGCTAGTGCCCTTTTTAATAGTTGAAAGGGATTTGAGGGCAACTACCCCCCTCTAACACCCACCTCTTCCCCAAATACGTCCAATAGAAATTTTTTTTAGATAGCCTTTTTGTTCAACGTAGTTAAAACTTTTAGAAATAAGGTTTTTTGAGGATGATGACCCCCTCAGAGACCTCTGGGCAACGGCTGTAAGTTATGCTCTGGGGACATATAAGATATTTATAGATAGTGATGTTTTAGAAACTTCAAAAAGGGCTCATTCAATTGGAAATTGGAGTGGCTTCTGCCTTTTATAATAGTCAAAAGCGATTGGAAGGCAACTAACACACCCCTTCCACACGTAGCATTTCCACAAACACATCCAATCAAAAATTTTGAGACAGCCGTTTTGTTCAGCGTAGTTGATTTCCACATAGAAATTATGTTTTTGAGGACGACACTCCTTCATACCCCTCAGGGCAAGGGCTGTAATTTATGCCCTGGGGGCATATAGCGTTTTTATAGAAAGTTGTCGTAGAAACTTCAAAAATGGCTCAATCAATTGGAAATTGAGAGGGCCAGTACCCTTTTTAATAATCGAAAGTGATTGGAGGGCGACTAACCCCCCTCTTGCGCCCACCTTTTCCTCAGACACATACAATCAAAATTTTATGATAGCCATTTTGTTCAACGTAGTTGAAAGTTCTGGAAATTAGGTCTTTGATGATAACAACCCCCCTAGTGTCCTCAGGACAAGGGTTGTAAGTTATTCCCTGAAGGCATATAAAGTTTTTTTTTTTATAGAAAGCGTTGTCTAGAAACTTCAAAAAGGGCTCATTTGATTGGAAATTGAAATGAACTAGTTCCCTTTTAATAGTCGAAAGTGATTGGAGAGCAACTAACCCCCATCTTACGCCCATATTTTCCCCAAACACATCAAATCAAAATTTGAGATAGCCATTTTGTCCAAAGTAGTTTGAAAGGCCCAATATTATATCTAAGGGGACGACATTCCCCCCCCCCCCCAAAGCCCTCAGGGTAAGGGTTGTAAGTTATGCCCTGGGGGCATATAAGGATTTTATTGAAAGCTTTGTCGTAGAAACTTGAAACAGGGCTCATTTGATTGGAAATTCAAGGGCTAGTGCTCTTTTTAATAGTCGAAAAGTGATTTGAGGGCAACTAACCCCCCTCTCACACCCACTTTTACCCGAACACATCCAATCAAAATTTTTTGATAGCCACTTTGTTCGATGTAGTTAAAAAGTCTGGAAATCATGTTTTTGAGGATGAAACTCCCCCCGAAGCTCTCAGGGCAAGGGCAAGGGCTGTAAGTTATGCCCTGGAGGCATATAAGGTTTTGTTTTATAGAAGGCGTCGTAGAAACTTGAAAAAGAGCTCATTTAATCGGAAATCCAAAGAGCTAGTGCCCTATTTAATAGTTGAAAGGGATTTGAGGGCAACTACCCCCCTCTAACACCCACCTCTTCCCAAATACGTCCAATAGAAATTTTTAGATAGCCTTTTTGTTCAACGTAGTTAAAACTTTTAGAAATAAGGTTTTTGAGGATGATGACCCCCTCAGAGACCTCTGGGCAACGGCTGTAAGTTATGCTCTGGGGACATATAAGATATTTATAGATAGTGATGTTTTAGAAACTTCAAAAAGGGCTCATTCAATTGGAAATCAGAATAGCTTGTGCCCTTTTTCATAGTCAAAAGTGATTGGAGGATAACTAAGACCCCTCTCACACCCACCATTTCCCAAGCACATCCAATCAAAATTTTGAGATAGCCATTTTGTTCAACGTAGTTAAAAAGTCTGAAAATTATGTTTTTGAGGATGGCACTCCCCTCACACCCTTCAGGGTAAGGGTTGTAAGTTATGTCCTGAGGGCATATAAGGGTTTTTTTTTATAGAAAGCGTTGTCGTAGAAACTTCAAAAAGGAATCATTCGATTGAAAATTGAAACGGCCAGTGCCCTTTTTAATATTCGAAAGTGATTGGATGGCAAGTAACCCACATCTCACGCCCACCATTTCCCCAAACACATCCAATAAAAATTTCGAGATAGCCATTCAGTTCTACGTAGTTGAAAGCTCTTGAAATTAGGTCTTTGAGGATGATACCCCCCCCCCCCCTAGCCGTCAGGGCAAGGATTGTAAGTTATGCCCTGGGGCATATAAGGTTTCTTTATAGAAAGCATTGTCTAGAAACTTCAAAAAGGGCTCATTTGACTGGAAATTTAAATGGCTAGTGCCCTTTTTAATAGTCTAAAATGATTGGAGAGCAACTAAACCCCTCTCACACCCACCTATTACCGAAACACATCCAATCAAAATTTCGAGATAGCCATTTTGTTCAAAGTCGTTCAAAGGTCCGGAAACTATATCTAAGAGGATGCCACTCCCCCCCACAGCCCTCCGGGTAAGGGTTGTAAGTTATGCCCTGGGGCATATACGGTTTTTAATGAAAGCTTTGTCGTAGAAACTTGAAAAAGGGCTCATTCGATTGGAAATTCAAAGGGTTAGTGCCCTTTTTTAATAGTCGAAATTGATTTGAGGGCAAATAAACCCCCTCTCACGCCCACCTTTTCCCCAAATACATCCAATAAAAATTGTTAGATAGCCATTTTGTTCAACGCGGTTTAAAAGTTTTAGAATGAAGTCTTTGAGGATGATAACCCCCTCAGAGCCCTCGGGGCAAGCCTTAAAAGTTATGCCCTGGGAGCATACAAGGTTTTTATCGATAGTGATGTCGTAGAAACTTCAAAAAGGGTTCATTCGATTGGAAATTAGAAGGGCTTGTGTCCTTTTTAATAGTCGAAAGTGATTTGAGGATAACTAACACTCCTCTCACACCAACATTTTCCCAAACACATCCAATCAAAATTTTGAGATAGCCATTTTCTTCGACGTGGTTGAAAAGTCTGAAAATTATGTTTTTGAGGATGACACTCCCCCCTCCTAGCCTCCAGGGCAAGGGTTTTAAGTTATGTCCTGGGGGCATACAAGGTTTTTTTTTTTTTATAGAAAGCGTTGTCGTAGAAACTTCAAAAAGGAATCATTCGACTGGAAATTGAAACTGCTAGTGCCATTTTTAATAGTCAAAAGTAATTAGACGGCTAGTAACACCCCTCTCTCACACTCACCATTCCCCAAACCCATCCAATAAAAATTTGGAGATAGTCATTTTGTTCAACGTAGTTGAACAGTCCAGAAATTATGTCTTTGAGGATGACAACCCCCTTCACAGACGTCAGGTCAAGGGTTGTAATTTATGCCCCAAGGGGCATATAAGGTTTTTATAGAAAGCGTTGTCGAAGAAACTCAAAAAGGGCTCATTTGATTGGAAATTGAAATGGCTAGTGCCCTTTTTAATCGTCGGAAGCGATTGGAGGGTAACTAACCCCCTTCTCACGCCCACCATTTCCCCAAACACATCCAATCAAAATTTTGAGACAGCAATTTTTTTCAACGTAGTTGAAAGTTCTGGAAATTAGGTCTTTGAGGATGACACCCCCCCCCCCAGCACTCAGGGCAAGGATTGTAAGTTATGCCATGGGGGCAGATAAGGTTTTTATTGAAAGTGTTGTCGTAAAAACTTCAAAAGGGCTCATTCGATTGGAAATTGAAAGGGCTAGTGCCTTTTTTAATAGTTGAAAGTGAATGGAGAGCAACTAACGCCCCTCTCACGCCCACCATTTCTCCAAACACATCCAGTCAAAATTTTGAGATAACAATTTCGTTTAACGCAGTTGAGCGTTCTGAAAATTTGGTCTTTGAGGACGACAACCCCCTCATAGCCCTCAGGGCAAGGGTTGTAATTTATGCCCTGCGGAAATATAAGGTTTTTTTATGAAAGCATTGTCGTAAAACCTTCAATAAGGATCATTCGATTTGAAATTGAAAGGGCTATTGCCTTTTTTAATACTTGAAAGCGATTGGTGAGCAATTAACATTCCTCTCACGCCCACCATTTCCCAAAACACATCCAATCAAAATTCTGAGATAGCCATTTTTTTAACGTAGTTAAAAGTTCTGGAAATTAGGTCTTTGAGGATGGCAACACCCTAACAGACCTTTGGGTGAGGTTTGTAATTTATGTCCTGGGGGCATATAAGGTGTTTAAAGAAGTGTTGTTGTTGTAGAAACTCAAAAAGGGATCATTTGATTGGAAATTGAAAGGGCTAGTGCCCTTTTTAATAGTCGAAAGTGATTGGAAGCCTTCACATTTTTATAGTAAAGATCGATGTGAGTACAATGTATAATTCTTTTTTTTCTTTTTTTTTTTTGTTTAGACTAGGGCACTTCATATCGAAGCAGTTGTCTTAGGAGATTCGAAAAGGGCTCATTCGATTGAAAATAAAAAGGGCTAATGCCCTTTTTAATAGTCGAAACTGATTGAGAGCAACTAGTCCCCCTCCCACGCCCACCCTCCCGTTTGCCCATTATGCTTAAAACTAAATGTTGCCTTAGAGATAAACCGAAATGCACTGTATTAATGTTAATTCCCAATAAGGCATCTCAGCAGTATCCCAAGAACGACTGAGTGTATTATGTTCAAACGTTCGGGGCTACTTCTTATCTTAAAACTTAACCAAATCAAAATAGCGTAAGTATATCCAAGCTATCAAAGAAAGTAAACAGATTTTTTGCTAATGGTATCAAGTTTTCTATTTCAGGTCAACTAGAGGAAGTATGAAACTAAATTAAATACTATTATTTGTGTCTAGATTTTTAAAAGGGTGTATGTAGTAAAAAATTGCTGAAGATTTTTCTCCGGCATACAAATAGCAGGCCAAAATATAAAGTTTAAAGAAATGAAAAGATTTAAAGAATTATTTTCTTTTTCCCCAAAAAAACTATGTAAATATAAAACGAACAGAAATTAATTAAAAAATCTTTTTCCTGAATTAATTAAAAAATCTTTTTCCTCAAAATAAGTTTTTCAAAGAAAAGTAAAGAACTCCATTAAACCAAAAATGAGCAAAAATAAAAACAAATAACCTACGAAGCGTGAAACTACCACAAATCAACATTGATTAAATAAACAAAACCCAAAAGAACGGAAATTACAATAAATAACCGAGTCAAACTCAAAAACGAGCAGAAATTAACATAAGTAGGGCTCAAAACCCTTATGCCTTCCCAAGGCCAGAACATAATTTGCAATTTACTAAAAAAAATACAAATGAATGTGCGTAGTTTGATTTCCAGATAGAAATTAGGCTTTTGAGGAGGACACTCCCCTACAGGCCTCAGGACAAGGGTTGTAAGTTATGCCCTGTGGGCAGATAAGGTTTTTATTGAAAGCATTGTCTTAAAAACTTCAAAAGGGCTCATTCAATGGGAAATTGAAAGGGCTAGTGCCTTTTTTACTGGTTGAAAGTGATTGGAGAGCAACTAACACCCCTCTAACGCCCACCATTCCCAAACACATCCAATCAAAATTTTGAGATAGCCATTTTTGTTTAACGTAGTTAATAGTTCTGGAAATTAGGTTTTTGAGGATGAAAACCCCCTCAGAGCCCTCAGGGCAAGGGTTGTAACTTATGCCCCCGGGGGGGCATATCAGGTGTTTATAGAAATTGTTGTCGTAGAAACTCAAAAAGGGCTCATTTGATTGGAAATTGAAAGTGCTAGTGCCCTTGTTAATAGTCAAAAGTGATTGGAAGCCTTGACATTTTTCAAACAGTTCGTGGTAACGAACTGTAAGTAAGGAGCGACCCGGCTCAATGGTAACCGAAACTCTACAAAAAAACGGAATTTTGATACCAATAGATACATCAAAAGAATCAGATTTCAATTCTGATTTCAAATATATAAGTTTCATCAGGTTTAATCTTAACCATCAAAAGTTACGCGCCTGAGAAAATTTGGCTGATTTTCGAGAAAAGGGGAAAGACCCCCTAAAAGTTATAGAAACTTAATGAAAATCACACCATCATATTCAGTGTATGAGAGAACCCTACTGTAGAGGTTTCAAGCTCCTATCTACAAAAATATGGAATTTTGCATTTTTTTGCCAGAAGAAAGATCACGGGTGCGTGTTTATTGTTTTCTTTTTCTTTTTTCCCAGCGGTGATCGTATTGACCCAGTGGCCCTATAGAACATTGTAGGAGGGCTCATTGGAACGGAAATTAAAAGTTATAGTGCCCTTTTTAAGGGACCAAAAAAATGGAGGGCAACTAGGCCCCCTCCCAAGCTAATTTTTTTCCCAAAGTCACCCGATCAAAATTTTGAGATAGCCATTTTGTTCAGCATAGTCGAAAATCTAATAAATATGTCTTTTACGATGACTTAATCCCCCACAGTTCCCAGGGGAAGGGCTGCAAGTTATGAACTTTGCCCATTGCTTGCATATTGTATTGGTTATTGGGAAGATAACAGACATTTTCAGGAAGAATTTTTTTCTGGTAGGGGGGGGGCTGAAAGAGGGGGTTACTCGGGAGAATCTTTCCGTGGAGGATGTTTCTTTGGGGTAAGGGACATTTCTATGAAGAGGGCGCCGGATTTCCAAGCATTATTTAAGATACGATCAGAAATTAAATTTAAAAAAAAACAAGTTTTTTCAACTGAAAGTAAGAAGCAACATTAGAACTTAAAATGAACAGAAATTATTACGTATATGAGGAGGTTCTCCCCCAAGTCAATACCTCGTTCTTTAAGCCAAAGATTTTTTAGTACTTTCATAAGAGCTATTTATTCTAATTAACGGCCTTTTTGATTAAGCGGTCATTTTTAAAGAATTGGAACAAAATTCGAACTTTAGCTTAAAGAGCAAGGTATTGATTAGGGGGCGAACCCCCTAATATACGCATTAAAAATATATGAATATAGAAGTTCGTTACGTAAGTTATTTCGTAAGTTATGTATATTTATTACTAATAAAAACGTTCGTAAATAAAATTAAACAAGTTTCGAAAAAAACCATTTAACCAAATAAAATTAAATTAATATGCAAATTTTGTTTTAATTATTCATGTACGGTGAGCCAAGATCAAAACCTGCATTTATTCAAAAACGTTCAAAAATTAAATAAAAAAAACAAGTTTTTTAAACTGAAAGTAAGGAGCGGCATTAAAACTTAAAACGAACAGAAATTATTCCGTATATGGAAGGGGCTTTCCCCTCCTCAACGCCTCGCTCTTTACGCTAAAGTTTGACTCTGTCTCAAAGCTTTATTTTTTAAAACAATAAAAAACTTTAGCGTAAAGAGCGAGGCGTTGAGGAGGGGAAAGCCCCTTCCATATACGGAATAATTTCTGTTCGTTTTAAGTTTTAATGTCGCTCCTTACTTTCAGTTTAAAAAACTTGTTTTTTTTTTAAAAAAATTATAGCAAAGATCGATATGAGTACAATGTATAATTATTTTTCTTTTGTTTTTTGTTTAGACCAGGGTACTTCGTATCGAAGGAGTTGTCTTAGGAACTTCGAAAAGTGCTCATTCGATTGAAAATAGAAAGGGCTAATGCCCTATTTAATAGTCGAAAGTGATTGAGGACAACTAGTCCCACTCCCACGCCCACCCTCCAATTTGCTCATTATGCTTAAAAACGAAATGTTGCCTTAAGATTAAACCAAAATGCACTGTGTTAATGTTAATTCCCAATAAGGTATCTCAGCAGTATCCCAAGAGCGACTAAGAGTATTGGGGCTAATTCTGCTCTTATAATTTAACCAAATCAAAATAGCGTAAATATATCTGAGCTATCAAAAAAGTAAACAGATTTTTTTTGCAAAAGGTATCAAGTTTTCTATTTCAGGTCAACTAGAGGAAGTATGGAAGTATTAAACACTACTATTTGTGTCTGGATTCTTAAAAGGGTGTATGTTGTTAAATTTGCTGAAAATTTTTCTCCAGCTTACAAATAGCAGGCCAAACTATAAAGTCTTAAAAAACGAAAAGACTTAATGAATCATTTTCTTTTTCCTTGAAAAGAGTATGTCAATATAAAACGAACAGAAAGTAAGTAAAAAAAAACTTTTTCCACAAAATTAGTTTTTTCAAAGAAAAGTAAAGAACTCCATTAAACCAAAAATGAGCAAAAATAAAATCAAATAATCTACCAAGCATGAAGCTACCACAAATAAGCATCGATTGATAAATGAAACCCAAAACGAACAGAAATTACAATAAATAACCGTTTCAAACTCAAAACGAGCATAAATTAACATGAGTAGGGCTCAAAACCCCTATGCCTTCCCAAGGCCAGAACATAATTTGCACTTTTACTGAAAAAATACAAATGAATGTGCGTATTTGATTTCCAGATAGAAATGTTTTAGAGGAGGACACTCCCCTACAACCCTCAGGGCAAGGGTTGTAAGTTACACCCTGGGGGCTTATAAGGTTTTTATAGAAAGCTTTGTCGTAGAAACTTCAAAAAGGGCGCATTCAATCGGAAATTCAAAGGGCTAGTGCTCTTTTTAATAGTCAAAAGTCATTGGAGGGCAAGTAGCACCCTCTCAAACCCACCTTTTCCCCAAACATATACTATCAAAATTTGGAGATAACTATTTTGTTCAAAGTAGTTGAAAGTTCTGAAAATTAGGTCTTTGATGATGACAACACCCTCAAGCCAAGGGTTGCAAGTTATGCCCTTTGGGCATATAAGGTTTTTTTAATAGACACTGTTGTCGTAGAAACTTCAAAAAGGGCTCCATTTGATTAGAAATTGAAATTGCTAGTGCCCTTTTTAATAGTCGAAAGTGATTTGAGAGCAACTAACCCCGCTCTCACGCCCATCTTTTCCCCACACACATCCAATCAAAATTTTGAGACAGCCATTTTGTTCAAAGCAGTTGAAAAGTCCGGAAATTATATCTAAGAGGATGACACTCCACCCACGGCCCTTAGGGTAAGGGTTGTAAGTTATGCCCTTCGGGCATATAAGGTTTTTATTGAAAGCATTGTCGTAGAAACTTGAAAAAGAGCTCATTCGATTGGAAATTCAAAGGGCTAGTGCCCCTTTTAATAGTTGAAAGTGTTAAGGGCAACGATTAACCCGATTGGAAATTGAAAGGGCTAGTGCCATTTTTTTAATAGTTGAAAGGGATTCCGAGAGCAACTACGCTCCTCTGACGCCCACCATTTTCCCAAAAACTCAATCAAAATTTTGAGATAACCAAGGGTTAACGTAGTTGAAATTCCCTGGAAATATAGATCTTTTATAGAAAGCGTTCCCCCCCCCCACAGCCCTCAGGGCAAGGGTTCATTTTATGGAAATTGGACATATAGTTGTTTAATAGAAAGCGTTGTCGTAGCAAAACCCCCTCAAAAATAGTTACCATTTGATTGAAAATTAAAAGGGGATAGCACCCTTTTTCAATAGTGGAAAGTTCCGGAGGTCTTTGATGCTGACATTTCTTTAGTAAAGATCGATGTGGGTGCAATGGCATATTTTGTTTTTTTTTTTTGTCGTAGTTTATACCAAGGCACTTTGGTTCGATTGAAAATAGAAAGGGCTAAGGCCCCTTTTAATAGGAAAGTGATTGGAGGGCAACTAGCTCCTCTCACGCCCACCCTCCCATTTGCATCCATCAAAATTTTGAGAAAACTAAATTTGTTTAAGTAGTTAAATCAAATTGCATCTTTTAATGCTGATTCCCAATAAGGCATCCCAGCAGTATCCTCAAGAACGACTAAGGGTATTATGTTCAAACTTTCGGGGCATATACTTCTGCTTTATAAAGCGTTTTAACCAAATCAAAATAGCGTTCATTTGATCCAAGCTTGAAAGTAAATATATATATTTTTTAATTTTGCGAAAGGATTGGAAGTTTTGTATTTCTTTAGTAAAGATCGAGGAGGTATGAAACTAAATTTTGTTTTTCTTTTATTTGTGTCCAAGGCACTTTGGTTTTGAAAATAGAACGGGCAAATGCCCCTTTTAAAATATTGCGAAAGTTTTTCTCCAACTAGTCCCCCCCCCGCCCACCCTCCCATTTGCCCATTATTTTTTAAAAACTAAATGTTGCCTTCAGATTCTTAAAAAATCAAAATGCACTGTAAAGTTAATGCTTCTTTTTCCTGAAAGGCATCTCATATAAAAGAACGACTAAGGGTATTATGTTCAAAAAAAAAATTTCCACAAAATAATCATTTCAAAGAAAAGTAAAGAACCCCATTAAACCAAAAATGAGCAAAAATAAAATCAAATAACTTCACCAAGCGTGAAACTACCACAAATCAACATCGATAGATAAATGAAATCCAAAACGAAAAGAAATTACAATAAATAACCGAGTCAAACTCAAAACGAGCAGAAATTAACAGGAGTAGGGCACAAAACCCCTATGCCTTCCTAAGACAAGGAAATAATGTACACATTACTGAAAAAAATATAAATGAACGTTATTGTCAGTTTAATATACATATACTGATATTTAGCAATCACAATATTAATATTATTTGATTTATTAAAGTTATAAAAGTAAAAACATTTATATTTTTTCAGTAAAGTGCAAATTATGTTTTGGCCTATGGAAGGCAAAGGGGTTTTGAACCCTACTCATGTTAATTTCTGCTCGTTTTTTGTTTGACTTGCTTATTTATTGTAATTTCTGTTCATTTTGGGTTTCATTTATTTATCGATGCTGATTTGTGGTAGTTTCACGCTTGGTAGATTATTTGATTTTATTTTTGCTAATTTTTGGTTTAATGGAGTTCTTTACTTTTCTTTGAAAAACTTATTTGTGGTAAAAGCTTTTTTAATTAATCTCGAAAAACATCCATTTGTTTATCTGTGATATTCTGAATAGTAAAGGTCATTAGTATCTAGGCCAATTGTGCTTAGAGTTAAGGTAAGGGCTATGCCTGTCATGTAATTATTTTGTCAACAGATCCGTGTGTTTATACCATCTATACGAGAATGCAGTTGTTGTCAAAAAATGCATTTTATTTTAATGTTATGTTTTTACTTACAAAAGCACGTAGCTGTTAATAGAAAAATAAAAAAAATGTACGTAAACAGATCGTTTTATATTTCGCAGAGTCTTTTTTTGAACCAAAGAAGGAAATATTTCCCCCTCTCCCCGAACAAAGATCTTGGATCGGCCCTAGGTTTCAGGCTATTTTTCAAAATTTCCAGAAATTTCTTTCGGCAATAAACCTTTACCATTAAGGTTAATTCAAATTGAAATAATAGTTCCCATTATCAAATTTGCTTCAAATGGCGATTCTTCCTCGCCTGAAAGTTTTTTTAAAGTGTTTTTAAATTTTAAGTTATCTTGGGCTAGGATAAGGGCCGTATCCAGAGGGGAAGGTGTTAGAGCCACCCCACCCCAAAATGTTTGTCCAACTCCTATACGATGGTAAAACAAATGAATAAAATGAATATAGACAAATTTTTTATACCTTTTTAAAGTTTTTCTTGTACCCCCCCCAAAAAAAAAATTGTAAACCCCCCTCTGGCTAGGGTTCATTCTTTACTAGGTTGCAGTCTACTGCAACCATGAAAAGCTGATTTTGTGATTTGCTGGCATCAAATCCACGCAACTAGCCATAATATACGAACATTGAGTTTGTTTTAATAGCTAAGAGTATTGCCAACGACGACAGGGAAAATGAAAAGAAATGGGTTTAATTATTTGTGTGCAAATAGAAACTTAAAGGTGTGATTAATAGTTGGCCTTCATTCCTTTCAACCATCAATAATAAACGTTAACACAAGACAAAAACAATGAGCCAATTAAATACTTCAATTACTGTCATTAATGAAAAGCTAGCGGGAAGCAATAAGCGAAAATAATTGTATGCTAATCTCACTTGAAGCATATTGTTTAAAATGAGATGAATCGGAATAGAAAAAGCCGCCAGGGACAATACCACATTTAAATGAGCATATGGAAAATGGATTTCTTTTTTGAATCCAGGAGTGGCTTCGGTGAAACAATGCAAGGTGAAGGAGGGATTGCAATCCTTTATATTATGGATGAGCTACCTTCTAATCCTCAGGATATCGTAATTAGTCAAAGTACGATCAAATGTTAGGTGTGTGAAATATTATCGGTGGTGAGTGACGTCAATTGGGGGGGGGGGGTCGAAATTAGTGCAGGGGAGAGCGTCAATTGGGGGGGGGGGGTGCGGTGGGAGAGCCTGTGTATTTTAGAAATACACTCTAATGCATTCAATGTATTGTTTCCGGGACGTAGGTCAACTGATGTTAAGCGTCACAATATCGTGACAAATTATTGGCACATTCCATTTGTCAATTGGATTTTTGGTAGATGTTAACAATGATCTGTTTCCGGGCATTATTAATGGCATCCTCCTGAGAATATGCATACCACGATGATTTGAGATGCATTCTGGACAGACAAATTCTTCTGATTGTCAATGGAACTGTGCACATCAGTTTTCCATTACCGGACTTGCACATGAGTTTGGGCCCCCATATTCTCATCCAGCACCCCGAGCCCCCATCCAGGGCTCCAGGTTCACACGCCAGGACCCCAAGTCCCCAACCGGGGCCCAATTTCCCTAAGAATCCCCCAGCTCCAGTCTCCTTCCAACATCCTTGCCCTCCAACACCTCCTTTTTTTAGTATAATTTTATTAACTTTTCTTTCTCCACGTCTTAAAATGACATTCAATCTGGTGACCATAGTTTCTGAATTTTTCTTATTTGGCCGCCCCCCTGGTACTCTGGTTGGTCGTCATAATCAAAATCTTGTCTGAAATTGTCAAACACCTTACATTGTAGTATTAATGTCTTACATGATATTACAAGATCTTGCTAGGTATTACAAAATCTTGTCTTGCATTATCAAAGCCTTGCAACATATTATAAGTATCTTCTCTGGTATTACCTAAGTCTTGTGAGTTATTAACAAAACAGTGCCTGGTATTATCAAAATCTTGCCAAGTGTTTCCAAATCTTGTGTGCTATAATCAAAATCTTGTCTGAAATTACCAAAACACCATACATTGCAGTATTGATGTCTACACGAAATTACCAATCTAGCTAGGTTTTACGAAATCTAGTCTTACATTTTCAAAGTCTTTCAAGGTATTATGAGTATTCTTTCTGATATTACCTATGTCTAGCAAGCTATTAACAAAATCATGCATGGTATTTTCAAAATCTAGCCAAGTGTTTTTGAATCTTTGTATGGTAAAATCAAAATCCAGTATGACATTATCAAACACCTTACATTGCAGCATTAATGTCTTACATGATATTACCAAATCTTGCTAGGTATTACAAATCAGATCTTGCATTATCTAAGTCTTGCAAGATATTATGAGTATCCTCTCTGGTGTTACCTCAGTCTTGCAAAGCTATTAACAAAATCATGCATGATATTATCAAAATCTTTCCAGGAGTCTCCAAATTTTTGTGTAATATAATCAAAATCTTGTCTGAAATTATCAAAAACCTTACATTGCAGTATTAGTTTCTTACATGATATTATCAAAACTTTCAAGGTATTATAAAATCTTGTCTTGCATAATAAAGTTTCACAACACATTATGAGTATCCTCTCTGATGTTATCTAATTCATGCAAGTTAAAAACCAAATCATACATGGTATTATCAAAATCTTGCCAAGTGTTTCCAAATCTTCTGTGATACAATCGAAATCTTATCTGAAAATATCAATTACCTTACACTTCAGCATTAACGTCGTACAAGATATTACCAAATCATGCTAGGTATTACAAAATCATGGCTTGCATTATCAAAGTCTTGCAAGATATTATGAATATCCTCTTTGGTGTTACCTCAGTCTTGAAAGTTAGTACAAAATCATGCATGTTTTATTAAAATCTTGCAAAGTGTTTCCAAATCTTATATGGTATGATCAAAATATAGTCTGAAATTATCAAACAACTTACATTGCAGTATTAATGTCTTACGTGATATTACCAAATCCTGCTATGTTTTACAAAATCTGGTCTTGCGTTATCAAAGTCTTACAAGACATTATGAGTATCTTACATGATATTACCAAAGTCTTGCAAGTGATTAACCAAATCATGCATGGTATTATCAAAATCGTGCCAAGTGTTTCCACATCTTTTATTATATAATCAAAATCTTGTCTGAAATTATCAAAGACCATACATCGCAGTATTAATGTCTCACACGAAATTGCCAAATCTTGCTAGATATTACGAAATCTTGTCTTGCATTATCAAAGTTTTGCAAGGTAATATGAGTATCCTCTCTGATATTACCTAAGTCTTGCAAGCTATTAAAAACTCAAGCATGATATTATCAAAATCTAGCCAAGCGTTTCCAAACCTTGTATGGTAAAATCAAAATCCTGTCTGAATACCTTACATTGCACTATTAATATCTTACATATTATTACCAAGTCTTACTAGGTTTTAAAAAATCTGATCTTGCATTATCAAAGTCTTGCAAGATATTATGAGTATCCTCACTGATATTGCCTAAGGCTTGCAAGTTATTAACAAAATCAGGCATGATATTATCAAAATCTTGCTAAGTGTTTCTAAATTGTGTTTGATATAGTCAAAATCTTGTCTGAAATTATCAAACACCTTACATTGCCGTATTTATGTCTTACATGATATTACTAAATCTTGCTAGGTATTACAAAATTTTCTATTGCATTATCAAAGTCTTCCAAGACATTATGAGTATCCTCTCCAGTAATACCTAAGTCATGCAAGATATTAACAAAACCAAACATGGTTTTATCAAAATCTTGGCAAGTTTTTCCAAATCTTGTGTGATGTACTCAAAATATTGTCTGAAATTATCAAACACCTTACATTGCAGCATTAACATCTTACATGATATTACCAAATCATGCCAGGTCTTAAAAAATCTTGTCTTGCATCATCAAAGTCTTGCAAGATATTATGAGTATCCTTTCTGGTATTACCTTAGTCTTGCAAGTTACTAACGGTGTGCTTGTAACTGAACCACCGTGTAACTGAAGCAAAGGCAACTGAACCCCTGTAACTGAACTACCGTGTAACTGAACCTCCGTGTAAATGAACCACCGTGCAACTGAACCCCCGTAAAACCGAACCCCCGTGCAACTGAACCCTCGTAATAACTGAACCACCGGGCAACTGAACCCCATTTAACTAAACCCTCGTGTAACTAAACCCCGTGCAACTCAACCCCATTTAACTGAACCCCATGCAACTAAACCCCCCTGTAACTGAACCCCCGTGCAACTGAACCATCGTGCAACTGAGCCACCGTGCAACTGAACCCTCGTGTAACTGAACCATCGTGCAACTGAACCACTGCACCGAAGCAGGTAATGAACCATTTTAAAACCAAACGATAAACAACTCCGAGCGTAGAAAATACCACAAAATTAAAACAACAAAATGAGCAAAGTGGTAAAAAAAACACAGTATGTAGACAGTAAGAGCCGCCGTTTACCCCCCCCCCCCCCCCGCGAAAAAACATCCCTTAAGGAAAATACCCCGCGGAAAATAACACCTCACGGAAAATACCCCCTCCCAGAAAATACCTACCCGTGGAAAATCCCCCCCCCCCGAAAAAAAAATCTCTTGCGGTTGGGTAGTCTCCAATCACTTTTGGCTTAAAAAAAGACTAGAAATGCCTGGGGACTATCAAACAATTTCTACCTCGATCCTCCTGTCGTCTCCCCCTTAGAGCTAATTCTGTGTTTATTTGAAGGCTTAATGAGAGCTGAGATGTTTTGGCTTCAAAATGCACCCTTCGAGGTATCTCCCTCTCCTCCTAGCTACAAAACAATCAGATAACCCCATTGCAGAAGTTTCAATTCCTTTTTAAGTTTTTTTGATTTGTCTATTGCTTACAAATAGTATTTGTCATTGGGAAAGATACGGAAATTTTTTGTGTGGGGGTTTTCTGGAGGATCTTTCATGAGAAGAAAGTATTTGCACGGAGGGTGGGGTTCAAGATTTACACATAAATTCCTCTTTTCCCCTTCCCTTAGGACTTCTCAATGAAACTAAAAAATAACACGACTCAAAGAAGAATTTTAAATTTTAAAAAACCATAATTTCCGCGAGAAGGGTGTTTTCCAGGTGATGGGAATTCTGTTGGTGGGGGAGGGGAAATTTTCCGCAGGTGAGGGGGGTAAACGCTTAGAACCGTAGATAGTGACAGGGTGAAGGGGAACACCCATTAGCAGACATAAAAAAAGAGAAATAAATCTGGATTTAACAATTTATGACGTCCGATTTTCTTTGTTTTTGTGACAACAAAACAGAGCATTTTTATAAATCATCTTGACAGTAATTTATATAAAGGCTTAAAAAAGCAAACAATTCCAACAAGGTTGAACACGTAAAGATTCTAACTTGTGTTTTACCCAATGTAAGTACGGTGGTAGAGTTGCACGAGGGTGCATCTACACGAGGGTTCAGTTGCACGGTTCAGTTGCACGGTGGTTTAGTTGGTGGTTCAGTTGCACGGTGGTTCATTGCACGGGAGTTCAGTTACATGGTGGTTCAGTCACACAGTGGTTTAGTTAAATGGGGTTGAGTTGCACGAGGGTTTAGTCAAGGGGGCTCAGTTGCTTGATGGTTCAGTAGCACGAGGGTTCAGTTGCACGGGGGTTCAGTTACACGGGATTCAGTTGCACGGTGGTGCAATTGCACCGAGGTTCAGTTGTACGGTGGTTCAGTTGCACGGTGGTTCAGTTGCACGGTGATTCAGTTACAATGGAACCGTTACTAACAAAATCATGCATGCATAGTATGATCAAAATCTTGCAAATCGTTTCCAAATCTTATATGGTATAATCAAAATCTTGTCTAAAATTATCAAACACCTTACACTGCGGGATTAATGTCTTAAATGATATTACCATATCTTGCTATGTACTACAAGGTTTTCTATTATCAAAGTCTTACAAGACATTATGTGTATCTTCTCTGATGATACCTAAGTCTCTCAAGTTGTTAACAAAATCATGCATGGTATTATCAAAATTGAGCCAACTGATTCCAAATCTTGTGTGATATAATCAAAATCTTGTCTGAAATTATCAAACACCATACATTGTAATATTAATGTGTCACACGAAGTTACCAAATCTTACTAGGTATTACAAAATCTTGTCTAGCATTATCAAAGTCTTGCAAGGTAATATGAGTATCCTCTCTGGTAGTACCTAAGTCATGCAAGTTATTAACAAACCATACATGGCACTATCAAAATTTTTCCAAATGTTTCCAAATCTTCTGTGATATAATCAAAATCTTGTCTGAAAATTATCAAACACCTTACATTGCAGTATTCATTTAGTACAGGATATTACCAAATCATGTTAGGTATTACAAAGTCTTGTCTTGCATTATCAAAGTCTTGCAAGATATTAACAGTATCCTCTCTGGTATTACCTCGGTATTACAATTTATTAACGAAATCATGAATGGTATCATCAAAATCTTGCAACGTGTTTCCAAATCTTATATGATATATTCAAAATCTTGCCTGAAATTATCAAACACCCTATATTGCAGTTTTTTATGTCTTACAGGATATTGCTAAACCTTGCTATGTATTATAAAATCTGGTCCTGCATTATCGAACTCCTGCAAGACATTATGAGTATCTTCTGGTATTACCTCAATATTACAAATCATTAACAAAATCATGCATGATATGATCAAAATCATGCCAAGTTTTTCCAAATCTGGTTTGATGACGAACCATAGAGTACAAGTGGGGTGCCTGCATGAGAAAAAATCCAAAAGAACTTTCAGTGAGTTTTAAATTTAAAAGTCTAGATGGCGAAACGTTTTCACTGCCTTAAGTGCTGCTATATTTTCCAGTAATAGTTATAGATGACAAAATAACTGCATTTCAAGCTAGGTTACATTGAGTTAACTGCTTTCAACTTAGGTTCGTTTAACTTCAGTTAGCATAGCCAGTCAAGCTAAGTGAAGTTAAACGAACCTATGTTTTCATAAGTATTTGATAATTACAGACAAGATTTTGATTATATCACATGAGCTTTGGAAGCACTTGGCTAGATTTTGATAATACCATGCATGATTTTGTTAATAATTTGCAAGACTTAGGTAATACCTGAGAGAATATTAATAATATCTTGCAAGACTTGAATGCAAGACAAGATTTTGTAATAATTAATAAGATTTGGTAATATCATGTACGATATTAATGCAATATCAGGTGTTTGATAATTTCGGACAAGATTTTGATTATATCACACAAGATTTGGAAACAAATGACAAGATTTTGATAATACCATGCATGATTTTGTTAATATCTTGCATGATTTAGGTAATACCAGAGAGGATTTTCATATTACCATGCAAGACTTTGATAATGCTAGACAAGATTATTAATACCTAGCAAGATTTGTAATTTCGTGTAAGACATTAATACTAAAATGTATGCTGTTTGATAATTTCAGACAAGATTTTGATTATACCACACAAGATTTGGAAACACTTGGCACGATTTTGATAATACCATGCATGATTTTGTTAATAACTTGCAAGAATTAGTTAATATCAGAGAAGATACTAGTAATGTCTTGTAAGACTTTGATAATGCAAGACCAGATATTGTCAGACATAGAAAGATTTGGTAATATCATGTAAGACATTAATACTGCATGTAGGGTGTTTGATAATTTCAAACAAGATTTTGATTATATCACACTCAATTTGGGAACACTGCTAGATTTTCATAATATCATACATGATTTTGTTAATAGCTTGCAAGACTTAGGTAATATCAGAGAGGATATTCATAATATCTTGCAAGACTTTGATAATGCAAGATCAGATTTTTTAGTACCTAGTAAGATTTGGTAGTAACATTTTGGACATTAATACTGCAATGTAAGGTGTTTGATAATTTCAGAAAACATTTTGAGTATATCAGACAAAATTTGGAAACACTTGGCACGATTTTGATAAAACCATGCATGATTTTTTAATAGCTTGCAAGACTTAGGTAATATCAGAGAAGATACTCATAATGTCTTGTAAGACTTTGACAATGCAAGACCAGACTTGTAATACATTGCAAGATTTAGTAATATCATTTGAGACTTTAATAGTAACAAAAAAGCTATCAAATGAGGATAAATCCATTTATTTAGACAGTGAAAAAAGGTACCAAAATTCCAGGTATTTTGATCACATATCCAGCGACCGTCTTCACTAGAAATACTAAAATAATAAAATTGAAAATACCAAATTTATACACAACAAAATAAATAACTTTTCGGGTCATTCACAAAATAATGAACCTCCGGATTATTCACTGGATTATTTTCAGAGAGATTTCATTTATAAAGTTCATTCAACGTCTTGATATAATTTCCCTTCTTTAATCTTGCTCAAATGTAAAACAAATTTCCAATGAAGGTTGCAAAATCTTCCGTGTCTTCTAATTGCAAACCAAATTTTGAGTTTATAGCTCTTTACTGGGTTGGTCTCATTTCCCTATATGTACGATGTATTTTCGACGTAACAACCTTTAATTAAATGTTGTTTTCTTAGACCACACTGCCTTTCTGTGACGGACAAATAAGCTTTCATATGGCGATAAATCCATTTATTTGTACAGTGAAAAAAAGCAACAAAAGGTCTGATATTTCGATCACATATCCAGCAACCGTCTTCAGTAGAAAAACAAAAATAATAAAATTGAAGCCATCATATTTATACACAGGAAAATAAATAACTTTTTGGGTCATTCACAAAATAATGAACTTCCGGATAATTCACTAGATTATTTATCAGAGAGAATTCATTGACAAAGTTCATTCAGTCTTGATTTAAATTTCTTTCTTAAATCTTGCCCAAATATAAAACAAATTTCCAATAAAGGTGGAAAACCCTTCCGTGTCTTCTAATTGTAACCAAATGTTGAGTTTATAGCTGTTTACTGGGTTGGTCTCCTATTCCCATGTGTACGATGTATTTTCGACGTAACACCTTTAATTAGATGTTGTTTCCTTAGACCACACTGCCTTTCTACGAAGAACAAATAAGCTTTCAAATGGGGATAGATCCATTTATTTAGAGAGTGAAAAAAACGGTACAAAAGTCCAGATATTTTGATCACATATCCAGCGACCGTCTTCAGTAGAAATACACCTTCATTGGAAATTTGTTGTACATTTGGGGAAGATTAAAAAAAAAATTTACATCAAGACTTTGAATGGGGGTGTGAGGCTCCTGGTGGACTCGGGCCCTGGTTGGGGAATTGGGGTCCTGTGGTGGGGACAAGGAGCCCTGGATGGGGACTCGGGGTCCTGGATGAGAATATGGGGGCCCAAGCTCATGTGCATCTCCGGTAATGGAAAACCAATATGTACAGTTCCATTAACCATCAGAAGAATTTGTATGTCTAGAATGCATCTCAAATCATCGTGGTATGCATACTCTCTGGAGGATGCCAAAAATGATGCCCATAAACACATCATTGTTATCACATACCAAAAATCCAATTGATAAACCGAATGTGCAAATAAATTTTCACGATATTGTGACGCTTAACATCAGCTGGCCATCGTCCTAAAAACAATGCATTGAATGCATTAGAATGTATTTCCAAAATCATAACATTTTCAATGGCTTGTTGCTGACTCAGTCGAGTAACGCGTCGTTCTTTTACCTTAGGAAATCATTGATCTCACGTTCAATTCCTACATCAAACACAAATTTCATAAAATCATTGGCATTGTTTCAGAAACATTCCTTATCGGAGACCTTAAGATATGTCTGTTGTATGGATGGGTTATTTGTGTTGTTATATGGATGGTTATGTGTGTTGTTATTTGGATAGTTATGTGTGTTGTTGTATGGATGGTTATGAGTGTTGTTGTATGGATGGTTATGTGTGTTGTCGTATGGATGGTTATGTGTTGTTACATGGATGGTTATGTGTGTTGTTGTATGGATGGTTATGCCCCGTTGTATGGTGGGGGGACTGCCCCGTTGGAGTCATTAACATAATACTACTAACATTAAATTAAACGAATTTTACATATTTAGAATCAGCATAAGAAGCCAATTCTTCTGATGTATCTATTGTTGTCAAGATTCCTTACAGTTCGTTACCACAAACTATTTGATGGAATCTGTTTCCCTGAGGAAGATCAATTTTTCTGAGGAAATAGGGAATAGCGCTCATGTTAAGGTATCTTAACTCACTAACAATACGATATTTAGCCCGAATTTGGAAAGAATAAAACAAAAAATCACGAAGAAAGGAAGAAAACGAGGACAATTAACAGCCAGTGAAAGAATTGAAAAATTATGCAAATATTTCGGTCAAGATCTCCGCTTGACCGTCCTCGGTGCATAATAAAACTGATAAAAAATAAAAACCAAACCTTGAAATAATAACACCAAACTAAAATTGGACGACCCTTTCTTAGTAACGGCGAAAGGGTAACCCTTGCACCCGTCGATAACATGGGCTGACAGCGGATTCCGTCCTTTGTTCCAGTACTAGATAAGAAAAAAAATATATCATCCTGTTGAGCTTGTGTCATTAGAGCCCCTTGGATAATATTTTTAGCTCTAAAATAATTAATACTATACTTTATTATAAACCTAGTCTTACTTGTACCAATTGGCACAAATTGGAGGAGGAGGGCAGGTGAAGGAGTATGCAGAGACAAGAGGGGAATTTATTTTTTCTCAAGTGCTAGTGGGGTACAGGGACATTGTAGGAGTGTTGAAATATGTAAGCTTGCAAAGTTCTTCGCAGTTAGGGTTTTAATCCCCCCACCCCATCAAGGCTTAGATGAATTGGTAAGTGGTTTCAATACCACTGTTGCTTGAGTGGTTTTGGTAAGTGGTAATGTGTTTCTCGAGGTGAAGTTTGTCAGAAACTAATTATTACGCAAAGGTCAAAATATGAAGTTCGACACAAAGAGCTGAATGCCCAACAAGGCCGTGTCCAGGGGGAAGCTTCAGGGTTTGAACCCCCTCCCCCAATTTTATTTGACTCATATAAACGTAACACTACACAAGAAAGAATAACGCCCCCTCCCGAACAAAAATCCTGAAGACGTCCTTTGCGTCCTATGAAAATGGATTGAACAAGTTGTCAAATATACTTTGTTTTTATTCATTTATTAAATCCAATTTAACTACTACTACTGCTACTACTAACCAACTCACCGCAGCACCAAACCGCCTGAGGCCAACACAGCTATGCAAGCTCCTCCTCCACCCCAATCTATTCAAAGCCTCCCTTTTTACACCCGCCCACGAAGTTCCCATTTCCTTTAAATCTTTCTTTATGACGTCCTCCCACCCCAGACGGGGACGACCTGCTTTCCGTTTAGCCCTAGATGGTTGGCCGAAAAGTACAATCTTCGGCAATCTGTCATCCTTCATCCGCACAACGTGCCCTAGCCACCTCAACCTTTCTTTCATTATAGCCCTAGAGAGCGGTATTGAACCACATTTTTCGTAAAGTCTATTGTTTGAAATACAGTCAGTCAGCCGGGTACCCAGAACAATCCTTAAGCAATTTCTCTGGAAAATATCTAGCAAATCTTCATCCGCTTTTCGGAGCGTCCATGCTTCAGAGCCAAATTTGACCACTGTCATCACTGTAGCTTCTAATATTCTAATCTTGGTTTGTAGACTTATCTTCCTATTCTTCCAGACTTTTTTTTAACTGTGAAAAAACACCCTGAGCCTTGGCTATTCTATATTTAACATCTTCACTGCTCCCACCATCTTCACTAATAATACTACCAAGGTAAGTGAAGCTGCCCACCTGATCAATCTTTTCATTACCCAACGTCACCTTTTCATCTTCACTTATTCCTGCCTTAGTGACTTAGTCTTCCTAACATTAATTTTCAAACCAATTCTAGCACCCTGAACTCGCAAAACCTCTAAAACTTCATTCATTTTGCTCACACTTTCATCTAGGATGCTTAAATCATCAGCATAATCCAAGTCCAGGAGACTTTTTCCTCCCCATTTGATTCCGTGGTCTCCCATTGCCTTTCCTGTGCTCCTTAAAACGAAGTCCAAAATAATCCATAAAGGGGGATAGAACACAGCCCTGCTTAACTCCTGATTTAATACAAAACCAGCTGCTAACCTCATTTCCTACCTTAACCGCAGCAGTGTTATTCTCGTACGTAGCACTAATCACTTTAGTGTATTTGTCTGGTATACCATACAAGGATAAAACCTGTACTAAAGCTTTTCTATCAACAGAATCGAACGCTTGCTCATAATCTATAAAACTGAGGACCAAAGGTGTTTGAAAACTCAGGCACTTCTCAATTATTAGCCTAAGAGTGAAAATTTGGTCGACACACATCCTCTACTTTTTCTAAAACCGCACTGCTCTTCTCTTAAAACTTTGTCTACGGCATCTCTCAGTCTAAAAAATATCATATTACTAAGTAATTTACTACATACAGAGACCAGACTAATGCCTCGATAATTACCACACTCACTTTTATCACCTTTCTTATAAAGTGGCTTAATTAAGGTTTTCCTTAAATCGTTAAGTACTTCCCCTTTTTCAAAAATCATATTCATAATCTTCAGTAGCTTATTTCTAACCTCAGAGCCACCATATTTAAGAAACTCATTTACCACCCTATCAGCACCTGGAGCCTTATTATTCTTTAATCCTTTTCGTACTGCTGCTAGTTCCTCCTCACAAAACAAATCTTCCTTCACATCCAAGGTATCACTAACTTTTTCATTTTCCTCTATATTTTTTCCTGCAAGTCTATCTCTGTTAAGCAAATTCTCAAAATGTTCGGTCCATCTCTCTTTAGTTTTTTTCCTTATCGCTAATTGCGACCCCATTCCTATCTTTAACTGGGCCAAATCCGGATTGACTACTCCCTCTCAATTTGTTAACGTGCCAGTACAATATTTTACTATTATGCCGTCTAGGTGCATCTTCCAGATCCTCGGCAATTTTATCCATGGCCTCCACTTCACACCTCCTTAGTTCATATTTTAATGCTTTCTCCACTTTCTTTCTTTACATTTCTTTTGTTTTTATACGATCTATCACTCAGATAATTCTTGTACAAGTCCTTTCTCCTTTCTATTAAAGATAAAGCTTTTTCACTAATATTCTTAGCTGCAGTTCTAGCTTTCTTCCCTAATACACCCTTCAGCAACTTCACAAATTATTTTTCTAAAATTATTCCAACCATCTTCCACATTATCAAGTTTTAAACTCTCAAGTTTAGTATTCAACTGTTCCTGGAAAGTTTCTCTCAAATTCTCATCCTGGAGTCTACCAACATCATAACTTCCCGGGAGGTAGTTACCCTTCCAATATTTCAGCTTTAAATTAACCCTTGACATACTAGATGGTGATCTTTACTTTTAACATCAATAACAGCACTCCTATATACCCTAGTATCTTGTATTGATCCTGCCAGTCTTCGGTTTATTATAACTTAATCAATAAGGTTTGCGGTCTTACCATCACGTGAATACCATGGTAACTTGTGAGCCATTTTATGACCGAACACCGTATTGGTTATAACTAGATTGTTATACATACAAAATTGCAAAAGTCTGTATCCATTACTGTTTTCTTTTCCTACACCAAATTTACCTAGGCTGGGATACCATCTGTCCCTATTTCTACCAACCTGGGCGTTAAAATCTCCCAGTAATAACATCATATTTCTACCTGGGACCCTGTCTATTTGCTCCTGTAACTGTAAGTAAAACTCATCTGAGTCACTAGTATCTCCGTCAGTCGGTTCTACAGGGGCGTATACTACTATAACTGATACCCTGAACTTTCTAGTCATAAAATGAGCAATTAGTATTCTATTATTAATACCTTCCCAGCCTAAACAAGACTTAGCAGCTTCCTTATTCATCATGAGCCCTGCTCCCTGTCTATGTACCCCATCCTTCCTGCCTGAGTAAACAAATTCTATATATCACCTAATTTCATGCTTCCTACCCCTGGGATATGAGTTTCTGAAATTCCTAATACCAGTTCGAATCGTCTGAATTCGTCAGTCAAAATGTCGATACGATATTCATTTAACACTGGGAGAAAATCCCCTGTTTGTGGTGTTTAATGTTAGGTCACACAAGGATCCTACTCACCAAAATTCTCCCTCATTCCGAACTCTTATGCTTAACAGTTCCTTATCTCTGCTCGATAGAAGATTCCACTCCTCTGACCTTTCACTCCACGCACCGTTCCATTCTCCTCGACCCCACGGATTTTTTAAACGAATTAAAGATGTTTCACCAAATTTCGTTTGTATTCTGGCTAGTCCTGTGACACTATATGTATGCTGAGTTATCAGTCCGTTTTGAAGTTTCAACTTCCTCTTATTTTTACGACCCTGAAAAATATTCGATAAGTTCTTTCAGTTTCGTTAACGGGGCATAAAGAGCCCAATAAATGCTATTTACATACTTCTAATAATACAATAATAATGCACCAATATAAATGTTTTCTTTAATTAGCCAACCCCCCCCCCCGCTCCATCCCACTCCAAACTATGTTCAGAAAGTAAGATTATGCACGTTCAATGCTCGACAAAAAAGACGCATAAAAAAAGAAAATTTCTCAAAATTACTTTTGTATTCTGATTAGTTGGAGTGGAGTGGGCCTACTATTAGAGAAAAAAGATTCTATTTCACTATTTCACTCTCATGAAATAGTATCAATTCATTTGGAAGTTTTACCTTTATTAATAAGCGCTGCAAATAGCTACAGGTTGTTAACAGGATGTAATTCATTTTACAAATTAGTTTTAGAAAACGTTTTTGAAAAATAAGTTTTTTAAAGAAAGGTAAAGAGCCATATTAAAACTTAAGACGAGCGGAAATAAAGTCCTATAATAATCAAAACTAAAAATGATCAAAAATTAGTATCAAAATAAATAAATGCTCTTTACGCTAAAGTTTTTCGGCATTTAAAAAAAAGTTACTTATTGTTCTAATAAAACAACCCTTGTGTTTCAGGAATCCTTTTTAAGGAATTGGGACAAAATTTGAAGTTTAGCGTAAAGAGCGGGGTGTTGAGGATGGAGCAACCCCCCTCATATAAGTAACAATTTCTGTTCCTTTTAAGTTTTAACATTGTTCCTTACTTTCATATGAAAAAAACTTGTTTTTTTATTTAATTTCTGACTGTTTTTTAAATAACGCCAGAAAATTGGGCTCCACCTCCACGGAAAAATGCCCCTCCCCACGGAATTATCTTCTGGACAATCAATCCTGGTGAAAATTTACCCTGGACAATTACCCTTAACACCTCCACGCGTAGAATTGATTGAGTAAAGAGAAATCAAGACGTATAAAGAATTTCGTATAGTAATTCTGGCAAATTCCCCCAGCATTAATTTCCACTGAAAAGTTCACCCCCTGAAAAATCCGCTCTCCATGGAAAATTCTCGCCGTGGAAAGTCCCCAGCCCCAGCAAAAGTTTCGTCCTCCCCTCCCACCCGAAAAATGTATGCATACTTCCCAATAACAGATACTATACACAAACAATGGTCAAATTTTATAACTTAAAGGCCTTTCCCCAGGGGCTGTGAGGGGCCACGTTATCTCCAAAGACATAGTTATTAGGCCTTTCAACTATGCTGAAGAAAATAGCGATCTAAGAATTTTGATCGGACGATTTTGAAAAAAGTGGTATAGGAGGGGGGCTTGTTGACCTCAATTTTCTGGCTCACTAAACAGAGCACTAGAACTTTTAATTTCCGTTAGAATGAGCCCTCTCCCGATGATCTAGGCCCGCTGGGTCGATACGATCACCCCTGGGAAAAAAAACAACAACAAATAAACACGCATCCGTGATGTTTCTTCTACAAAGTATAAATTCTACATTTTTGCAGATAGGAGCTTGAAACCTCTACAGTAGAGTTCTCGGATATGCTAAATCTGATGGTATGATTTTCATTAAGATTCTATGAATTTTAGGGGGTGTTTCTCATTTTTTCGAAAATCTGGCAAATTTTCTCAGGTTCGTAACCTTTGATGGGTATAACTAAACTTAATAAAACTTATATATTTCAAATCAACATGAAAATCTAATTCTTTTGATATATCTATTGGTATCCAAATTCTGTTTTTTAAAGTTTCAGTTACTATTGAGACGGGTCACTCCTTACTTGTAGTTCATTACCACGAACTGTTTGATATGGCTCTTAGCTTTTCTTAGAAAAACTGCTTTTTTATTTTTATTTTTGTGCGTTTTTGATTTAGTCCAGTAAAAGTCCGGTTTGACCGGGACAAAACTGCAACAAAAGGTTTTTTTTTAAACCAAAATGTTCAGAAAAAATCGCTGAACGACATATTCAAAATCCGCTAAAATCGCCCGCCGGGAAAACCCTCTGGGGCTGCTTAAAGAGGGGGGAAGGGGGCAAAAAAATAGGTTTTTCCATTTTTGACATTTAGGAAGCTTTTTCTACACTAAAATATTCAGAAAAAAATTGCTGAAATACATATCCGAAATCTGCTAAAATCGCCCATCGGACAAAAAAAAAAAAATCTTCTACGGCTGCTTAAAGGGGTGAAAGGGGCAAAAAAATCGAGTTTTTTCTTTTTTGACAATTAGGAAGCTTTTTTACACTAAAATGTTCAGAAAAAATCGCTGAACAACATATCCGAAATCCGCAAAAATCTCCCGCCCGGAAAACCTTCTAGACTGCTAAAGGGGGTGAAAGGGGTGAAATTTTTTTTTTCGATTTTTGTTATTTCTGTTTTCGGGGACTCGATTTCTGGTATTTCAACTCGCTGAAACGAAAATGATGTTACTTTTATTGTAACACGTCTGTAACTACAGACGTGTCTAAGGTCCGAAAATAAAGGAAAATCCGAAGTGTTAGAAAGATCAGATCAATGGAAGCCTGAAATACTTCAAACAGCAACACAGGAACATCTCGAACGGCAATTTAAAGGAGCAGTGTTGCTTCGCTAATCGTCATGTCACGAATCTGAGTTCAAAGGACAAACTTGTTCTGTGAATCTTTTACGTCTTGAATCTGAGTTCAAAGGATAAACTTGTTCTGTGAGTTTTACAAACTGGATATAAGCCATCTTTAGATTCATGGATCTGCAAATTATGCATGTGATGAAACTTAGATAAGTTATACATTCTTATCTCGCAAATTTAGAAAATGAGTCATCTTTCGCAACTGAAATAGACATTAGTTAAAAAAAGGAAGGAAAAGAGAAGGAAGGAAAGAAAAGAAAAGAAGGAAGGAAAGAAAAGAAAAGGGAAAAAAAAAAAAAAAGTAAATGGTTGATTTGTTTTAATCTCGACGTGCATGTGATTAATTTATGCGTTTGTACTAAGGAATTTATTTTGAATTCCATTAGTCATAGTTAATTTTGGAGACTACGTTTAAATTGAATATTTTGATTCGGATAATATCATATTTCCGATAATATATCTTTCCGAGAAGGAGATTTGGCCCTGGCGAAGTTTGCTCGATATCCGCTATGGCCTGTTCTTATTATTAGTATCAGCAAATCAACTGGAAGGAATAAGTCGGATCAGTTTAGAGTATTTTGTTACGGAACACACGATCTACAGATAGTTTTACAGTCTAATCTTTTGGACTACGATCAGCATGTGGTTACGGCGAACCTTTGGAAAGAAAAGAAGGTTCCGTCAGCATTTGATGAATTAGAATGCTTTCCCGATATTTATTTAGAACACATCCCAAAATGACAGAGCAGTGCAATTCCAGGGGCTAACACAGTTACAAATTTATTTGAAAAGCTAGCTGCTACCTAAGATGGGCTACTGCGGACAAAAAATAGTATGTTAACTGAGATTCAGATAAAAGTAAATGAAAAAAGTGGACAGAGTAGTAAGCAGTCTCTTAGTGCAGAAATGATTGTGAGTGAGGTGTATGATGCTATTAGCATTGAATACAATCCCAAATTTGCAAGAATTGAAAAGCTGTTAAATGGTCTGAAAAGTCAGATGGAGTCTACTGAATCCCGTATTTCAAGCGTTGAAGCGGATGTTGATGACTTAAAGCAGGATTCACTGCTAGGAAATCTGGTTTTCTTGGGTGTAAAACAAAAACCTGGTGTTGATCTGAACTCCTCTATACTAAGTATTGTAAACAAACAGATGGGTTTGGTTGAATTTTCTGTGAACCAGATCAGGAGTGTCAATCGGTTCAAGCTTGCTAACCTTTCTAGTTCGAGTACCCCAGTTGTAGCACCAGTGATTGCACAGTTCGCAAGCAGAGAAACTGCATTTCAGAGTTATAAACTTAAGTCGAGGCTTGCCGGCTCAGGTGTTTTTGGTAGTGAATTTCTTACAAAGCGAAAAAAGTCGATATTGGAAGCTGCGAGAGATAAATTCGTGGTTAAAAATTTGTGGACAGATAAGGGCCCGAATTTTTGCTCGCTTGCCTGGTGAAAATGCTACGCAAAAAATCCGTTTTTTTTGTCAGATAGGTTCTGATAGATATTCGGTTGTTTGTCTGTAGTGCATTTCGGCAATCCCTGTTTCAGTGAATCCATATATTTCGGGAATAATGCATATTTATCCTTTGCTATTTATTTATTATAATATTTTGTGATGTTCTGTATTGTGTGTTCCCTTCTTGCGCTGTTTCTTCATTAATATTATTTCGATATTTTTTTTCTTTTTTTTTGAGAATTGTTGATTTTGTTGTGTGATAATTACCGGCACGTGTCTGAAGACACAAAAAAAAACACATATGAATAATTGTTTCCGGACTGAGGATATTTTAGATGCCCGGATTGGGCAAGATGTGAATATACCATTTGTTGTTCAAAACCGCTGCAGAAAAGTACTTATACTGTGCCCTCGAAGATTTTACGGCATGACTCTCTTTGTTTATGTTCGTGCAATTGCCACTTGACTACTGGGTATCTGGATGTTTTGCAATTTATTGAAAATTCTTCACATAATATTGATTTAAATGCTGTTTGTGAAACATTTATTAGTTCAGACCAGTCTCTTTCGCCATTTGTTTTTCCAGATTATTCGTTGGAGGTAAAAAATAGAGTCTGTGAATCGTGGCGGCCTAGGATTTTTGGTAAAGTTGAATTTGTATTATTCTGTAAGAGATGATTCGATTTTTTGGATTGAGGGAAAGATTGAGTTTTTGTGTTGAATTAGAAATTGAACAGAATAAAATTATTATTTGCCTTGTGTATAAGCCGCCAAGCACTCGCTTGGACGAATTTATTAAAGGTTTTGATCTGTTAATGTCTGGTATTTCCCGCAGTGGTTTATATTTTATCTTCATGGGAGATTTTAATTTTAACTTGCTAGATTTGAATGGTGATAATTTAGATTTTTTTTAATTACATGGTTGCTAATGATCTTTACCCTTTAGCATGCGTACCGCAAAACCCCTATGCCTTCCCAAGGCCAGAAGAAAATTTGCACGTTACTGAAAAAAATATAAATGTGATTACTTTTATAACTTTAATAAATAAAATAATATTAACATTTTGATTACTAAATATCAGTATATGTATATTAAACTGACAATGCACATTCATTTGTATTTTTTTCAGCAAAGTGCAAATTTTGTTCTGGCCTTGGGAAGGCATAGGGGTTTTGCGCCCAACTTATGTTAATTTCGGCTCGTTTTGAGTTTGACTCGGCTAATTATTGTAATTTCTGTTCGTTTTGGGTTTCATTTATTTATCAATGCTGATTTGTGGTAGTTTCACGCTTGGTAGATTATTTGATTTTAGTTTTGCTCATTTTTTGTTTAATGGAGTTCTTTACTTTTCTTTGAAAAACTTATTTTGTGGAAAAAGTTTTTTTTTTTTTTAATTAATTTCCGTTCGTTTTATATTGACATAGTTTTTTCAGGGAAAAAGAAAATAATACTTTAAATCTTTTCGTTTTTTAAGACTTTATAGTTTGGCCTGCTATTTGTATGCCGGAGAAAAATTTTCAGCAATTTTTAACAGCATACACCCTTTTAAAAATCTGGACACAAATAGTACTGTTTAATTTAGTTTCATAACTTGTCTAGTTGACCTGTAATGGAAAACTTGATATCATTCGCAAAAAAATCTGTTTACTTTCTTTGATAGCTTGGATACACTTTAGTCGCTATTTGGATTTGGTTAAATTTTAAGAGCAGAAGTAGCCCCGAACGTTTGAACATAATACCCTCAGTCGTTCTTGGGATACTGCTGAGATGCCTTATTGGGAATTAGCATTATCACAGCGCATTTTGATTTAATCTTAAGTCAACATTTAATTTTTAAACATATAAAAATTGGATTTGAGGAAGACTAAAATCTATTCTATAAATCATATGCAACAACTTTCTATATAAACCTTGTATGCCCCCAGGGCATAACTTACAACCCTTGCACTGAGGGCTCTGAGGGGGATATCATCCTAAAAGACCTAATTTCCAGAACTTTCAACTACGTTGAACAAAATGCATATCTCAAAATTTTGATTGGATGTGTTGGGAAAATGGTGGGCGTGACAGGGGCGTTAGTCGCTATCCAATCACTTTCAACTATTAAAAAAGGCACTAGCCCTTTCAATTTCCAATTGAATGAGCCCTTTTGAAGTTTCTACAACAACGCTTTCAATAAAACTTTATATGCCCCCAGGGCATAACTTACAACCCCTGCCCTGAGGGCTCTGGGGGGGAGGGGTGTCATCCTTAAAGACTTAATTTCCAAAACGTTTAACTACGTTGAATAAAATGGCTATCTAAAAATTTTGATTGAGGAATTTCTTTTGTGCAAAACATAAAGCACGTTTCATCAATATACTTTCTGATTATTAACGAGGCAAAGGTCTAGAACTATCCATGTTAAAGCTGATGTTGACTTGTTTAGTTTGCTTACAACAGTTGAGTGTTCGAAGACTTGGCAAACTCTAGTTATCGGAACGATACTGACTTGTTGGTGTTGTTACTTTATCATTGTATTCCTGAGCACCACAAGGTCTATCTGCACAGTGAGCCTAAGGCAACTGCTTCAGGTGCAACTTGGGACAACGAAGTCATTGTTAAGAAGATTGGGACTGAATCCTGCAATTGCTTCATTTTGTTTAGGCAATTCTTGGCTGCGACACAACTTCCTGTCTATCTACATGGACTTGGCAAAGGGATTGTGCCTAAACAGCTGAGAGACAACGAAAAGTTTAGGGAAAAAGCTTAAATGATTTCTCAAATTTAGTGCTTCGTAAGAAGAGATTAAAGCAGCAGTAGATGCTGTACTTTCTATATTGTACGGTGGAAAATCTACTGTATCTTGACAATTACTGACACCAAGTCTTTCAGCAGAAAGTAGTAACGTCTAAAACTGTCGTATGTCCCCAAGATCTACCTCTTATTTCAGCAGCAGCGAAATTCCAGTATTTCCAAACCTATCTTGAAGTACAATATTAAATTGGGCTTCAGAGCCCTTCCCTTGATCCTGAGAATTGGGGACGGAGACTCCAGAACGGTATGCTGTTCCCTATCCTCACGGATCTTCCAGCGACGAAAAGAAAATTCTCACCGTCGTGAAGTGTGGTTGTAAGGGATCCTGTAAAATCAATGATTTAACTAGTTGTTAGAAGTTGCTTATTGGATTCTAAAAGCTTGGGGTGGTCACGTTTAGGATCGGGGTTGGTAAATTGCCTCGGTCACGATTTTGTTTCTGCATTAGCTGTCCAGTTTTTTCTGTATGAATTCAATTTCGGGTAATGTTGTTCTCAGACCTATATCGACGCTTGACTCATGGGCAGGGAGGGGGGGGGGGGACTAAAAATGGGCGTTCAAAACAAAAAACAAAGTGCATATTCGTGATCTACGTACCAGATTTACCTATTACCGACTTTTATACGTGCAAATTAAGTTGTTTTAAAAATTCATTATTTTAGAAGAAAGGACGAAAGACGGTCAATTTCAGCCAGACCGATTTTGGTCGTTTTTATAAGTGTTTTTTGTTGTGTTTTTTTTTTATGTGTTGTAGACAATTTTTTTCCCGGTTCGAACGGTACTAAAATCAAAAAATTTGCAATTTGTTTGAGGCTAAACCTTAGTTTGACTGTACTGTCTGTAGAAGATCGAGTGTCGTAATTTCAGGCCGAAAATTGTCGGTCATCCCTTTCAATTAAACTTGATTTATCAATTGTCCATCATCACGAACTTTCTGATATTTCATGATTAGTTCTCAGAGAAGTTAGAAGTGAAGTTGTCTTAAGTAGTGTTAGGACTTTCTTTACTTTGCTTGGGTCTTTAATATACTCTAAATCCTACACTAAAAGGTATCGATATTATGGCTGATGGAAGACAATTGAGAGCCTTATAAATTAGTCTGTCATCTTTTACAGACAGCTTAATTTAGGCCGTTTTTTTTAAGTAGCGCTTTACTAAAGCGATAGTTTCAGATAATCCTGTGAATATAAGTAAACATTAGCAGTAAGATTATTTATTTGTGCTAACTTTATAGATATAGGTCATTTGTATGTTACATAGGGTGAGAAGCAAGAAGTTTCAGTTTTACTCTTTATTTTCCTAAGAAAAAAAAACTCTTTTTCTTGTAAGTTTTCATTAAGATCACAACAATTTGGGTGTTTTAACATTCTCTAAAAGCATGCACATAAAGTATTGCTAATAAGTTTGAAGGGTGACATGGAATCAACATGAAAGGAAAATGCTCCTTATGTATATATTTTTTATAGTTCCCAGAGTTTGGTTTCTATTGACAAAGCTTACACCTTAATTGTTGGTTTTTACCTAGATTAATTTAAAAAAACAAAGTTTTTCCGAGGGAAGTAAAGAGCGAAGTTGAAACTTAAAACGAACAAAAATTATTACTTCACAGCCTATTTAATATGTATATTAATATAACTAGTATAAATAAACCAACTAATTATGTTTCCCTATGCTTTTAGGATTATACAAAACTAGTGCTTTACTGAAAAACACAAAATAATATAGGACTTTTGGTACAGTAAAAGCAAACCAATTAAGAACACTTTTTATAGAATCAAAATATTATCAATCCCTTTTAGGATCAATCCCTTTTAAGATAAAGCAACAATCCATTTTAGGATTTTCTTATTTTTTACGTTTAATTTGGTATCACTGCTGCACAATGGCTCAGTCCAATGACTGGCTCTCGTTTTGGTTCTTAAAAGGACGTGTCATGATTAGTTTGTACACAAGTTCGAAGTAAGGCCATATTGATAGTATTAGGACTATAGACTAGCTTTAAAATTTGCACCATAGCTTGAAATTCACTCTAGTATAGAGAGAAATAATCGGATATCCAGAGTTCATATTATGTCTTATTGATCTTCATTTCAAGTGATACTAAAGCATATTTCTTACAATTTAAGACTGTATATTACCCACTATTGGTATTATAGCTGGTGAGAGCAAAATGCTGCTTGATAAATCAATCCGATATTTCTGTATGCTGTTCAATTACTTCGCGGTTATTAAAAAATATTTTTTACGCTTATGTTTTTAAGATAATTTTAATTGTATACTAAAAATTGCTAATGTCATTTTTACTCATTTGACTCTTAAATCAACACATACTCATTTTTGACTCTTAAATCAATAATCCTGTTTTTTATACTTGACTTTTGTGTTTTCAGTAAAGCGCTAGTTTTGTGTAATCCTAAAAGCACCGGGAACATAATTAGTTGGTTTATTTATACTAGTTATATTAATATATATTAAATAGGCTGTGAAGTAATAATTTTTGTCCGTTTTAAGTTTCAACTTCGCTCTTTACTTCCCTCGGAAAAACTGTTTTTTTTAAATTAATCTTTGTTCGTTTTTGATTGAAGTTTAATGCAGAAACAACTCTACCATGATCTTTTTTATTTATACGGAATAATGTACGCTTGTTTTAGTTTTAATGTCACTTCTTAGTTTCAGTTGAAAATATTCACAAATATGACCTATGATTCAAGTGAACATACCACTCGATGCCTATTTTTTAGGTTTCTTCCGAATATAATAATTGTTTTTGGCGCAACTTCAATTTTAAACCCTTATGAAGAGAAGCTGTAACCCCTTTGCATCCTATGTACCATCCTACCTTTTCTATTGTTTTTTTTTATATATAAATAGTTTTTCCAATATCTCCACGACACAAGACACAACGATGGCCGGCATTCTTCAGCAAGCATTAACAAAATAACTCGTCACTGAATAGCACTACATAAACCAGTGTTTATTCGCTGTTAACTTCATGTTATGAGGAAGGCATTGTTTTAGCATAAATATAGGGGATATCAAAATTGATTATTCCCACCCATTCATTAGCCAAAGTTAGCTTGCTACTTATACTTATGAGTTGCGAAAACTTAAATTACCCAGAGCAAACAAATAATAAGCGGAACTGTAGAAAAATGTAAATCACTTAGCTGCGTAAGTTTGCCGACACCCAGAATGGAAGGAGAATATAAAACCAAGGGTGCTCAGATTAGAGCACCAACACCGTTTTTTTTTTTTTTTTTTTTTTTTTTTTTTTTTTTTTTTTTTTTTTTTTTTTTTTTTTTTTTTTTTTTTTTTTTTTTTTTTTTTTTTTTTTAAGAAAAAAAAGTGACCTATTTCAGTTAAAATTAACTTTGCATCTCAGTCTTCTCTCTCTTAATATTTAAAAAGTTAGACCTTGGCTTTTGGGAGGAAGTATAGGATGAGGATGGCGAAAACTTGCTGCCCCTAATCTATTTGAAGCTTACAGTCACAAGTGCTTCAACCAAGAGGAACCTAATGTACACATTATATTCTGAGGTCCAACCACCAGCCTCCCTCCAAAAAAGGGCCCAAAGAAGGCCCTGATGATTTTTTTCCTTATCAATTCGAAACTTGTACCCTTAAGTCCTTGGGCTAAGGGTACTCCAATGAAGAAGGGTAAATAGAAAAATTTGGTTTCCCGAAAACGGGGCTGACGAAAGAGCCAAAAAAGTTTTTCTCGGTCACTTTTCATGCAAGGATGATTATAGAAACTTCAAAGAAAGCTCATTCGATTGAAAACTGAATGTTTTAATGCCATTTTCGATGGCTGAAAGTGATTTCAAGGAGGCACACTTGTGCCTCTATAAAGAGGCGACCCACCACAATGTTAAGCGATTTCCGGTCCTAGCGGTCGCAGAGAGACAGCGGTAATCGCATTTTGTAGCCCAAGCTCAAACTAAGAAACGTGCAAAATTTCACCCCCTCCGAATTTATCTTCATGGGTAAAAGTGGGCCAGAAGTTTCGACCCTCCGACCACAACCCCCCTTTAACGTTGTCCGATTGGGTTGAAATTTAGAGGTTAAGCTTTCCTAGGGCCGGGAGCTTATCCTCGAAATTTCAGCTCAATCCGATCACTTCTTCCCTGTTTTCCAAAAACCAAATATAGCCACTTAAAGTTCAATTTTTTTTTTTTGTTAGCCACGCCTACAGGCCACAGTTGGCAACTGATCCGGGTGAATGAGGACTCATTCGAAGCAGAATTCGACCTGTTAGGGCCTTTTGATATTTTCAGACCGAAAAAATTATCCCCCGAATTTACATTTACGAAAAACCTCGTTTTCCTATAAGAGCCCATGTTAATTTTTCCCACCACAGCCCCCCTCTAACGTTGTCTGATCGGGCTGAAATTTAGAGGATAAGCTTTCCTGGGGCCTGGGAGCTTATCCTCAAAATTTCTGTGCCCTCCTCAACGCTTCGCTCTTTACGCTAAAGTTTGACTTTCTCACAACTCTTTTTTTAAAAACAATAAAAACTTTAGCGTGAAGAGCGAGGCGTTGAGGAGGGCACAGCCCCTTTCATATACGGAATAATTTCTGTTCGTTTTAAGTTTTAATGTCGCTCCTTACTTCCAGTTAAAAAATTTTTTTTTTATTTAAAGGCTGCGAAAGCGGGGGGTTGGGGGGCGGCAGCCCCCCAACTGTACCTTCTAATACCTGTACGTTTTAAGGTTCGAACTTGTGACTCAGCCTCTTTAACTCTTTAGAAAACGTAGTTTTTTTCAAATAATAAGGGAATTAAGTCTCTTTTCTCCGTACCCTTTTCAGGTATCTTTTCCTCCTTATTAGCTTAAAGATATTGGATCTATATTTGAGATTAAATAAAAAACAAGTTTTTTCAACGGAAAGTAAGGAGCAACATTAAAACTTGAAACAAACAGAAATTATTACGTATATGAGAGGAGTCGCCCTCTCCTCAATACCTCCCTCTTTACGCTAAAGCTTGACTTTTTGTTGCAGCTATTTAAGAATTACTCCTGAATCACAAAGGTCGTTTAATTAGAATAAGCTCTTTTAAAAGTTTTAAGAGAAAAACTTTGCGTAAAGAGCGAGGTATTGAAGAGAGGGCGATCCCTTCATATACGTAATAATTTCTGTTCGTTTTAAGTTTTAATGTTGTTCCTTACTTTCAGTTGAAAAAAACTTGTTTTTTTTTTATTTAATTTCTGATCATTTTTAAATAATTCTGAAAAATCTGGCTCCCCATCCATGGAAAATTCCCTTCCCCACGAAAACTTCCTCCATGGAAGGGTCATCCCACGTAACTGCCCTCCCCCTTTCACCAGAAAAATTCCCCTGAAAAACGTCTGTATACTTCCCAATAACCAATACTAGGCAAAGTTCATAGCTTGCAGCCCTTCCCCCGGAGACTTTGGGGGTCAATTCATCCTCAAAGACATATTTATTAGACTATGCTGAAAAAATGGCTATCTCAAAAATTGGATCGAGCGACTTTGAGGAAAAATGAGCCTTTAAGGGGGGCTAGCTGCCCTCCAATATTTTTGGTCACTTACAAAAGGGCACTAGAACTTTTAATTCTTCATCCAATGAGCCCTCTTCCGATTTTCTACGATCACTGGTCGATACAATTACCCCTGGGAAAAAAGAAAAAAAAAAAAAACAACAACCAAGAAACACGCATCCGTGATCTTTCTTCCGGCAAAAAATGCAAAATTTCACAGTTTTGCACATAGGTGCTTGAAACCTCTACAGTAAGATTCTCTGGTATGCTGTATCTGATGTCGTCATTTTCATTGAGATCACTTGATTTTTTAGGGGTTTTTCTTTCCTTTTTCAAAAATTGGGCAAATTTTCTCAGACTCGTAGCTTTTGACGCGTAACATTAAATTTGATGAATTTGAGATATTTTGAATAAGTATAAAAATTCGATTGTTTTGGTGTATCTATTGTTATCAAGACCCTGTTGCTTAGAGTTTCGGTTACTATTGAGTCGCATCGCTCCTTACTTACAGTTCGTTACCACGAACTGTTTGATATTCATTTTTTTTAAAAGAAACATTGAAATGTCTAATAGATAGTCCTATGGGGCAAACATAACCCCCACAGCTTCAGGGGCAGTGACCCTAAATTATATAAATTGGTAATTGTTCAAGATAGGTTTTAGTAAAAAAAAAAAATCTTAGGGGTTGTTCGCTACGCCAAGAATCCCAGACTTTCGCAAGAGCATAATATGGAAACGATACGGGTCCCTGAGTAAATAAAAAACTCTATGTGCACTCGAGCTTTCAAAATATCTCCAATGTCTCAGAAATACCTTGAGGGATCAAGTTGAAACTTTCAAATAGTGTTTGGGGGGGGGGTTAAGTCGATCTCTAATTTTGACGAGAGAATCAAGGTCATCGAAATAATATATTTGCCATATCTCAGTGACATTTTGAGGGATAAAGCTGAAACTTAGAAGGTAATGTGAGGGAATGGAAGGGGGAGAGTAGGCCAAGGAGACTTTAAATCTTCTGTTGGAGGGCAGGGGAAGGTGTTAAATAATTTTTATCTCTGATCCACCAAAACCTATGTGCACCACAAGATTCTATGGGACTTATTATCTATAATAATAATTTACTGTTACTGACTTTGCATAACAAAGACTCGCTAAGAAAAGTTTGAGAGAAAAAAAAAACGAAAAGGACACTGAAGAAAATAACGCACAGTTATTATCAAGTTTTACTTTTAAGCATGGGTAAAAAACTATGAGACTTCACAACTTACGATACTAGGCACTTGACAGAAGACAGACCAGTCAAAAATCGACAATTCTATTGCAGCGGTCAGCACACCTGCGTGACAAACCACTGTTTCACAAATTTCCAAAACACCGTACTGTCGGGAAATGTAGCTTTTGTGAGTCCGAATAGGAATACTGAGAAAATACTTGCCGAACCTAAAGAACAAAGATCAAATTTGCTTTTTAGCAGAATCAGATAAAACTCCCAAAGGAGTGTCAAAAACAAAACATACGGTGCGAAAACACGTTATATAGCCAACTAAGGGTTTTCTCATCAAATTGGCCCTTTACCCTGGCGAGAAGCCATAAGTTATAAGCTGTCTTGTGGATCTGATTGATGTTCCAAATGAAAGGCCAAAATACTTAAGTGAACTGGAATATGAGATTCTAGTTGGACTGAATTGAATTGAATTATTGGAGGCAGTCTCCAGTCCAAAGACAAGAGACTCGGTTTGGAAATAGCAGATGAAATGGGAAGTAGCGACTGAACCTGCTTCTGGATTCAGTTCAGAGGAAACAACATCAACGCTGTTCTAGATTGCCTCAAGGTTATCAACTAAAAGAAGGACGCGGTTACTATATTACAATCGACTTGCATCGATGTATAGCTCAATTAAGTATGGTGGAATCCACTCTGATAGCGTTATTAAATATTGCAGCACTTAGAACATAGCCATGCTTAATACCTCGGCAAACACAAATACGGTTAGTAATAGTGCCTTGCAAACGTATCCGGATATAGGCCTTCTGATACCACTTTTATAGGCAGGTATATATACCAATGGATTTTAACTCCGCTTCTAAGGAAAGATGGAATTGTTTGGGAGTGAAAAACAAAGTTAAAAGACTTTGAAATATCATTGGCACTAACGTAGAAGCCAATTTTTGCCAATTTATGCCTTTTCAAGAATCGCTAGAAAAGCTACATATGCGTTTTGCATGCCAAGTCCTCCACAAAAACCCAATTAGTTATCGCCGTGATGACAGTTTGTTCTAATTTCATTATATATATAGGCTTTTCAATGAGCTTTTTAAACGCCACACCTGGAATTATCAGTCTACATCAAACGCAAGATTTTTTTTTCTTGGGAATTTACGCTGCTAGAGCTTCACATAGCGCATCAGTTATATGCTGCTGCGTGATACAGGCCTGGGACTAGGAATCAGTTTTTTTTGCCCCGTAGATTAGATGTTTAGATTGCAGGCCTTCTGAGCCCAATGCCCTGCCTTTTTTAGACGGTGAATGTGTACCATAATAGATGCTGGCGTGATGATGAGGAAGTATCCAGCATGTTCCAGCTTAGGAAAACGACTCAAAATATAAATCGAATTTTTTGTCAAGAAAAGGTGGATCATTGGTAAATAAGGAGGAGGCATTACTTTCCCAAGAGCCTATATCAATCGGATTGTCCTCAGATGAAGAAGACGAGGTGAGTTTTGGCATGTGGCGCCACAACTGCTGGGGTTAATTTTAGCGCCCCGCGAAAGATTGCTGATTTGACGCCGTTTCCATTGCCCCATTGTTTTTCTATATATGCTTCTGTAAATGTCCGAAATATGGTTAGTGTCGATATTCACGGTGAATGTCTGACTTCTTTTTTCTCTGCTTGGATGCAATTAGCTTTGCGAATCAGCTTTTTCAATCTTATGCAAGCTTTGATGGTAAAAGTTAAAGTTAGGTTAGGTTAAATTAGGTTATAAATCTCAGAAATGGGTTAAAGACCTAACCTAACCTGTCACCATCAAACCTTGCATAAAAAAACTGAAAAAGTTAACTGGCAACGCTGACTAAATCCAAGGAGAAAATACGTTATTTCGGACATTCACCGGTGAAAGTCGACATTCACGGTAACATATACACGCTTTGTATAGTTGACGATCTGAAATAAGACTACCTAACTTGGATAGCCGCAATCGACCCATATACGGTCTTGTCTCGAAATGTGGTGCACTGAAGTTTTATGTCTTCGCTCCATTCTTTTTAAGGTGTTCCAACTCGAATTGTGGCTAAAAGAGGAGATACAGAAGCAGTGATTTTTAAATCAAAGGTGTCCCCGCTAATGGACGTACATAATCGATTAAATAATATGTGAATATCTCTCTGTATCTCTCTGATACAGAGAGATATCAAGATGATCCTAACAAGGCAAAAAAAAAAAAAACATTTTGACTTTTGCACCTTAACAGGCAGATAATAAGCAAGTCGAAATTGTAAACTTAAGTGATCGCTTGTGAGGATATCGCTTGAAACCTTAACAATGGTACCCCACAACTGTGGGACGTCCTTTAGGACGCAACCCAGATCGGAAGTGGAACCCAAATTCTGCACATAGGAAAACGAATTAAATTCTGGTGGTCGAATAACACAACTAGGAAGGGACAAAAGCAACAGTTGAGCAAGTGCTACAGTCTCTTTTTTAAGATCCGTATTGAAATCACCATTAATAAACATTGACCGATTTGCAGACCGAACCTAATGAATCGACTTGGAAAGTGAAGCACAAACTGCAGCATATTTACGACAAGAGATTGCATTTTTGTAGTTCGTTGGCATATACATACACATCAAAACAAAAGAATCAAAATAAACTGAAATATATAAATCGGAAGATTCAAGAAAAGCACAAGAAAAATTCTGATTTACTGCAATCTCTAGACCACCAGAAAGACGACCAGCGTTAGTTCGGCGGGCTAAAAAAGAACACATGGTTACGCGGGAGCTTTAGCTATGAAACAGTATTAGGACTCAGAAGGTTTTCAGCAATGCACCCAATTTTATAACTACTAAAAAGCCTCTCGAGAGTTCCAAGCTTCTCACAACTACCGTAAATATTTTGATTACCTAATGACGTGAATGGTGTAAATACAAGCACGACCTAGAAATTACACACTGGCAGACGATTTGAATCTTTTTGAGGCCGCTTGAGCAGGAAGCTGCTTCTTAAGCTGGGACACACGAAACTATTGCTACGATAATTCCATTCGTAATAACCGCAATTAACAATTTGAGAGCAACAAGCTTGATCCTTGTTAGTGTAATAACCTACACATTTCTTATATTCAACAGAGTTCTTACAGTCTTTTGCGATCACCACCTAGAAATTACACACTGGCAAACGATTTGAATCTTTTTGAGGCCACTTGAGCAGAGAGGTGCTTCTTAAGCTTGGACACACGAAACTATTTCTACGATGATTCCATTTGCAATAACTGCACTTAAAAATTTGAGATCAACAAGCATGGTCCTTTTTATTGTAATCACCTACACATTTCGTACATTCAACAGGGCTCTTACAGTCTTTTGCGAGCACCACCTAGAAATTACGCACTGGCAGACGATAAGAATCTTTTGAGGCCGCTGAGTAGGGAGGTGCTTCTTAAGCTTGGACACACGAAGCTATTGTTATGATGATTCCATTCGTAGTAACAGCACTTAACAATTTGAGATTAACAAGCTTGGTCCTTGTTAGTGTAATCACCTACACATTTCTTGCATTCCACAGGGTTCTTACAGTCTTTTGCGAGACCACCTAGAAATTAAACACTGACCGACGATTTGAATCTTTTTGAGGCCGCTTGAGCAGGGAGGTACTTCTTAAGCTTGGACACGCGAAGCTATTTCTACGATGATTCCATTCGTAATAACCGCACTAAACAATTTGAGAGTAACAAGCTTGGTCCTTGTTAGTGTAATCACCTACACATTTCTTACATCCAACAGGGTTCTTAGAGTCTTTTACAAGATGGCTGTATCCTTGGCAATTAAGCTACTGCTTAGGATTTTCAATTGGCCAAGTCACTCAAAACAGTCGGCATTCAATCTTGATCCTGAACTTGAATGTGAGATCAAGCCCTTCTTTAGCTTTAAAACTCAGCTGCACGATTCTAGAGCTCTCATATTTCTTCACACTTACGATGCTATTAACAAGCCCTGGAATCTGGGAAACATCACAATCTGCATCCATCTTCATAACACTAGTATGTTTAGTTTTAATAACTCTGGCACTAATTTTTAAGGTGATGAGAATGGTTGCAATTGTTGCAGCAACCAACCTCTCATCAATCAAATAAATGACTATCCCATTTTTATGACTAACTATGTCCTGCACTTTATTCGTGCAGTCAGTTTTCTGCACAAATTGACGCTAATTATTCATATTATGCACGTTAATATCTGCAGAAATATTTGTTAACACGACAGGGATTGTGAGTAGCTGACGTGGCGGCACTAACTGCCAGACAGTGTTGAGGCTGGAGCTGGTGGAAATATTTCTTGCTTTTTCACTAAGAATTTGACGCAGTTAAGGCTTTGTTAATTATCAAGGTAAATCAATATACACTGTTTTCAACCGGGCTATAAAAACGACGTATCTGCATTGTCGTGGCAACCGCTGGGTACCAAGTTGAAACTTTCGGAGTGTCCCGAGGGGGAAGGGCAAGTGGACCTCAAAATTTTGGCGTGGGGAAGGGACAGAGTTAAACAAAAAAGACACCAAGTACATGCAGGTCATCGAGATAGGGTATCTGCCATTTCTAGGAAACGGCTTGGGAATGAAGTTGAAACTTTCAAGTATTTCTGGGGAAAGGATGGGGGTAGAATGGGGCAAGATAATTTAGAATTGTGTTGTGGGGTATAGGGGAGAGCGAGACCATTTTTTTCTCTGATCCAAAGAACGCTCTTGCACTATAAGCTCCTATGGAATTTACAATCTTTGTACTGCTAGGTAGCAAGGTAAACCAAAAGACACTATGAGTTGCCAGGCAATCAACATGGCGTATCCGCAATATCTCAGGATTGGCTTTGGGTTTCCAAATGAAACATTGAGCTATGAGTTGGGAGAAAAACTAAACGTAAGTTAAAAAAAGACCGTGCATTCGCGTTATTATATTGCAATGCCTACAATATTTCAGAAACGGCTTTGGAGATGCAGCTAAAACTTTCAGGTAGTGTAAAAGAAGGAAGAGGAAGGAAGGGAAATTCAAATTTTGTGTTAGGGTAAATGCTAAATATTTTTCATCTCCTGTCAATCTAAACCTTTTTTAAATTATAAGCTACTACAGGAATTTGAATCTACTCGCAGTTAAGAAGTGAGGTAAATCTGAAGAAACTATGGTTTGCCAGATTATCAAAATAGCGTCTTTGTACTGTCTTAGGAGCGACTTAGGAGATGAAATTGAAATTTTTAATTTTGTTTTTGTTTAGACCTCAAATTGCCATTTGGGGGAATGGCAGAGAAGAACTAACAAACTTGTCTCAAGTCTGCATAACATTTTCGGCACTTTAATCTCTGTGGAAGTAGAATCTATTCATAACGCAGAATAGCATTAATGTAAACCCAAAAACACTATTTTTACCCTGGTTAACAAAATATGGTAAAAAAATACAACATCTCAAGAATGGCTTGGCAGATCGAATGGGAATTTTCAGGAGGTGTTATGGGGTCTTTTGAATCTCAACCTTGGACTTGGGAGAGAGGGCAGAGGCTAATCTAAACACTTTATGTGCATTGAAGCTATCAAACTAGCTTACCTGGAAGATCTCGAGTGCAGCCATGGGGATATAATTCACCATTTCATAAAGTTTCTTTAAAAAAAGGGGGGGAGGGAGCAAGTTGGCGACAAATCTTTTCGTCAACTGTTTGAAATTTTCAATCTGTAAATGAATACCCACTTGGTATTCAACCTGTTTGAAATTTTTGGCACTATGAGCCCCTGTTTGGCTAGAATTAATTCCCGGTGAAGTAGCGACGTAGAACGGAAGCAAGCGTGTACACTTACCTGTCCCTTAGGCTTGGAAAGGGTGAGGAGCGCAAGTAAGTCTCTAATTTTGACTTGGGGGAGGGGCAATGGTACATCAAAAGTAAATATGTGTCCAGGTTATTATAATGGCATATCTCTGCCATCTTCGGAACGACACGTGGGGATTGAGCTGAAACTTTCGGAGTGTCGGGCGGAAGAAGGCGAAAAAAGCATTCATTTTTGTGTGTAGAGGGAGAAGATGTGGGGGCAAACAAAATGCATGTCTTTTATCTGTGTAAAAGCTGCCGAACTATTATCCCAAATGGAATTTTATTTTTTTCGCAGTAAAGTAGTGAGGTAAATCAGAACAGTGGCCAGGAAAGTAGGCTATGAAAGTAGCGTATCTTTTATGTTTCGAGAACGACTAGAGGGATGAAAATAAAACCTTCGGGTTAGGATTTTGCTGGGTAAGGGAACTCAAAATAGTATATTCGGGGAAAGAGAAGAGAGCGCAAAAATGTTTTTGTCTCCTGTTGGTTCGTCCAAGAAAGGACCGAAAGTTTCCTTGACAGCTTGAATCTATGTCCGTAAGCTATTGGGTCACTTTAAAAGGATGTTCATCAGTTTCTTGGCAAGATGAACTCCTTTGCAAAAAGAAAAAAAAAATATTTTGGCTGCATTGGCTTGTGACACCCAAAGATGGATAAAATATTTTGTTCATCTCTGATAAGATTGTATCTTACAAGGCATTTTCGCTGGGCTAGGTAGATCTGAATGAAAATAAGATTGTCTTTAAGATTGGTTGTATCTACCTGTAAGACCTGAAACTTGGCCAAGATTGTCTTAGATTAGTAGGACATATAGATACAGATAAGGGAACCTCAATAACAACAAAAACATTGCCTAGAAGCCATGAAAACCAAGGCTACTTGGAAAAAAAACTGTTCTATCGAATCGGCCCAAATTTGTTTTGTCCCAACTAAGACAAAGTTGAGGAAACAAATTTGGATGTGTTGGTCCATTACGCCCTTTTTTTTCTTTATCCAGTTGAACATATAATTCCTTTTGTTTAACTACCTTGACATGCACTTATTTCAACAAAAAACAATTACAATCAAATATGACATAAAAAGAACCCTTTAAATTAAATTGGTGGATTTAAATAAGTGTTTATCATAGGGTGGTTATGGGTCGGGATGGCTTCAGTCTTATAGAATACAAAAATATACTCTTTTCCACCCACACATAATTTTACTAGTAAAACTATTATTGTAAGTATATTACACAAAAATACTCTTAATACTAAATCTTCAAATTCGGTTCAACATAGCGCGAGCGTTTGCTAGGTGTGGTGTTGAAAAAAAATGTCATTCTGAGAACCTGGATGCACATAATGTCTTTTTATTGAACTTAACACCCCTCTCGACATTCCATGGAATTTCAAACTTAATATCCCAGCCGTCCTTGGGATATCTATATATATGTTTTTTTGACATTCTAGATGCAAACAGTGTCTTTTGATTTATTTCAGATTCCCTCAACATTCCCTGAAACTTTTGACTTAATGCCCTTACCATTCCTGAGGTATTGCACACACCATTTTATAACCTGGATGCACATAGCATCTTTTGATTTTGTTCAGCATCCCCATCAACATTCCCTGAAACATTTAACTAAATACAGTTCCCCGTCCCTGGAACACTGCAGATACACCCTTTTGACAACGGGGATGCACAAAGTGTCCTTTGATCACGTTCAAACCCCATCATTAACTTCTGGAAGTTTTAGCTCAATAACCTTAAGAGTTCCAGAATTATGGCAGACACGCCATTTTGACTGTCTAAGTGCGTATGTCGTTTGATTTAGTTCAAGATCCCAATCGAAATCTCTTGAAAGTTTCAACTTATTAATCCTAGTCATTTCTCAAATATTACAACTACGCATTTGTGTAACCAAGGATGCATATTGAACATCCCCCTCCACATTCTCTAAACGTTCCAACTTATACAACTCCCTAACTGTTCTTGAAATCCTGAAGAAAAGCTGTTTTGACAACCTGAATGAATATTGTGTCTTTCGACTCAGTTTAACGTTCTCTTTAGCATTAAATTTCAAATTTATCCCCATTACCGTTCCTGAGATCGATATAGAGACACCCAGATACGCCCTTTGACAACCTAGATGCAATTAGTGTCTTTTGATTAAGTGCAACATTCCCCTTAACATTCTTTGAAAGTTTAAACTTAATACCCCTAGCAGTTTCTGAGACATTGCAGATTCACCTTTTAAGCACCTGGATGCACATAAAGTCTTTAGATTTAGTTCAAACATCCCCAGTAACATTCCCTGAAATTTCAACTTAACAACTTCAGTCATGCCTGATATATTGCAGATACGTCCTTTTTAACAACCTGGATGCGCCAAAACTCTTTTTTGATTTCGCTCAACAATAGTAGTAGCAGGTGTAGTAGTAACAGTAGTAGTAACAGCAGTAGTAGTAGTAGTGGCAGTAGTAGTAGCTCTGAAAGTTTCGACTTAATACCCTTATTCGTTCCAGTGACATTGCAGATACGTCCTTTTGATAGCCTGGATCCACATAGTGTCTATTGCTTTAGTTCAAAATGCCCCTTAACATTCCCTAAAATTTCACCTTAATATCATTAGCCTTGTCGGACCCACCTAGTTGTTTGCCCTCCGATCACTTTTGAACATCCCCCTCAAAAAGCTCAGAAAGTTTAAACCAAAATCCCTCAGCCGTTCCTGAGATACTGGTGATATGCCCTTTTGATGACCAGCATGCATACAGCTTGCTTTGATTTTGTTCAACATCCCCTGCAACATTTCCTGAAAGTTTCATCTTAATACCTTAAGCCTTTTTTTAAACCCAGGACCAAATGTGGCACTCCCTTTCTTAATAATGAATCCTACATGCAAGCAATGGGCAAATTGCATAATTCACAACCCATGCCCTGGGGAGCTCTGGAGATCTTGTTATCCCTGGAGGTATAGTTATTAGATCTTTCAATTATTCTTAACAATATGGCCCTCTAAAATTTTTCATAAGTACTTAGGGGAGCCTTTGCCCAAGGTGCTGTGGGGGACCATGTGATCCCAAGAGCCACGGTTAAATAACATCATGGCTATCCCTAAAATTTGATGAGATGTCTTTGAGGAGAGAGCAGCCAAAAAAGCGTGGGGGCTGGTTGCCCTCCTGTCACTTTTTACTCTTACGGGGAAGTAAAACTTTCTATTTCTAATCTAGTGAGCCCTCTCCCGAGTTTCTATGACCACCCCTTCCGTATGAAGAAGCTCTGGAAAAAAACAGTTCGTGGGAAAAAACAGTTCGGCTCCATGGTAACCGAAACTCTAAAAAACGGAATTTTGATACCAATAGATAAATCAAAAGAATCAGATTTTAATGCTGATTCAAATATATAAGTTTCATCAAGTTTAGTCTTACCCATCAAAAGTTACGCGCCTGAGAAAATTTGGCTGATTTTAGAAAAAAGGGGGAAAGACCCCTAAAAGAAATAGAACCTTAATGAAAACCACACCTTCATGTTCAGCGTATCAGAGAACCCTACTGTAGAGATTTCAAGCACCTATATACAAAAATGTGGATTTTTGCATTTTTTGCCAGAAGAAAGATCACAGATGCGTGTTTATTTGTTTTTTTTTGTTTTTTTTTTTGCTTTTTTGTTTTTTTTTCCCCAGGGGTGATCGTATTGACCCAGTGGTCCTAGAATATCGTGGGAGGCTCATTGGAACGGAAATTAAAAGTTCTAGTGCCCTTTTTAAGTGACCAAAAAAAATGGAGGGCAACTAAGCCCCCTCCCACGCTCACTTTTTTCCCAAAGTAACCCGATCAAAATGTTGAGATGGCCATTTTGTTGAGCATGGTCGAAAATATGATCACAATGTCTTTTAGGATGACTTAATCCCCCGAAGTCCACGGGGGGAGGGCTGAAAGTTATGAACTTTACCCAAGGTTAACATACAGTATTGGTTATTGGGAAGTTTACAGACGTTTTCAGGTGGGATTTTTCTGGTAGGTGGGTCGGAGTAGTAAGGCTTCTATATATTAAAAATATACATTCAGATATACGCCTAAGGCATAGATATGTGTGTAAGTTTTCAACGAATTGTACGGTTACCAGGGTCATTAGCAAAGAGGTAACATTTCTATAGATGGTATAGTAATTTGAAATATCATATGGAATTTGCTTGAAGGTATATACTTTGCGTACGTGCCCATACCAAACAGGTTGGTTATAATCTGTTCTGCTTCAAGTTTTTTCTGGCACAATTAACTGAATTTCTATTTCATCACATACAAGTTTTTTTTTTTTAGGTTACATCCGTGTTGGAAAAAACCGGTGGATCTTTTTTAGAAGCTAATTATTTTTTGTATATATTCAAGTTTCAAATTGGATACCTCAACAGTTTGGAATAGTTTATTGAACATAGCACAACTGACATTTTTTTGTAATTACATAGAAAAATGGATAATTCAACGCAATTTCAGGTGAGTAAAATTAGTTAAGGAAGTTAAGGAAGAAATTCTTTCCTTATTCTTTCCTTGTGGTTACCTCTTATAAAAATATATTAATTGTTACAAAAGCTTCCTTTTTATCAAGATCAGTGGCTTTTTTTTTTTAGGAATGTTTTTGAAAATACTTCCAGGCCAGTCTGCATTTACGGTGTGATTTTTTTTATCAAGATCAGTGCCCTTTTTAGGGATGTTTTTGAAAAAAAGTGCTTAGCTTTCGATCGGTAAATTGGGATTAGAATAAAATGTTGATTCTTTTAATGTATTAATTGTTACAAAAGCTTCCTTTTATTACAGTGTGGAGCAGTTTATTAAAAGGCCTTCCATTATTACAGGAGGGGGGGGGAGGAGCAGTTTATAAAAGGTCCTCCATCCCACTATCAAAACCCCTGATTTTGAAATCAAGATGTCTAACATAAACTGAATTATTTTCCAAAAACCCAAAATGCATTTTTGCTACATGCTAAATTTTAATTGTTACAAAAGCTTCCTTTTTATTACAGTGTGGAGCAGTTTATTAAAGGCCTTCCATTATTACAGGAGGGGAGGGAGGAGCAGTTTATAAAAGGTCCTCCATCCCACTATCAAAACCCTGATTTTGAAATCAAGATGTCTAACATAAAGTGAATTATTTTCCAAAAAACCCAAAATGCATTTTTGCTACATGCTAAATTTTTTTGTCTTTTTTTTTTAAAGGAAGAAGAGACGTGCAATAATCCTCCTTCCGAGAAGAAAGCTAGATATGGCGACCCTTCATTAATACAGACTACAAGGGCATCTGTCATCAAATTCGCTAGAAAAGTTACACACGATCATGCATCAAGCACTCAACTTATAGTGACAGAACCCTCTGACTCCTGCGTTGGCTCCATGGCAAAACCCCCCTCAAGTATTACAAAGGAGTTCAGATATAGAAGTCCAGTTAGAATTTGTAAGTATATACATAATTTTTTTGTTTCTATCCCTATTTTCAAAAATAAGGTAAATTTTCTCAGACGCATAGCTTTTTTAAAAAACTTAAAATTTGTTTCTAAAAAAACTATTTCATTTTCTTTCATTAACCAAATTAGCTGGTATATGTATAAAGGAATGATTTTCATGCATTTCTATAACGAAAAAAAAAACCTTACCTCGTAACTTCTATCCAAGATGCGTTCTAATGCAAAAAATCCCAATATTCCTTTTAGACAAACTAGCTATATAAAAAAAAAAATAATTCACTATTTCACAGTTGGCAATCATTCTTAAACTGCTATATGTTTTTGCACTAAGCTCTCGCGCGCATCCGGGCTCTTATCAAAATGTCCCATCAGCACACCTGAATTTTAAATCCGCCCGACAGGTATAATTTGAATTCTAAGTAGGGTCGCATGCAAAGTGGTCTTTAAATAGCAAGATCTATATCTTCAATAAGCAATTTACACAGGGAAAAAGGTTTTTTTGATAATTTCCAAATATGTCTTCGCGGTAATGTTAAGAAACATTATTTGGGTGAAGGCGTTTTTGATCATTTCATTGAAACACTTAGATGTTTTCGAGAAAGAATTTGAGGTTGTTCTATTTGAACAATGCTGTGAAGTCCAATACCCCACCTCCCTAACTCGAAAGGGTATCGATCCTCCTACATCGAAGGAAGCTCCCGGTTCCCAAGGGTCCTCCCCGGGAGAGGGGGAGGGGAGGGAGGGTTCTAAAAAAAGGACCATCCAACATTTTTAATTGCACTTAATTGTTGATATGGATGGAGAAAAGAGTTCTTTCTCTCTCTTACAAGCATTTATTTAGCCCAGGTCAACTTCAAACAAATCCGTTGGCAAAAGACACAGGAAAATACGGATTATTGAGAAGGTAGCATCATCAACCACCGACATATGAGGTTTATACTTTTAAAAAATACAAAGTTCAATATTCGAAACTAGCTTAAGCAGGAGCTTAGGATAGTAGTGGTGACAATTTAGATATAAGGAGCAATTGCCCCCCTATTTTTGAAAAAAATACCTTTTTGTGGTATTTATATTTTTTAAAAAATACAAAGTTCAATATTCGAACCTATCTTGTCAAATTTCATTGACACTTATAATGAAGAGGCTCAAACAATCGAATTGGACTCATATTTTTGCATTTTTGTTTTAAAAAAAAAAAAAAAAAAATTTGGATATAAAACCATTAATTTTTTCTATGAATAAGACTACATTTTCCTGACTAAAAAAAAAAAAAATATATATATATATATTTTTTAACATGTTCAGTTGACATTATGAAAGACATAAGGCAATGTAACTTTTTTTCTTCTTCTTTTAATTGTTTAGGTGATGGTGATGCTAGTATGACAATGACTATGAGAAATTGACAAAGTTTATTAACTATAAAAAATTTTACATAAAAAATAAAACTTTTTTTTTCTACAGATTAAAAATATAGCACCACCAGCGACACCATTGAGCGATGAAGCAACTATATTTACAGGACCAATTCTCTCACCACCAGCAGGGTTCAGGGATGAAGCTACACTGGTCCTAGAGAATATGGAGTGGGAAAGTGGCTTCCTTAACGATGTTTTTGGGGAAATGGCCAGCCTGGATGACTTAAGCTGTGATATTGACATGTTTGAGGATCCGGTGTGGACAGATAGTTTCATACGTGAATATTTAGATGATGATGTTACAAGTAAATCTGAACCGGGTCCTCATAACGAAATTCCATCAGAGGACAATACAGGCTGGCTCGACCAATTGTCTCCAAAACACATTGGAATATGTGCTAGGGGACCTCATGCCACATCCCTCCAATATGATTGAACAGACTGGGGGTGGTGTTATTGACAATTCTCTGTCACCCGCCACCACTCCACTTAATGCTATAGATAGAAGTAGTACTAATACAACAGCAACAGTATCCCCTCTTCCGGATTTTTTTCTCTCCAACTCTGCCTTGCATCACACATTGGTCTACAGCGCCAAATTCGGTGACCCTTTCAACTCTCTAGTGTCGGGGGATATAATAACAGATCCCCTGGCCATTACACATTCATATACTGATAAGATTCGAGCCATTCTTGAACAACAAATGGGGGTGTGGGGAGTGGGGGTCAGTTTAAAAGCATCAATAGCACTAAAAATATTTTTTTTAAATGAAAGTGCGGGTGAGATGTATTCGAAATACTTGCACACAGAGATGTTGGCAATACACCCGCATTTATCAAATTATGGGGAGGTTTTTCTAAATTGGGGTAATAGTATTCAAAGTAAGTGGGAAAATTATAACGAGGGGGTAGTGGATCTGTGGTTTTATTTATAGAAAGTTTAAATGTTAACATTTGTAGGTTTAAAAAGGATTTTATTGTAAGAGGTGGGCATGGGGAGAGGGCAATTGAATTAAAATATCATTCAGATTTAGAGGGGTCTAGGGGGATACAACGAATCTGTTTCGATACGAGGCTGCAGTGTTTCAAGTATGCGTTTTTAATTGCGGCATACAGACCCTCTGCGCAATGATGCCACTAGGAAAAAGTTGGATAAAATGGCAGTTAATGGTAGGGAGGGTTCAAAGTTCCCCAAAGTAGATTTTAATTGTTTAAATGGTCAATATCCCGTGACACTAAAAGGAATAGATATTTTTGAGCGGGCTAATGCACATTTAAAGATTGGTGTCACGGTGTTACAGTATGAAACAGAATTTGAAGAGGGTCAGCGTTCCGATAAGAAGGGTGTATTATTTCCAGTGCGGGCTCCTTCAATTGAATCAGTAGAATATTGGGTATGGCTTCTATACACCCCACCCACAGACTCCGATTCAATTGGTCATTTCAATCCGATTACGGATATTAGTAGGGTTCTAAGTGAGGGTAAAAAATGTGGTGGTGTACGTTATTACTGTCCAACATGTCTCTCAAGATTTTGGACTGATTTTAAAGTTAAAGCATCACATGAAACACTGTAAACGTCATGGATACCAGGCTGTGGAGACGGTAAGCGGAGATAGAGCGATCTTACGTTTTAAAAATTTTCAAAACACGCTCCTGCAGAGCAATAAGATCGCTTTGGACTGCGAGGCTAAGCTGACAGACGTGTGTGATCCGTCAAATTCAAATCATGTTAAAATACATGAAGCCATAGGGGTCTCTTACGCTCACGCGCAAACTCAACGAGATTCCAATAATACCATGCAAGTGCTGGACGGTAGTTGAGATGTTGAGTGACGGTGAAGACTGCATGCGCTCGGCATTGGTCAGTCTAGTCAAAACAGCGAACGCTGCAATTTCGCGCCTTCGTTATACAAACTATCCTATGGTCCTATCACCAGATGACATAGTGGCCATTAAAAATCGTAAAATGTGTTTGGGTTTGCAAGGGAGAATTTGATGATGGTGTTGGGAATGGGGGGAGGAGGAAGGTGATCGACCATGATCATTTGTGGCAGGAAATTACATCGGGAGGGAGTAACTTTAGAGGGGTAGCACACCAGTCATGCAATTTAAACGTTAGACAACAATATTTCGTACCTGTTTTTATACACAATTCCAATTATGACTTAAAGTTTGTTCTTCCGGCGTTGGCCCGCATGTGCCAAGGGAGGAGTTGTAGATGACGCATGGATAGATGGTTCTTTTTTCATATAATATCATACCCAAATCATCGGAGAAGCTACTGCTGCTAGAATTCATGTGGAAAACAGTTGACAAGGGTAACACGTGCCTGAATAAAATCCGTTTTTTAGACTCTTTCAGCTTCTTCCCCAAATCTTTAAGTCAATTGATTCAGGTGCAGAAAAGTGACAATTTTGATAGCTTCCCCCTCCTCAAACAGCGCTTTCCCGATGATGAAATGTATGATTTATTAACGTGTAAGGGTATATATCCATATGATTATTACAACTCTGGCTCGAGGCTAGATGAGGTGTCACTACCGCCCATTGAAGCTTTTTACAATTCTCTTACTGAGAGTGAGTGCACCACTAGCGACTACGAATTTGCTAAGAGGGTTTGGGCAAAGGGCGGATGTAAAAATGGGTGGGATTATTGTAAACTTTACTTGGCCAGTGACGTACTCACTCTTCTCTGATATTGTGTGCAAAATACGGATAAAATCTATGGGGAATTTGGGTTGGATTTAGGTTATTATTTTTTCCACTCCCCATTTGGTGATGGACTTGATACTTAAAATCAGCAAGAAGAAATAGGTCTGATCGCCGATGTGATCAGCATCTGTTTGTAGAGAGATCAATGAGGGGTGGGTATGTTTTTTCACGGGGATCGTATCATGAAAACTGATCCGAGTGGACAGCACACCGATGAAAAGTCGGACGCAGTTTTTTTTGGATATGAATTCTCTTTACCCATCGGCAATGTCTCACTACTGTTTGCCGTGTGGCAATTATAAATGGCTTGACAATCCCTGTGCTTCGAATTTCCCCGACATTGCCAGTGTTGAGGAGAATGGGGCACAGGGATGGTTTTTTGAAATTGACGGTGAAATACCCATGGAAATCCATGACTCGGTAAAAGACTTGTTTTTTCCGTGCATAAATAGACCGGTGGGTAGGGACTCTCTGAGCCCCTACAATTTATCTTTAGTAGAGGATGGGAGTATGCACTGGGTACCTTCAAAACAAAAACTAATTGCCGATCTCAACCCGAAACAGAATATCGTTGTTCATCACGTGCTATTGAAATGGATGGTGTCCAATGGTTTCAAGGTCACAAAGATTCATAGAGCCCTCCAATTTGATCAAAAGCCTTACATGAAAACGTTTATTGACACCTTTGTCAGTAAGCGTTCACAAGCGAAAAACGAAAGTTGAAAAAAGAAGTCTATAAACTCATTTTGAACTCAGCTTTCGGTAAAATGTGCGAGAGCGTACGACACAGAAGTCGATGTGACATTGTAACCAACCCCAAAGATTGTGCTCGAATCATATGCGGATCCAAACTTCACATCGTTCACAATCATAGACTCCAATATGGTTCTCCTACACATCGCAAGAAAAGAAACATTGTATTAAATAAAAATATTGCAGGCGGAAGTGCAATAACTGAAATATCCAAGAAACTCATGTTGTCATTTTATTATAATGTATGCAAGGTACAGTGGCCGATTGAGGGACAAGTTCAAGTGTAAACTACGGGGACACTGATTCACTCCTGTTAAAAGTCAAAACTGAAAATCTATTGAATGATTTTGGAAAATGGCGAGTACATTAGCTCACGAATGGACTACACTAATTGGGACGAAATCCCTCTACCCAGAGCTAGTGAAACGCCAGGCCCCAAATCAATTGTTAATGTTAAAATCTGAAACGGGTAGCGATCTGATATCCAGTGGTGTGTTTCCTGGACCGAAGGTATACTGTGTGGAAACGCACGGCAAGGATATCAAACAAGTTTGCAAGGGGGTACCTACACACTTTTTGTAAAAAATAATTTCGTCTGACTGAGTGTGTATAGCAAAAGAAACTGTGTGGAAACGTAGTTTAGTGCCAAGGGCGAAAGTCATGGCGATTCGCTCTTTACAATTTAAAAACTACACAGTTAGAGTTGAGAAAAACGCCATGTCTGCCATATCGGACAAAGTCTATGTACTTGAGGATGGTGTGAAGGTATTGCCACACGGTCATTATTTAATTTCAGACCGAGTTGAATGTACAGAGTACAGAAAACAACTCGGTCTAAAAAAAATTAACTTAAATTCACTAAAAAAAGTATTAAATTGGGTGGGAGGGTTTTTTTTTTTTTTTTTTGGGTAATTAGGTTTTTTTTTTTATTCTTTTTTTTTTTTCTATCACAATCAATTTTCAATGTGTGTGTGTTTGCAAGGCAGATCAATTTCCAGTATTTAATGCCGACCCCGGCCCGGGCCCGCCGCAGCGGGCCCCCCGGCGCCCGGCGCTTCCCGCCCCGGCCGCCGCAGCGGCCGCCCCCCGGGGGGAGGGGGGACCCCAAAATTTAAAATGTTGTAAATAAAAGTGTATGATATTTCAAGTGCACATTAGTCCAATAAATGTTGTATTTTTTTTTATAATAAAATAAACAGAAAAAAAAAAAGTGTATTTATTTAAGTGTTTGTTTTTGTTTTCTAGTGGTTATGTAAATGTTGTATTTTTTTTTTATTATAAATAAATTTAAAAAAAAGTGTATTTTTTTTTCTATTCATGTTTAATGTGCCTTTTTCAATGTAGTATATTTTTTAAAGTATTGTCACCTTTTTATGTATATAATAAAAGAAAATATTATTCTTTATTCTTCTTCTTCTTCTCGTTATTATTCTTGAACGGAGTAGTAGTAATAGGGAAATTATTTAGTCATTAGACGGCCATAGTCCTACAGTTAGTTGTCCAGGTGAACTGTTGAGGGGAACATGTATCAATTTAAAACACCATTCAGATCGTTTCTGTGTGGGACCGTCATGTCGGGCAAAACAACACTCTTAACTAAAATAATTAAAAATTGTGATAAAATGTTTGTGGAAAAGCCGAAAAAAAAATCTACTATTGCTATAGTATTTGGCAGGAGTCATATGATGAAATAAAAGCGATTGCCACCACCATGGGGTTGGTGCAGATACAATTCATACAGGGACTTGATGTTTTCAGCATTATTGAACAAAACTCTTGGTTGATCATTGACGATCTGGCTGAATCTATTGAACAATGGTCCCAGGAAATGCTACAACTGTTCACTGTTCGCTCTCATCACGAACAGATTTCCGTTACTCTGGTTCTACACAATCTCTTTCATCAGAGCAAGTGTATGCGAACACTTGCATTGAACTGCACCTACTATATCATCTACAGAGTTGTTCGTGATTCTAGCTCGCTAATAACTCTCAATAAAAACAAATCTATCCGGGAGCCCCCAAATTTCTGCTCTCAGCATACAATCAGGCAACTAATAAACCCTACGGCTACATCCTATTGGATCTTAATCAAAATACACCCGAGGATCTACGTGTAGTCACAGATATTTTTGACAATGAAATTACAGTATATCTCCCCGTGAACACTAAAAAGACCTATTAGTTGCTATCATGACACTGAAGAAACTACATGAAAATAGACATTTGTTTTCAGTTCTAAGCACTTTCAAAACCTCCGCTTAGGAAAGCAATACTCAAAACACGGTATTGACAACGATTTCATTAATCTAATATCCGAACTTTGTTTAAATTTGATCGAGGGTAATGTTCAAGTGCCAGAAGTAGTTAAGCAACAGGCAAAGAAACATCGTTCCATTGTACGTACATTAGCATCTAAAAAGAAAGGAAAGAATTTCAAAAGGAAACGACTTCTTCAGCGGCGGGCGGTAGCTTTTTTCACACTTTTACTGCAATAATTGCAGGGACTTGTAAACAGTTTTCTCTAAAAGAGAGAGAGAGAATGGCAAAACCCTATAAATTGACTCCAATAGAACTCGCTCTCTCACCCGTCGAACACTTTGAGAACAATCTGAGTAAATTCCTTGACAATGAAAATATTGAGGATGATAAAAAAACTGCTTTTACTTCAGATGCACTTCGTCGAGTGGACAAACACAAGTCCTATCGCTCGAAGCCCACTGCTGCTGTTGCTGCTGACCCCAAGAAAGAATCATCTCCTCGGCATTCTGCTGCTGCTGATGGAACACCAATTGAAGAAGGAGGAATTGGATTCGATTGTATTGAAAATTGGAAATCTAATGCCCCACTCATATCGTGAACAAAGTAAACGACTCCTAGCCTATCTCTTGGAAAGTGATCACATTCAAGTTGAGAGCAATGGAACGAGGGATATAATTCAGGGCAAGAGCTATAATCTACTTGATTTAATCTATGATATGGTTACAAATCGTAAAGGACTATTATCATTTGACACTCATCTATACAACTTTAAATACATTAAACTTCCCCAAAAGTCTTATTGGCAATAGACAAATTCTAAAAAAATTAAATGAACATGCATCATCGTCATCATCATCATCAACAACAACATTGACACCATTAAAAAATGAACTTGAAGAAGAAGATTTTAAATCAATTTTGGAAAATACTAGCACACCGCTGATAGCTAGACAAAAGCGAAGACGTATCAGGTCATCATCACCACCATCACCACCACCAACAGCCAGTATACAAAAGGGTAGCGGACGTTACACAACGTGTTTACGTTCAAAATGGTTGAAGTTCTGAAAGGTGTTTATGAAAATATTGGTGAGGTGGGGAGTTTAAGTTCCCCCACAAACTCTTTCCAAAGTCACTGGTGTTCCCCCTAAAAATGTACAGACTATCTACAGAATGAATCAAGTTACACTCTGCATAGAAATCATAGACTTCGTGCCAATCAATATCGAAAAACTAAAGCCTTTTACCCATTGCATATAATGCAAGCAGATCTCCTGACTCTAGATGAGCTTCAACGGCGTCACAATACACCGTACAAGTACATTCTACTTGCAATCAGTGTTTATAGTCGTTATGCATATGCAATTCCATTGCGATCAAAGAGAGGTGTTGAAGTTGCTCAGGCCATTGAAAGTATTCTCCACAGGATTCATATAAAAAAATTCAAACGGATCGCGGTAGTGAATTTGTTAATCCTCATGTTGCAAAAGTACTAGAAAAATATAGTACACTGCTCTATCATAGTCACAGTCCTATAAAGGCTGCATTGGCCGAACGATTGATAAGAACTATTCGACTTTAATTTCAAGATATTGTACATTGAAAAATACATCGGCTTTTATTCATGATCTTGATAAAATCATGTTGATTTATAATCAACGACCTCATCGATCATTGTCCAACTCTACGCCAACGGAAGTTCATCATTCTGATCATGATACAATTGACACCTTTCTTAAACAATATTCCAATGAAACAAAAGTCAAGAAGAAGAAGAAGAAAAATAAATTCAATGTTGGTGATACGGTTCGAATTAATAGAACAACTAATGTTTTTTTGAAAGGGGAATTACTTGTGGTCCACAGAACTTTTTAAAGTGGCAAAAATCCTAGACACTAAACCCATAACTTATCGTTTGCGTGATACCAAAGATGAGGAGATTCTCGGCGGCTTTTATGACTATGAATTACAAAAAGTTAAAAATGCTAGTGAAATCTATCAAATTGAAAAGATATTAAAGACACGTACTCGCGGGGGTAAGAAACAGTTACTTGTTCGCTGGCTAGGATACAACTCTGATTTTGATTCTTGGATCGGTGTTGAAGATATTGACAATGCCCAATGATTTCTATGTAACTTTCATGTCCAACGTTTCCGATCCTCTCTACAATGACTTGAATACGACAAGTGATTTTTGGACAAAACTCTCCCCCGCCATCAATTTGACGGTGCATATGAAGTGGCTCTTGTCGACTGTATTCTCAAAAATACCTATGACATCCTGAGAAAGGATCGTAAATATGAAATAAAAATACGACCGTTTGAATTCGGTGATGAAGGTGCAATGGCAACTTTTGACTCTAATCAATACCCTATTGCTAACATCCCCTACAAGGGAATACAATAACATGCATGAACTGTGTCGAGTTATCAACAAAAAATTGCAAGTCGAAAAAAAGGTGGTTTCACTTTCATTACTCGACGGAACAAAGGAGAATTTATATTACCAATCCATATGAGAATGAAAGAATTTTCATCAATGAAAATTTACGTGAGGTTCTTGGTTTTAAAAAACGTATTATTAAGACAGAAAATTTCAGTGGTATTGACCATGTTATCTATGCAGACTATGCACCCATGCTTCTCCACGGACACTTGTATATTTCTCTTACGCTTCATTTGTGGAAAAAAAAAAAAAAAAAAAAAAAAAAAAAAAAACATCTCGGGTTGGTAATTCAAATGTTCCCCTCCTACGAGTTCTTGAACGAAAAACCAATCAAGAACATGTTCACCACTACACATATAAAGCATCTTCAGTATATTCCCGTAAACACTTCCTATTTGGAGCTCTGTCAGTTAACACTAAGAACTGAATTAGGTGATCCAATAGCAATTTCAAAAGGCTTAGCAGTGATTACATGTCATTTTCGACCCATTGTCAACGACAACGACGGTACAATAACCTAAAAAATGAACAATAGAAGAATTCCATTTGTCTGTCCCGATATTGACTGTTATGTTGGTGCTTTGAGTCCACGTCAAATAGGCAATGGATTGGACTACTACAAGGGGCGTACTACAATGTCTGGCTATGGTCTTGGTAGCTGGTTTGCTAGGCTATTTCGTTCTGCACTACCCCTTGCCAGAAAATATCTTGTACCTGCTGCATCAAATTTTGCTGCCCTCCACACTACAGACTGGGGGTCGGGCAAGAATTTCAAGGAGAGTGTTAAGGAAAATATTAGATCTTCAGCAAGAGCCGTTGGTGAACAATTAAAATCTCGACAAAATGGGGAGGGATTGAAAAGGATGCGTTCACGTCATTCACTCATCAGTCTCCACTCAGGCAGGAAGCAAAGGACATCAACAAGGACTTTGAGGAATAAAACAACGAAGTCCAATAAGCAACAGAAAGAAGAAGAAAAGAAAAAGATTGTTAGATCAAAGAAGGATTTCTTCTCTTAAGATGACTTATCTCCCCAGGAATCACAAGGAATCATATCCATCAATCAGTTCCTCATTGAATCTATTCAATGCTGAAAATGTTGATGTCAGTGTCAAGTATGGCTACTATGAACAATTTCACCCTCAACACCCCTCTCGGAAAATATACACTTTCAATATATTTTCCAATGAAGAACTATTTCATTGATTTGTCGTCAACATTTATTGATTTAAATGTTGTGGTGAAGAAAAAGTCAGATAATACAACTCCAAATGCCGGCGATGGTCTCTCCTATGAAAACTGTATTCTACACAACCTATTCAAACAAATTATGTATTTATTAATGGAACATTGGTGAGCACTAGCAATAATTTTATCCAACTATGCAAGCTACATACAATTTATGATGATGACGCCAAAGGCATACAAGGAGATGAGGACAATCGCTGGGCTATGAATATCGAACAGGTGTTGATACTGATGGTGAGTTGACTACTGCAGTGACCCAGGAGTATCATCTAGTTGGAAAATTAAATCATGAGATATTCAATATATCCCAATGGCTACCCCCCAATGTCAAGATTGACATAAAGTTGCAGATGGCCCCATCGAATTTCATTTGAGAAAAACACTTCCTGCAGCACCCGATGCAAATGTTATTATCACATCGGCAATTCTCCACGTCCGAAAACAACAAGTTATGAGCTCTGTTGCATTGGCAGTGGAAAAGCTAAGAGCCAATGGCAACAACATTAAACTTCTTGTCCCCCATACAATCACCAATCAACGTCACATTGCCACCGGTTCTCGTAGCTATAGCGATTCATCATTTATCAATGGAGAAATCCCATCAAAATTGGCTTTGGCCTTTGTGAAGAGTGGGAGTGCCGTTGGATCCTGGACTGAATCCCCCCATGATTTTAATTTTTTTCGGTCTATCTAGCCTTGTGTGCAAAGTGAATGGTATTCCACTGTACACTCTATCATTTTGACAAAAAATCCTATAGAACTCTGTACGAGTTGACCATGCAATCCCTAGATCATGACTCTCAACTATATGAAAATGGAATAACCGATTCAATGTTTTCAAAAAATCATGGGGTTATTGTTTTGGATTTGTCAGGCACACAGGATATGAGCATAGTACGAACAGGAATGTACGTTTAGAGTGTACATTTGCCAATGCTCTGACTGAGAGTATCACGCTAATATCACTGAGTCAATTTGAAACCTATTGGGAAATCACACCCGACGGCAGTGTTCTACTAGACCTAGCACCATGAACACAAACCAAATAATCAACGTATTTAGTATGGATCCATACATGTCCCATACAAGTCCCTATTGCATACCTTCGGACTTCATTGAAAAAATTCCAAGTGTTAACAATACCCTGATCATTGTTAATAGCAGTCCGTCGACCTTGAAGACCGGTCATGTGCTAAGCATCTTTCAAACAGCGAAGAATATTGAATTTTTTGATCCTCTTGGCCTATCGTATAAATTCTACGCTCCATACATCAGCAACTTTATTGAAAGCAGTGGGAAAACCATTATTCAAAATCAACGAAGAGTACAGGATTTAGCGACTAAGACATGTGGCTTTCATGCACTACTCTTTTTCATGTTCAGATGTCGTGGCTACACCTACAAGCAGTTTCTCGACATCTACGTTGACTTACCTCAATTGAACGACTTTCTAGTGGAGAATATACTTACAAGTGTATTTAATATTGATTTTAGTGCCCTAAGAATAATAAATGTTCTAAAGGATGTATGTGAAATTGTTTATTAATAAAAAAAAAAAATTATATACATGATAAAAACGACTTTTCTACTCTTTAGATTTCATCCACTACTAGGATTTTGTCGACAACAACTAGTGCAGGTAGATTATCTGAATTCACAGTGTACTGATCTTGATGTAGTGCAATGTCAGGGTCACATTTTCTACAGTAGAGTGTGACTTCACTCTTGTCATATCTCTTTGTATAGTCAATGATACTATTCTCATTCATTCTATAGAATTCACATGTTTCAATTTGCCTATTTGAAGCAATTTCACAAACAGTGTCCTCAAGTGTCGAATCACATTCCGTCACAGCCAAATAAAAATCAGTGGGCTTATAATCATAACACCCAGTGTCTTCACAACGATGACGTAGAAACCCATATTCTTTTGTTGTTCCAACAGTTTGAATCGTTGACCCGGTTCCTCCTCCCAGAACAATCTAAAACCACGACGATACCAATCTCGTAGCAATAAACTAAAATCACGGTTAGGATTCTTTCCAATCATACCGGGATATGTACTCTCCCACTGCTTGCACTTATCATAATGACAATTGGAGCATAGGTGACCTCTAGGATGAGAGTCACACACCTCTTCAAGACAGGAATTACAACCTTTAATTTGTACAGCATATCCTCTGTGCAATTTACATGGGTTGCATAATCTACACTTTTCATCATACTCCTCAATCATTGTGGCAATTCTCACATGATGACCAGCTGCCCTGTGTGTACATACATAACGGACATGTATGGAACATTTTGTCATGTGTTAACGCTCTCACTACCACAATGAAACTGAGCTAGCAACCAAAAAAAAAAAAATGTCTGAGAGAGAGAGAGAGGAGTAAATCATCCTTGAGCACCATCTTTCTTATGAAAAAAAAAGTCCTAAATTTCTAAACTAATGTTTAAAAGCATATCCACAATATCATTTTGCTGTGTCGTGATCAATATATCAATAAATTGTGTAAATGCATTTGGACCACGATGTAGAAGCTTCATACAATAGTCTAATGATGGAGAATCAGTTTTTCATTATATCGACAAGCATTCCCGAGAAAATATCTTCCTTTGAATAGACAACTCTAGAAAATCATCATCTAGAATCAAACGTTTTTTCCATAAGAATTAGATTCCTCATGATTCGATCTTTCTCGAATCTATCCATTTTTTTAGAGTCCTAACTCTCTCACAACCAACTTCAGACTAATCAGAATTTCTTTTTTCTACTCTAGAAAATATACGCTTGTCTACTATAGAAAGAAAAAAAATACCATTGATTTAGAAACAGTTTTATTGAACATAATTACAATAATAATATTCACTGATGCATTTTGTTCATCAATCAATATTTCGATAGGACATCTAATGCTGACCGAAGTTTATTTATATGGAGAATATTCACTTTTCCAGCAAAACACAGCTGCTCCTCCTGCTTAAATTTGCTTAATGATATCACGTATCTAGCATACATAATGTCCCCATTCAAGACATAGTCTACAGCCAGCAGTTATTTCCACAGCTACATTGGGTACTCGTATATCACTGCTGCTGCTGCTGTCGGTTCCATCATTAATCTCCAATAGTGTAAATGCACCACTCATTTTTTTTTCTCCACTAATCCTCTCAAATAAAAAAAAAACTATTCTCTTTGAATCCAATTCTTTTACTAATATGAATTGTAGTGAAAACCATTCCTTATATTCAAATCCTAATCACCAATCACGTTATACTCGTTCCTCTTGCCAAAAGGCGTAATGACCTGTAGAATAGGACCACCAGAAAAACCTGTTTGGTACGGGCACGTACGCAAAGTATATACCTTCAAGCAAATTCCATATGATATTTCAAATTACTATACCATCTATAGAAATGTTACCTCTTTGCTAATGACCCTGGTAACCATACAATTCGTTGAAAACTTACACACATATCTATGCCTTAGGCGTATATCTGAATGTATATTTTTAATATATAGAAGCCTTACTACTGGTCGGGGGTTATATGAGAGGATCTTTCCATGAAGGAATTTTTCATGGGGGAAGGGAGATTGCTATGAAGAGGGTGCCAGATTTCCCAGCATTATTAAAGAAAAAGATCAGAAATTAAATAAAAAAAAAAACAAGTTTTTTTCAACTGATTTCAACGGATCAACTGATTGTGATTAAGCGGTCATTTTTAAAGAACTGGTAAAAAAAAAAATTCAAACTTAAGCTTAAAGAGCAAGGTATTGACTAGGGGGCAAACCCCCTAATATACGTATTAAAACTATATGAATATAGAAGTTCGTTACGTAAGCTAATTCGTAAGGTACGTACATTTGTTACTAATAAAAACGTTCGTAAATAAAATAAACAAGTTTCGAGAAAGCCATTTAACCAAATAAAAGTAAAATTAATATGCAAATTTTTGTTTTAATTATTCATGTACGGTGATCCAAAATCAAAACCTGCATTAATTCAAAAGCGTTCAAAAATTAAATAAAAAAAAACATTTTTTTTTAACTGAAAGTAAGGAACGACGTTAAAGCTTAAAACGGACAGAAATTATTCCGTATATGAAGGGGGCTGTCCCCTCCTAAACGCCTCGCTCTTTACGCTAAAGTTTGACTTTCTCACAACTCTATTTTTTTTAAACAATAAAAAACTTTAGCGTAAAGAGCGAGGCGTTGAGGAGGGGGGACAGCCCCCTTCATATACAGAATAATTTCTGTTCCTTTAAGTTTCAACGTCGTTTCCTTACTTTCAGTTTAAAAAAATTGTTTTTTTTTATTTGATTTTTGAATATCATTTTAAAACAAAGTCTTATTTTTTTTTTTTTCAGTGATTCTCTTTTTCATTCAGGAAATTGTATTCACTGTGTTATTCTTCAACGACTCCATATCTGTTCTATTTGCAGATTTAGAGGGTGCATTCATTTCGAAAGTTTTAAAACAAGAAAATCTAATCTTGACCTGATAGATTTTGGGAAGGAAAAAGCACCTTAAATATCAGCCAAAAATTGACAAGAGAAAATGTTGTGAAACAGGAAGCATAGAACATTTTTTAATTTTGCCATTAACTAGGCTCACATTTTCCAGACAGCATATTTGGAAAAATATTAATTTGGAACCTATTATGAAGTGTAATGGGCCCCTGTTTTTCTCGTTTTCCTTATGTTAAAAACGAGCATGGATTAATTTAAAAAAAAATTCTGCTCAAAGTAAAGAGCGAATTTACAATTAAAACAAAAAAATCGCGAAAGAAACGAAAAAAAAAAAAACGAGGACAATTAACAGCCAGTGAAAAATTGAAAAATTATGCAAATATTTCGGTCAAGACCTCCGCTTGACCGTCCTCAGTGCAGAATAAAACAAATTGAAAAGAATCCTTAAAAAACATAAACTTAATGTCGCCTTTAAGAATTCAAATATTACACAGAACTTTTTTAACAACGGCAAAGATAAAACCAGCCCCATTCTGGGTAGTGGTGTTTATAGAATTCCTTGTTCTTGTGGCTGCTTTTATGTTGTAAGAACCCAACAGCAATTGGGGGAGAGGTTATCTGAACATAAGTCCTCAATCGACAAGGCCATGAGGTTACGCCAAAGGCCTGAGGTTTTTGATTCCGCCTTGGCGCAACATGTGTACGAGAGTCCACACCATTTCAGTTTGTTTGACGAAACCACCATTGTTGCCCCCCGTTAAGGGTCTCACGCAGGTTTTCAGGGAGGCGGTTGAAATTAAAAAGCACATTCATCAAAAGGTAGCTCTCAATAGGGACACTGGAGAAATTTTTCTAAGTCCCATTTATGACAAAATTATTAATTCTGATCGTTTTTACACACATCCACAAAGTTATATTGTGCAATCGAATAGACTCTCCGATAATAGTCAAACTGGATAGCGATCAGCCTTTAAGAGTGCTTTACGCAAAATGAAATTTTGAAATGCCATTTAGACTTGTGTTTTTTTTATTCAGTTACCCTTTCACTGTTACTAGGAAAGGGTCATCCAATTTTAGTTTGGTGTTTTTATTTTAAGGTTTGGTTTTTATATTTTTATCAGTTTTTATTCTGCACTGAGGACGGTCAAGCGGAGGTCTTGACCGAAATATTTGCATAATTTTTCAATTTTTTCACCGGCTGTTAATTGTCCTCGTTTTTTTTTCCTTTCTTCGCGATTTCTTGTTTTATCGTGATTAGCCAGTGTGGTCTCAGAAATTATTTACAATTAAACCAAGCAACGGTTTTAAAGCCCCTTTATAAATTATAGTATTTTAAAAATTATTGAGGGAAACAGCCCCTCCCCGACCTCCCCCTCAACGACGCTACTGATAACTAGCAAGCCAAAATCTTGATTCTTAAGGAGAAAAATCGAAATAAGTCTTACAAATTTTCCTTTTATTAAACAATATAATACTATGTAAATTAAAAAACAAACAGGAATTAATTTAAAAAACTTTTCCCACAATAAGTTTCTCAAAAAAAATCTAAGGCCTACATTAGACCTAAGAAGAGTGGAAATATAGTCAAATAGTAATTCGAGTGTAAAACGAACATAAATCGCTATCAATAAATAAGTGAAACCCAAAAAGAACATAAATTACAATAAATTACCAATTTAACCTTAAGACGGACAGAAACTACATTAAACCTATGCCTTGTGAAAGACCAAAACGTCATTTGCAGTTTAATGAAAGCAAAATACATTTAAACGTTTTGTCTATTATATCGTTAATAAATGCAAAATTGCTCAGGCTTTCAGTAATGAATATCAATATATATTAAACTCTCAATCTGAATTTTATTATATCCTGGTTAGAATGAAGATTTTCTTCTTTGAATTTGCTATACCAAATTAATATTCACCGCTCTGAATAAGAATTGTTTCCAGCAAAGTGCAAATGACATTCTGGTCTTTACAAAGCAAAAAAGGCTTAAGCCCTAATGCTGTTTGCTATACTTGCTGATCATTTTAAATTTAACTTGACTATTTCTTGTCATTGCTCTTTGTTTTTGGGCTTCAATTATATGTTAGTTCATTTCAAACTTGAATTACCATATGATTTAATTTCCGCTCATTTTAAGTTTAATATAGCTCTTTACTTTTCTTTGAAAAACTTAAAATTTTTTTTATTGATTTCAAAGAATTCAAATAATCTCATTATTCTAACACTAATACAAAATGTTATTTACTTTTGTTTCCATATTTTTATATTTAAACCTTAACACAAGAGAATTAGATTTTAGATTAAATATAAAAGAAAATGCTTAGAAGATTCTAACGTAGTTTGCACATTGCAAAATTATTGCAGTGGGCTTCTTTGGGAGAATCAGCCCTGTGGGTCATTGCCCCCACCCCTTTCATATCTATCCTGTGCACAAGCCAAAAAGACTATAGTAATCTGATTAGACTAGAAACTTGAAAGGATTTTCCAAAGAAAATAGTCCCCATCGCCATCTAGTGATTCTCAGAATAGTTATAGGCTAATCCTGTCACCTAAGTAGCCTGTTTAATTCTAAGCAATTCTGTTACTTATTTCCCTGTCCAATGCATCCTCCCAGTTTTTAAGTGTCTAGAAAAATTGCGAAATAAAATGTAAGAAAGAAATTATCGGCAACCTCATTTCTTGCTGGTCTACCATTTATTTCCAGCATCGTTTGTTGAATCTTTTCTTGGTTATACCTTTTTACGTCAATAATATGTCATACAATCAATAATATACCACATATTTAATTTACAAAGAGAATCTATCTATAAAACCTCACCCTTGCATGCTGTGATATTTTTAACAGGAAGCTGTTTGCAAAAAAAAAAAAAAAAAAAAATCCCACCAAATATTTTCGAGTAGATTTTTATGGAGCATCCACAAGCATTAAATTTAATTTGCGGTTTCAAAAGGAGCAAAGCTGCCACCGCAAGAAGTACCGCTACAAATGTCAAACTGTCCCCAAATACACAACCAACATTACTTATGAGAGACAGACGTAGCTTACGTTGTAATAAATATTGCACATTTGTCATTCTTCAAGCGATTAATTGAAAAAAATTCTTCCCCTAAAAAATTTTTATAAAGAAAAGTAAAGAGAGACTTTAAAACGTAAGATGAGCCAAGTAAAGTCATATAATAAGTCAAACTTAAAATGAGCAAAAATCCCTTAGTCAATAAATGGAACCTAAGTATTTTCTAATAGGTTTGATGAATTTGGAAGAATCATACCCTAACGGTCATTTTTTTAAGCATTTTGTTTTTTGCTTTACGATATGTTGCCACATTGAGTTTTGTTTTTTGTCAATAAAACTGATGAAATTGAATCGAATTCAGGCAAATAGGAGTTAGAATGAAAATTAAGTTGAACTTTCAACGAATAGTAAATTATTATGAGGAATTGAAATAAATAAAATATAAAATGATCAGAAATTCAAATAAATAGTAAATTTAGACATAAAACAAAACTGAAATTATCCTAAATAAAAGCGCGGCTGACATCCACTGAAACCCCGAAAGGGTAGTGTCATTTGAGTTTTATACCGAAAACGATATCTATTTTGCACAGCGTTGATTTTTAGTTGTTACAGTAGAAAAATTAACATTTACTAACCAAATTTAAGAAAAACAACAATTGCTTGGAAAAAATATATTTGCTGCATTCAATTTGGTTTCACCTTTTTAAAAGGACACTTTTTTTGTCACTGGATTAATTTTTGTTTTATTTTTTTTTATCTATTGAAAAACTTGTTAAAGAATAAGCCCTGCACAGAACAGAAAAGAGAATAAATAAAACAGAGAAAAGAAAAAAAAACAACAACAAACTGACATGAGGCAAACAACAAGTTATATACGCAGCAGAAAACAAAGAACAAAAAAAGATTTTGTATTAATAAATGAAACTGCACATCAATAACCAATGCATTAAACCAATGCAATAGCCATACATAAATCACATCAGTTATATATATATATATATATATATATATATATATATATATATATATATATATATATGATATATATATATATATATATATATATATATATATATATATATATATATATATATATATATATATATATATATATATATATATATATATATATATATATATATATATATATATATATATATATATATATATATATATATATATATATATGCCATTTTGCATGTTCGAACTAATGGCGTATTTCTGTTCCAAGGCAGTAGATGTATTAAATATTTTGCAAAAAGGATAAGCAACGAGCTGGTTTCTATAAGGGGTCTAGGAATTCCCAGGGGCGTCATTTGGGATGGGCTGGCTGGGGCTAGAACCCCCTTTGATTTTAGGAGGGGCCCCAAATCAGCAGTCACAATTATATTGATTTGATATTAGATGTGAAAAAATTGTGTTTTCAATTAAACAAATCCGTTTCTAATAGAGCTGTACTTCACAACAATCTATTGTGAGCTTTTTTCTTGAACATATTTATTTATTATTCCTATTTCATATTTCATGACACATTTTTATTGTCTTGTTGTAAAAGCCACGGTGCCCGACTTTCATCACAATAAAACAAGGCGACCCAGGATCTATAGCAAAATATACATGTCGGTTACGCAATTCTGGGGCAGTGATCCCCTCTATATATACGTATTATGAGTAGAAGGCTATCTTATACTCGTGACGGGGCACCAAATATGGGCATAGAGTCCCTAGGGAGATGGTTTTTGTCAGTGAGAATGAAAAAAAAAAAAAAAAAAAAAAAAGGAATTTTTCTCACTTTGATGGATGTTTTTCTTGGATGGTTATGTGTGTTGGTCAATTTATTTGATGTTTTTCATGGATGTCAACAGTAATTTATGTCTGTTTTATGGTTTTTTTGTCAGTGAGAATGGAAAAACAGTATTTTTGTCACTTGAAAAAAACAGGAATTTTCTCACATTGATGGTTGTTTCATGGACGGTTATGTGTGTTGGTCATTTATTTGATGTTTTTCATGGATGTCAACAGTAATTTATGTCTGTTTTATGGTTTTTGTCAGTGAGAATGAAAAAACAGGAACTTTCTCACTTTGATGGATTATTGAGTCTAATGAGGACAGGGTCAATGACACTTCCTTCAAGATCATGTTGTTGTTGTTGCTCGAGGTAAATGTTATGAGTTTCCAGGAAACAGTTAGATCACGTGTTTCCTTCTCAGCCAATCAGCGAGTCGGTTACATCTCTTTCTAAGTCAATCAGGGGGCGGAAATATTAGAAAAAGAGGATTGCAGGTTGGGTTAGTTTAGATTTTTAGTTTGTTATTTTATTAGTTATTTAGTTTAGATTTTTAGTTTATTTTAAGTTTATTTATTACCTTTATTTTAGTTTTAGTTAGTTTAGTTTTAGATTAGAGTTTTAGTTAAGCTAGAGTTTTACTAAAGAGTTTTAGTTAGAGTTTTAATTTAGCAGTTTAGTTTAGTTTTAGTTTGGTTTAGTTTAGATTTTTGGTTTAGCTTTAGTTTAATTTTTAATTTTATTTTAGAGTTTTAGTTTAGATTTTTAGTTTGTTTTAAGTTTATTTATTACCTTTATTTTTAGTTTAGTTTTAGTTAGTTTAGTTTTAGTTTAGAGTTTTAGTTTAGCTAGAGTTTTACTAAAGAGTTTTAGTTAGAGTTTTAATTTAGCAGTTTAGTTTAGTTTTAGTTTGGTTTAGTTTAGATTTTTGGTTTAGCTATAGTTTAATGTTTAATTTTATTTTAGAGTTTTAGTTTAGATTTTTAGTTTATTTTAAGTTTATTTATTACCTTTATTTTTAGTTTAGTTTTAGTTAGTTTTAGATTATAGTTTTAGTTTAGCTAGAGTTTTACTAAAGAATTTTAGTTAGAGTTTTAATTTAGCAGTTTAGTTTAGTTTTAGTTTAGTTTAGATTTTAGTTTAGTTTTAGTTTAATGTTTAGTTTTATTTTAGATTTTTAGTTTATTTTAAGTTTATTTATTACCTTTATTTTAGTTTTAGTTAGTTTAGTTTTAGTTTAGAGTTTTAGTTTAGCTAGAGTTTTACTAAAGAGTTTTAGTTAGAGTTTTAATTTAGCAGTTTAGTTTAGTTTTAGTTTGGTTTAGTTTAGATTTTTGGTTTAGCTTTAGTTTAGTGTTTAATTTTTATTTTAGAGTTTTAGTTTAGATTTTTAGTTTATTTATTACCTTTATTTTTAGTTTAGTTTTAGTTAGTTTAGTTTTAGTTTAGAGTTTTAGTTTAGCTAGAGTTTTACTAAAGAGTTTTAATTTAGCAGTTTAGTTTTAGTTTAGTTTAGTTTAGATTTTAGTTTAGTTTTAGTTTAATGTTAGTTTTATTTTAGAGTTTTAGTTTATTTTAAGTTTATTTATTACCTTTATTTTTAGTTTAGTTTTAGTTAGTTTTAGATTAGAGTTTTAGTTTAGCTAGCGTTTTACTAAAGAGTTTTAGTTAGAGTTTTAATTTAGCAGTCTAGTTTAGTTTTAGTTTAGTTTAGTTTAGATTTTTAATTTAGTTTTAGTTTAAAGTTTAGTTTTTTTTAGAGTTTTAGTTAGATTTTCAGTTTAATTTAGTTTTGTTTTTAGGTTAGTGTTCAGTTTTAGTTTAGAATTTTAGTTTAGTTTTAGTTTTAGAGTTTTAGTTAGTTTAGTTTAGTTTTTAGTTTTAATGTTTAGTTTTAGTTAGATGTTCAGTTTTTATTTTAGTTTTAGTTTTAGATTAGTGTTTAGTTTTAGTTTAGAATTTTAGTTTAGTTTTAGTTTAGTTTTAGTTAGTTTTAGTTTTAGATTAGAGTTTTAGTTTTAGTTTAATTTAATGTTTAGTTTTTCTTTTAGAGTTTTAGTTCAGTTTTAGTTTAATTTAGTTTTAGTTTTAGATTAGTGTTTAGTTTTAGTTTAGTTTTTTTTAGTTTTAGTTTAGATTTTAGTTAGTTTAGTAGTTTTTAGTTTTTTTAATTTAGTTTAGTTTTTTAGTTTTAGTTTTAGTTTAGTTTATAGTTTTTAGTTTAGCTTTAGTTTAATGTTTAGTTTTTTTTTAGAGTTTTAGTTTTTTATTTTAAGTTTAGTTTAGTTTACATTTATTTTTAGTTTTAGTTTAGTTAGTTTTTAGTTTAGTTTTAGTTTAGCTAGTTTAGTTTTACTAAAGAGTTTTAGTTTAGAGTTTTAATTTAGTTTAGTTTTTAGTTTTAATGTTTAGTTTTCCTTTAGAGTTTTAGTTAGATTTTAGTTTTTATTTTAGTTTTAGATTAGTGTTTAGTTTTAGTTTAGAATTTTAGTTAGTTTAGTTTTAGTGTTAGTTTAGTTTAGTTTAGTTTAGGAGTTTTAGTTTTATTTTAGTTTTAGTTTAATGTTTAGTTTTCTTTTAGAGTTTTTTAGTTTACAGTTTTAGTTAGCTTTTAGTTTTAGTTTAGTTTAGTTTTAGATTTTAGTTTTAGTTTAATGTTTAGTTTTACTTTTAGAGTTTTAGTTTTTTAAGTTTATTTTTACTTTATTTTTAGTTTAGTTTTTAGTTAGTTTTAGATTAGTTTTGTTTAGCTAGAGTTTTACTAAAGAGTTTTAGTTAGAGTTTTAATTTAGCAGTTTAGTTTAATTTCAGTTTAGTTTAGTTTAGATTTTTAGTTTAGTTTTTAGTTTTAGATTTTTATTTTAGAGTTTTAGTTAGATTTTCAGTTTAATTTAGTTTGTTTTAGGTTAGTGTTCAGTTTTAGTTTAGAATTTTAGTTTTAGTTTAGTTTAGATTTTTTAGTTTAGCAGTTTTAGATTTTTAGTTTTAGTTTAATTTTAGTTTTCTTTTAGTTAGTTAGATTTTCAGTTTAATTTATTTTAGTTTTTAGTTTTAGTTTAGTTTTAGTTTAGTTTTAGTTAGCTTAAAAGTTTAGTTTTATTTTAGTTTAGATTTTTAGTTAGTTTTATTTAGCAGTTTAGTTTAGTTTTTAGTTTAGTTTAGTTTAGATTTTTTTAGTTTTAGTTTTAGTCTATTTTAGTTTTAGTTTAGATTTTCAGTTTAATTTAGTTTTAGTTTTAGGTTAGTTTTCAGTTTTACTTTAGAATTTTAGTTAGTTAGAGTTTATTTTAGTTAGTTTTAGTTTAGATTTTTAGTTTAGTTTTTAGATTAGTTTAGTTTTAGTTTAGAATTTTAGTTAGTTTTTAGTTTAGTTAGTTATTAGTTTAGAGTTTTAGTTAGAGTTTTAATTTAGCAGTTTAGTTTTAGTTTTAGTTTAGTTTAGATTTTTAGTTTAGTTTTAGTTTAAAGTTTTAGTTTTATTTTAGAGTTTTAGTTAGATTTTCAGTTTAATTTAGTTTAGTTTTAAATTAGTGTTTAGTTTTAGTAGAATTTTTAGTTTAGTTTAGTAGTTTAGTTTTTTTTAGTTTACTTAGTTTTAGTTTAAGATTTTTAGTTTTAGTTTAGATTTTAGGTTTAGCTTTAGTTTAAGTTTAATTTTATTTTAGAGTTTTAGTTTAGATTTTCAGTTTAATTTATTTTAGTTTTAGATTAGTTTTTAGTTTTAGTTTAGAATTTTAGTTAGCTTAAAAGTTTAGAGTTTAGTTTAGATTTTTAGTTAGAGTTTTTAATTTAGCAGTTTAGTTTAGTTTAGTTTAGTTTAGTTTAGATTTTTAGTTTAGTTTTAGTTTAAAGTTTAGTTTTATTTTAGAGTTTTAGTTAGATTTTCAGTTTAATTTAGTTTTGTTTTAGGTTAGTGTTCAGTTTTAGTTTAGAATTTTAGTTAGTTTAAAAGTTTAGATTTTAGTTAGTTTAGTAGTTTAGATTTTTAGTTTAGTTTTAGATTAGTGTTTAGTTTTAGTTTAGAATTTTAGTTAGCTTAAAAGTTTAGATCTTAGTTAGTTTAGTAGTTTAGATTTTTAGTTAGAGTTTTAATTTAGCAGTTTTAGTTTTAGTTTAGTTTAGTTTACATTTTTAGTTTAGTTTTAGTTTAAAGTTTAGTTTTATTTTAGAGTTTTAGTTAGATTTTCAGTTTAATTTATTTTAGTTTTAAATTAGTGTTTAGTTTTAGTGTAGAATTTTTAGTTTGTTTTAGTAGTTTAGATTTAGTAGTTTAGTTTTCGTTTAGAGTTTTACTTAGTTTAGTAGTTAAGAGTTTTTAGTTATAGTTTAGATTTTTAGTTTAGTTTTTAGGTTTTAGTTTAGTCTAGATTTTTAGTTTATTATTTTATGTTTAGAGTTTTTAGTTTATTTTAGAGTTTATTTTTATTTTTAGTTTAGTTTTAGTTTAGTTTTTAGTTTAATTAGTTTAGTTTTTTAGTGTTTAGTTTTAGTTAGAATTTTTAGTTTGTTTAGTAGTTTAGATTTTAGTTAGTTTTTTAGTTTAGTTTTCGTTTAGTTTTTTTAGTTTTAGTAGTTTAGATTTAGTAGTTTAGTTTTAGTTAGAGTTATAGTTTAGTATTTAGAGATTAGATTTATTTTTAGTTTAGTTTTTTAGTTTAGTTTTAGTTTAGATTTTTAGTTTAGAGTTTTTTAGTTTTAGTTTAGTTTAGTTTTAGTTTACTTGTTTTAGTTAGATTTAGTTTAAGAGTTTAGTTTTGTTTTAGCTAGTTTAGTTTAGAGTTTAGTTTGGAGTTTTAGTTTAGTTTTATTTTAAGTTTTAGATTTTTAGTTTTTAGTTTAGTTTTAGTTAGTTTAGTGATGCAGTTTATTTAAAGTTTTTAGTTTTATTAGTGTTAATATTCATTTTAGTTTAGAATCTTTTAGTTAGTGCTTTAAATCCTTGTTTAGATCTTTAGTTTAGTGTTAGTAGTTTAGATTTTTAGTTTAGAGTTTTAAGATTAGATTTTAGTTTTTAGTTTAGTTTTATTTTTATTTAGTTTAGATTTAGGGTTTTAGTTAGTTTAGAGATTTTTTAGAGTTTAGTTAGAAGTTTCAAGATTTTAGTTTTAGTTTAGTTCGATTAATTTTAGTTTAGTTTTAGTTTAGAGTTTTATTTTTTTAGTTTTTAGTAGTTTAGATTTTAGTTAGAGTTTTAGTAGTTTAGATTTTTTTAGTTTTAGATTTTTCGCAATTTTGAATTATTTTTAGTGTTGTTTTAGATTAGGTGTTTTAATTAGTTTTATAACTTTTTAGTTTAGTTTTAAGTAATAATTTAGATCTATTTTAGAACAACAACTAAAAACAATATTTAGCATTTTTACGGCAACTAATTTTTTTAGTTTAGTTTAGTTTTAGTTTTAGTTTAGTTAGATTTTTTAGTTTAGTTTTTTTAAAGTTTAGTTTTATTTTAGAGTTTTTAGTTAGATTTTTCAGTTTAATTTAGTTTAGTTTTATTAATTATTGTTTAGTTTTAGTGTAGAATTTTTAGTTTTAGTTTAGATTTTAGTTAGTTTTAGTTTAGTTTAGAGTTTTTACTTAGTTTAGTAGTTAAGAGTTTTAGTTAGAGTTTAGTTTAGATTTTTTAGTTTGGTTTAGTTTAGTCTAGATTTTAGTTTATTATTTTATTAGTTATTTAGTTTAGATTTTTAGTTTATTTTAAGTTTATTTATTACATTTATTTTTAGTTTAGTTTTAGTTAGTTTTAGATTATAGTTTTAGTTTAGCTAGAGTTTTACATAAGAGTTTTAGTTATAGTTTAGTTTAGATTTTTGGTTTAGCTTTAGTTTAATGTTTAATTTTATTTTAGAGTTTTAGTTTATATTTTCAGTTTAATTTATTTTAGTTTTAGATTAGTGTTTAGTTTTAGTTTAGAATTTTAGTTAGCTTAAAAGTTTAGGATCTTAGTTAGTTTAGTAGTTTAGATTTTTAGTTAGAGTTTTTTTTAATTTAGCAGTTTAGTTTAGTTTTAGTTTAGTTTAGTTTATATTTTTAGTTTAGTTTTAGTTTAAAGTTTAGTTTTATTTTAGAGTTTTAGTTAGATTTTCAGTTTAATTTAGTTTTGTTTTAGGTTAGTGTTCAGTTTTAGTTTAGAATTTTAGTTAGTTTAAAAGTTTAGATTTTAGTTAGTTTAGTAGTTTAGATTTTTAGTTTAGTTTTAGATTAGTGTTTAGTTTTAGTTTAGAATTTTAGTTAGCTTAAAAGTTTAGATGTTAGTTAGTGTAGTAGTTTAGATTTTTAGTTAGAGTTTTAATTTAGCAGTTTAGTTTTTAGTTTAGTTTAGTTTAGATTTTTAGTTTTTAGTTTTAGTTTAAAGTTTAGTTTTATTTTAGAGTTTTAGTTAGATTTTCAGTTTAATTTAGTTTAGTTTTAAATTAGTGTTTAGTTTTAGTGTAGAATTTTTAGTTTGTTTAGTAGTTTTAGATTTTAGTTAGTTTAGTAGTTTAGTTTTCGTTTAGAGTTTTATTTAGTTTAGTAGTTAAGAGTTTTAGTTAGAGTTATAGTTTAGATTTTTAGTTAGTTTTGGTTTAGTTTTAGTCTAGATTTATAGTTTATTATTTTATTAGTTATTTAGTTTAGATTTTTAGTTTATTTTAAGTTTATTTATTACATTTATTTTTAGTTTAGTTTTAGTTAGTTTTTCAGTTTAATTTAGTTTAGTTTTAAATTAGTGTTTAGTTTTAGTGTAGATTTTTTAGTTTGTTTAGTAGTTTAGATTTTAGTTAGTTTAGTAGTTTAGTTTTCGTTTAGAGTTTTACTTAGTTTAGTAGTTAAGAGTTTTAGATTAGTGTTTAGTTTTAGTTAGAGTTATAGTTTAGTAGTTTAGAGATTAGAATTTATTTTTAGTTTAGTTTTAGTTAGTTTAGTTTTAGATTAAATTTTTAGTTTAGCTAGAGTTTTACCTATGAGTTTTAGTTTGAGTTTTAGTTTACTTTTTAGTTTTTTTGTTAAGAGTTTTCGTTTTACTTTAGAATTTTAGCTAGAGTTTAGTTTGGAGTTTTAGTTTAGTTTTATTTTAATGTTCTAGTTTAGATTTTAGTATAGTTTAGTTTAGTTTTAGTTAGTTTATTTTTAGTTATGGTTTTGAAGTGCATAAAAGGGAAAATAAAGGCCGTTGTTCTTGTAGTTTCTTCAGTGTCATAACGTCAACTAATAGTCATTTCTTCTGTTCACTGGAAGATATACTGTAATTTCTTTGTTGAAAATGTCGGTGACTACACGTAGATCCTCGGGTGTGCTCTGATTAAGATCCTGCAAAATGTAACCGTAGGACTTGCTAGTCGCCTGAGTGTACGCTGACAACAGAAATTTTGGGGCGCCGGGGTATATCTGTTTATTGAGAGTTATTAGTGAGCTAGAATCACGAACGACTCGATAGATAATATAGATAGTGCAATTCAAAGCAAGGGTTCGCATACATTTGCTCTGATGAAACAGATTGTGTAGAACTAGGGTTATGGAAATCTGTTCATGATGAGAGCGAACAGTGAGCTGCTGTAGCATTTCCTGTGAGAACTGTTCAATGGATTCAGCCAAATCATCAATAATCAGCCATGAGTTCGATTCAATACTATTGAAAACATCAAGTCCTCGTATGAATTGTATTGGTATGGTTGTGGCAATAGCTTTTATTTTATCGTAGGACTCCTGCCAAATACTATAGCAATAGTAGATTTTTTTCGGTTTTTCCAAAAACATTTTATCGCAATTTTGAATTATTTTAGTTAAAAGTGTTGTTTTCCCCGACATTGAGGGCCCACACAGAAACGATCTGAAGGGTGTTTTAAATTGATACATGCCGTTGACAACAGTCGGACTATAACTAACTGTAAATCATATGTGTCCAATGAATAAGTAATAATTTCCCCATAGATCTATCTATTCAAGAACAACAAAAAAACAATATTTCATGGCAGCATTTATTACGGCAACATGAAAACAAATATTTGTTCAACATGAACAATGATAAAAATAACACTTGTTCAACAAGAACCTGACAAAATTTCATGGTCAACATGAAAACTCTATTTGTTCAACATGAACAATGATAACACTTTATAAATAAAAACACTTTTGTCCATCAATAGCAATAACACTTCTGTACAACACTTTTGTCCATCAACGGCACTTATTGTCTTTAAACACTTTTCTGTACAACAAACAAAAAACACTTGGAACATGAACTAGCACAGTTGAACGTTATGAATTTAAAGGTGGGGCCCCCCCCACCCCCGGGAGCCGCGGAGGTGAAAACAATAGTTGTCGTCACTGCTGCTAGAGGTTAGTTGAGGTTGGGTTAGTGAGATTAGTTAATTTATGAACGGGTTGGTGGTGGTTAGTTAATTTATGAAAGGTTGGTGGTGGTTAGTGCTTGGGTTAGTTCAAGTTAGGTTAATTTATCCAGACCAAGTTGATTGCGATAGTCTATGCATTCAACTCGGTCTGAAATACGGTAGTGGCCATGAGGCAGGACACTCACACCATTCTCGGGCACATAGACTTTGTCAGATATACATGACATTGCATTTTTTTCCACTCTCACAGTATAATTTCTATACTGTAGAGAGCGAATTGCAAGCACTTGTGCTCTCGGCACTAGGCTACTTTCTACACAGTCTCTGTACACGCGCTCATGTTGAAATTGCTCTTTACAAAATGTGTAGGCACCCCTTTACACGCCTGCTTTTCATCCCCACTATGTGTTTTCAACGCAATAAACTTTGGGACCCGGGAACACCCCCTGGATATCAAATCACTCCCCGTCTCTGATTTTAACATTAATAGTTGGTTGGGTGCTTGACGTTTCACCAACTCGGGGTAGAGGGATGGATTACAGTTGGTGAAATCCATCCGCGAGCTGATGTGTTCCCCCTTTTCTAAATCACCCAATAAATCTTCAGTCCCATTTACCTTTAACAGCAGAGAATCTGTATCCCCATAGTAAACTTGAACCTCCCCCTCCCGTGGCCATTGCACCTTGCACACATTGTAAAAGAACGACAACATGAGCTTTTTTGAAATTTCTAGTACTGAACTACCTCCTGCTATATTCTTGTTCAGTACCACATTTCGCTTTTTCCTGTGTAGAAGAACCATGCCAGCCTCTATGCTCGTGAATGATGTAAAATTGGGATCGGCAATAATTCGTGCACACTCTAGAGGGTCAGTCACGACGTCGCAGCGAGATCTATTACGTACGCTTTCACACATTTTGCCAAACGCTGAATTTAGAATGAGCTTGTACAATTCCTTCTCTACCTTGGAGTTTGCCCTAGAGCGTTTATAACAAAAGTATCAAAGTATCGATAAACGTCTTTAAATACGGTTTCTGATTGAACTGCAGGACCCTATGTATTTTGGTGATCTTGAAACCATTGTTCACCATCCAGTGCAAAAGCACATGGTGAACAACGATATTCTCCTTAGGGTCCAAATCAGCAATCAGTTTTTGTTTAGAGGGGGTCCAATGCATCCCCATATCCTCAACCAATGATCGATTGTAGGGGCTCAGCGAGTCCCTGGTCACTGGTCGATTGATACAGGGAAAAACAAAATCTTTGACTGAGTCGTGAAGCGCCAGCGGAATGTGACCATCAATTTCAAAGAACCATCCTTGTGGCCCATTGTCCTCGACGGTGGTAATGTCGGGGAACTCACAAGGATTCTCAAGCCATTGATAGTTCCCACACGGCAAACAGTAGTGGGACATTGCCGAGGGGTATAACGAGTTCATGTCCAAGAATACTGCATTTGACTTTACACCGGTGCTTTGTCCGCTCGGATCGGTTGACAAGACGCGGTCCCCGTGAAAAACATACCCTCCCCTCATTGAACGCTCTACAAGAAGGTGTTGATCTACATCTGTGATTAGGCCTATTTCCTCCCTACTAATTTTTAAAATTAAATACATCACTAAAGGGGGTGTGGAAAAATAATATCCTATATCTAACCCGAACTCTGAATAGATTTGGTCTGTATTCTTACAGACTATATCCAACAGAGTTAAAACGTCACTGGCCAAGTACAGTCTACAATAATCCCACCCATTTTTACAATTCCTCTTGGACCACACCTTCTTGGCAAACTCATACTCCTCGGCTGTGCATTCACTGTTGGTCAGTGAATTGTAAAAAGCTTCAATTGGCGGTAGTTTCACCTCGCTTAAGCGAGCGCCAGAACAGTAATAGTCGTATGCATATACGCCTTTGCAGGTTAATAGGTCATACATTTCACTGTCTGGAAAGTGCTGTTTAAGCAAGGGAAAGCTATCAAAATTGTCGCTTTTCTGCACTTGAATCAATTGACTCAATGCCTTGGGAAAAAACTAAAAGAATCTAAAAACCTGATTTTATTCCAGCACGTATGTCCATTATCCACTACCTGCCATTTCAGTTCGAGAAGCAACAACTTCTCGGCCGATTTGGGAATAATGTTATAGGTAAATGAATTATTTACCCATGGACTGTCTACTCCCCCTCCCTCCCTGTGCATACGTGCCAGTGCCGGTAAAATAAATTTTAAGTCATAATTAGAGTTGTGGATAAAAACAGGGATAAAAAAACTGTTGGCTAACATTTAAATTACACGATTGATGCGCTACCCCCCTAAAATTACTACCCCCAGATGATATTTCCTGCCACAAGTGATCATGGTCTCTGACTTTCCCCCTCCCCCCTCTTTTCCCTTTAGTACCCTTATCCTCCTCTACAAACCCCCCTTACAAACCCAACATATTTTTTGATTTTTAATCGCGAGAGACGATCCTCTGCAGACAGTACCATTGGATAATGCGTATTTCTCAAACGAGAAATAGCGCCATTAGTCGTGCCAATTAGTTTAGTCAGTGCCTTGACCATGCACTCGTTCTCATCCAATGTCTCAACTATTTCTAACAACCGCATGGTGTTAGAACTGTCTCTTTGCGCATGTGCATAGGACACTGCAATGGACTGGTGTTCTTTGATACGGTTTGGATATTGGGGATCGTTCACCTCCACCAGCTTAGCTTCACAGTCTAAAGATATTTTGTTGCATTGGAGGAGGGTGTTTTGGAAATTTTTAAAGCGTAGAATGGCCCTATCCCCTGAAACCGTTTCCACTGTCTGATATCCATGCCGTCTACAGTGCTTCATATGATTTTGCAACTTTAATTCACTCCAAAATCTAGACAGGCATGTTGGACAGTAGAAAACATACCCCCTTATGCTTACCACCCCCAGAACTCTACTAATGTCGGTAATCGGATTAAAATGGCCAATTGCATTCGGTTCACTAGGTGGTGTGTATAACAACCAAACCCAGTGTTTGACCAAATCAACTGACGGGCCCCTTACAGGGAAAACACACCCCCTTCTTTTTAGAACGAACCCCATCTTCAAATTCAGTTTCATACTGAACCACAGTAACGCCGATATTTAAATGGGCATTAGCCCTTTCAAAAATATCAATAGATCGTGGCGTTACTGGGTATTTTCCTTCTAAACAAGAGAAATCTACAATTGGGAAATCGGACCCTTCCTTCCCATGTACAGCCCAATGATCTAAATTCGTCTTGGTAGCGTCACGTGCTAGAGGCTCGTATGCTGATATGAGGAAAGCATACATGAAACATTTTTGATCTGTTTCAAAACAAATCTTCTGGACACCTTTACAACCTTCTAGATCTGGATTATATTTTAAAACTGTACCCGTGTCCCTATGCCCCCCTCTTAAAATAAAATCTTTCTTAAATACATATATTTACGCTTAAATTTTCAATAAATAAAACTACAGACCCGCTCCCATTTTCGTTATAGTTCTCGAGATGCGCAATAATTTGCCCTACACACTCGGAAAAAACACCCTCAAAATTTTCTAAATTTGGATAAATTACGCGCATCTCGGAATGTATACAATGATAATAAACTTCACTTTTCCCCTCATTTAAATAAAAAACCTTTAAAACAATAGAAACCTTAATTGAATCCCTACCTCCCCACAACTGAATTTGGTTCTCCAGTAGTGCACGAATTTTATCTACATAGGCATGCACAATTTCTACAGGATCAAACACAAAATTTCCCCCCATAAGTGAATTAAAGGGCCCCAAAAGTCGCAGTGAAAACAACTATATTATTTAAAATTGTATTGGATAATTGAAAGTCTGGAAAAGTCGTATCCCCCTCTTGTATATTACCCCCTCCCCCAAGTTGTTCAACAATATTTGGGCTATGCTCCACTTCAGTTGTTTGAAGTGGAAGTAGGTAATCAGTGGGAGGAGGGTTCCCTGTAAAATCCTCTAAAATTTGTAGGGTATTTGGACTTAGCACTGGCAAGTCCGCCTCTGAACTAGGAACATTACCTTGCTCAACTGTGCTAGGTTCTACAGTGAAATAATTACTTAGAAAATTATTAAAAGGTATTTCATCAGAGTTAATGACACCATGCCAGTCATTGATAGTTGATGTTTCATTGTCCTGAGTGTCATGAAACTCCATTGCCCCTTCAATGAGTTCTTCCTCTCCTTCACTCGATGACGATGGCGAATATGGGACCAATGGTCCAACCTATAAATGAAAAAATAGCTTATTTTCAAAGTGTTCAAATCATCCCTACTGTTTTTAAAATTTGGATTATTATTTAAAGTCAACGCTTAGTAGTAGCATTTGGTTAATTCAACTGAAAGCAGTCAATTTCCAACTTAATATATTTACAATCTAAAACATTGCTTTACATAGAAGGCGGCAATTTGTTCAAAAAATAGTTTATTTTCAATGTGTTCAAATCAGCCATGCTGTTTTTTTTTTTTTCTTTCGCGCGCGCTTTTCGGGGCCCGCAGCACATCCTGCAGCGCTTCTCGGGCCTGCGGCGCATCCCCCGGCGCTTCCCGCAGCGCTTCCCGAAGCGCTTTTCGGACCCCACCACGTGGCTCCTAGCCCCCTTTACATAATGCTCGTCAAAAGTTGAAATATTCACTATTTCTTTCTAATTCCATACAGATTCAGTGAACTCATGAGTTTAATTATTGTAACCCGTCGCACGAGTGTTCCGATTTCCAAGATTGAACTTCAGACGAGGAAAATGCCGGGAACCGTTAACTTGGTTTCCCCTCGCTGAAATCTTGGCACGATTGAAAGCTATTTTAAAACATTCAGTGCAAATATGAACGCCGATATGTGACAGATGGATAAAATGGAATAATCTCTCTCTTAAAACTATGTGAAAAATAGCATTCACAGAGTTTTCAAAGGTACCTAAAAATATTCGCTTATGAGAAAGCGGCGAAGAGACAGGGGGAATGCATAGAAAATAGTAAAGATTAGAAAAAGAGCAGTTTGACAAGCAAAAAAATTATATTTAGGTATCTCTGAGTGGGTGGAACAGTGAAATTTAAAATGTGATGTTGGGGGGGGGGGATTATAGTGAAAATAACATTTTAATGTCTTCGACAAGCTTGTATTAGGTTGAAAAATCGGTTTGTTTAGATATTTCTTGGTCCTGAATAATACAAAAAAGTGAAAAGACAAAAGTAAAGAGTAAAAGGCTCTCTAACAGCTAAAAAATAGCTTACTTGATTGAAAAAAATACTCACGTCTTCAAATTGATCAACCACTTGACAGGAAGCTGAGGCTTGGCCATTGGTTGGGTCTATGACTTGCCTGAAGGAGCCAACCCTTCTATCTTGCATGGAAGGCTCAGGACTTGACGGAGACAGTTGAGGAGAGTGCACTGACACTTGATGGGGAGCTGATAGCTCAGATATTGCGTGAGAAGGAGCCGATGTTTTGGCCTACGGCTTGTCTTGAAGGCCCAGGCATTGTATCTTGTCCTGAAAGCCCTGCTGTATTACTGGGGTTCAAATAGATCATATCATGTCCATTACTATCTTTCGCAGCCGGGCTAGCGATATACCGGGCTCGTGCAGCTGAGGCTGCAACTTGACGAGGCAGCATTGAGGCTCGATTAAGAGGGGCTTGCACAGATGGCTGCACTTGGCCGGCAGTGTGGAGCTGGGGGGTTTCGGCCAACGGCCATATTGAACAACCGATGCTCTTACAGGGGCTGCCTCACCCTCTCTTGCTTTCTTACTAGGAGGTGGGGCACATTCTTCAATATTTGCGTTACCCCTAGCTCTCTTTACAGCTGGAGGGGCCGAAATACATTCTTCATAATTTGCCCTTAAAAAGAAGAGAAAAAAAATTAGTATCAAAATAATTTCCCCTTTATTTTAAAGAAGGAAATGAGTACCCCTTCTACAGAATTTATTGTCAGACATAATTTGTCTAGAAAAGCATTTATCTCAAAGAAGCCCCCTCCTCCACCCTTTTTCAGCAAAGCAAAAAGTAAAAATTTCGCGAGAAATATATTAGGCTTAGAAATCAAACGTTTTCATTAGACAACTTGTAAAAATATTAAATGTTCCAGTCTATAGGCTTTAAATTAGATAAAAAAAAAAAGATCGTTAACCCAGCGGCCTATAGGCCTAAATTTTGCAAACATAGGTTAAAATGCTATTCAATTTCACATAATATAAGCTTCATGCAAATCCTAAAGACTTTTCTTTCTAGCCTTGCATATCAGCCTTGCACAGTTTGTTTTCATTTTACAATGATGGCGATAGAATTGAGGCATTGCCCACTCCCTCTCCCTTTTACACAATTTACTTACAACGAAGCTGTTAGAAGCAAGGCATTGCCCCCTCTCCCCCCCCCCCTTTTACATAATGTCCTAAATAAATTGTTAGACCTTAATTTAAAAAATAATCCGTTTCACTTCCCCAAAATAGCGCATTGCGTCTGCGCCTAATTATTGCAATTGCCTCAGTGTTTTAATTTTGACAGTGAAACAGTTCCTTTTGACTTAGCCGCCGCGTTCGTAAACACAAATGGAAAAGGGTGACAGCTAATTTTAACCTCGCATAGAGCATTATGTCAAAACAGAGCGGCATTTTCTTTAAAAATTGACAGAAATCAGTAGACACTTTAAATCACAATAGAGAAAGGCTATAATTTTTCGAAAAGAAAATTATTTCTATTTGCGAGAATTTGGTTGTAAAACAGTGGGGGGGGGTTAGGTTTTGAGGGTTAAAAGAATATATTTTACGTTTTCTATCGAGTATAAAGATTGTATAGTGATGTTTGTATTGTATGGGGGGGGGGATTTACGTGAATATACTGGAGGGTGACCAAGGAAAATAATTTTTATTTTGAAAATAAAAAATGTACTTACATTGCAAATTGAAGTTGGCATGGCTTCTAATTCATCAAATTTATCCATTGTTGTTTGAACTATGTCAAAATACTTTCTGATAATTTAATCACATTGCATGCCCGTTATATACGAAATCTCAAGGTCGAATTGTTATGTAAAACAAGCCCTCTGATTGGCTGAGAAGGAAACATGTGATCTAACTGTTTCCTGGAAACTCATAACATTTGCCTCGAGCAACAACAACAACATGATCTTGAAGGAAGTGTCATTGACCCTGTCCTCATTAGACTCAATAATCCATCAAAGTGAGAAAGTTCCTGTTTTTTTTTTTTCATTCTCACTGACAAAAACCATAAAACAGACATGAAACAAAAACCATCAATGTACTGTTTTTTTGACATCCATGACAAAAAAAACATCAAATAAATTGAAAAACCAACACACATAACCGTCCATGAAACAACCATCAATGTGAGAAAATTCCTGTTTTTTCATTCTCACTGACAAAAAAACCATCTCCCTAGGGACTCTATGCCCATATTTGGTGCCCCCGTCATGAGTATAAGATAGCCTTCTACTATTATGTCTTTATTTCTTTGAGTGTGTTCTTGAATCTGTTTTGAATTGTCTTGAAATTAGCTCCTTGATTTTTGAGACAATCAAAGTGAGAATTTTAGACCAGCTATTTTTTGTATGATTTCAGGAAAGATAAGAAAAAATATATTATATAAAAGGACAATTAAAAGAATCGATAAAAATCTTGAAGGACAGTACCTAACCTTACATACCCAAGATTATAAAAAAATGAAATTATGGAAAAGCCCAAGATTGTTAACAGGAGTGTTAAAAAGAAATTGTTACAACAATCAAAGACCAATATTTCTATTTCACAATTGAAAGGCCTTATCAATGGGGGGGAGAACTTGGCTTGAACCAACTTATAAGAAAGGCGAGAAAAACATGATAAAAAACATAAGAGACCTACCAATTGGTGTCAATTCAAGAAAATTTTGGATAGGAGGGGTTGAATTTACTGTATGACTGTTTTTACTGTTTGCTGGGGGGATTTGCTGTTTTTCGATTTTTTCCATGAAAATATCAAGCCAGTGTGATGAGCAGCCACATTCAGGTATGCAAGCTGGTGTTAAAGCAGTTGCACCGCGACTCAATTTACATTCACCGCCGTGCTCATAGACTCAACCTTGTATTGGGTGATTGTATTTAGAACTTGAGACGAATGGCATCTTTCTTTTCCATTCCTCAAGAGCCGCATTGTTTTATGGCGAATAGCAATATACACTACCAACTGTTTGTTAATGCTCAGAAAGCCACTGGCATAACTGTTCCTCAGTTGGAGAAATCATCTACTACAAGATTGGTATACTGATATACATCGGTGAACAAAGCACCGAATAGATAATACTGCGTCTTGACTGTTTAATCAATTACCAAAACGTTCTTCAGGCGTGCAAGGGCGGATCCAGTATTTTTAGGGGGGGGGGGGGCAAAATGGGTTGATCCGATAAACTTGCGTTATGAGCAAGTTTAGTCAACGCAAAATTGCGTTAATTAAGTAAATTACACTACTTTAGATTACGCTAGGGGGCCTGCGCGCCCGTCGTCGCCCCCTGGATCCACCACTGCAGACGTGGCTCACGCCCATGGACTCACAACCAGTCTTCAGACATTTATATTTATACTCCATCTAGCAGAATTGTTTTTTGCCACAGTATCTCTGTTTGAGCAACTACAGGTGGTAGACCTAGTTTTCTCTAGAGCTATTAGTCTTACTGCAGCTACGCGAGGTAAAATTATTGACAATCGACTGAAAAAGTTTCTGATGTAATGTTTTCATAAAGCAAAAGAAATTTCTTGTGAGTGCGGCCTCACTAAAGACCTTTTGCAAAATTTTCTGAATTCTGGTTCCTCATGAAAAAGACCAAAGCGTGCACAGTAAGTATCTTCCAGCATACCTGATTTTGTAACATGGTCGACAGTAGAAAGGGGTCAGGACCCCTGCTGCCACCTACAACTTTTTTTACATAATTTATTCAAGGATTATCGATCTGTTGTTGTTTTGGCCATGTGTAATGACATGAGGGGGATTTACATAATCACTCGGGGAATTTATTGTATGACATTACATAAATCACTAGGACTCGAGGGGGGTGAATCCGAGAACTTGATTGCGTAATCGAAGGGGAAGTGGATTTCCGAGAAATTGATTGCGTAATCGATTGGGAATTTTATGATCCGATAACGGGGGAATTCCTAAATTTGTTGTTTCAGCAGTCAGAGTGAACACCGTGGACCTACAAAACTTTTTTTGATAATTTACAAGGAATCGATCTGTCGGTTTTGCCACGTTAATTTGCTGTTTACATAATCAGGGGAATTATTGATTCTCGAAAGGGGAATTAATTTGTTGTTTCTAAGGGGGATTATTGATCTACGAAGGGGAATTAATTTGCTGTTTCTAAGGGGAATTATTGATTCTCGAAAGGGGAATTAATTTGTTGTTTCTAAGGGGAATTATTGATTCAAGGGGATTAAGGGTTTCTAAGGGGAATTATTGATTTGTTGTTGTTGTCTAAGGGGAATAATTTGCTGATCTACGAAAGGGGAATAAAGAAAACAAGTATGGCTTCTTTGATCTTAGGTCTGAGGGATAAACGCTCTTTAGGTCAGAGAGAAAAATTAATATTCTTCGTTGATCTTTAGTGTGAGGAATTAGAAATGACATCACTTGTTATCTTGGAATTATGCGGGACTCTAAACAGATAGAAATTCTATTTTAAATACGGCTTCACTGATCTTTAAGTCGGAGAGATAAATTGATATTCTAACGAAACCTTAGTAGTGTAGCTAGGAACATTTATGAGATGAAGAGATTAACGCGCGGGAAAGAGTTTCCTAGGAATTTCAAATGTGACAGCGCAGTGATGCCAAAACAAAAGGAACATGTAGAAATTACGTTTAGGGATTATTTGGGCGAAATAGTTTTTGAGACATTTTAGGGAATTATTTAAGTGAAACCGTTTGAGGCATTTCAGAAGATGATTTTAGAAGATGATTTGGGGTGAAACTCTGTGGCCGTTATAATCCACAAGTTCTATTTGAACAGTGTTGATGAGGTCCCCTACCCCAGCCCCAAAGGGCTCCGATCCCCCCCTAACCCCAAAGGGCCCTCCTATCCCAGCCCCGAAGGAAGCCCCCGGCCCCTAAAGGTTCCCCGGGCTCCCAAAGGATCACCCGGCGCTCCAAGGGCCCCTCGGACCCCCAAAGGCCCCCCGGGCCCCCAACAGCCCCTCCCCCATTTTTTAATACTTTTTTTGTGCACTTGAGACACAGAAGGCCCCCACATTTCAAAAGGCTTTATTAAATCTTTTCAGAACAAGTTCCTTTCTTAATGTCATTCCTAAATCCATTTTACAAGTTGAAGTACCCATCCTTTTCACCCACAACTTTACTTTACAGCTTTTTGAATGCCCCAACACCAAGCAGTACTTTTCAAAAGGTATTTCAGAACAAGTTCAGTTCTTAATGTCCCTCCTAAACCCATTTTACAAGTTGAAGTACCCATCATCCTTTTCCCCATAACTATACTTTACGACTTTTTGCACACCCCAATATCAAGCAATACTTTTCAAAGGCATTTCAGAACAAGTTCTTTTCTTAATGTCCTTCCTAAACCAATTTTACAAGTTGAAGTACTTATCTTTTTCACCACAACTTTACTTTACGACTTTTTGCATACCCCAACATCAAGCAATACTTTTCATAGGCTTTATTATATCTTTTCAGAACAAGTTCTTTACGTAATGTCCTTCCTAAACCAATTTTACAAGTTGAAGTACTCATTTTTTCCCCCACAACTTTACTATAAGGCTTTTCGAATACCCCAACATCAAGCAATACTTTTCAAAAGGCTTTATTATATCTTTTCAGAACAAGTTCTTTACGTAATTTTCTTCCTAAACCCATTTTACAAGTTGAAGTACTTATCTTTTTCCCCACAACTTCACTTTACGACTTTTTTGCACACCCAAACATCAAGCAATACTTTCCAAAAGGCTTTATTATATCTTTTCAGAACAAGTTTTTTTTCTTAATGTCCTTCATAAACCAATTATACAAGTTGAAGTAGTTATCTTTTTCACCACAACTTTACTTTGCGACTTTTTTTGCACACCCCAAGATCAAGCAATACTTTTCAAAAGGCTTTATTATATCTTTTCAGAACAAGTTCTTTTCTTAATATCCTTCTTAAACCAATTTTACAAATTCTAAATTTTTCCTTAGTAGATAGAAAAAGCTACATCATAGTTGTGAATATTTTCTCGAAAGATAAGCAGTTCTATTTCAATTTAAGTTTTCTCAATGAAGTGAAGAAAAGTTCAAGTTCTCTTCTGAATTTTACCAAAGAACACACTTCAATTCTAATTTCTCCAGAGAAAATAAAAATCTTCCACTTCAGTTTTTTTAAGTTCCCAAAGACATAAAGAAATTTAAAAGTTCTATTCTAAATTTTTCCATAGTAGATAGAAAAAGCTATATCATAGTTGTGAATATTTTCTCGAAAGATAAGCAGTTCTATTTCAATTTTAAATTTTCCCAATGAAGTGAAGAAAAGTTCAAGTTCTCTTCTGAATTTTCTCAATGAAAAAGAAATTAGTTATTAATCAATTCTATTTTTCCAAATAATATAAAAATTTTCCACTTCGGTTCAGATTTTTCTCAAAGGGATTAAAAAATTTTAAATACTGTTCCAAATTTTTCAAAGAAGATAGAAAAGTTCAAGTTCTCTTCTGAATTTTACCAAAGAAACACAATTCAATTCTAATTTCTCCAGAGAAAACAAAAATCTTCCACTTCAGCTCTCTATTTCACAAAGACATTAAGAAATTTAAAGTTCAATTCTAAATTTTTCGGTGGAAGATAGAAAAAGTAATACCATACTTATGAATATTTTCCCGGAAGATAAAAAGTTCTAGTTCAATTTAAATTTTCTCAACTAAGTGAAGAAAAGTTCAAGTTCTCTTCTGAATTTTACCAAAGAACACACTTCAATTTTAATTTCTCCAGAGAAAATAAAAATCTTCCACTTCAGTTTTAAGTTCCCCAAAGACATAAAGAAATTTAAAGTTCCATTCTAAATTTTTCCGTAGTGAATAGAAAAAGCTATACCATAGTTGTGAATATTTTCCCGGAAGATAAAAAGTTCTAGTTCAATTTTTAATTTTCTCAACGAAGTGAAGAAAAGTTCAAGTTCTATTCTGAATTTTCTCAATGAAAAAGAAATTAGTTATTGATCATTTCTATTTTTCCAAATAATATAAAAATTTTCCACTTTAGTTCAGATCTGTCTCGAAGAGATGAAAAATTTTTTAAAACTGTTCCAAATTTTTCACAGATGATAAAAAAGTTCAAGTTCTCTTCTGAATTTTACCAAAGAACACAATTCAATTCTAATTTCTCCAGAGAAAACAAAAATCTTCCACTTCAGTTCTCTATTTCACAAAGACATAAAGAAATTTAAAGTTTAATTCTAAATTTTTCGGTGGAAGATAGAAAAAGTAATACCATACTTGTGAATATTTTCACGGAAGATAAAAAATGCCTGTTACCTAACCTAACCTAAGTGAAGCGTACGTAGGCTAACCTAACCTAACTTAACCTAACCTAATCTAACCTAACTTAATCTAGCCTAACCTAACCTAACCATACTCGCCGGAAAAGGTTAGGTTAACTTATCATGAGCGCTCATGATAAGTTAACCTAACCTAACCTAACTTAAACATGTTGAAATATTTCTATTTATTTACTAATTTTTATTTATATCTAATCTAATCTAACCTATTGTTTTGGAGGTTAGATGAACGAGTTTGAACGATTTTCTTTAATAATAGAAACGAGTCACTCATTTTCTAATTTAAAAATTTGAGGGGTAAATCCATAAGACAAAGGAGCTAAAATTTAATTTAAAATTAGAACAGAACTTTAAATTTTTCATCTCTTTGAGAAAAAAAAACAGAACTGACGTGGAATCTATTTATTTTCTTGGAAAAATTAGAATAGAACTTGAACATTTTGCACTTCATTGAGAAAATTTAGAATTAAAGTGGAGCTTTTTATCTTCATGGTGAATATTCATGATCTATGTATAACTTTTTCTATCTTCTATGAAAAATTTGGAACATAACTTTAAATTTTTTCATCTCTTTGAGAAAAAATCGGAACTGATTTTAGAAAATTTAGAATTAAAATGAAACTTTTTATCTTCACTGGAAAAAAATCACAATCATAGTATAACTTTTCCTATCTTCTACGGAAAAAATTCAGAACTGAAATTTAAGTTTTTATGTCTTTGAGAAATTAAGAACTGAAGTGGAAGCTTTTTTTTCATTTTCATTGGTAAAATTCAGAATTGAGCTAACTTTTTTCTCTTCTTTAAGAAAATTCAGAAGAGAATTTGAACATTTTGCACTTCTTCGAGAAAACTCAGAATTAGCGTGGAGCTCCTTATCTTCATGTCGAATATTCACAATCAATGTATAACTTTTTCTATCTTCTATGAAAAATTTGGAACAGAACATTAAATTTTTATGTCTTTGAGAAATTAAAAACTGAAGTGGAAGGTTTTTTTTTTTCATTTTCATTGGTAAAATTCAGAATTGAGCTAACTTTTTTCTCTTCTTTAAGGAAATTCAGAAGAGAACTTGAACATTTTGCACTTCTTCGAGAAAACTCAGAATTAAAGTGGAGCTCCTTATCTTCATGTCGAATATTCACAATCAATGTATAACTTTTTCTATCTTCTATGAAAAATTTGGAACAGAACTTTAAATTTTTCATCTCTTTGAGAAAAATCGGAAGTGAATTTAAGAAAAATTAGAAATAAAGTGAAACTTTTGATCTTCATGGAAAATAATCACAATCATAGTATTACTTTTTCTATCTTCCATCTAAAAGTTTAGAATAGAACTTTAAATTTCTTTATGTCTTTGTGAAATAAAGAACTGAAGTGGAAAATTTTTATTTTCCCTAGAAAAAATAGAGTTAATCAATAACTTATTTCTTTTCCATAGAGAAAATTCAGAAGAGAAGTTGAACTTTTCTTCACTTCGTTGAGAAAATTTAAAATTGAAGTAGAACTTTTTATCTTCCGGGAACAAGATCTATTTATTCATTTATATTATTACTTGTTGTATGTTTTTGCTATGATTATTTATTTAATTTCTGTTCGTTTTGGGTTTCATTTATTCTTTAATAGTAATTTCTGGTCGTTCTGAGTTTGAATTTTAAAAGGTATTTGTATCTTCTGAGCTTAAGTATAAAATGGCCTTGACTTTTCTTTGAAAAACTTATTTTTCAGAAAGTTTTTTTAATTAATTTTTGTTTGTTTTTGATTGCAGAAAATTTCAAGTTTTTAAAAATTCCCTATTTCAAAATCAAACTTAAAAAAAAAATCAAATATTCATCAAAGTATCAAAAACTGGTATCAAAGTAACAATATCAAAGTAAAAAAAAATGGGTTTGTGTCAACCTCGGAGTTTTTATTATCTGATGTTTGAACTATTTTTAACAAAATTGCTATGCCAAAATTTTATCGGATGGGTTTGGGGAAAAGGGCGCGTGGGCACAAATTAAGCTTCGGTCTCTTTTGACTCTTTAAAAGTGAACTAGAACTTTCTATTTTCAATCAAATAAGCCCTCTCTGAAGTTTATGCGAGTATCCCTTCTATAAGAACCATATATATCTCCAGAGTATAACTTACAACGCCTGTCCCTGGGCCCTAGGGGGTCGTTTAGACCCTGGAGTTTTAGTATCTGATGGTTGAACTATTTTTAACAAAATGGTCACCTCAAATTTTTATTGGATGGGTTTGTCCATCCGATACACCCAAAGGCGTGGAGGGCGGAAGGGGCTAGTTTCTCTCCAATCTTTTTTCACTCTGAGAAAATGAACTACAACTTTTAATTTCTATTTAAACGAACCCTCTCTGAAGCTAATACGAGCATCACTTTTCATAAGAACCACATACGGCCCCAGGACATAGCTTACAATGCCTGCCCCGGGCCCTGGGTGGATGTGTCGACACCAGAGTTTTTGTTATCTGACCTTTGAACTATTTTGAAAAAATGGCTCTCTCAAACTTCTAATCGGATGGGTTTGAGGAAAATAGGGTGTGGAGAGGGGGGATAGTTGCCCTCCCATCTCTATTGACTCTTAAAAGGTGAACGAGAACTTTCAATTTCCAATCATATGAGCCCTCCGAAGTTTATACGAGCATACCTTCCATAAGAACCATGTATCCCCCCGAGACATACTTACAACGTCTTTCCGAGGCCCTGGGGGGGGGGGGTGTCGACACAGGAGTTTTCCTTATCTGACCTTTGAACTATTTTTAACGAAATGGCCATACGTAAGGAGTTCTTGTTATATGATCTTTTAACTATTTTTAACAAAATGGCTACCTCAAATTTTTTATCAGATAAATGGGGGAAAAAGGGCTTGGGGGGGGGCAGTTGCACTCCGATCCCTTTTGATTCTTAAAAAGTAAACTAGAACTCTCGATTTCCAATCGAATGAGCCCCCTTTGAAATTTATACGACGACCCTTCTCTATGAAGTGCCTCTGGAAAAAAAATAAATGGAGTGTTGGGGGAAGCTAGCTGCCCTCCAATCACTTTTGACTCTTAAAAAGTGTAAATTATAACTTTCAATTTCCAATCAAATGAGCCTTCTAGGAAGTTTTTACGAGCATCCCGTCCATAGCAACCATATATGAGTTTTTGTTATCTAATTTTTGAACAATTTATAAAAAACTGGATATCTCAAAATTTGTAGCGGATGGGTTTGGAGAAAAAAGCGTGGGGAGGGGACTAGTTTCCCTTAACTCTCTTGACTCTTAAAAAAGTGAATTAGAACTGTCAATTTCCAATCAAATGAGCCCTCTCTGAAGTTTATACGAGTATCCCTTTCATAAGAACCATACATGCCCTTAGGGCATAACTTAGAACGCCTTCCTCTGGGCCCTGGGGGGTTGTATTGACGCCGGATTTTTTATTATCCGACTTTTGAACTATTTTTAACAAAATAACTATCTCAAAATTTTCATCAGATGGGTTTGGAAAAAGAAGGCGTGAGGGAGCTAGCTGCCCTCGGATCTCTTTCGACTACTAAAAAGTAAGCTCGAACTTTCAATTTCCAGTCAAATGAGCCCTCTCTAAAGTTTATACGAGCATCCCTTTCATACGATCCACATATGCCCCAAGGCACAACTTACAACGCCTGCCCCGGGCCCTGGGGGGTTGTGACGACACCTGAGTTTTTGTTATCTAACTTTTGAGCAATTTTTAACTTAATGGCTATCTCAAAATTTCTATTGGATGCATTTGGGGGAAAAGGGGCGTGGCGGTGGGCGGGGGGGGGGGGGGGGGGGGGGGGCTAGTTGCCCACCAATCTCTTTTGACTCTGAAAAACTGAACTAGAACTTTCAATTTCCAATCAAATGAGCCCTCTTTGAAGTTAATACGAGCATCCCTTCCATAAGACCCATATATGCCCCCGGGGCATAACTTACAACGCCTGCCCCCGGGCCCTGGGTGGTTGTGTCGACATCGGAATTTTTGTTATATGGTCTTTAAACTATTTTTCAACAGAATAGCTATCTTAAAAGTTTTATTGGGTGCATTTGGGAAAAAGAGGTTTGGGGGGGGGGGGGAAGCTGGCTACCCTCCAATATCTTTTGACGCTTAAAAATTGAACTACAACTTTCAATTTCCAATCAAATGAGCCCTCTCTGAAGTTTATATGAGCCTTCCCTCCGTAAGAGCCATATATGCCCCCAGGGCATAACTTATAACCCTTGCCCCTGAAGACTGCGGGAGGAGTGTCCTGCTCAAACATATAATTTCCAGAACTTTCAACTACGTTGAACAAAATGGCTATATCAAAATTTTGATTGGATGTGTTTGGGGAAATGGTGGGCGTGGAAGGGGTGTCAGTTGCCTTAGAATCACCTTCGACTATTAAAAAAGGAACTAGCCATTTAAATTTCCAATCGAATGAGCCCTTTCTGAAGTTTCTATGACAACGCTGCCTATACAAAACCTTATATGCCCCCAGGGCATAACTTATAACCCTTGCCCTGAGAGTTGTGGGGGGGGGGGGGCTGTAATCCTCAAAGACCTAATTTCCAGAACTTAAAACTACGTTGAATAAAATGGCTATATCAAAGATTGGATGTGTTTGGGAAAAACGTGGGCGTGAGAGGGGTATTAGTTGCCCTCCAATTACTTTCGACTATTAAAAAGGGCACTAGCTCTTTGAATTTCCAATCAAATGAATCTTTTTGAAGTTTCTACGACAACATCTTCTATAAAAACCTTATATGGCCCCAGGGCATAACTTACAACTCTTGCCCTGAAGGCTGTGGGGGAGTGTCCTCCTCAAAAACATAATAAACTATCTTGAAATCAACTCCGCTGAACAAACTGGCTATCTTAAAATTTAGATTGGATGTGTTTCGGGAAATGGTGGGCGTGGAAGGGGTGTTAGTTGCCTTCCAATCATTTTTAACTATTAAAAAGGGCACAAGCCACTCCAATTTCCAATTGAATGAGCCCTTTTCGAAGTTTCGACGACAACTTCTTCGATACGAAGTGTCCTGCTCTAAACGAAAAAAATATAATAAATAATACATTGTGCCAGCATCGTTCTGATATGGCCCCCGGGCATAACTTAAAACCCTTGCCCTGAGGGTTGTGGGGGAGTGTCCTCCTCAAAAACATATTTTCTATCTTGAAATCAACTACGCTGAACAAAATGGCTATCTAAAAATTGTGATTGGATGTACTTGGGAGAATGATGGGCGTGGGGGGGGGGGGTAGTTGCCCTCCAATCACTTATGACCCTTAAAAAGGACACTAGAACTCTCGATTTCCATTCGAATGAGCCCCCTTTGAAGTTTCTACGACGACCCCTTCCATATGAATTGCTTCTGGGGAAAAAAAATAAATAATAATAATAATAACAAAACATTGGAGCCGTATGGCCTATACTATAGGCAACGCTATAGCGTTGCCTCTGCCTAATTTTGTATTTGAAGGCTCAATGAAGGTTGAAATTATTGAAGAAAAATTTGAAGAAATTTTCTTTGGTTAGAGTTGCTCCGGATAAGACCCTCCTACACAATATTTACGGTTGTCCCCATAATTTACTATTCTTTCATATGATTGAACAGTTTTGTAGTTATATGTTGTAGTTTTGTTTTATTATTTTCTGGGGGTCTTTTCCACAGTGGGGGGCATTTTCTAGGTGGTGGTGGTCAACACCGGCTCCCGATATGCGGGTGGGCTACTGCATTGCAAAGGCTAGCTTGTGGATGGCGGTTAAACAAAACTTGAATATAATTTACATGTAAACGAAAATCCTTTCAACTTCGTTTCATTCAAACGCGTAAAAAACTGCTGGTTAGTTAAAAATTTCAGAGTAATTTTTAAAACAATGTTATAAGTTTTATAAAACAGCCTTTTGAATTGGTCAAACAATAAACAATTCACCAGTTGATTCTCGACACATTTGAAAAAGCCATATTTGAAAGGAAGTAAACATTAATGAATATGCATGGTAAATAATATCATTTAAATTAAACTGATTTTTTAAAACATACTGATATTTAAAAAAAGGAGTCCCTGAAGTTTGAGCAGTCTTTGATTCTTCCATATTATAACGAAAGAAGAAAAGGTAGCTCCCATTAAAGCCCCTATCTGCCTCTCATATGAAATCTTTTGCGTCTGACGGTGATTGACAGCAGTTGTGTGAAAACCCCTTTTTGTATTTAAATAGTTTTACTTAGCTACCGTTGGATATCCGTATGGTTTTAATCCGCCCAATTCAATTGTTCAAATGGTTTAAAGTTTAAGTAAGCATTCCTTTTATGTTCAGATTCACATGCAAGTGTCCAATTTGTGCTTAGTTTATCAATTGAGGTGCAATCGAACAAGTAGGCATGTTGAGCAGGGGGGTGTGCCAAGAAATTCATAGTCTATTTGGGTCTTTTCCCAATATGTTACATTAAATTCCAGATTTTTTTTTTTTAAATACACTTTGATAAGCCAAATACGTAGGAACAATTTACAAGCACCTCCAGACAAAAAACTTGTCATCTTTCAATGTCGAAATTTACAGATTTACAAAAGATTCCAAAGGGAACAAATTCTGACCGGAAAAAAAATAGTGACTCACCAACTGAATACTTGCAACTAAAAGGGTTGAGCGTGGCACCGCAGAATTGAGGACTTGATGAGTAAGGAATATGTCCTGTTGAGCAAGTGAAAAAAAACTCTGGACAATGCCACCTGTGAGATCTTCCAAAGCTTTTGTGGTAAAGCCAGCTTGCAGTGCTTCGTAACTGCCATAAAGTCTAAAAATAGTATTAACGGTACAAAGCTAATATACGTATCCATTTTATCCTGGAATCATTCTTTTACTTTGACGAGCGGAGAAATCATAGTTATCACAATAGCGTCGGCTTAGTAAAAAAGCGATCTCGCATGAATTTTTCTTCCCGGATTAATTGTATAGAGCAAATGGTAGTAGAAGAACTTTAAAGAAGGGCTGATTTAATCCGAATATTAAGACTTTAGTATCCTTTTCAAATGCCAAAAACAACCAAAAGGTCAACCAATATACCTATTTGCCCCGGGAACCCCCGAAGTGAAATATGACTTTGAATCCATATTGCTCAGAACGATCTAAAGGTATAAGCAATGTACCTCACAGAGTGACATGATCCATAAAATCCCAGGAGTAAGGGAACCGAATAAGGTAATGTGCCACTTTGAAACTGCACATTCAAAGATACATTTCAGTAGAAAAATGGCAATGTTTCAAATTGCAGAAATCAGGATTGTGCAAAGATTGTCTGCACAATTTTAGGACAGATGGGCCTGAGCTCTCGCCCCCCTCCCCCCACCTTCTCACCAATAATTCCATAAGTATACATATTTTGCAGATCTTTCATATCTTGATCGTTCAAAGATCATTTAGGGAGACAGATTAAGATTGGAAGGTCCAAGCAAAGCTCCTGGGACCAAGTTCTATAGCCTCCTACTACTCCTACCCTTTCAGAGCTAATGAAGTATTCTAACAAAATTAGGGGCATTAAGGCAGATGAAAGAGAAAAGACAAGTTTTTCGCCCATATAAAAATATATAAGGAAGATGAAAGAGAAAAGACAAGTTTTTCGCTCTTATAAAAATGTATGATTTTATTTTCAACAACTTTGTAGATTAGAGAGGATACAAGAGAAAAAAAAGATATTGATTCTAATCTAGTGATTGAAGTTATGTTGAAATTTTTAGATTTGTTTACAAGTTAGCTCAAACTTGAATTGATAATGTCCGCTCATGTGATTACGTAAGGTTCAAATGATTGTAGTAACTAATCATAAGCCCCGTTTTTTGAGCAAACTGTATACTAGGATCTCGTATCTTTTGACAGAAAACGATTTTAGCGAAAACCTGAGGACTCTGATCGTAATTCTTAGGTTTTTCTTTCAAGTATCTTTCTTCATCCTGCTCTAATTAGAGGTCTAATGACTTCGCTGAGATTGTCACCAAACTTCTCTCTTAAGAGTTTTTTTTTTTATCTTAGCTCTTTGATGAAGCAAAAAACAATAGCATCTGATCTATAAGATCTTGGCACTTTGATAAATGAATAAACGATGATCTGAGCAGAGAGAAAAAATATCTTAGATATAACATCTTAGCACTTTGATGAATAAGAAAGAGGGCTTAAAGGCTATATGATGATAACAAATATGAATGGTATATGTTGCAAACAACTTCTTCTTAGGACCTGACTCTCCCCAGGAAGTGTTTGAGGTCTCCCTAGCTAAGACCTCGTCCCACCACTTTTAATATTAAAGTTTGATTATCACTTGATTGAAAGTATTTTAGAGTGCAGCAAATATAGTCAGTTGACAATTGTGTTTTCCCTGAGTAAATTTCCTAACACATTTAAATCAAAAGCTTTATTTTCTTAAGCAAATGCTATTTTTTGCAATAACCTCTTCCAGTCTCGAAAAAACTGTGATGGTAAGCAAAAAAGAAAATACTTTTTACTTCCTTCGTCTTATGATAGAGCATTCCTTCCTGAGGCAGTAAGGAATATAAGGCAAAGTTCAGCCAAAATACCAGCGGTTGAGGGTGAGTTGAAACCTCCCTCATCTATATGATAATTTCTGTTTGTTAGAAGTTTAAATGTTGCTTTTTATTTTCGCAAAAAAAAAAGTTTTTCAGATTTAATTGATGCTTAGATTGAATTGCACATTCAGAGTTACCCTAAATGTCAAGGGTCCCTTTAACCCGGTTATTTTTGCAATAAAGTTTCACTTTAAAAATGCTTTGAGAAAAGGGGCTCGTTTACATTGATTTGATTGTCAATATAAAATACATATTACTAGCTTACGGTCAATGTATTTCCCCAAGTGAAAGAAGGCCAAGGGCTAACTCACCCTCCTTCCATATTTTTCTGGAACACCTATAAGATGAATTTAATATATATAAATAAAAATGTGCTGAAGCATATTTTGCGCTGAAATATTTTTCCATTATCAATATGTGCTTTGTAGTAAGTAGGCCTCATGCGTATTAACACTGCGAAAAATTTGTAGCAATACTAAAATTTTAACAGGTAATTGTTTCAGGTAGTATCTTATAATTTAACCCTCCCCCACAAGTTTTCGAGAAATAGTTTTCCTATTTAGATGTAATGTACTTCTGTTTGAAAATAGTACTCAGGTATAAAGAAGAAGTTACTTTGCATACGCCTTCTCTAGTAAAGCTGCCCAAAAATTCGCTCAAGTCACGTGAATGAAGAAAGATAAGTTTCCCATTGATAGTTGGCAGTTTATCATCTACAACAACTTCAATCCATTCACCAAATCGCCAAAAAAAGAACCTGAAAATGTAAACAAATTAACAGGTTTGTAGATATTTTCAGCTAAATTTTACAGTCTTACCAGCAATAAAAATATAAGTTATGAAGGAAAGAAAAACAAAATCAGAAGAATCAGAAATCAGAAGAAAAGTTCATTATTTCCTGTGTCCAGCAAATTAAAAGTAACAATTCTCGTTCAAGGTGAAATGTTGGCAGTCATAAATGGCAGTAGCCCCTCTCACTTGTCGAAGAAAAAAATGAACAGAAATTTAAGTTAAAAATATTTTTTTTTTCAAATACAAGTAAAGAGCTATATTTCAAAATTGAAACTTGAAATACTTACCTGAGATAAGGGCTGGTTCTCTTTTTAACCCCTTGCACATAATATTCAAGTACTTGCTTTTTAAGTGACCTCTTAGACCTTACCACCGTTTCATTTATATTTAGAATGAAAATAAAATATTAAAAAGGGGGTGGAATATTTTAAATCGTATTAAGGCTAGACAGATTTTAAGTTTACATGTTGATATTTTTTTCTTTTTTTTTTTTCAAATTGTTTTCAAATGCTGAAATTACAGATTAAATTTCGTCTAGATTGGCTAAAAACTGAATTTCTTTTTCTAGTCGAGACCTGTGAAAAACGCTTAGGTTTAAATCCAAGCTTTAAAGTTTTAAGTTTAGCCTTTTGGTATGGTAAAAGTCGTTACGCGTCTTTAAATGATACCCGAAATGAAACAATCTTGACATAATTTTATTTTTTAACCTTATACAAATTTTTGTTCATTAATTACATTAGTGCTTTTTTTCCCGAGATCCGAAAACAACAAAACAGGATGGGTCTTTTGTCACCCGTAGCCTGTAGCCTGGACAGCACTGCCTTTCCATTTGCAACTAAAATGAAATGAAAATATTGAACAGCCAAATTGAAATGAAACATACTTTTAAACAGTATTCGGTCGATTTGTAGCCTACCCATGTAAAAACTAAGATGAAATGAAAATACTGAACAGCCAAAATGAAAATAAAATATGTTTTAAAACAGTTTTCGGTCGATTTTTGTAGCCTGGACAGCCCTGCCTTTCCATTTATAACTAAAATGAAATGAAAAAAATTGAAAAAACGGTAAAACTTTTGATAAGATGGTGAACTTTAAAAGAGAAAAAAAAATCTTTTATAAGAAATTGAATAATTTTTTTTCTTTCAAAGTTCACTGTCTTATCAAAAATTGTACCTGGTTTTCATTCATCTCGTTTTAATTACACTTTTATTTTACTGGAAACCTATTAAAAAAAAAAAAAATAATAATAATGCCAATTGGCAACTAGATTATTTGCGGAAGTGGCAAAAATAGGCATAGTTTATCAAAAACATCGAATGAGAGAAACGCAATTTCAGTTTTTGAATGTAAAGCATCTGTCCCTTATTTTAACAACGAATTTTCAAACAAACTTTCTTCTACATTTTAATGGAAATAGTAGAGTCAGGTGAAATAAGTTTTCTTGAATTAGCTCAAATATCTATTACCGAAAATATCTGAAAGTTTTTTTTTTCCTTTGGTTAAACTGATTTTTTAATATAAAATAACAATTAGCCGGGAAATCGAGCTTTTTTTTTTTTTTTTTTTTTTTTTACTCTAGGCATGTTCAAAGGGATTTATTTAAATAAATAATATTTTATTTATTTCGATAGAGAATAATTTCTCTTCAGATTTATCCGACAATATCTGTTACAAAAATGATTATTATATTTACATAAAAACGTCGGACGGCGAATCAAACAGACTGCTTATTTCATGGCTATCTCTTTATGGAGATGTACTATCTTATATCCCAGTCCACTATAGTTGCTTGTACGAATAGGTTAATACTAAAATAATTGAACTCTGGAAACTCCAAAATATATGAAAAACAAGATGATTGTCAAGCCGAAGTTCCGTGCCCTTCGGAGGAGGAGAAAGGGGTGGAGGTAAATACTTGAGAAAACTGAAGCATGGGTTGAGGAGCATTGCCTGGAGGGCACATAGGATGACAAGCTGTAGGGAAAACCATACAAGAATCTTAAGATTTCTGTTAGGAAGGCTAAGTGAAGAAGCACATTTTATACTTTTAAACAGTTTTTGGTCAATTTCCTGGTTATCTCAGGATTTGCCCTCACTGTCATTGTGACCCTATTTGGCCACATGAGAAAAAGATATGCGTAAAGAAGAGAAAACGAGGAAATTCCAGCCAATAAAATGAAAAAAAGGCAAATATTTTGGCCGAGACCTCCGCTCAACCGTCCTCAGTGCAGATATAAGAAAATAAAAACAAAGCGTAAAAACAACCACTAAAATAAATAAAAACCAACTGTAAAAAAACAACCACTAAAGTAAAAAGAGACTCTTTCCATTCAATGATGGACCAATTTCTTGTTCTGACTTGGAACTTGACTCCAACTTATTCAAATTGAATTAAATAGAAAAAAAACATACCCCTTGAAGATACTTCAGATGAAAAAACCATCTGATGTAGGCTACGCTTAGTAGACGCGTTCGTGATCGCAAGGGGTAAAGTGGTATTATATACTTTAGTAATTAACACCAGACATTACTTTCCCTCTGGGGATTCCACCCCCTAAAATGAGGATTTCGAGATCTTTTAGCAAAATGCTTATCTCAAACTTTCAATCAGTGTTGAAGGGGACACCAAAAAGAGGCCCGGGCTAATTACCCTCTGATCTACTACTACTACTACTAACAAATCACCGCAGCACCAAGCCGCCTGAGGCCAACACAGCTACGCACGCTCCTCCTCCACCCCAATCTATTCAAAGCCCTCCTTTTTACACCCGCCCACGAAGTTCCCATTTTCTTTAAATCTTTCTTTATGACGTCCTCCCACCCCAGACGGCGACGACCTGCTTTCCGTTTAGCCCTAGATGGTTGGCCGAAAAGAACAATCTTTGGCAATCTGTCATCCTTCATCCGCACAACGTGCCCTAGCCACCTCAACCTTTCTTTCATTATAGCCCTAGAGAGCGGTATTGAACCACATTTTTCGTATAGCCTATTGTTTGAAATACGGTCAGTCAGCCGGGTACCCAGAACAATCCTTAAGCAATTTCTCTGGAAAACATCTAGCAAATCTTCATCCACTACCCTCTGATCCCTCTGATCACTTTTCAATAATCACCTCGAAATACCCTTAAAGTTTCAACTTAATACCATCAGCCCTTCCTGAGACATTGCCGATATGTCCTTTTGACAACACACATGCACATAACTTGTTTTGATTTTGTTCAACATCTCCCTCAGCGTTTCCTGAAATTTTCACCTAAAATACTCTAGGCCTTTTTGAAGACACAGAATCAAACATGCACCCCTCTTCCAATGGCAGATCCTATATGCAAACAATGGATAACTTGCATGACTTACAGTCCTTGTCCGATGGGGATATGGGAGGGATGCTCTTTGAGGGGTTGGAATTTTTCATGGGAGATGAGCCAGATTTACAGACATTATTTGAAAAACGATCAGAAATTAAATAAGTTTTTTTAACTGAAAGTAAGGAGCAACATTAAAACTCAAAACGAACAGAAATTATTCCGTATATGAAGGGGTTGCCCCCCTCCTCAATACCTCGCTCTTTACGCTAAAGTTGGGCTGTTTGTACCAATTTTTTAAGAACGATCCTGAAACACACAGACCGTTTAATTAGAATAGGAAGCTGTATTAAAAGAGCTAAAGACTTTAGCGTGAAGAGCAAGATATTGAGGAGGAAGCAACCCCTTCATATACGGAATAATTTCTGTTCGTTATGAGTTTTAATGTTGCTCCTTTTTTCAGCTAAAACACTTCTTTTTTTTAATATTATCTCAGACGCATCTACTATAAAAGGATTAATAAAAACTTTGTTCATTTTATTCTAGCAATGATCTTCCTTTAAAAAAGAGGCATAAATATTATTTCATAGTAGAATATTGAATATTTGAATTCGCTAAAATATAATTAATCCAATTAGCACAAACCCTCTGAAGTAGCAGACGACGATCGTTTGGCAAAAGTAGCCTCCAGTGTTAAGTAATTTAATACCTCGTTGAGAGTAGATTAACTCCGGTGATTTATCTTCTTCTAATATGGTATTAAATTTCGTGTTTGGTTAAAGATTTTGGTAGTAATATGGTACTGTTTAGCAACTCAAATTCTTCTTAAGAGGCTTGCGCTCTTTCACTTAAAAACTTCCGTATTATGATAGTTCTGTATCACATTTTTGCATTATACACCTGTTGCATTTCTACTATTAATTAAAAAACAACTTTCCGAAAAATAAGCTTTTCAAACAAAAGTAAAGGCCATTTTAAACTTAAGCTCAGGAGATACAAATACCTGTTAAAATTCAAACTCAAAACGACCAGAAATTACTATTAAAGAATAAATGAAATCCAAAGCGAACAGAAATTAAATAAACAATCAATGCGAACAAACATACAATATATATTAATGTAAATGAATAAATAAATCTTAAAACGAGTGAAACTTAAATTGAATATGCAAATCAAATTTGAATCGAATAAAAAATAACTACAAACAAGAGTTTGGGTATCCCCTCACTGCAGAAGCCTACAACCTACTGCGTCATTGGCGTCTTACTGAAAACTATATGAGTCTTGAACAGTCTTGGAAAGTATAAACAAAATCAAATTGAATATTAGATATATAATGATATTAATTGTTGAAAGATCCATCAGTTCAAGATTTTTTTTTTTCACTGTAATTTTTATTTTCATTTTCAATGCTGCAAGAACTGGAAAAGAATAAATTTGTAATATACGAGTAATTCGTTTTCAGTGAAGCGCCAATGACGCAGAAGGCTTTAGGCTTTACAGTTAAAGAAGGGGGCAGTATCCAAATTTTGTTTGTAGTAAAACTATATTTGTCTTGACCAATCTTGGAAAGAGCTAATAAATTAAACTGAATATTTGATTTATAATGATATTAATTATTGAAAGCTCATCAGTTCAAAATTTTACTGTAATTTTAATATTTATTTTCAATATTAGGTACAAAAGAAAACATTTGTAATATAATTCGTTTTCAGTAAAGCGCCAATGACGCAGTAGGTTTTAGGCTACTGCAGTGAGGCGATACCCAAACTCTTGTTTGTAGTTATTTTTTTTTTTTTCGATTCAAACTTGATTTGCATATTCAATTTAAGTTTCACTCGTTTTAAGATTTATTTATTCATTTACATTAATATATATATTGTATGTTTGTTCGCATTGATTGTTTATTTAATTTCTGTTCGTTTTAAGTTTCATTTATACTTTAATAGCAAAATTTTTTTTTCGTCTTAAGCTTGATTTTCATATTCAATCTAAGCATTACTCGCTTTAAGACCTATTTATTCATTTATATTATTACTTGTTGTATGTTTTTTTGCTATGATTGTTTATTTAATTTCTGTTCGTTTTGGGTTTCATTTATTCTTTAATCGTAATTTCTGGTCGTTTTGAGTTTGAATTTTAACAGGTATTTGTGTCTCCTGAGCTTAAGTTTAAAATGGTCTTTACTTTTCTTTGAAAAACTTATTTTTCGGAAAGTTTTTTTTAATTAATTTTTGTTCGTTTTTGATTGCAAAAAGTTTCAAGTTTTTATGGCATGGGGGGGGGGGGTGCTTACTGTCCGATTATTCTTGACTTTAAAAAACGGATCTAGAACTTTCAATTTAAATCGAATGAGGCTTTTTTCAAAGTCTATACGATCACCTCTTTGATAAAATCCTTATATATGAGCAATAGACAGCTTGCATAACTTGTGGACAGCATTGACAGCAATGAATGGATTGAAAAAATAGCTCCAATAAGGGGGTTTAGACCATTTCACTTGCTGACGTAAAGGGACCACGACTGTTTGGAATTGACCTTAATAGGATTTTGTGTGCCAAAGCAGTTTTGCATCTATCACAGAGTATGTATTTTAACCTTATAATTGGATAATTATAATAGATTTACTATGTATTCTTCCCATACAAAACTTTACCTTATTAAATTCTTGGGGGTGGGGGTGGCGTACTTGGCATAAAGAAGAAAACTTTAGCGTAGGCAGTAGGAGAGGGGAGGGTGAGGTTGGAGACTCATCCAATACGGCACGGAACTTCACTTATCTCCTCCGTTCCCGATCTAGGAGATTACACAGACTCATGGGCTGTAGAATGTTGGACCGTTTGAGTTATGGAAGACGTTAAAATACTCAAAATACTTTATATTTTCAGTTATTGCAGGATTTCACAGATTGTGGAATGGTGAGCCCCCTGGGCCATCATTTGGGTGAACCGCAACTCATAATATGCAATTTTGATTAATGGTTCCGTGTTATGTGCATATATTATTCTATAAATGTTATTTTGAGTTTTACTTTTATCGCATTGCGTTCATTTTTAAGCCTTAAGATAAAAACTGAAACCTCAGCGTAGACAGTGGTGGGGGGAAGTCTCCCCCCTCACATGCATAATTGAGCAGCCACAGAGAAAGTAATACAAATGAAAATAATCTGTCTTTTGAAAATGTCTTTTTTCAAAAGACACGAACAAAATCGCCTAAAGGAACCTGAAGTGCTATCTCTGACATTTCCATTGATTCTTTATTCCCGTACTTTCAGATGTAAAATTTAGAAAATTATCGAATGGGTCTAGTCGTCCCCTCCCTGAATAATTTACATTTGGAAAACCCACCCCTGGGAAATTCCTCCCCCCCTAAAAGAACATTTTCTTTTCCTGCTGATGATTCCCCCATGTTAAATTCCACCCAGCAGAAATTTATTTATTAATTTACATTAATATCAGCACTGAATTTATTAATTAATTTACACTAATGTCTATTGTATGTTTTTTTGCATTGATTGTTTATTAAATGATTGTTTGATTGTTTATACGCCCCCGGGGCATAACTTACAACGCCTACCCCCGGGCCCTGGTGGGCTGTGTCGACACTGGAGTTTTTTGTTATCAGAACTTTGAACTATTTTAATAAAATGTCTATCTCAAAATTTTTACCTGATGCATTTAGGGAGTGGAGGAGGGGGGAAGCTAGTTGCCCTCCAATCTCTTTTGACTCTTTAAAAGTGAACAAGAACTTTCAATTTCCAATCAAATGAGTCCTCTCTAAAGTTTATACGAGCATCCCTTTCATAAGAAATAATGGGAAGGATTCAGAGAATCCTTAAATTAAAACCCTTGCCCTGAGGGCTGTGGAGGAGTTGTAATCCTCAAAGACCTAGTTTCCAGAACTTAAAACTACGTTTAATAAAATGGCTGTCTCAAAATTTTGATTGGATGTGTTTGGGGAAAAGGTGGCGTGAGAGGGGGGGTTAGTTGCCCTCAAATCACTTTTTACTATTAAAAAGGGCACTAGCCCTTTGAATTTCCAATCGAATGAGCCTTTTTTGAAGTTTCTACGACACCGCCTTCTATAAGAACCTTATATGCCCCCAGTGTATAACTTAAAACCCTTGCCTTGAGGGTTGTGCGGGAGTGTCCTCCTCAAAAATATATTTTCTCTCTGGAAATCAAGTACGCTGAACAAAATGGCTATCTCAAAATTTTGATTGGATGTGTTTGGGGGAATGATGGGCGTGGGGGGAGGGGGGCGGCTAGTTGCCCTCCAATCACTTTCGACTATTAAAAAGGGCAATAGCCCTTTGAATTTCCAATCGAATGAGCCTTTTTTGAAGTTTCTAAGACAACACCTTCTATAAAAACCTTATATGCCCCCAGGGCATAAGTTAAAACCCTTGCCCTGAGGGTTATGGGGGATTGTCCTCCTCAGAAACATATTTTCTATTTGGAAACCAACTACGCTGAACAGAATGACTATCTCAAAATTTTGATTGGATGTGTTTGGGAGAATGATGGGCGTGGGGAGGGGGGCTAGTTGCCCTCCAATCACTTTCGACTATTAAAAAGGGCACTATCCCTTTGAATTTCCAATCGAATGAGCCTTTTTTGAAGTTTCTACGACAACGCCTTCTATAAAAGCCCTATATGCCCCAGGGCATAACTTAAAACCCTTGCCCTGAGGGTTGTGGGGGAGTGTCCTCCTTAAAAACATATTTTCTATCTGGAATCAATCAACTACGCTGAACAAAATGGCTATCTCAAAATTTTGATTGGATGTGTTTGGGGAACTGATGGGCGTGGGGGGCTAGTTGCCCTCCAATCATTTTCGACTATTAAAAAAGGCACTAGCCCTATGAATTTCCAATCGAATGAGCCTGTTATGAAGTTTCTACGACAACGCCTTCTATAAAAACCTTATATGCCCCCAGGGCATAACTTAAAATCCTTGCCCTGACGGTTGTGGGGAGTGTCCTCCTCAAAAATATATTTTTCTATCTGGAAATCAACTATGCTGAACAAACTGTCTATCTCAAAATTTTGATTGGATGTGTTTGGGGGAATGATGGGCGTGGGGGGGATAGTTGCCCTCCAATCATTCTCGACTATTAAAAAGGGACTAGAACTCTTGATTTCCAATCGAATGAGCCCCCTTTGAAGTTTCTACGACGACCCCTTCCATATGAAGTGCCTCTGGGAAAAAAAATAATAATAAATAAATAAATAATAAAACACTGGAGCCGTATAGCCTTTACTATTGGCAACGCTACAGCGTTGCCTCTGATAAAATTATCCATGTCAGTGACCAATAATTCCTAACCACGTGGGGCTGCATAACAATAAGCGGGAATTCTGTTACCAATTCTTCGTGAAGTCCGATAGAAATTTTTTCATGGGTTACAACTGACGAACAATACTAACAACAACGTCTATTGGACTGGACCCAAACTCTCTAAAGGTACAAAGACAAGTCCTAGCTTTTAGTTCCTACCAAGTTTCATTTGGGATCAAATAGACCAATCTTAGAGATGCGTCGGACAAGAAGATAGCCCTTCCCTCACAAATGCTTCCCCTTCTCGTAAAATTAATTTTGCCACATTTAAGGACCCTGTTCCTCCTCCACCACAGGGTTCAAACCAACACTGGGCTCCTAAAGGGCATCACCAGACATTCTCTCACATAGGGATCAACTGTGGGCCCTCAACAAGCAGAACTACTACATTTACTCTCTTGTTCCTACAAAATTTGGTAAAGACCTGAGAACCCGCCCTGGTAGAGGGTCTTATGAGCAGAATTTAGGAGCTCCCTTTCCCACAGACGTAAAAATGGGCACCAACTGAAAAAAAAGCACACATCAGACAGTTACTCTGACTTTCAACTAAGTCTAACTGAGATCGGGTTTTAAGTTGTTCTAGATATCCTGATATCAACTATATAAGATTCCTTGCTCTTGCCTCTCCCTCAAAGGCCAGATCAGATCCTGATCCCCGAGAAGCATAACTAGGACATCAGCCTTTGCATTAGCCTTTACATGTGCGCAATTGACACCTCTAAATTCGCTATCCATAAAAAAAACAACAAAAAAAACAAAAAAAAAAAAAACAAAAAAAAAAAAAACACTTTGACGCAGTAGTAAATTCTCTAAATTTTGGAAGCTAAACGTCCAACTGAAGAAGCCTGTCCTAACCTTTAAATACACTTGCCTTAGAAGATATCCTGTGAGGAAAAGATCACTAACTTAGAATTTCACCGATAAGCAAGTTAGCCATTAGGTACGGACATTCTGAAACGTAGGAAATGGACATAATTCGGCCACATCCTTAGCATGCCAGAGGATTGTCTCCCAAATATTTTGTCTGAGTACACTCCGAGGGGAGGCACAAAAGAGATCAACCAAGACCCATCTTAAACCAGCAGTAAGACTGGGACCTGAGAAGTGTATAGATGTCTCTTTAACCACAGTGGGAGGACGTCACGTCTGCGGCTCAGTTCCGAGATGGGTGGTGAAGTTTCGTAGATGCCCTGTATGTCATTCCTGGCTTCGGAGGATCTAAGGAAAGACTAGCGTAGCACTAAGAGCCACTTAAATACCCAGAGCCAGGAGTTTCAGGAAGCTAAAAATGACTCCCCTATTCAGAATTAGTATTTCCATTTGAAGTTTTACGCAGCTATTTAATTTTAATTAACAGTCTTCTTTTTTTATCGAGGTAACACACTCTGGAGTTGCGTGTTTTAAAAAGCCATATCCCTGCAATATCTTATTTTTTTCATATGGCCTTCTAATACAAAAGGGGCTGTTGAAGAAGACCATCGTATGGAGCAGGTAGTCAGAAGGGCTCCCATTCCCCCGTAGCCTATAAACAGGTATGTGATCAAAATTTCAAGATACCCATTGTGCTAAAAAAGTGAAGACATGACCCCCACAGCCCGTGGGTCAAGGGTCTTACAAATTGCCCACTTTTTAAACAAAAGTTTTATCATGAACAAGGCAGCTTGTATGGTATTGGGTTTATGATTGGTTCAAAACTACCAGGGATCGTTCTCGGGATCAAAAGAATCAAATACTTGGTGGGGGGGGGGATCAGGCCGAAACTCTGTTTATCCCTAAACAGTTTGAAACTTATAGCCGCAGGGAACAGCCTAATGTACAGGAAAATAATTCCAGAGCACAGCCCTCTCCCCCCCCCCAAAAAAAAAAATAAGAAACCTAGGACATACCCCATTCCAAATTAATGGGGCCTAAAAAAGGCCAAGAGTGAGTTTCCCCCGATCGGCTCAAATACTTTATTCTTAAGTCCTCTGACTAATGGGGCACCAAAATAGAGGAAAAACAGAAAAAAACACAGACAACTCCCGGCCTGCCCAAAAAACGGGCCCGGCAAAGGGTTAGAAAAGGACAAAGGAATTTTTTTTCAGCCACACCTCATGGAAAAGTGGCCATAGAAACTTGGTATGGTTCACAATCTGGAAACAACCAGGGTACCGGAGCAAGTCACAGGACACTATGTACACCCGAGTTTTCAAATTGTCAACTATGTCTCCAGAAGAGACTTGGGTATCAAGTTGAAACTTTCAGGCAAAGTTGGGGGAAGTTAGGTGGCTCCCAAATTTTGAATCGGGGATAGGGGGAGACGGGTAAAAGGGCACCCTATGTTTCCAGGTCATAGAATAACCTATCTGCAATATCTTGGCAACGGCCAAGGGGGCGAAGTTAAAACTTTGTTATGGGAAGGGGAAGAGGTTGAAAATTTGCCTCTGATTCATCAAAAAGTTCTTGCACAATAAGCTCTTATGAGATTTATAATATAGCCTACGCACATTTAAGTAGCAGGGTACATAAAAAAAAAAACACTAACTATCATCACGTTATTAAAACGGCGGAGAAATTGCTTAAAGATTGTACTGGGTACCTCTCTAGGGCTATAATGAAAGAAAGGTTGAGGTGGCAAGGGCACGTTGTGTGGATGAAGGGTGACAGATTGCCGAAGACTGTTTTTTTCAGCCAACCGTCTTGGGCTAAAAACGGAAAGCAGGTCATCCTTGTCTGGGGTAGGAGGACGTCATAAAGAAAGGTTTAAAGGAAATGGAAACTTCTTGGACGGGTGTAAAAAGGGTGGCTTTGAATAGGTTGGGATGGAGGAGGAGCGTGCGTAGCTGTGTTGGCCTCAGCCGGCTTGGTGCTGCGGTGAGTTGTTAGTAGTAGTAGTAGTATGTGCAATATCTAGCGAACAGCTTGGGGTTAACAAGTTGAAGCTTTTAAGGCTGTTAATCTTAAGTTTTTATTTTGGAGAGGGGGTAGTGTTAAATCAAAAGACACTGTGTGCATCCAGATTATCGAAATAGCATATCTGCCTTGTCTCGGAAGGGCTTGGGGGATGAAACTGAAGCTTTCAGGTACTGTTGGCGAAATGATGGGGAAGGGTGGTGCAAAATTATTTCAAACTTTGCGTGGAGGAGAGGAAGGGGTTAAAAAAAATTGTTTTTGGTCCACCAAAACATTCTTGCGCTACCAGCTCAAATGGGATTTATAATCTACACATAGTTAAGTGGCAAGGTAAATCAAAGACAGCATCTGTTGCCAGGTTATGAAACAAGGTTTATCTACAATATCTCAAGATCGGCTTGAAGCACCAAGTTGAAAGTTTTGAGAGTGTCAAGGGGGGGGGGGGCAATTGAACATTGAGTTTTGACTAGGGGAAGAGGGTGGGGTTAAAGCAAAAGAGTACATCCAGGTTACCAAAATGCAATTGCTGCAATAATTGAGGAATGGCTCGGGTGATGGAGTTGAATCTTTCAGGTAGTGCAAGGAAAGAGAGAGGGAAGGGGATCGGAAAATTTAAATTGTGTTTTTGGGGAAGGTGCTAAATATGCTTAGTCTCAGGTCAACCTAAGATTTTCGGACTATAAGCGGTCTACTGAACTTAAGAAATTCACGGTTAATAAGCAAGGTAAATGAAAAGAAACTGTGTATAGCTAGGTTATCAAAAAAATGGATCTGCGCTATCGTTATAACAGCTTAGGAGATCAAGTCAAAACTTCTAGGGAGCTAAGTTTCCGGAAAGGGGAATTTAAAACTCGCAATTTAGCTTAGGGAAGGGAACATAAAAGGGCTAAGAATGCTGTCTTCAATCAATCTAAACGTTTTTGCTCTAGAGACCCCCATGTAACTTCGTTTTTTTTTAACGTATAAAAAGCGAGGTAAATCCGAAGACTCTATCTGGGACAATGTTATCAAAACTGTGTATCTGCGTTATCTCTAAGATGGCTTGGGGTACTAAGTTTAAACTTTTAGGAAGTGTTAAAGATCCAAGTGAACCTCCATTTTTGACTTAGTGGAGGAGCAGAGAAGAGGATAACCTAAAATATTCACACCAATTTTTTTTTCATTCAGCTCTATCTAGTCTTGTGCGCATGCTCTGTAGGTTACAAACCTATTAAAGAACACCAAAATTTCGGGCTGATTTTAGGGCATAGCAAACTGAAGCAATTAAATTAGTTTCAAATCTTTTTATTTTATAAGGGTCCATCTGGCCAAGAAATTTATGAACCTAATTTAAAAGCTGATTGGAGGGGTGAAATATAAGGCACTGTTTTGTGTGCATCTCAACTCTTTTAGTCTGTTCGTCAAGAATGATCAAAATATTCAAAGGCAGGTAATTGGGTTGAACACAAGGCTGTTTGTTCTTTTGAACGGCTACTTGTCAAATGTTTAAATTGTGTTGTTTTTTTGTTTAATAAAGCTTAATCTAATCCAACCCATAATTATTACGGTTTTGACTTTATCGAATAAAATATGTTTTTGAGCCTATTCTTTGGCGAAGCAGTTTTTCTCAATTTTGTTTCTGTGTCTAAGAGTTCCCTTGACCAGAATAGCTTAAGGAAACAATTGTCAAACCTTGAAGGAAAATTTTCGGCAATTTTTGGAACGAACAAATAGGAGACAAAAGTGTCTTTGCACCCTTACCACTTTCCCCAAACATAGCATTTCACGTCCCCTTACCATCCCACAAGACTTTTTGATAGTTTTAACTTGGTCTCATAGTCGTTTCCAAGAGGTTATTCCATTTTGATACCCTTGGTGAGTATACTGCCTTTTGATTTACATCACTACTGCAACGTGGATAGGTCCTGAGCTCCACTTGGGCTATTAGTTTTGAGAACTTTTATAGGGATTGGAGACAAATATCTTCCTCTAAGGAAAACATTAAGGTCCGTTGCCTCCTGCTTTACCCGACATTCCGAAAGTCTCTAAAGTCTTGGGGTGTTAACTACTGACCTGAAAGCACCACAGTAATCATAATCGAAATTTTGGTCAGGTGGCACCACTCTGTCAAGAAAACGAGGAGTAAGAGTAAGATATGATACTGCTGCTAACAGCCATGGATCTCCAAATTCACCTTGTTCAACATCAAAACGGGTTGATCCATCGGAGATAAATTTTGGCTTATAGGTGATTTCCTAAAAAAAAAAAAAAAAGGTAAGAAAAACTGCTATGATCAGAGGCAACGCTCTAGCGTTGCCAACAGTAAAGAGCCTACTGCTTCACTATTTTTTCCCTCGGATCCACTTCATATGGAAGGAATGATCATAAGAAACTTCGAGGGTGGCTCATTTTCAGAGTCACTCTTGATTCAGTGCACTTTTTAAGAGTTAAAAGTGATCGGAAGACAACCAGCCTTTATCCAACACTCTTTTTAGGTGCCTCCCCCTAAAAGACATCCGATCGAAATTTTAAGGTACCCTTTTTGTTCAAAATGGTCCAAAGATCAAACTAAATATGTCTCTGGGGATGACAGATCAACCCCCCCATCCCCCCCCCCGAGCCCCATGGGACAGGGGCTGTAAGTCATGCAAGTTATCCATTGTTTGCACATAGGGTTTATCATTTGAAGAGGGGTGCATGTTTGATTCTGGGTCTCCAAAAAGGCCTAGAGTATTTCAGGTGAAAATTTCAGGAAACTCTGAGGTAGATGTTGAACAAAATCAAAACAAGTTGTGTGCATGTCTGTTGTCAAAAGGGCATATCAGCAATATCTCAGAAAGGGCTGAGGGTATTAAGTTGAAACTTTAAGGACATGTCGAGGAGGTGATTGAAAAGTGATCAGAAGGCAATTAGGCGGGGCCCCTTTTTGGTGTCTCCTTCAACACTGATTGAAATTTTGAGATAGTCATTTTGTTAAGATTAGTCAAAATGTTTAGTAAACTATGCCTCCGAGGATGTCATGACCCTCTACTGCCCCCGGGGCAAGGGTTATACATCAAACAGTTTGCGCAATGTTTAGGTACAGGACTTATTATCGGGAAAGGAGGAAATGTTTGATCCTGGGCGCATCCGGAAAGGCTAAGGGTATTAAGGTAAACCTTCATGGAATGTTGAGGGGGACGTCCAACTAAATAAAAAGACACTGCGCCCATCCAAGTTATCAAAAGATCATATTTGCAATATCTTAGGAACGGTTAAGATTATTAACTTGATACTGTCAGGGCTACTACTACTACTGTGACAACTACTGCAACTACTTGCGACTGTAACTAAGACTACCAGCGGCTGCAGCTACTTGCAACTGCAACTACTAGCGACTGTGATTGTGCTTGTGACTGCAACTACTTTCAATGGCTACTGCAACTACTTGCTACTACAACTGTGATTGCAACTACTTGTGGCTCCGGCTAATTGTGACTCTGACTTTGAATACTCACAATTGCAACTTTGACTACTTTCGACTGTGACTACTGGCAACTGTGGCTACTTGCGACTGTAACTACCTATGACTGCGATTGCTAGTGACTCCAACTACTTGTGACTGCGACTGCGACAATTTGTAACTGTGACTACGGTTATTGTGATTGCAACTGTGACTGCTTGCGAGTACGACTACTTGTGATTGTAACTACTTGCAAATGTGACTGTGACAGCTTTCGACTACGAGTACTTGCGACTACATATGTTTGTGACTGAGGTTGTGACTACTTGTGGCTATTGTCACTGCTTACGACTGCCACTACTTGCGACTACGACTGCAACTACTTGTGACTATGTATGTCTACTACCATTATTACTACTGCTATTGAGTTAAATATAAAAAGTTTAATTACATCCAGGTATTCAAAAGGCTTATCTGCAATATCTCAGGAATGACTCATGTTATTAAGTTGAAAATTTCAGGGAATTTTGGGCTGAATCAAAAGATTTTGCGCATACGGGTGCTCAAAAGAGTGTATCTGCAATATCCTAGGAACGTCTAAGGGTAAGAAATTGAAACTTTCCGAGAATGTTAAGGGCGATTTTACTCTAAATCAAAAGACACTAAGTGCATCCAGGTTGTCAAAAGGGCGTATCTGAGAGTATCTACTTTGATCTTAGGAACAGGTACGGGTATTAAATTAAAACTTTCAGGGAATGCCAAGGGGGGTGTTAAACTGAGTCACATTACAATATATACACTCATGTTATTAAAACAAAACATGTCCGACATCTCGAAAAAATTTAAGGGTATAAAGTTGAAACTTTCTGGAAGGTTGAGGGGGACATGGAATTTAGAGACAGTTGTCGAAAGGGTATATCTCCAATGTATTAAGAACGACTAAGGGTATCAAGTTGAAATTTCCAGAGAATATTGAGGGAAATGTTGAACTTAATCAAAAGACACTAAGGGTATGTGAATCCCAGTTTTCAGAAGGGCATATGCGTTAACAATTAGTAGTTAACAGTTTAAGGAAATATTAAGGGATGTTAAACTCTATCAAAAGACATCATTATGTGCATACAGGCTGCCAGAATAAAACTGTTTCCACACCACAAAAAACTCTCACGGCGAAGTCAGAAATATGTTGAACTAAATGAAAATTACTGTGTGCATCCAGATTGTCAAAATATGGTGCGCATTATCTCCGGAATGGTAAGGGTATTAAGTCGTAATTTTCAAGAAATATTAAGGTGCTGTTGAAGAAAAATCAAAAGATACTATGTATATCCAGGTTGTCAAAAGGGCGTATGTGAAATATTTCAAGAACGGCTAGGTTATAATGTTTGTAACTTTCAGGAAATATTAACAGGAACGCTAAACTCAATCAAATGACATTATAAGCATCCAGATTGTCAGACTGACATATTTTCCACCACCAAGCAAACGCTTGCGCCAAAGTTACAATTCTCGAGTCAAAAATTAAGAGAACTGAGTGATGCCTCTGATATATATATATAATATATATATATATATATATATATATATATATATATATATATATATATATATATATATATATATATATATTATATATATATATATATATATATATATATATATATATATATATATATATATATATATTCTCTTATTTCATTTTCATTCATATGTAATCTTTTGAACATTCTCCTAGGAGTATTCTTCCGAGTATATTATCTAGAAATTGCTGTTAAGTCAAAATATTAGTTCAAGAACCGTTCCAACCTTGATTTCCAATTGAACAAAATTTACGCAATAGAAATATTGAATACAATCAAAGGCAATGCTCAGGCCACCTTATATAACTTGGGAATTTACATTATAATCTGAAATTTTAATCTTGAGTCAAAACCCTGAAAAATGCAGAAACACTCATAATATTGGCCAATAATAAAAGTTTGGCAATAAAAAACGAAAAGAAACTAGTGTTGAAAAACTCCCCGAAAAAGGAGCTTTTTTTAAGAAAAGTAAAGAACCATATTAAAAATTATGACGTGCAGAAATAAAGTCCTAAAATAATTAAAACTTAAAAGACTAGAAATTAATGCAAAAGAACGAATGAAATCCAAAATAAACAGAAATTAAAATGAATAATCATATCAAACAAGAAGACAGCAAATACTGATATATATAAATAATTAAACTCTAAAAAGAGTAAAAATCAAAATGAATACTCAATTCAGAATTAAAACGACCTGAAATTAGTACAAACATGGGTTTGGCTGCTGCCCTCCACCCCCCCCCCCCTCCTAACTTGAAACCTTCTAAAGTCTATTGTGCCTTTTGCGATTTACTAAAAACTAAATTTATTTTATTTTTTTATAATAGTCATATTGAAATTAAGAAATTCAATTAATATTAAAATTAATTTTGTTATATTGTAATATTGAAATGAAATAAAAGATTTAAATAAAACCTTGAATCGTGAATTGCTGAAATTTCCAGGAATTAACTTCATTGTGTAGTACACGATAAGTTTATTCTTCTTTTTTTTCCCAGTCATCTTGGTTACGATTTGATTTTTATTTTTCGTCGATAGTTCGGAAAATTAAAGCATACTGTTCAAATATATTCATAAATCGAAGGTATTATTGAATATAGTTTTCGAAGATAGCATTGGATCCTATCTTTCGTGCAGTCTTTTGTTTGATTGATAAAAAAAAAAAAAAAATTGACCGAGTCCGTTGATTTTGAATTGAAGTTATCAAGTATTTTACAATAGGTTGCGTCAAGACTGGGCTGGGTAACTGTAGGACAGAGAAAAGTCAAGACAGATACTGAGAGTAAGAAGCAACATTAAAAATCAAAACAAGCAGAAGGATTCCCTATAAGAGGGGGCTACCCCCATCCCAATGCTTTGCTCTTTGTGCTTAAGTTTTTTTAGTACCCTAAAAAAGCTTCTTATTCCCATTAAATGGCTCTTGTGTGTCAGCAGTCGTTCTTTAAGAATTGGAACAAAATGTCCAACAAGAGTGTACAATTTGGGAAAAAAGAGCATGGGAGGGAGGCTAGTGGCCCTCCAGCCTTTTTGGTCACTTTAAAAAGGTTGCGAGGACTTTCATTTGAATGAATCCTCTCTCGATTCTCTAGAACCATTGGTTCGATACTGAAAAAAAAAAAAATATAGAAGCATCCGTGATCTTTCTTCCAGCAAAAATTACCAAAGTTTTGCAGATAGGAGCTTGAAACCTATATGGTAGGGTTCTCCGATATATTGAATCTGATGGTGTGATTTGCATTAAGATCTCTTGACTTTCTGGGGATGTTTCCCTCCATTTTCAAAAACCAAGAAAATTATTGCAGGCTTGTAGCTTTTAAATGAGGCTTGCAACATTAAACTTAATGATTTTTATGTATTTGGAATCTGCATGTAAAATTCTTTTGATGTTTCTATTGTTATCAAAATTCGTTTTTAGGAATTTTGGCTACTATTGGGCCGGGTCGCTCTTTACTTACAGTTCGTTACCATGAACTGTGTGATACATGACCAGTCAAGCAAGAACAAGAAATACTATAAGACAATTCATTCAATCTTTCAAATCGTCTTGCTTCTCAGCTTTTGAACCACCCATGTTTCAGACCCTTAAGCCTCATTTAGCCCTATTTCAAGCAATTTAGTCCTCTTAAAATGAATTCTCAAGTTCAACTGTTCTCGACCCTGAATTCTTAAAACCTCAAAAAATTCACTGAGCGTGTTAACATTTTTATCTAGGACACTCAAACTGTCTGACTGGGCTAGGCCTAGGAGAGTTTCAGTAAACTTTCCATTTGAAAAAATATATTTGGTTTCCAGTAAAACAAAATGACAAACTAATCAATGGGGGGAGAGGGTTTGAGGAGTTGGTGGTAGCACAGTTATTTGAGGTAATTTTATTTCCTTCATTGTTTTGAATTTAACAGTTGTTAATTATAGGTGTTTAATTAAGATACCTAGATTTATCTTCAGAACATCCAATCGGAGAACCATACGGTATAAAGAAAATACACCTAAATGAGAACATTCTTCTTGTTGTAAAAAAGAAGCTGAGCTTTAGAGTAGAAAGCAGGCTGCTCTGGGGACAGTATTCTTGCTCAAATTTAGCATAATTTAATTCATTCTCTACCTTGGATTCATTGAAGCTATTTTTATTTGGCTCAAAAGCATACGTAATAATAGCAGTAGTAGCATTAGAAGTAGTAGCAAAAGCGGTTGTAAAATGAAAGTCCGGGAAGCAGGACCCACCGATGTGTGCACACGTCTTGTGTGTTTACAAACCTTCTCCCCTGAATTCAGACACTTCGAACTGGACGTTAGGAGTTTCAGATTCTCATATCCCAGGAGTAGGAAACTAAAATTAGGTGATATAGAATTTTTTTTCTGGCAGGAAGGATGGGTACATGAACAGGGAGTAAGGCTCATGGTGAGTAAGAATGCTGCTGTTTTGTTCAGGCTGGGTGTGTTCTATTAATAATAGAATGATAATCGCTCATTTTATGATAAAAAGTGCAGGGTATTAGTCATAGTAGTTTATGTCACTTCAAAAAAACTGTTTCTTAAGGTAATGCACAAAATATATTCTTGGTGGATCATGAATTCTCAATGACCATCGAATGCTCACGCATCATTTTTTAAGCTCACACAAAAGCCGAACTCAAATACGCACTATTCACGCACAAAAAAGTTCACTTCTTAAGTGCCATGTCACTTATCAAGTCAATACGAAATGTCAAAAGTTCACTCCACACAGTTGTACATTTCTGAATCCGCTTATTATTGAAAACCTTCAACCTTTGACATAACCATCATTTTGACATGATTATCAGTCTTTATTCGTGGTTAGACAAGAATCTCTCTTTCTTTGCATCTATTTTTGCCACAAAGTTTTTCATGCGCACAAAGTGTGTGACTATTAAGGGTAGGTCATAGATAGCCAGAAAGCTGTATTAGGAAAACGAACATAAACTAAGATGTTTCAACCACATGATTAAAACAAAAAAGAAGCCATGCCAGCCATTTCTGAATAGGGCTTTGACACTGATAAGAAAAAGAAGATTTTTGCATGAAAGTAAGCAGCAACGTTAAAGCTAAGCACTAACATAATTCTAAATATGTAACCCCTGGAGGTACGCTAGGGAAATGGTGCTCCCCTAGTCATAATTTACTTCTCCTTTTTTAAGCAGCCCTTATATGCCTAAATCACAGATTACAGATTGTCAAAGGTTGTCCCTTTGGCCAACCGTCTAAGGCTAAACAGAAAGCAGGTCGTCTGCTGTTGGGGTGGGAAGATGTCGTATAGAAAAATCTATGGAAATGGGATCTTCTTGGGAGGTTGTAAAGAGGAAGGCTTTTGAATAGGTTGGGACGGAGGAGGAGCGTCCGTAGCTGTGACGCCTAGGACCTGAAATGGTATTTTTTATAAGCAAGTGCAACTAAATGAGCTCTCTCATTCTCGATAAGTTGGGACTAAAAAGTTACTTATTTTTATCACATTGGTCTTGTGTTAAACATTCATTCTTCAATCATTGAAATGAAAGAAGTCAAGTTCTACCGTAAATAGTGGGGTGGCTGAGAAAGTGGAAGCCCCTAATAGGAAGAATAGTTTCTGTTCGGTTTAGGTTTTAACTAAATTTATCTTTTCTTAACTTTTCTTTTCGTTTATTTATCTGACTTGTTATACAATCTTTTTCCATCTACTTGCAAATCTATATTTAAATTTTATTTATTTCCATGAACTATAGAGAAAATTGTGACGGCTTTAAATAGTTCAATATTTAAAATACCAGACTTTGCAGCTGAAGTATTCAATTCACGGGATAGGAGGCTAGTGAGGCAAATATCTCAGTTTAAAAGTCCAAAACCATAACATAATGAGTCTACATTTCCCAAAATGACGTTTGATTACCAACAAAGTGAAATTCACCACGACCGCTGCTGCCCCAACTGCCACTGTGGCTAATACTGAACCTGCTTATACTACTTCTACTCCCAGCCAAACCATTTTCAATATGACTGGTTTCAAGGTCCGTACCCAGGATTTTTTTTTTCGGAGGGGGTTTTACTCAAAGATTGTTTTCGGGGGGGGGGGGGGAGTTTCACAAAAAACTAAAAAACGCATACACAATTTTGTTTATATCCATTTTTATTAGCGTTTTTTACGAGCCAAACAAACATTTCACGGTGGGGGGGGGGGTCAAATCCCCCTAACACCCCCCCCCCCCCCCCCTCTGGGTACGGCCTTGACTGGTTTTACTGCAACTAGTCCAACCGGGACTATTCCGACTAAGACTATTCATGTGACAGCTAAAAATATCTCATAAATAACACTATAACCAGTAATAAATCTTTATTTTTGCTCGGTGATGTTTAAGCCTTGTTCCGGCCTGAATTGTTAGCTAAGTTGAAAAATGAAGAAAATGGTACTTTGACGCAAAAACCATCACTTTTGCTACTTAAAAAAGAAATAGAACTAGCAATGCCCGTTCAAACCACCCGTCTCTTAATTTCCCAGGACTAATTGTCCAATAAAGTCAGGCATCAGAAAAAAAAACCCATCAAAAACAAATAAATGCGCACCCGTAATTATGCTTTTTTGGAAAAAGTATATATATATATATATATATATATATATATATATATATATATATATATATATATATATATATATATATATATATATATATATATATATATATAATAGGCCGTATCCAGGGGGGGTTATATTGAACCCCCCCGAAATATTTTGACCGAGTATATATAAATAAGTCGAAATATAGTATAAACCTAGGTCTAAAAATCAGTAAAATAGTCGAAAAATAGTCATAAATATAGTATATATATATATATATATATATATATATATAATATAAATATATATATATATATATATATATATATATTATATATATATATATATATATATATATATATATATATATATACTATATATATATATATATATATATATATATATATATATATATATATATATATATATATATATATATAATATATATATATATATATATATATACCCGGTTTGAACCCCTCCGAAATATACTGAGTCGAAAATAATATATATATAAACCTATATAAATCAGTAAATATAGTCGAAAACTAGTCAAAAATTATAGCCCCCCCCCGAAAAAAAATCCTGGATCCGACCTTTATATATATATATATATATATATATATATATATATATATATATATATATATATATATATATATATATATATATATATATATATATATATATATATATATATGCCTATATATATATATATATATATAGATATATATATATAATATATTATATAGGATATATATAGGCCTATATATTGTTTGTGGTAACAAACTGTAAGTAAGGAGCGACTCGGCACAATAACAACAGAAACCCTAAAAAAAAACTGAATTTGACAACGATAAATGCATCAAAAGGGTTAACTTTTTTATTCTGACTCCAAATATATACAATTCATTAAGTATAATATTACCCATCAGAATCTACCTGCCTGAGAAAACTTGCGTGATTTCAATTTTCAGCGAGAATGGAATTGTCCAGGGAGGAGTTTCCGGGAAAGATCTTACACGGGAAGACAATTCCATGGAGAAATTTTTTTGTGAAGGGGGAATCTTTCGTGGATGGAATAGGCGGATTTCCCAGTATTATTTGAAAAACAATCAGAGATTATATAAAAAAACAAGTTTTTCATCTGAAAGTAAGGAGGAACATTAAAACTTAAAACAAAAAGAAATTGCCTCATTCATGAGAAGGCTGCCGCTTCCTCAATACCTCGCTCTTTACGCTAAAGTTTGACTTTGTCGCAGTTCCTTAAGAATATTTCCTGAAACACAGGGGCCGTTTAATCATAGGCAGCGCAATAGCGCTGCCTAAGTAAAGAACGATGTTGGGACAATGTATTATTTATTTTTTTCTTGTTTTTAAACCAGGGCACTTCGTATCGAAGGAGTTGTCGTAGAAACTTCGGAAAGGGCTCATTCGATTAGAAATTGGAGTGGCTTGTGCCTTTTTAATAGTTGAAAGTGATTGGAAGGCAACTAACACCCCTTCCACGCCCACAATTTCCCCAAACACATCCAATCAAAATTTTGAGATAGCCATTTTGTTCAGCGTAGTTGATTTCCAGATAGAAAATATGTTTTTGAAGAGGACACTCCCCCACAACCCTCACGGACAAGGGTTTCAAGTTATGCCCTGGGGGCATATAAGAACCATGTTATCACAAATTATTATTTTTTTTCCTTTAGACCAGGGCACTTTGCATCGAAGAAGTTGTCGTAGAAACTTCGAAAAGGGCTCATTCGAAAAGTGGCTTGTGCCCTTTTTAATAGTCGAAAGTGATTGGAAGGCAACTAACACCCCTTCCAAGCCCACTATTTCCCGAAACACATGGAGTCAAAATTTTGAGACATCCATTTTGTTCAGCGTAGTTGATTTCAAGATAGAAATTATGTTTTTGTGGAGGACACTCCCCCACAGCCCTCAGGGGTAAGGGTTGTAAGTTATGCCCTGGGGGCATATAAGGTTTTTATAGAAAGCGTTGTCGTAGAAACTTCAAAAAAAGGCTCATTCGATAGGAAACTCAAAGGGCTAGTGCCCTTTTTAATAGTCGAAAGTGATTGGAGGGCAACTAACACCCCTCTCACGCCCACCTTTTCCCCGAACACATCCAATCAAAATTTTGAGATAGCCATTTTGTTCAGCGTAGTTTTGAGTTCTGGAAATTAGGTCTTTGAGGATGATAACCCCCACAGCCCTCAGGGCAAGGGTTGTAAGTTATGCCCTGGGGACATATAAGGTTTTTATAGAACGCGTTGTTGTAGAAACTTAAAAATAGCTCATTCAATTGGATAATGAAATGGCTAGTGCCCTTTTTAATAGTCAAACGTGATTGGAAGGGAACTAACACCTCTTTCACGCCCACCATTTCCTCAAACGCATCCAATCAAAATTTTGAGATAGCCATTTTGTTCCACGCAGTTTAAAGTTCAGGAAATTATACCTTTGAGCAGGACACTCCCCCCACAATCTTCAGGACAAGGGTTATAAGTTATGCCCTGGGGACATATAAGGTTTTTATTTAAAGCTTTGTCGTAGAAACTTGAAAATGGGCTCATTCAATTGGAAATTCAAAGGGCTATTGCCGTTTTTAATAGTATAAAGTGATTTGAGGGCAACTAACCCCCCTATCACGCCCATCTTTTCCCCAAACACATCCAATCAAATTTTTAGATAGCCATTTTTATTCATCGTAGTTGAAATTTTTGGAAATCAGGTTATTAAGGATGACAATCCCCCCCCCCACAGCCCTCAGGGCAAGGTTTTTAAGTTCTGCCCTGGGGGCATATTAGGTTTTTATAGAAAGCGATGTTGTAGAAACTTCAAAAAGGGCTCATTCAATTGGAAATTGAAAGGGTTAGCGCCCTTTTTAAAGTCAAAAGTGATTGGAGGGCAACTTACCCACCTGTCATGCCCACCATTTATCTAAACACATCCAATCAAAATTTTGAGATATCCATTTTGTTCAACGTATTTGAAGTTCTGGAAATTAGGTCTTTTAGGATGATAACCCCCTCAGAGCCCTCAGTGCAAGGGTTGTAAGTTACGCCCTGGGGGCATATAAGGTTTATATAGAAAGTTGTTGTAGAAATTTCAAAAAGGGCTCATTTGATTGGAAATTGAAATTGCCTTTTGTAATAGTCGAAAGTGAGTGGAGAGTAATTAACCCTTCTCTGACGCCCACTATTTCCCCAAGAACATTCAATCAAAGTTTATAGATAGCCATTTTCTTCAACGTAGTTGAAAGTTCTGGAAATTATGTATTTAAGGATGACAAACCCCCAAGATCCCCCAGGGCAAGGGTTGTAAGTTATGCCCTGGGGGCATATAAGGTTTTCATAGATAAAGTTTTCGTAAGAACTTCTAAAGGGGCTCATTCAATTGGAAATTGAGAGGGCTAGTGCCATTTTTAATAGTCGAAAATTATTGGTACCCCCCTCTCACGCCCACCATTCCCCCAAATACATCCAATCAAAATTTTCAGATAGCCATTTTGTTCAACGTAGCAGAAAGTTCTGGAAATTAGGTCTTTGAGGATGACAACTCCCCCAGCCCTCAGGGCAAAGGTTGTAAGTTATGCCCTGGGAGCATATAAGGTTTTTATTGAAAGTGTTGTCGTAGAAACTTCAAAAGGGCTCATTTGATTGGAAATTGAAAGAGCTAGTGTCTTTTTTAATAGTTGAAAGTGATTGGAGAGCGACTAACGCCCCTCTCACGCCCACCATTTCCCCAAACACATCCAATCAAAATTTGGAGATAGCCATTTTGTTTAACGTAGTTGAAAGTTTTGTGGAAAATAGGTCTTAGAGGATGACAACAACCCTAACAGCCCTTAGGGCAAGGGTTGTAATTTATGCCCTGGGGGCATATAAGGTTTTTTTAGAAAGCGTTGTCGTAGAAACTCAAAAAGGGTTCATTATAGTGCCCTAGTGCCCTTTTTAATAGCCGAAAGTGATTGGAACGCTTGACATTTTTATAGTAAAGATCGATGTGGGTATAATATATTTTTTTTTTATTGTTGTTGTTGTTTAGACCAGGGCACTTCGTATCGAAGGAGTTGTCGTAGGAACTTTGAAAAGGGCTTATTCGATTGAAAATAGAAAGGGCTGATGCCCTTTTTAATAGTCGAAAGTGATCAGAGGGCAACTAATCCCCCTCCCACGCCCACCCTCCCATTTTCCCATTATGTTTAAAAACTAAATGTTGCCTTAAGATTAAACCACAATGCGCTGCGTTAATGCTAATTCCCAATAAGGCATCTCAGCAGTATCCCAAGAACGACTGAGGGCATTATGTTCAAACTTTTGGGGCTACTTCTGCTCTTAAAATTTAACCAAATCAAAATAGCGTAAGTGTATCCAAACTATCAAAGAAAGTGAACAGATTTTTTGCGAAGGGTATCAAGTTTTTTATTTCAGGTCATCTAGAGGAGGTATGAAACTAAATTAAACACTACTATTTGTGTCCAGATTTATAAAAGGGTGTATGTTGTTAAAAATTGCTGAAAAATTTTTCTCCAGCATACAAATAGCAAGCCAAACTATAAAGTTTAAAAAAAAGAAAAGATTTAAAGTATTATTTACTTTTTCCCTGAAAAGACTATGCCAATATAAAACGAGCAAAAATTAACATAAGTTGGGCGCAAAACCCCTATGCCTTCCCAAGGCCAGAACAAAATTTGCACTTTACTGAAAAAAATACAAATGAATGTGCATTGTCAGTTTTAATGTGCATATACTGATATCCAGTAATCAAAATGTTAAACTTATTTGATTTATTACAGTTATAAAAGTAAAAACATTTATATTTTTTTCAGTAAAGTGCAAATTTTGTTCTGGCCTTGGGAAGGCATAGGGGTTTTGCGCCCAAACTGATGTTAATTTCTGCTCGTTTTGAGTTTGAATCGGTTACTTATTTTAATTTCTGTTCGTTTTGGGTTTCATTTATTTATCGATGCTGATTTGTGGTATTTGACGCTTCGTAGATTATTTGATTTTATTTTTGCTCATTTTTTGTTTAATGGAGTTCTTTACTTTTTTTTTTGAAAAACTTATATTGTGGAAAAAGCTTTTTGAATTAGCTAAATAAGAAGCTCATTTAAAGTACTGAAAAACTTTAGCGTGAAGAGGGAGGGATTGTGGAGGAGGCAGGACCCCTCATATATGGAATAATTATTGTTCGTTTTAAGTTTTAATGTTGCTCCTTTCTTTCAGCTGAAAAAAAACTTGTTTTTTTTTATTTAAATTCAAGACGATTACTGGCTCGATCCTTAGTTTTGAGAGAGAAAATTAGAACAAGTAAGACAAATTTATGAACTGGCTAACTGGAGGAATGAATGATTAAACTTACCAGGCTATATTGAGAATAGTATAAACATGGAAAGGTAAGCAAAGCTGGCATTTTCCAGTATGTCTTCTTCGTGTTATAGGAATATTACCAAGACCCGGATATGGGATATACAAGGAAGGAAACGAGTTAAAGCTCATGTTGCGCAATGACAACCGTGAAACACTTCTCAAAGACTTTTTGACTGATAACTACTCATATGCAAGAGAAAGCAAATCAAATTGACAAAGTAATCCGCCAATTGACGATATGTCAGTTTGTTATTTATGATGGATCACATAAGGGGATATTATCTCATATTTATGAAAGCATACAGAATATATGAGAACCGTTCATATGCAGTCACAACAGTCTTTCTTTGTAAAAAAAACTCAAATGATATATTTTAGTTCTAGTCTGCACCTTATATGTCTGCATAATTACTATTTATACTTGTTTTAAATTCCAAGCCCTTGGCATATCGCGACTCTAAGATCCGGTAACATGGTTGATTCCACAAGGGTTTGTCCGCAGTTGATGCCTTGATGGATTGACAGTGGACCAAGACAACTAGTTTTGATCCCAGCGCCTGCCATAGTTCCTGGGCCCGGCAAGGGGCTCCAAGAGGGAATTGATGGCAGATAGGTATATGAACTTCTTTGACCGCCGGCCCACTTCCTACACGAAGGCAACAGGAAACACTTAAGGCATTACTTCGATGTCGCATCGTCAGTGCATCGTCTTACATGATCAAACCACCAGTGGCCTCTGCATTTGATGACATTTGAACAGCTTTTCTGCGAATGGTGTCAATGCTGACTTTTTCAGATAGTCTGGCATTCAGAATATACCTAAGGTAGTTTTATGAAAGGGAACATCCAGATCTCAGGAATCCGAGGCGTTAAACGACCAGTTCTAGCAGATGTAAAATAGTTAGGATACCACCATAGCGTCAAAGATTCGCAGTTTTGTCTTCAAAGTGACTTGGTGTTTCTTCTATGGTGTCCATGGGTGTCTTCAGGCAGAGAAAACTGAGCTTTGTTTCATCTTTGGTGCTCCGACAGGGATCCATCAGGAAGCCTACACATTTGAAGAGTTAACACTTTTAATGAGATTCCATCGATCACGGCGATTTGCGTCTCCAATAGCACATGTTCTCATCACCTTTTTTTTCTGTTTTTTTTTTTTTTTTTTTTTTTTGCTGACTTGGGCCTATATAACGGTTGCCCGGGAAAAAATACCATAGAAAATTTTAGTGGAACTTCGGAAAAATAAAGGACAGGTTGTATAGTCTTTAATTCTTCATCAGTTTTAAAGTGATGACGACCTAGCACTTCTTCAAATGAGTTTAGCTCGTAAGATATTGCAGATACGCCCTTTGAAAACCAGGCATCACAGAATATCTTTTGAGTTAGTTCAATATCCCCCTAAATGTGCCCTGAAAATTTCAACTTAATACCCTTATAAGTTCCTGAGAAATTGAATATATGCGATTTGACAACTGGATGCACATAGTGTCGCTTGATTTAGTTCAACATCCCCTGAAAGTTGTACCTTAGAATCCTCAGCCTTTCAAAACACCCATGACCAAACATGCTCCTCGTCCCAAGAATAAAACCTATATGTAAACAACGACCAAATAGCATAATTTACAGCCCTTGTCCCAGGGGCTGTGAGAGCCATGTCATACTTCGAGTTAAAATTACTGGACCCTTCAACTATAATAAACGAAACAGATATCTGAAAATTTAGATTGAATGTTTGCGAGGGATGAGGGGAGAACAGGTGGCCAGAAGAGCGTTGGAGGGGGTTGACTGCCCTCCAATCACTCTCGACTTTTAAAAAGGGCACTAAAACTTTAAATTTCCAATCGAAGGAGCCTTCTCGAAAAATTTTACAACCACTTCTTTCATAAAATGGCCTGGCAAAACAAAAGAAATCAATGTGAAGACGACAAATGGGTCTATAGCCAGTAAAGGAAAATGAAGATAAACAAAAAAAAATCAAACGAATATTTCGCCCGTATTAACAAGGCGTCTTCAGCGTAAAAAAAAAATAGAAACTAAAACTAAAAATATATATACGGGCGAAAAAAAAATTGTAAAAAAATATATAATTTTTTTTACAATTTTATTTTTACAAAAATTGGATAAGGGCGAAACATTCGTTTGATTTTTTTGTTTCTCTTCGTTTTCAATTACTATCCATAGACCCGTTTGTCGTCTTCATATTCATTTTTTTTGTTTTTGTCATGGCTGGCCAGTTCGGCTTTAGTTCTTTTATTCGTAAAGTGGCCTGGTAAAAAAACAAAACAAAAAAAAAAACAACAATAAATTAAAGCCATATCGCCTTTACTGCGACTGCGATTGTGATGCATGTATTAAGACAAGGCAAAATCTGATCTCCACAATTTTGTATAATCTTTCTAAGAGGTATGAGCCGCGTTTATAAACCCGATGGGGTTTAAATCAACCGAGAATGCTATACCGACAATGTGAAAAAAAAAACGCTTAAAAAAACGAAAAGATTTAAAGTATTATTTACTTTTTCCCTGAAAAGACTATGTCAATATAAAACGAACAGAAATTAATTAAAAAAAAACTTTTTCCACAAAATAAGTTTTTGCAAAGAAAAGCAAAGAATTCCATTAAACAAAAAATGAGCAAAAATAAAATTGAATAATCTACCAAGCGTGAAACTACCACAAATCCACATCGATAAATAAATGAAACCCAAAACAAATAGAAATTACAATAAATAACCGAGTTAAACTGAAAAAGAGCAGAAATTAATATAAGTTGGGCTCCAAACCCATATGCCCTCCCAAGGCCAGAACATAATTTGCACTTTACTGAAAAAATATAAATGTTTTTACTTTTATAACTTTAATAAATCAAATCATATTAATATTTTGATTACTAAATATCAGTCTATGTATATGAAACTGACAATGCCCATTCATTTGGTCTAAACAACAACATCAACAAAAAAATAATACATTATACCCACATCGATCTTTACTATTAAAATGCCAAGCCTTCCAATCACTTTCAACTATTTAAAAAAGGCACTAGCCCTTTCAATTTCCAACCAAATGATCCTTTTGAAGTTTCTGCGATAAAACTTTCTATAAAAGCCTTATATGCTCCCAGGGCATAACTTATAACCTTTTCCCTGAGAGTTGTGGGGGGGGGGGGAGGGTTGTCATCCTCAAAAACCTATTTCCAGAACTTTCAATTACGTTAAACAAAATGGCTATCTCAAAATTTTGATTGGATGTGTTTGGGTAAATGGTTGGCGTGAGAGGGGCCTTAGTTGCTCTTCAATCACTTTTAACTATTAAAAAAAGCACTAACCCTTTCAATTTCCAATCAAATGAGCCCTTTTGAAGTTTCTACGACAACGCTTTCAATAAAAACCTTATATACCCCCAGGGCATAACTTACAACCTTTGCCCTGAGGCTGGGGGGGGTGTCATCCTCAAAGATCTAATTTCCAGAATTTTCAACTAAGTTGAAGAAAATTGCTACCTCAAAATTTTGATTCGATGTGTTTGGGGAAACGGTAAGCATGAAAGTGGGGTTAGTTGCCCTCCAATCACTTTCGACTATTAAAAAGAGCACTAGCCCTTTCAATTTCCATTCAAATTAGCACTGTTTGAAGTTTCTACGACAACGTTTTCTATAAAACCTTATGTGCCCCAGGGCATAACTTACAACCCTTGACCTGACGGCTGTGAGGGGGTTGTCATCCTCAAAGACATAATTTCCAGACCTTTGAACTACGTTGAACAAAATTGCTATCTCAAAATTGTGATTGGATGTGTTTGGGGAAATGGTGGGCGTAAGAGGGGGGTTAGTTACCCTCCAATCACTTTTGACTATTAAAAAGGGCACTAGCCGTTTCAACTTTCCTATCGAATGATTCCTTTTTAAAGTTTCTACGACAATGCTTTCTTAAAAAAAAAAAAACCTTGCGTCCCCAGGACCTAACTTATAACTCTTGCCCTGAGGGCTGTGGGGGGAGTGTCATCCTCAAAAACATAATTTCCAGACTTTTTAACTACGTCGAACAAAATGGCAATCTCTAAATTCTGATTGGATGTATTTTGGGAAATGTTGGGTGTGAGAGGGGTATTAGTTATCATCCAATCACTTTCGACTACTAAAAAGGGCACAAGTCCTTCTGATTTCCAATGGAATGAGCCCTTTTTGAAGTTTGTACAACATTACTATCTATAAAAACCTTATATGCCCCCAGGGCATAACTTACAACCCTTGCCCCGAGGGCTCTGAGGGGGTTATCATCCTCAAAAACCTAATTTTTAAAACTTTTAACTACGTTGAAAAAAGGCTATCTAAAAATTTTGATTGGACGTGTTTTGGGAAAAGGTGGGCATGAGAGGGGGGTTAGTTTCCCTCCAATCACTTTCGACTATTAAAAAGGGCACTAACCCTTTGAATTTCCAATCGAATCAGCCCTTTTTCAAGTTTCTACGACAAAGCTTTCACTAAAAACCTTATATGCCACCGGGCATAACTTACAACCCTTACCCTGAGGGCTGTGGAGGAGTGTTATTCTCTTAGATATAATTTCCGGACCTTTCAACTACTTTGAACAAAATGGCTATGTCAAAATTTTGATTGGATGTGTTTGGATAAATGGTGGGCGTGGAAGGGGTGTTAGTTCCCTTCCATTCACTTTCGACAATTAGTAAGGGCACTAACCACTTCAATTTCCAATCAGATGAGCCCTTTTTGAAATTTCTTCAACAACTTTCTATATGAACCTTTTATGCCCTCAGGGCATAACTTACAACCCTTGCACTGAGGGCTCTGAGGGGGTTATCATCCTAAAAGACCTAATTTCCACAACTTTCAACTACGTTGAACAAAATGGATACCTCAAAATTTCGATTGGAAGTGTTTGGGAAAATGGTGGGCGTGACAGGGGTGTTAGTCGCTACCCAATCACTTTCAACTATTAAAAAAGTCAGTAGCCCTTTCAATTTCCATTTTAATGAGCCCTTTTGAAGTTTCTACGACAACGCTTTTAATAAAAAAATTTAGATGTCCCCAGGGCATAACTTACAACCCTTGCCCTTAGGGCTGTGGGGGGAGGGGTTGTCATTCTTAAAGACCTAATTTCCAAAATTTTTCAACTAACGTTGAATAAAATGGCTATTTAAAAATTTTGATTGGATGTGTTTGGGGAAAAGGTGAGCGTGAGAAGGGGGTTAGTTACCCTCCAATCACTTTCGACTATTAAAAAGGGCACTAGCCCTCTGAATTTCAAATCGAATGAGCCCTATTTCAAGTTTCTACGACAAAGATTTCAATAAAAACCTTATATGCCCCAAGGGCATAAATTATAACCCTTGCCCTGAAGACTGTAGGGGGAGTGTCCTGCTCAAAGGTATAATTTCCTGAACTTTGAACTGCGTGGAACAAAATGGCTATCTCAAAATCTTTATTGGATGTGTTTGGTGAAATGGTGGGCGTGGAAGGAGTGTAAGTTGCAGTCCAATCACTTTCGACTATTAAATGTGGGGGAGTGTCCTCCCCCACATGACACCCAAGGGGTTGTCATCCTCAAAGACCTAATTTACAGATATTAAAACTACAAAACTACAGAACTTAACTGGTGGGCGTGGAAGGGGTGTTAGTTGTCTTCAAAGCACTTTCGACTATTAAAAAGGGCACAAGCCACTCCAATTTCCAATTGAATGAGCCCTTAGGCATTCGAAGTTTTTACGACAACTTCTTCGATACGAAGTGCCCTGCTCTAAAGGAAAAAAATAATAAATAATACATTGTGCCAACGTCGTTCTTATATGCCCTCAGGGCATAACTTAAAACCCTTGCCCCGACGGTTGTGGGGGATTGTCCTCCTTAAAAACATATTTTCTATCTGGAAATCAACTACGCTGAACAAAATGGCTATCTCAAAATTTTGATTGGGTGTGTTTGGGAGAATGATAGGCGTGGGGGGTTAGTTGCCCTCCAATCACTTTCGACTATTAAAAAGGGCACTAACCCTTTGAATTTCCAATCGAGTGAGCCTTTATTGAAGTTTCTACGACAACGCCTTCTATAAAAAACCTTATATGCCCCCAGGGCATAATTTACAGCCCTTGCCCTGAAGGCTGTGGGGGAGTGTCCTCCTCAAAAACATAATTTCTATCTGGAAATCAACTACGCTGAACAAAATGGCTATCTCAAAATTTTCATTGAATGTGTTTTGGGCAATGGTGGGCGTGGAAGGGGTGTTAGTTGCCTTCTAATCACTTTCGACTATCAAAAAGGGCACAAGCCACTCCAATTTCCAATTGAATGAGCCCTTTTTGAAGTTTCTGCGACAACTTCTTCGATACGAAGTGCCCTGCTCTAAAGGAAAAAAAAAAAAAAAATAATACATTGTGCCAGCATCGTTCTTATATACCCTCAGGGTATAACTTAAAACCCTTGCCCCAAGGGTTGTGGGGGAGTGTCCTCCACAAAAACATAATTTCTATCTGGAAATCAACTACACTGAACAAAATGGCTATCTCAAAATTTTGATTGAATGTGTTTCGAGAAATGGTGGTCGTGGGAGGGGTTTTAGTTGCCTTCCAATCACTTTTGACTATTAAAAAGGGCACAAGCCACTCCAATTTCCAATTGAATGGGCCCTTTTCAAAGTTTCTACGACAACTTCTTCGATATGAAGTGTCCTGCTCTAAAGGAAAAAAATAATAAATAATACATTGTGCCAAAATCGTTCTTATATGCCCACAGGGCATAACTTAAAACCCTTGGCCCGAGGGTTGCGGGGGAGTGTCCTCCTCAAAAACATATTTTCTATCTGGAAATCAACTACGCTGAACAAAATGGATGTCTTAAAATTTTGATTGGATGTGTTCGGGGGGATGATGGCTTGGGGGGGCTAGTTGCCCTCCAATCACTTTCGACTATTAAAAAGGGCACTAGCCACTGTAATTTCCAACCGAATTAGCCCTTTTCGAAGTTTCTACGACAACTCCTTCGATACGAAGTGCCCGGGTATGGAAACAAGAAAATGAATAATATATTGTGCCAACATCGTTCTTTACTTAGGCAGCGCTATTGCGCTGCCTATGATGCTTTCTGGGCGGCCTATTTTCCATAATTCTCTGGTGTAGTTTCCATAATGTTGTTACTAAAGTATTATATATTCATCATTTTTGGTACATTTCATTGTGATTGGAAGGGAGAGGGAAGGAGAAGGAGGGAGAAGAGAGAAGGAGGAAGAGAGAAAAGGAAGAGGAGGCGAGGGTGATTAACCTAACTTCACTTCTCAAGTGTGGTCGGGAAAAGACATAAGTACCTAAAACAACTATTGACATTTACATCGTCGTGGGTAATGGTTTCGCAAATGGGGGAAATGAATTCAACAGAACAAGCTTCAATGCACGTGCTTAAACTTCTGGAACGGAATTTGCTGTAGAGCAGTTTGTAATGAAATAGCAAAGACTAATATATGTTAATTTTCCTTTGCAAAATCTCGTCACGGTCGAGTTCTGAAGCTTTATGAGGTTTGAAAAAATATTTGTAGCATTTTGTCTGAATATTCACTTCCTAAAAGGTCAATAACCTAATAAAGCTATGAGTCAAAGATCAACATCTTCATTGTAGATAATGTAGAGCGTTTAAAATTTGTCTTTAAAGAAAAGTATAAAAAAAAGCCGGAAGCTCTAACCTCCAATGCTAATTGACAATAACATCGACCTTTACGGTACTTGGACCAGAAAAGTCATCTTATCCGCTACAAATAATTAGATTGACTTTCATGCAGAAAAATAATAATTACAATATTCTGTGGGTAATATTTTCGCTTTTAGTAAATTTTATAAATTATACAAAAAACAGAGTTTTCTCCTAAAAATTAAATACCAAACCTAAAAATTCAATCTGGATTATCTTACATAAAGCGTCAAAATTAAAGCAAGTTAAAAATATTTTTAGTGAAGAAATGAAATCTCAGACGAGGATGAAACATAAAAAAAAAATGAAACGGAAATAAAACAAAAAAATAAGCTTCTCACACAAGCTTGGCGTAACCGCAAGGAAAAAAATACTGTACAAGCTAATAAAACTTTACTGATAAATTACGACCCAAAAGTGTGGCGGTTCCCCCCCTAAAACCCTCAAGGGCCAGAGTTTCCTTTTTGAATTAATAAAAATTAAGCGAATAGCTTTTTTCAGCAAAATATTTTTCGGATTGAACTTAGAAGGAAATTAAGCACTGATGAAATTGTTTTGCATATTAGATTAGTAAAACTAAACTAAATGTTAAAATAAAATGAAATCAAAAAAAAATCTGGGGGCAGTAATAGCTTTTTGGAACTGATACAATAAAAGACAATTAGCCTACTGTTGAAAATCTGTTTTGTGTAATATAAAATGCAAATGATGTTCCGACATAAAAGGGATTTGGACGGCTGAAATGCCGAAAAAAAAACAACGTTTACCATAATCAAGATTACTGGAAAGAGCTGCTGAAAGTAGACTGATTGTTCAATGTATAATGTTAGTAATCCTTGGAAGTCTCAGCAATATATCATTTTAGAAGTTCTGAATTAAAAGATGAAAAATGTTCAAAATACATTCGCTAAAGTAAGCGTAAATGACGTTCTGACATTCAGAAGGTTTAGGGGGCAGTGGCCCTACTTCTGTATATGGTTATACATTTATGTAGTTGCCCTACAATCACTTTTGACTCTTAATTAGGACATTAGAACTTTCATAAATAATTTCTGAGACCACACTGGCTAATCATGCCAAAACAAAAAATCGCAAAGAAGAGAGAAGCGCGGAAAATAACAGCCAGTGAAAAACAAAAGAAACGGTTATGCAAATATTTCGGTTGAGACATCCGCTCAACTGTCCTCAGCGCAGAAAAATAAAAAATGTAGATAAAAGTCCAAAGGACGATATAAAAACCAAACCTCAAAATAAACACTGAAACTAAAATAAGGATTTTGAAAGGGTCCTTATTTTAGTTTCAGTGTTTATTTCGAGGTTTGGTTTTTATATTGTAATTCCACATTTATGTATATAGAAGCTTTAATTTTCTGATATGCTGAATCTGATGGCTTAATTTTCACTTAGAATCTTGACTTCTTTGGGGGTGTTCCCTCCCTTTTTAAAAAATTTGGCAAATTTTCTCAGGCTTGTAACTTTTGACGGGTAACATTAAACTTAATGAACTTTACACATTCGGAATCAGCATAAAAAGCCAATTCTTTTAATGAATTAATTGTTATCGAAGCTCCTTTTTTAGAGTTACGGTTACTATTTCTCTGAATCGCTCCTTACAGTTCGTTACAACAAATTGTTTGATAGCTAGTTACTCCCAATAAGTTATTATGAAAAATTTTCCGTTACATTTTGAAGCAATAGCAGTGGTTAAAAATTGCTTATATTGAGGTAACTTACCCAGCCCTATATATTTTATCTTACCCACATAATAAGATAATTGAAACCTCTCTTTTGCCTTCACTCTGATTCAATCAATCAATAAAAATATTATGGAAGGGGAATGTTTTACATCAGCATGTATTATAAAAAATGGTGCAGTATAGGAAATTTGGTTGCATCAGATTTGGCATGATGTTTATTAATAATGAGCAACCTTAAAGTCGTACAAAAATGAGATAAAAGACTTAAATTAATTCCTGGGATATGAAGCACAAACAGGATTTGCAAAATTAAAAATCAAACATAAGTATATGCCCCACAAATTGAGCGCTTTAGGGTGAAACATGATGGAAGTGATGTATATATGTGCATTTGAATCCGAAAAGATTATGGACATCAATTAACTAAATTAAAGAGCGCTAAGGGTAGTGGAGCAATAATGTGTTATTAAACAATGATAACGATTAGGATAAAAAGCTCTACAGCTTTAAGGAAAACAATACCATAAGCAAATAAGACACACATTTGTATCCTTGGAGCACAAAGGCTAAGACGACGTCCCGTTTCTAATAAAACGATTGATTCTGCACAGGATTCCAATAGCATGGTAAACTTATTATTACAATTATTAAGGAAACTTTCGACAGTTCTAATTAATAAATCGCCAAGGCAAGGGTGTAGGTAAAGTAAGTATGCATAATTGTTTTTTAAATTGTTCCCAAACTTTGGATGGAGGGTTGGAAAATCGTGAAAAGATCAGAATAGAGGCGCATCCGCTAATGCAGAAAATATGAAAAATTGTGATTTTTCGGAGGTAAGGAGTGGGTACCTCAACTCTTCAAGCTTTCACATCGCAAAAATGCAGCAGTGAACGTACTTCGTATCAAACTTCCCATATGCTGTGGAATTTTTGTCATGAAACTTTTTTTTTTAACTTTTCTTTCTTTTTATATTATTTCAGAATCAAGAATTAAGCATTTGCCAAAAAAAAAAATGTAGACTCATCTACAATGTAACAAGATTTCTCATCATCCTGGCACCCAAGAAATTATTAACTTGTAAAAAGAAAAAAGGTACTTCTATGTTATGGCGCCTATATTAAGTTCTTCATCTAAATAGAACCTGTTTCTCTGACTAATCCCAATGAATTATGGCAAAATAAGATGAAAATATGATACTTTAGAAACAAATTTGGGCTATATATATGCATATTAGGGGGACGGGGGTAAAGTATAGCGGATCTGCATGAAAAATGTGTTAGGTTCAGTTATTCTGCATATTATGAAGTAAGAATTGTTTTCTAACTTCAAACTGTCCAAATATTTCACCCCCACTCCCCCTAATTTGCAAATATATAGCTCAAATTATATATTTCCCATCTAATCTGTCACTTGTCTTTGTTTGTCTCACGCTAAGCTGAAAGAAACTAACGAAGAAATCGGTTCTACAGTGCGTCAATGGATGAAGAACTTAACATTGGCGCTATAACATATAAGTACCCCGAAAAAAATCTCTCAAGTGCGTTCTTGGTATACAATTAAATAAAACAACAAGGTTTTGGAATGTAAGTGATGAACGACATTAAATTTCCAACAAATAGAAGTTACTCCGCATATGGGTGGGAGCCCTTCCTCAAACCCATGCTTTTACGCCAAAATTGCATAGCACCCAAGGGCGGATCCAGGATTTTTTTCGGGGGGGGGAGGGAGGGGGGTTACTAATTTTTTACTTTTTCGGGGGGGGGGGTTACTAATTTTTGACTCAGTTTTCGACTAATTTTACTGATTTTTACCTAGGTTTTACTAATTTTCGACTTATTTTCGACTCGGTCAAAAATGTCGGGAGGGGGGGGGGTTCGAACTGGGTAACCCCCCCTCCCCCCTGGATACGGCCTTGATATCACCTAACTCAAAGCATTTATGAGTGCAACGAATGTGGTTGCACTCAAGAAAGTGCTATATTTAGTGATTGCCTTTTAAAACGTTTGAACATTATTTCGGATTGTTTAAAGCATATGTGCACCAGATGTGCAAGGAAAAAGAGAAAAAAAGAAAAAAAATAAGAAAATATAGGATATAAATACAGAAAATGATATAGAACGCTAATACTCCATATTAAAAGATTGATCACGCTAAATATTAAAAAAAAAGCAAATGTGCATCAAGAAGCTCTTCTATTTTTCAGGTACTGTGAAAAATACTTTTTATCCGATACCTATGTGTCTGGACAGTGGCTTTCAATGCATTGGGGGTAAGATTGGCGTAAATATCGATGAGTTGAAGGGGCTGACGCTAAATTAAGGCATAATTCCGTTCTTTTTTAAGTTTTAATACCGAAAAAACTTTTATTTCCATTTAAATTCTGTTCGTTGTTATTACCATGCCCAGGGTTAATGTAAGTACGAGGAGGGCCGCCGGGCCAATGATCATCCTGGTCAGAAAAACAACAAAACTTCACATTTTACAGATGAATACTTGAAACCATCGAAATAAGCTACTTTGATATTGATGGTGTACTTTTCATCAAGATCACTTCCCTTTCCAGGGTTATTTTACTGCTTTTTTTTTTTTAAATTAGGCAAGCGTCCTCAGGTCCTTAACTTTTGTAGGTAACTGAAACTTCATAAATCTTACGTTTTTAGAATCATCACTTAAAACTTATTTTTCTTATGTATATGTTTTATCAAAATCCTCTTTTAAGAGTTTTGGCTGGCTACGATAAGCACGAGTCATTCACATGTTCACTTGCACTACCTGCTTGAATGGTCTTTGCGAAATATATTACTCTTTTTGATGCATATTGCCAACTTGTCTTCCATCTTTTTTTCATGTTTGCTAAAACATTCCCATTACCATTTTAGATTATTCGACTTTTCTCTACAACGTTAAATGTATTGAAAGCTGGCGTACTCTAAGGACAAGAAACTGTTTCTGCTACTGGCTCTGCCAGAACTAATACTAATTGTACAAAACCTATTTAAAATATCAAAACAACGTTTCTCAGTGCATAAAACTCGATTTTTTTTTGTTACAGATCATAGATTACTTACTATTTACTTACTTAATAAAAGAGCGAACCCCGGTATATAGTAACCGAAAATCTAAAAAACGCGCGTTGAAAAAAAAATTATAAAGGTGATATTTTTTCATTTATAGCTGAACGGTAACTATTATTTCGATTTATATTAATAGAAAAAACCTACAGCAAAAACAAGTTACGCGAATAAATGAAAAATATAGAAATTTTCTTCGGGAGCGCGTGGCAAAAACCGTGGTTTGCCAAAACTGGACATTTCTAAGCCGCTGTTGGATTTTGGTCTAGATGTCTGAGACATCATCTTCTATATTTTTTATATTATTGTGGATATGTTCTGAATAATAGACGATTTATTGATTACCCCGTATTAGAGGCTAGTCAATATTATAATTTCAGCGTAATAGCAAAACTTCCTTTTGAATTTCGGGAATTTTTTCAGGATTTTTTTTTTAACATTTGGGCCGAAATTTGAATACAGTATAGTCTGTACTCTAAAATTACCTAAAGAAAAAAAAAGAATATACAATTATTCTTTGGACATATGCACCAAATCAAAGATTTAAGGAATTTAGATTTTTTTTTTTCTGTTTCAACGAAAAGGTTTTAAAAGAGAATTTGTGAGAGGTGTATTTGCCATCTAGAAAAGTAGTTGAGTAAAATTAACGAAACTATGCGAAATGGAACTGAATGTAAACTTAAGACGAACAAAATTTATCGTTGGTAGTATACGTTACATATATCTATGAAACTAGCCAAAATAAACTGACTCATTACTACGTAAAAATCATTTATTCTTCTATGATTTCAGCAAGGCATCAGTTTTTCCAAACTCTACATGTGTAGGGAAAATATCACCAGCTGCTTTATTTGAGCTAGTTTCATAAATATATGTCGCATATGCTACAAAACAAGAACTTTTGTTGGGTTTAACTTTAACTCCGTTCTTTACTTCCATCAGAAAAACCTTCATTCTTTAGAATTACCGAAATATAGATCCAGACTCATTTTCTCCTCATTAACGAGCGTTGAGGCTCAAATTCGTTTTTTCTTGCAGCATGCACTTTTGGGCGATCAGCAAATTAAGTGTCATTAACTCACAAAACAAATGTTTGGTGCTGGGAAAAGCGATCGAGTCCAATATATCTTCACTTATTTTGCTCTTCAGTGAACAACCTATAGTGAACATTTTGAAACTAGAACCTAGGCATCATGATTTTGAAACGGTTTAATATGCGTTTTTATGAGAATAAACGAATCAATTTTCAGCAGTGAAAGCATCAATAGTTGATATCAATCTTCTTCTCTTTTTAAAAGGGATAATGATTTAAGTCATGCCATAAATATGAACATACTCGTTAAATGACCATGTAAATTATGTCTATTAAGCAGGAATGATATCACTACAAAACAATCTGGAACTACAATTCACATGAAAACTGGTGTATGCATTCGTTCTAGACAACGAACTAGTGAAGTTGACTCACTAGAGGCTAGAAAGACGACACACTTGGGGACCAGAGCTCTCTTGCTTTTAAAGAAGTATGTTCTGAATTCTGAAGAGAATTTTGATTTTTGACAAGCATAATTGTTTTATTTGATTTTTGAAAAATTGATGTTGAAAACACGACCCATTTTAAAATATGCATTGAATAATACTGTAACTTAACTTAAAATGACATTATTAAGGTCTAAAGATTAGCATAGAGCTCAATAAGCCCTCCTACTCAGAGTTTCATATGACTCCTAAAATAATGCCAGACAGAAATTTCGAGCATTATGATGTCAATATTGCTTAAGAATTCACTTACTTATGGGACAGGGGTCCCTCCTTGTTATCTTGTCATTAGTCATAAAAAAAAATCTGCGTGGATGTTGGCAGGAATCCAAGAGTCCATTGCTGAGGGAGGAAGGCAAGTTAATGAAGTCCTTCAATAGACAAGCGAATGAGACAAAACATCAAAGAGAATACATGAAGATCCGAACATTTGAAGGAGAAATGAAGCCCCTCCCCCCACCCTATGAGTGAATGCTTGTTACTATGATAATACGCGTCGCAATGCTTTTTTGTATGTTTTCCTTCAATTGAATACGTTTAAGTGCCTTCTCAAAATACAAGAGCTACAGGAGGCTATCTAGTGTTGACTGGGACGGGCCAAGAAAAGTTCATATTCATTTGGAAGTCACTTTCCGTTACCATCCTTAGCTTAATATTGATGTCTATTTAACCAGAGAGAAACTGATAGTTTACTTGTGAAAAATGTTGTCACTGAAAACCTCGTGTTCTTTTTACTGATTTAATTTTTCACACAAATGAATCAGGGACGTTTCAAACAGACAGGGTTGTTTGCCCTCCAGAAATTGCATTTATAGATTTGTTCGTGAAAATTACATGACCCGAAACATTAGTTGATCCGATATAAAAGTGCAGGATCCGATATAAAAGTGCAGGATCCGATATAAAAGTGCAGGATCCTATATAAAAGTGGAGGGTAGCAAAAATAATAAATCAAAAGAAATTAGTCACAAAACATAAACCGGCAGAACTCAAGCCTGCCTTTTAATACGAATGCATAGAACACTAATCATTCTGTTTCTTTTTAATTCAACCGTATTCACCTCTGTAAGAAAAAAAAACGTTATACCTGAGTATAGAAACAAAATTAAAACTTACATAAGGCCTTCTCCATTCAATACGTCCAAGTTTAACTTTCTTACTCAGGCCAAGTGGCTTTACGTCAGGTTGGAACGTTTTGTCGTCAAAGAGTATTCCTCTTTCTCGGCAGTGGTGCTTAATTTGGGAATAACCTGTACTATTGAAACTTCGCGATTTTGATGAACCTCTTCGAACACCATTATACACTCTGAAATGCAATAATACATTTTTAAAAAGAAAGGCTAGTGACCTAATTTGTACATTGTTTTGCGCGGGGATATGCCAACCATCAGAAATCATGAACACAAGGTGGTGCGTGTCAATCTTGGCGAAAGTGTACCAAGCGTGGGAGAATGGTTTCAAGCGCTACAGAGACTGTGCCACACGTGGTGGAGCCTTGCGGCGTACGTGACTCTCGCGAAGAGGTACACCAGGTCTTTAAAAGTAGGTAACCCTTCAGTTTAAAACGTGCAAATAGCGCATCAATTTTTCTCGAGAGAGAAGAGCGGGGAGGGAACTCCTAAATTACAAAAACTTTAAATATATGAAATTTTAGAACACACGGTAAAATCATTGGACTCCCACTGGCGGGGAATATGTCCTAGCAACTCGCCTGAATTTCGAGCCCCTCATGCACTAACTCGCTTTGATTCTGGCTTTTTGTTAGGAATGTCATTGAATTAGTTCGCAAAATCATAGATACTGTAAAGATAAAAGTGAAACCAGGTTTTCTCGTTTCGTATATTATATTTACTTTGTATTTTCACCCCACCCCTCCCCCAGTCTTTCTCTCCTCTATTATCTCATTTCATTTCTGCCTCTCTCCTCCCCGCTCTATTTTTTTTCTCTCTGTCTGTCTTCCTCTTTTTCGAAAATTAATTCTAAAAACTTTCCGAAAAAGAAGTTTTCAAAGAAAAGTAAAAAGTCATATTAAACATAAGACCAGCAGAAATAAATTCTTATTATAATTCAAACTCAAAATGATAAGAGATTACTATTAAAGAATAAATGAAACCCAAAACAAACAGAATTAAACAAACAATCATAGCAAACATAGCCTACAGATAAGGGTACTAAGATAAATAAATAAATGAATAGATCTTAAAGCAAGTAAAAATTAAATTAAATATTCCAATTCAAATTTAAAACGAACAAAACACCACTACAAACAGGAGTTTGCTACTACCCCTTTGCCCCTGTCCTAAGCGTAAAAGTCTAATGCCTATTGTGTCATTTACGTTTTATTGAAAAATTATTTTTGTCTTCAACAGTCTTTATAAGGAACTAATAAAAAATAAACTTAACATTGTTATATAATGATATTAATCGCTGAAAACTCAGTAATTTAATATTTTATTTCACTGTAACTGTTGCCTTTGTTTCTTAATGTTCTAAATATAAAAGAAAATCATTTTTAATTTACTTTGTTTTTGTTTTTTCAACATCCCCCTTTTCAACTTCAAAATTTTTTTTTTTTTTAACGTCGAAGTTTCAAAACATCAAAGTGATGTCCTTTCAAAATCAAAGTTATTACCATATACCTTTTGAAAAATTACTTTTTCAAAATTTGATCAGTGATGGGGGAAGAGAGCATCTAAAGGCATAGTTACTATACCTTGACTGTGTTGAACAAAATCACTTTTTCAAAAATTTTCATCAGTGATGAGAGAAATCCCCCTCAATATCCCCTAATAATTTCTACTAACTTAATACCCTCAGACATCCCTTAGATATTGTTGATACGCCCCTATCGACAAACAGCACGCGCACTGTGTTTTTAGAGTTCCCGGTATCCTGCCAGGTCATTCACAAAATAATGAAATTCTGGGTTATTCACTAGATTTTTTTCTTCGGAGAGAGAGTTCAATGACAAAGTTCATTCAAAGTCTTCATGTAAATTCTCTCCTTTTAATCTTGCTTAAATGTAAAATAAATTTCCAACGAATGCGGCAAAGCCTTCCTTTCTTCTAATTGCAAACGAAATGTTTGAGTTTATAGTTGTATACATGGTTGGTTTCATTTCCCCATATGTACGACGTATTTTCTACGTAACACCTTAAATTAGGTATCATTTTCTAAGACCATACTGCCTTTCAATCCCCATTTGAGTGTTTGTCTGTTCGTCATAGAAAGGCAGTGTGATCTGAGAAAAGGAGATCTAATTTAAGGTGTTATGTTTGAAAATTATTTGACTTTAATTCTGCTGGTTTTGGTTTAGTATGGTTCTTTAGTGTTTCTTCACATAACTTCTTTCTTAGAGAAGTTTTTTTTTAATCAATAATGAGTGGCAAGAATAACGCATTTGCAATTATAAAGGTAGAGCTGCTAACATAATCTTCTTCATAAATATTTTTCTGTTGCTGTAGGTTTTTTCTGAAAAAAGTGGCTGTGTCATGATATTATCGCTTACAAGCTATTATTAGTTGAGCAAAATCACTAGAATTACGCGACTGAAAATAGTATTATTAGCATAATATATAAATTTCCACTATTGGTGTTTCTGGATAATATCAGGAGCTATCAATCTCAAGGCTTGACGTGCTTTATCATAATGACAAAATCTTAAGACAAAGCAATTCACCCATAATAACACATACCTTGATATGCTCGAGTAACTATCTTCTCCAATAATCTTGGTCTTCTTGTTGTTCAGCTTCGACGATGGCTGATATCCTAGAAGAATAGGTCAAAATAAAACGCATATTTTATTTGAAGTATTAAATGGTTTGAAAGGTGACATTAAAACTTTTATGGGAGCCAAAAGACCAGACGTGGCTGAAAAAAAAAAATCTCAAAACTAAATCCAGAGTCCCGTGGAAACACATCTTTGGATCGCTGAAATTATTTTATTCGTGTCCCTTGGAATTGTATATATAAAAAAGGATAATTCACATCATTCGAGGCAGTTAATAGGACAGGTGATTATCATCTCTAAACTTCCTTGAAATTTGTCGACAGATTAATAGCTATTAGTTGATTTTCAGCCATTTTGTGCCACCAGATTTCCAAAGACATAAATTAATTTTTCCCAAGAAGAAATTCAGCAGCGGCCGATGTTGCAATGACCTGAAGTATCTTGTTGTATTTACGGTATTATATTGCCCTGAAGCAACAGTTTCGTTCAATGATTTTCTACAGTACTATTAAGGAGAATCAATTTAAAACCACAGAACACAACTCAACAAGTTACAGAGCATTTGTAAATTGAAATTCAAGGACTGTGGAATTTGAAGGAACTAAAGTCAATATTCTGACTCCTCCTCCCCCTTTGTTTATCTTTTCCGTAAGAACCATTAACTAGTTCTAAGCACTTCACCGTGTGGATGCTTGAACGAAGGTGCCTGGAGACCTTAAAAGAATTTCTCTATCGGTCTCATTTTTTTGTCTCTTAGACTCTAATTCATTTGTTTATTTGTTAATTTACCCGGTTAGATTGGTAGTTTACCAAACAAGGAAAACAAATTTCTTGTTTCAAACCTTAAAACACGAGGTTCTGTTAGAAGATCTTACACTGAATTCGAACATGTAGATAGAATTTTCCATTAGATTTAGCTTTGCGGAATTATTAAAGCATGAATGAAGAAGGTAAGAAAGGGATGCTAATAATAAAGTGCCGAGGATCTAGGAGATGCAGCTAGACGGCATAATAGCAAGATATTGTAATGGTCTTTTAAGAAATCTAGAGGAAATAGGCAATCTGGACACGTCCCGGTGAAAGATAGGTATGGGATGTCAGTTAGTGATAAGAAAAGTGCTAAAGAGAAATGGGCATATAATCTTGATAATTGGTTAAACCATGTAGATAATTTTGGAGACCACATGTAGGGACAGTGCCAGCGCGATACGAACATAATTTATTCATGGTTATGGGCGTTGTTTCATGGTTCTGTTTGTTGATGGTTGGTTTGATGTTTTTTTCATGGTTATGTTTGGTGATGGTTATGGGTGTTGTTTCATGGTTCTGATTGTTGGTCAACTTATTTGTTGTTTCTTGGATGTAGACAGAAGTTCAACAACAATTGCTGGATAATCGAGTCTAACAGGACATGATCACGTGTCTCTTTCTAGGCCAATCATAGGAGTCGGAAACACTAACGGGACAAGATCGCAGTGAATATAAGGAAGGATTTTTGCTAGTTTATTAGTGTGAGAATAGAATTCAAGGAGTCAGAACAGATTGACTTTTACTCGTTTATTAGGATATATTTGTAATAATGAGTGGAATGTTTACACTATTAGAAGTTGATAGTGGAGTTGGTAGCAATGATACAAGAGCACCAAACATTGCGGTGGAAATCCCGAGAGGATCACGGCTTTGTCTGGAATGGGATGAAGTATATGCAAGATATGTGTTATCTTTGAGAAAATTTAAAATGGAGGATCAATTATGCTTCGCTGCAAAAGTTGATATAGCACATGTGAATAGACTTCAAAGCGCTTTAAATGCAATAGTGAAGCATATCGACGACAATAAGTTATGTCGCTAATTGTACATGTGTAATATATATTATTGTTGTAATTATAAAAAAAAGTTGTGTCGAAATCGAAAATGTCACCCTTTTCTTTATGTTAGGTTGTCAAATATTCATAAAGTAGAACAAATCATGGTTAGTCTAGAGTTAGCAGTGAGAGTGGTAGGATTGAAAAATGAATAAATTTGAGAAAGAGAGAATTAGATCGAATCTTACGATTAAGGAAAAACATACGATTCTGGATAACGATTTTCTCGAGTTATCGCTTCAACGGAAGATATTCTCACAGGGGATACTTGACAATATAATGAAAACTTATTCTCCCCCATTGGACTATTGTATGAAGCTTTTACGATATGACTCAAATACTTTGACTCAATTTATTGATATGTTAATTGAAACAAAGCACAACAATAATATCGTGGATATACTTTTGAAAACATTGCCATAGATTCAATGTAGATGGCTCCCCCTTCGAAAGAGGTACCGCAACAGAGTTACTCCTCTCCCAATCCCCTCTTAATTGATCGAAGGAAGACCAGTTTCTTTTTAGCTGTGAAAGAGTTGAAATGAGAAACCAAAAAAAATGTTCTATACATGTCCACTATGCATGTACACTCTTGGCAGTTGGTCATCATGTGAGAATTGTACAATTATTGACGACTATAATGAAAAGTGCAAATTATGGAATCCTTGTAAATTACATCAGTGGAAAGAATTCATATCCATGTTTTACACTCACATCAATTTTCTGCATTGAAATAGATTTAAAGATGAAGTGATTGAAGGTTGGGAATCCTTATGCGGTAGATATATCTATGAAAAGAAATCTAGTTTTGATCAAACATTCTCTTCCTCGGGGCTTCTTCTTCTACTGTTTACTGTGCGTGTCGTCTTTTTCCTTCTTTCTTTGACAGGGGTGATGTCTCTCGTTTCTGACCTGAGTAGAGACTGATGAGTTGTGCAGTGTTTCTCGACCTTTTTAAACCTTTTCCATTTTGATGAGATTTCAATTGTTCGCCAAGGGTTCGCACACTGGACCTAAGACCTAGGCAGTTGGTCATCATGTGAGAATTGTACAATTATTGACGACTATAATGAAAAGTGCAAATTATGGAATCCTGTAAATTACATAAAGGATATGCAGTACAAATTAAAGGATGTAATTCATGTCTTGAAGAGATTTGTGACTCTCACCCTAGAGGACATCTATGCTCCAATTGCCAATATGACAAATGTGATCAGTGGGAGAATACTTACCCAGGTATGATTGGAAAGAACCCCAAACGTGATTTTAGTTTATTTCTACAAGATTGGTATCGTCGTGGATTTAAATTATTTTGGGAGGAAGAATCAGGTCTACGATTCAACTGTTGGAGTAACAAGACAATTTGGTTTCTACCTCATCGTTGTGACGACACTGCCTATTATGACTATAAACCTAGTGATTTTTATTTGGCAGTTACCGAATGTGATTCACCATGTGAAAGCACTGTATGTGATATTGCTTAAAAACAGACAGATTGAAACACGTGAATTTCATAATATGAATGCAAATAGTGTGATTGACTATACAAAGAGATATGACAAGAGTGAAGTTACATTATACTGTAGAAAATGTGACCCTGACTTTGCAGCTAATCAAGATCAATATACAGTGAATTCAAATGATCTACAAGCATTAGTGGTTCACGATAGTTGCCTATACACCGAAGAAGAAATCTAAAGTGAAGAATAAAAACATTGTTACATATATACATTTCTTTATTAATAAAAATTCACACACATTTTTAAGCACTTTACTCGTAGGGCACTAAAATCAATATTATACAGGTCTGAGAGCGTATTTTCCACCATAAAGTCGTTAAGACGTGGACTGTCTACATAAATGTTGAAAAAAATGCTTGTAAGCATAGCCACGACATCTGAACACGAAATATAGTGGCGCATGGAAACCGCAGCTTTTAGTCGTCAGATCCTGCACTCTCTTCATATTTTGAATAATAGTTTTCCCACTGCTCACAATATAGTTGCTGATGTGTGGGGTGTAGAATCTATAGGGTAGGCCGAGAGGATCAAAAAATTCAATCGTCTTCATTGTTTGAAAGATGCACAACCAATGGCTAGTATTCACAGTCGACGGACTGTTATTTAAAAATGATTAGGGTATTGTTGGCACTTTGAATTTTTCAAAAGAAAGTCCGAGGGCAGACAATACGATCTGTATTTGGACATGTAGGGGTCCATATTAAATACATTTATTATTTGACTGGTGTTCATGGTTCAAGGTCTAGTAGAACACTGCCTTCGGGAGTGATTTCCCAATAGGTTTTGATTTGAATTGATTTAGCGAGATTAGTGCAATACTCGCAACTCATGGGTCGGCAAATGCAAACTCTAAACGCACACTCCCCGTTCGTACTATACTCATATCCTGGGTGCCATACAAATCCAATACAATGATACCATGTGTTTAGCGAACATGTCTTCGGTTATACCATTGTCAAGTAGTTGTGAATCATGATCTAGGGTTTGCATGGTCAATTCATACAATTTCCTATAGGATTTAGCAAAAGATAGATTGTAGAGTGGGATTCCATTTACTTTGCAGACAAGAGATGAAAGCCCAAACATCTCAAATTTATGTGGGCAACCAGTCCACGATCCTATTGCACTAGCGCTTTTTACAAATGCCAATGCTAATTTTGACGGAATTTTGCCATTGATAAAGGATGAGTCGGTGAAGGTACGTGAGGCTGTGGCAATATGATGTTGATCGGTGATTGCATGAGGAACAAGTTTTATTTCCACTGGCTCTCAGTTTTTCCACTGCCAAAGCAACATAACTCATAACCAGCTGTTTGCGTACATGTAGTATTGCCGAGGTGAGGGAGAGAGTTACATCAGGACTGGCAGCAAGTTCCTTTCATAAAATGAAATTGGATGGAGCAAGCGTCAATTTTATATCCACCTTAATATTGGGTGGGTAGCCATTGGGGTATATTAAATATTTCACTATATATTTTTCCAACTAGATGTAATTCACTAGTTGCAGCATTTTTTAGTGCATCTATACTATCAGTATTAGTAATATATTCATATCCATTGGAGGTGCCTCTCAATTCCTTGTATGACTTGGGTGTCATCAACATGAATTGCATATAGCTTGTATAATTTGAGAGATTGTTGCTTGTGCTCACCAGTCTGCCATTTATGCAGACACTGATTTGACGAAATAAATTATGTAATATACAAATTTCATAGGATATTCCATCGGCAAGAATTGGCAATGTATTATCGGATTTCTGGACTTTCATTCGTAAATCTATAAATGTTGAAGACATGTCCATAAAGTAGTCTTCATTGGAATAAATTTGAAAGTGGATATTATCGGAGAGGGGTGTTGTGGATAAAATTGTTCATAGTATCCATGTTTTACACTCACATCAACATTTTCTGCATTGAATAGATTTAAAGATGAAGTGATTGAAGGTTGGGAATCCTTATGCGGTAGATATGCCATCTATGAAAAGAAATCTAGTTTTGATCAAACAATTCTCTTCCTGGGGCTTCTTCTTCTACTGTTTACTGTGCGTGTCGTCTTTTTTCCTTCTTTTCTTTGACAGGGGTGATGTCTCTCGTTTCTGACCTGAGTAGAGACTGATGAATTGTGTGCAGTGTTTCTCGACCTTTTTAAACCTTTTCCATTTTGATGAGATTTCAATTGTTCGCCAAGGGTTCGCACACTGGACCTAAGATTTTCCGAAGCACTTTCTTTAACATCCTTGCCAGAGCTCCAATCGTACAGTGTAGAGAATGCAAAATTTGTCGCAGCCGGTACAATATATTTTCTAGCCAGAGGTATTGCAGAGCAAAACAGCTTAGCAAACCAACTGCCAAGACCATGGCCAGACATTGATGAGCGACCTTTGTAATAGTCCATTCCATTGCCCAGTTGTCTTGGGCCAAGAGTATTAACATAGCAGTCAATATCAGGAGAAATGAATACCACTTTTCTAATAGACATCTTGTTGTTGAATGAGTCGAAAATGATGACATGTAATTACAGCCAAACCTTTTGATATTGCTAGGGGATCACCTAATTCAGTTCTTATTGTTAACTGACAGAGTTCCAAATAGGAAATGTTTACGGGGATATACTGAAGATGCTTTATATTTTAATGGTGAATATGTTCTCGATCGGTTTTTCATACAAGAACTCGTAGGAGGGGGACATTGCCATTGCAACTCTGGATGTTTCAACAAATGAAGCGTAGAAAAATATACATGTGTCCATGGAGAAGGCAGGCGGGTAGTCAGCAAAGATAAAATTAGTGTTTCCAGCACTTTTACCTTTGATTATATTGAACTTAAAGCCAAGAACATTCTTTAGATTATCAATGAGAATAAGCTTTTCATCGGCAATGGGTGAATTAATGTAGATCTTGCCCTCTTCCTTTGAATAGTTGAAATGAAAGGCTCTTTTTTACGAGCGGAAATTCTTTTATTGATAGAACGACATGAATCAGTCATACAGGTGAGTTCTTCGTAGGGTAATTCCATATATGGATAATTCATCCAATTGATCTTTTGAATTTGTTCTTGATCACCTGGGGGTGGCGGCCAATCATAGGGTCTAATTTTTAAATCATATTTGCGATCGTTTCTCGGGATGTCATATGTATTTTTGAGAATACGGTCGACAAGAGCCAGTTCATACGTGCCGTCGAATTTGATGGTGGGAGAGAGTTTCGTCCAAAAACTATTTGTTCTATTCCAATCATTGTAGAGAGGATCGGAAACATTGGACATGAATGTCACAGAGAAATCATTGGGCATTGTTAATGTCTTCAACTGCAACCCAAGAATCAAAATCAGAGTTGTATCCTTGCCAGCGAACAAGCAACTGTCTCTTGCCCCTGCGAGTATGACTCTTTAATATCTTTTCAGTGTGATAAATTTCACTGGTGTTTCTAACTTTTTGTAGTTCGTATTCATAAAAACCGCCGAGTATCTCATCATCTTTGGTGTCTCGCAGTCGATATGTCGTGGGTTCAGTGTCTTGGATTTTGGACACTTTAAAAAGTTCAGTGCTCCATAAATAATTCCCCTTTTCAAAAATATTGGTGGTTCTATTAATTCGAACAGTATCACCAACATTGAATTTTTCTTCATAGTTTTTTCTTTTCACTGGAACATTCGTTTAGAAAAGCATCAAATGTATTTTCACTGCAATGAACTACCTGAGGGCTAACAATGGACAGGGATCGATGTGGTCGTTGGTTATATATTTGCATGATTTTATCTAAATCATGAATAAAAGCAGCAGTATTTTTCAGCGTGCAATATCTTGAAATGAATAGAAGAATCGTTCTCATCAATCGTTCATCCAATGCAGCCTTTATCGGGCTGTGACTACGATAGAGCGTTGTATTCCAATAGAACCTTTTGCACATGAGGATTAACAATATTCGCTTCCAATTGAATTTTTCCAATGTTCAAGAATACTTTCTAAAGCATGAGCAACTTCAACACCTCTCTTTGATTGCAATGGAATAGCTTATGCATAGCGACTAAAGACACTGATTACCACTAGAATATATTTGTAGGGTGCATTGTGACGCCGTCGAATCGCGTCTAAAGTTAAAAGATCAGTTTGCATTATATGCAGAGGGAAACAGGCTTTTGTTTGTCGATATTGTTTGCCACGAAGCCTGCCATTCCGATGAAGTGTGTAACTCGGTTCATTTCTAGATACTCTTTTGCATTTTTTAACGTGCTGCCATCTTTATCAGAGGTAACTTTAGAAAGCTTTGTGGGGGAACTTAGACTTCCCACTTCACCAATATTTTCATAGACATGTTTTAAAACTTCATCATTTTGAACGCAAACACTTAATGTAACGCCACTCCCCTTTGGAACACTGGAGGGTGAATCAATACGTCTTTGCTTTTGTCTAGCAGCCACCATCGTTGGTGCTATCAAATCATTGCTGCTGCTGCTAGGAGTGCTAGTATTTTCTAAGATAGAATTAAAATATTCCTCTTCTTCTTTTTTAAATGGTGTTGTTAGAGGACTATATTCTCTTAATTTGTTTAGAATTTGCTTATTGCCAATAAGACTTTTGGGGAAGTTTGATGCATTTAGAAAGGTGCATAGATTATTGTCAAATGATAAAAGTCCTTTACGATTCTTCACCATATCGCAAATTAAATCAACTAGATTATAACTTTTTTCCCTGAATTATAATTCGTTTCCCTGTTTTATCGATTTGAACTTGATGATCATCACCACCACTTTCCAACATGAGATATGTTAATACTCATTTACTCTGTTCTCGATAGGTCACTGGCAATAGGTTTCCAATTGATGTCACTATGGAATTCAATTCCTTCTCCTTTGATTGTGCAGAATCTTGAGGAGATGTTTCCAATTTAGGGGGATCTGTGACGGTGACGGGTCTCTACTATAAGGTCTATGTTTGTCCACACGACGCAATGCATCTTGAAGTAAAACTAGCTTTTTATCATCGGCAATATTTTCGTCATTAATGAATTTGCTTAGATTGTCTTCAAATGTTCCACGGGTTAGAGGACAAGTTCTATTGGAATCAATTTATAGGGTTTCGCCATCTAGAGAAAACTGTTTACAAGTCCTGTGATTATTGGTAGTAAAAGTGTAAAAAAAGCTACCACCCGCTTGAAGGAGACGTTTTCTTTTAACAATTTTTCCATTGTTTCTGCAAGCCAAGGCACGTACAGTGGAACGATGTTGCTTTGTCTGTTGTCTAACACCTTCTGGCAAGTGTACATTGCCTTCAGTTAAATATAAACAAATACCAGATATTAGATTAATGAAATCATTGTCAACACCATGTTTGAGTATGGCCTTCCTGAGTGGGGGTTTTGAAGTGCCTAGAACGGAAAATAAATGTCTATTTTCGTGTAGTTTCTTCAGTGTCATGATGGCAACTAATAGCCTTTACTACTGTTCACCGAAATATATACAGTAATTTCTTTGTCAAAAATATCTGTGACTACACGTAGATCCTCGGGTGTATTCTGATTAAGATCTAGCAAAATGTACCCGTAGGGCTTATTTGTCGCTTGACTGTTCGCTGACAGCAGAAATTCTGGACCGCCTGGATATATTTGCTTAATGAGAGTTATTAGCGAGCTAGAATCACAAACAACTCGTTAGATAATATAGATGGTGCAATTCAAAGCAAGGATTCTTATACATTTTCTCTGATGAAACAGATTGCGTAGAACTAGGGTTATGGAAATGTGGTAATGATGAGAGTGAACGGTAAACAGCTGTAGCATTTCTTATGAGAACTGTTCAATTGATTCAGCCAGATCATCAATAATCAGCCATGAGTTTGGTTCAATACTATTGAAAACATCAAGTCCCCGTATGAATTGTATTGGCATGGATGTGGCAGTGGCAATAGCTTTTATTTGATCGTAGAACTCTTGCCAAATACTATAGCAATAGTAAATTTTCTTTTGTTTTTCCAAAAACATTTTATTACAATTTTTAATTATTTTAGCTAAAAGTGCCGTTAGCACTGACATTGATGGGCCACACAGAAACACCCGAATGGTGTTTTAAATTGATACATACTGCAGCTGTTGCCAATAGTCGGACTACAACTAACTGTAAACCATACTTGTCTAATGAATAAATAATAATTTTCCTATAGATCTATCTAGTACGTTAACAAGAACAACAAAAACAATATTTTTTTTCATTTATTAACATCAACAACTTAAAATACAACAACAATATTACACACTATTTGTTCAACAACAATAGCAACAACAGCATTTTTCATTTATTAGCAAGAACACTTTTTGTACAACAATAGTAACAACAACAACAAGAACAATATTTTTCATTTATTGTCATAAAACAACTTAAAAATACAACACGAATAGCAGCTCAGTTGAACAAATTTCTAGACTATTACCAACATTTAAAAGGTGAGAATCCCCCCCCCCAAGAACCCCCACCCCCGGTGCCGCGGGCCGGGCCAAGGGCCGAAGGTCGGCCTGGGGCGGGCCTTCATGGCACTATACATGACATGGCACTTTTCTCCACTCTAAGAGTTTAGTTTTTATACTGCAGAGAGCGAATCGCTAGCACTTTTGCTCTTGGCACTAGACAACTATCTATCCAGTTTTTTTGTAGACAATCATGTCGAAATTAATTTTTACAAAGTGTGTAGGCACCCCTTTGTACGCCTGCTTTACATCCTTGTCGTGTGTTTCCACACAATAAACTTTAGGACCGGGGAACACCCGTTTTGATATTAAATCACTCCCCATTCTGATTTTAACATTAATAGTTGATTGGGAGCTTGACGTTTCACTAACTCGGGGTAGATGCTCGCTTTCCAGTTCGTGAAATCCATCCGTGAGCTGATGTGCACCCTATTTTCCAAATCATTTAATAAATCCCCGGTTTTAACTTTTAACAACAGAGAATCTGTGTCCCCATAATAAACTTGAACCTCCCCCTCCCTTGGCCATTTTACCTTGCACACATTGTAAGAGAACGACAACATGAAGTTTTTTGGAAATTTCCAGTACTGAACTGCCTCCCGCTATATTCTTGTTCAGTACAACATTTCTCTTTTTTCTGTTTAGAAGAACCATATTCGGCTCTATGCTCGTGAATGTTGTAAAATTGAGGTCGGCAATAATTCGTGCACATTCTTGGGGGCATGTTACGACGTCACAACGTGATCTGTTTCGTACACTTTCACATATTTTTCCGAAAGCTGAATTTAAAATAAGTTTGTACATTGCTTTTTCGACTTTACTGATTGCCATTGAGCGTTTACTGACAAAGGTGTCGATAAACGTTTTCAAGTAGGGTTTCTGATTGATTTACAGGGCCTTGATTATTTTTGTGACCTTAAAACCATTGTTCACCATTAGTCGCAAAAAGCACATGGTTAACAACAATATTCTGTTTCGGGTCCAGATCGGCAATCAGTTTCTGCTTGGAGGGGGTCCAGTACATGTCCATATCCTCGACCAAAGACCGATTGTATAGGCTCAAAGAGTCCTTGGTCACAGGTCTATTGACGCATGGAAATACAAAATCTTTGACATAATCGTGAAGTTCCAATGGTATGTGCCCGTCAATTTCAAAGAACCATCCTTGTGGACCATTGTCCTCGACGGTGTGAATGTCTGGGATGTCACATGGATTTTCGAGCCATTTATAATTGCCATATGGTGAACAGTAGTGAGACATTGCCGAGGGGTACAATGAGTTTATGTCAAGAAAAACTGCATTAGAATTTACACCGGTGTCTAGTCCAGTTGGATCCATTGTTAGAACGCGATCCCTATGAAAAATATACCCACCCCTGATCGATCTTTCTACAAAAAGGTGTTGATCCGCATCAGTGATCAACCCTATTTCCTCCCTACTAATTTTTAGAATAAACTCCATCACCAAATGAGGAGTGGAGAAATAGTAGCCAAAATCTAGTCCAAACTCTTAAAAAATTTGATCTGTGTTTTTGCAGACAATATCTAAAAGAGTTAACACGTCACTGGCCAAGTACATTCTACAATAATGCCAACCATTTTTACAGTTACCCTTATCCCAAACCCTCTTAGCGAATTCACATTTTTCGGCAGTGCATTCAATATTGGTAAGTGAATTATAGAATGCTTCAATTGGGGGTAGTTTCTCCTCGTTTAACCGTGCGCCAGAGCAGTAATAGTCATATGCATATATGCCTTTACAGGTCAGTAAGTCATACATTTCACTGTCTGGAAACCGCTGTTTAAGCAGAGGAAAACTGTCAAAATTGTCACTTTTCTGCACTTGAATCAATTGACTCAGCCTGGGGGAAAAAAACTATATGAATCTAAAACCAGATTTTATTTCAACACGTATTTTCATTATTCACTACCTGCCATTTCAACTCTAAAAGCAATAGCTTCTCAGCAGATTTGGGGATAACATTGTAGGTAAATGAGTTTTTTACCCAAGGACTATCTACTCCCCCTCCCTCCCAGTGCATACGTGCCAAAGCCGGTAAAATAAATTTTAAATCATAATTTGAATTGTGAATGAAAACCGGCATAAAAAACAGCTGGCTTACATTCACATGGCACGATTGATGTGCTACACCTCGAAAATTACTACCCCCTGACGATATTTCCTGCCACAAGTGATTATGATCTCTGACTTTCCCCTTCCCCCCTCTTTTCCCCCTAGTCCCTTTCCCCTTAGTCCCCTCTTCAAATTCCCCCTTACAAACCCAGCACATTGTCTGATTTTTAATAGCCAGACGATCCTCTGCTGACAATAACATCGGGTAGTGAGTATTTCTCAAACGCGAAATAGCTCCATTTGCACATTTGCAGTGACAATTAATTTAGTCAATGCTTTTATCATGCACTCATTCTCGTCCAATGTTTCGACTATTTCTAACAATTGCATAGTGTTAGAAACGTCTCTTTGTGCGTGGGCATAGGAAACTGCAATAGCTTGATGTTCTCTGATACGATTAGGAAATTGGGGGTCGTTCACATCCACTAGCTTAGCTTCATAATCCAAAATTATTTTATTGCTTTGCAGGAGTGTATCTGAAAATTTTTAAATCTCCAGATGGCCCTGTCATCCGAAACCATATCCACCGATTGATAGCCGTGGCGCCTGCAATGCTTCATGTGATTTTGTAAATTTAAATCACTACGAAATTGGGACAGGCATGTTCGACAGTAGAAACGTACCCCTAGATCCTTACCCCCTCCCAGAACTCTACTGATATCCGTAATAGGATTGAAATGGCCAATTGCATTGGGTTCACTAGGCGGTGTATATAACAACCAAAACCAGTGTTTCATAAATTCAATCGACGGGCCCCTTACTGGGAATATTAAACTTTTTTATGAGTACGCACTCCCCCTTCAAATTCGGTTCATATTGGAGCACAGTAACGCCAATATTTAAATGGGCGTTACCCCTTTCAAAAATATCTATCGACCTGATTGTTACTGGAAATTTTCCCTCTAAACAAGAGAAATCTACAGGGGGAAATTAGACCCATCTTTCCCATGTACGGCCCCAGTATTCCAAATTTTTCTTTGTAGCGTCACATGTTAGAGGTTCGAAAGCCGATATGAGGGAAAGCGTACATGAAACATTTTTGGCCACTTTCGAAGCAAATTCGTTGAACGCGCTGACATCCTTCTAAATCGGGATTATATTTTAAAACTATAGACCTTTCCCCCGCCCCACCCCACCACTTAAAATAAAATCTTTTTTAAATTTACACATATTTACACTTGAATTTTCAATAAATAAAACCACAGACCCACTCCCGTTCTCATTATAATTCTCGAGATGCGTGATAATAGTGTCGATCCGTTGCATAAAAACTGTCTCATAATTCTCCAAATGAGGATAGACCACCAACATCTCGGTGTGTACATAATGGTCGTACATCTCACTTTGTCCTTCATTTAGATAAAATATTTCTAAAACAATTGAGGCTTTGATACTGTCCCTACCTCCCCACAACTGAATCTGGTTTTCTAAAAGTGCAAGAATTTTTTCTACATATTCATGAACGATATAAATGGGTTCGGTTATAAAATTTCACCCCATAAGTGAATTAAACGGATCCCCAAAAGTTGTAGTATAAACGACTATTGTATTCAATATGAAATTTGTTTGTTGAAATTCTGGTAGTGTCGTGAATTGTATATCATTAGCTAAACCCTCTTGTATATTAGCTAAACCCCCTCCAGCACTTTGTTCAACAATAGGGCTATGAGAATCCATCGAAGCCATTTCATTTTCAATTAAATTTGATCAAATAGGGACTATATTCATTAAATCAGTGGGGGGAGGGTTCTCATTTATTTCTCTTTGGTAAAATTGTGTAAAATTTGCATTGTATTCGGGCTTAGCCTTGGTAAATCGCCCTCTGAACCAACTGCAATGCCTTGTTGAACTGTGCTACTATCAAAACTGAAATAATTACTCAATAAATTGTCAATATCAGAAGGTATTTCGTCTAAGTTAACATTACCACGCCATTCATTATAGTCGGTATATGGTGTTTCAGTGTCCTGATTGTCATAAGATTCCATTGTCCCTTCAATGAGTTCATATAGTTCGTGACGTGTTTCTTCAGTTGGTGAGGGGGACAGCGCATATGTAACCAATGTAGTCTATAAAAGAAAATAACTTATTTTCAAAGTGTCTAAATCATGCTATTTTTAAAACTGGATTATTATTACATATTATTTAAATATGTGCTTAAAATACGCTTAGCAATATCACTATCTGTGTGCATATAGTGTCATTTAGATAGTTTTTTTAAGCTTTGTAATCATGTCAATTTCGAAAAACTAACATCTTGTATTTATTTCTATATCAATAACAATAGTGAAGCTATTTTTCAGTTAAAAAATTGAATTTTAATGCTCACAAATTTGCAATATTCGTTATACTATCTCAGCGAATTATCTAGTAGACAGAAAAATAAGCAGCGCATGCGCCGCTCACACACACACACAATAAAATAGTGAAAATCATGATATGTAATATACTTAATGACATCGCTATTGAATTTGCAATACTCATAGTTTTCACATCGAATTATCTAGCAGACGGAAAAATAAGCAGTGCTTGCGCTGTCTATAATGAAAATGACTTTATAATTTCATCTTAATGTACTCAAAATGGAAAACAAATACCATATGAAACTATTTACCATAATCAACATCTGCCCCCATCCCCTCTTGCAATTCATAGTATTTACTCCAGACAATATGACGGGAATAAAAACAAGTATCTTTCAGCGAAACCTCTGTTATCCTAATTCACGAGAGTTTAGCAGGTCGGATGCGTGCACTTGACAGGATTCGATAATTAAATAGCTCAAAAGGAGTGCGATATATTTCCTTTGGGAGAAAAAAAATCTTTAGCGGAAATTAAAATATTGAAACTTACATTTAGATCTGAAGCTTGCATGTTGAGGGCTGTAGGGGCCACATCATTTTCGCCTTGTATAGAGGGTATTGGTCGTGAAGGGCCCGGCAACGTTTGTGTAGGTCGGGTGGACGGACCAGTGATGTCATAAGCTTGTATATGCGTGGTACACTGAGCTGAAGGTCTTGGCCAGCGGCCATACTGAACAACTGACGCCCTCACAGGGGTTTTATCATTGTTTCTTGCCTTCTTTAATGGAGGGGGCATTGGTCAAAATTGTCCTTAAAAAGAAGAAAAAAATTAGTATAATATGACGACTCCCTTCTACAGAAGAAAAATTAGTACCCCCTTCTACAGAAGAAAAAAACAATTTATTGTAAGGCATAATTGTGTCTAGAGGAGCATCTACCATTGTCCAAAGAAGCCCCTCCCCCCTTTTTAGCAAAGCAAAAAGTAAAATTTGCGAGAAACACCGCGAAAGTCAGTAGCTCTATGGTAGAAATGCTCCTATTTTTACCATTTAGAAAACAAATTTAAATACACTCCATGCCGGAAATAAACCCGTCAAAAAGTAGTCATGCGTTAGACATAAATGTTCTTATTTTTACTATTTAGAAAAAGATTAAATACATGTCTAGAGATGCAACGCATTTTAAAGCAAAATGAGCTATATTTTAAAGCTTAAAAAACTATCATTTTTTCTCTTATGGTCAAAAGACGTATCATTTAGATCATTTAAATGGACCCGCGCTTCAATAAACCTTCTCATGGTAGGTATGTATCTTTTTCTTATCCCCCTTGCCCCCCCCCAGATAAACACTGAGTACTCAAAATGGAAGCAATTAAACTTAGTATATGAAAATATTTATCATAAGCAACACCTGACCCCTCTTGCAATTCATAAAATTTACTGTAGAAAGATATGTCGCTAATTTAACCTGAAAAAAGTATCTTTTTTTTTGTGAAACCATTGTAATGCTTAGGCGCAAATTTATAAGATTTAGCATGCCGGATGCGCATTTGAGGGGGCGCGATATTTAAAGTTTTAACCTGTTTACTGAGCTGATTAAGCCACCCTGAAGTATTAGCGGCTTAGCGACCTAGGGAGAGCGATATACTTAAGCCAAAGAGTTGACGGATGTTAGTTGACCCTTTTACCTAGAATACAGAAAACATAAAAATTGCACATATTTGGCGAAAGAAAATTATTTCCTATGAAAGAATTAATCGTTAATGATTGGGTTTTTTACACCGTAAAAGTAGTGTATTTGCGCTTTCTAACAACTATTAACATCGCGTATTAGAGGTTTTTTTTTTTTTGGGGGGGGGGGGTATACCCTGAATTTGAACATGTTGGAGGAGGACTACAAAAAATGATTTTATTTGGAAAAACATAAAAAAATTACTAAACAGAACTCACATTACAAATCTGTGCATCTAAGCCTTCCAAGTCAACAATATTTGATGTTTCTCCATAATGTCTTGAGACAGTATGTTACTTCAATCACAAAGCACTACCATTATAAACAAGATCTCAAAGCTGAATTGTGATGTAAGAGAAACCTTACGTAACTCCATTGACCTAGAAAGAGACACGTGATCCTGTCCCGTTAGACTTGATTATCCAGCAATTGTTGTTGAACTTCTGTCTACATCCAAGAAACAACAAACAAGTTGACCAACAATCAGAACCATGAAACAACACCCATAACCATCAACAAACATAACCATGAAAAAACATCAAACCAACCATCAACAACAAACAGAACCATGAAACAACATCCATAACCATGAAAAAATTATGTTCGTATCGCGCTGGCACTGTCATCCCTACGTCCCGTCCACACTGCCATTTTTATGACGATAAATAAAAGTTCAAATAGGGACAAAATGCTTTTAATGGACAGTGATTTTCACAAACAGTGATAAAATTTCACAAAAAATACTAAATAGTTCAGTGACGGTCTGATGACGTCATCAGTAGATTTTACTAGTGATGACAGTCACTGCATATGTGACCAAAATATCTAGTATCTTTGTGAAATTTTATCACTGTTTGTGAAAATCACTATCTATTAAAAGGATTCTATCCCTATTTGAACTTTTATTTATCGTTAAACTATGATAAAATTATAGGAAATCGTGTGGACAAGAATGAAAATATCTTCGATAATTTGTAAAGGAAGAATGATTTGTTTTATAAGGAGTCAGAGACACTGCATAAAGGATAAAAATTATTAGACCTCAGGTGTTGATGGTTTGTTAAATAAGTTTTAACAATATGGTGGCTGCAAAGTTGAAGCTAAATTACTGAAGAATTATGGATATGATTTTTGAAAAGGGAATTACTAAAATTACTAGTGATTTAAGAAAAAAATTGATTAAACCCCTTTATAAGACAGATGATAATAGTGAGTGTGGTAATTATAGAGGTATTGACTTGTTTTTTTTTATAAGCAGATTCCTTAGCACGATGGTACTTATTAGACTGAGACACGGATTTTTTCCTGTTTGTGATATATAATAGATTAACTGGCAAACGAATTTGATATGATATTTCAGCTCTGATACATCTTACAAGAGACCAAGAAGAAGCCCACAATAATGCTGTTCTCCAGATGCTCAATCCTGATGATGCTAAAGCTATAAAAAATAATTATATGTATGATTTATGTTAGCTTTAACGGGGTTTGATTCATCAAAATCACTCGCCCTTTTAGGGATGTTTTGCCTCTTTTTCGAAAATAAGGTAATGTTTCTAAGGCTTGTAGCTTTGATTGATAGCTTTATTTTTATTTATTTATTTTTGTACGCATTCACACGAATCGCCACGAAAAGCTTTATATCTTAATATAGCGTTATCAATACCTTTTTTGGAGTATCTGTTAGTATAGAGTATTTGTTTGTGCTTGTTCTGCATAAAGGATCTGTTTTGGAGTATATATTAGTTAGTATTAGTTAGAAACGACACAAATAGCTTCTTATTTATGGTTCGTTACTACGATCTGTTTGGCTCATTTATTCAAAGTTGTGTTTATTGTTATGGCTAGCACTGTGTTCAATATTTTTTTATTTGTTCAATTTAGTTTTTAACCTATCATTAGGATGAATCGCTCTCTTTTTCTGAGATATGTTATGGTACTTATCTGTTAGCAAGTACACACTCAAAAATTTGGATCTACAGGTACGGGGTTGAAACATCTGAGACGCTTGGGAGATATATAGAATACAATAATTCGGGCTGTATGTACATTAGGGAGTGGGTTAAGTATAGCGGTGCTGCATTCAAAATGTAGCCTAGCCTAACCAAAATACCGACTAAATATTCATTAAAATATAGTTAAAGTGTAGTTTTCCACTAAGCCAAAGCTAATTGTATCCGTATACAAACAGCAATAAACCGATTATTTTCTGATTTTATAGATCCAAATTCTCGAGTGTGTACTGGCTAACAGATAATTACCTAGGCTATAAATAAATTTAATTTGGTAGTTTCTCATTTTCGCCGTATGAATCCTGTATTTTCACTTTCTTTCTTAAAACTATGCCTTTCACCGAACAATCTACCCCCTCTAAGCGGAATTATCCACATGTGCTTAACTTTTAACCACTGTTTTTTTTTTGTTTTTTTAGTTTTAATATAGTTTTTTCCGGAATTCCCACCATATTATATCGTGTGATAAAAAACACAGTTTCGTTATTCAGTCCAGAGTAGACAAAAAACAGAATGCATCTCCTGATACAAAAGTAGATTATCAATTTTGAAACATTAAGCTATGCTATCCTTTTTTACCTACCTCAAGATTTTAAACATGTTTTTGTGCATTTTCATTGAGTTTTCATTATTATAAATATAGATCACATTTCTAAAGCTAGAAACTATTAATTAAAAATATAAGGATTATATTTATCCGCAGACCTTGTATGTAAGTAGAGTGGATTTATCTCTCCCCTCTCCCTCCGCCAAAATATAGGTTGCTACACCCTTTGTTGTAACTCAATATATTTTCCATATGAACTATTAGTTGCGTTCATATATTTTCCATATGAACCTAAATATGTTCCGACAAACACTCCTGACATAGAACCTCTAAGAAATTTAATTTGTAATCGAAGTTCATAGCTATCGTTAATAAGTAGCAGAAAACGATGAATAAAGAATCAAAAATAGTGAGGAAACACAACTTTCCTAAAAAAATTCTTCGTTTTTGATTTCTAGTAATAATAGTAGCTCATGATAATGAACAGTCAGAACGTGCGAGTAGTAGTCTTAGTAAAAGTAGTCTAGATTAGAATAGTCACAGTCAGAGTAGTCGTATCGGAAGTAGCGATGTTTAAAGCATTTGCAGTGTGAACAATTGAAGCAGTAGTGCTACGAGCATTTGCTTGATTTTCACATTTTCAGTTACAATTTGAACACATTTTGTAATATCAGCCTCAAATTCACAATCAGCAAGCTAAGTATCAACTTCTAAATTCTGAAACCAACTTTTTGGAACTCAAGTACTATCTGAGTTTGATTTGTAAAATACATACATTCTGTTCATGAAATTCAGACGGTTAGGCTATATTGCAGTATAACCCATAGGTTTGCAATCTACAACCTTTACAGGTTCTAAAGTCCACAAATCACACTTTTTCACATAATTTACTTTTAAAAAATCTGAAATGATACATGTATATTGCAATGTTACGTTGTAAAAAAAGTTTGCTATTTTGCAATAATGTACGTTCATAATCTTTTCTTGTGGCTATAAGAACGGATTTCCATGTAAGCAATATGCATATTTGCTAGGATATGGTCGTTACCAGCACAATTTTAGGCAGGTTCAAAAAACGATTACCAGGGAAGAATCAAAATCTAAATAATATGATTGCCCGACTGAAAAAACAAAAACAAAGGCAAGCTGGGACGTAGGAAAAATTGAGGCGAATTTACTCTGACTGGTTGACACAGAAGGACACTTTTTCTTAACTAGTCAAGTATAGCCGGCGATATTTACACGATTTCTGTTGTAATATTGAATTGACCTAAGTCCCATCCGCCCTCAAAGGTCGTTTTAGAGCTTATAATTTCATCAGTCTATTGATGTCAGTCTTATATGAGCTTCTGCATTCTGCCAGACAGAGGTGTAACATGTTCAACTTCGAAAATATTTCCTTAAATCTCTTTAGGGGGCTGTACTTTAGGGCAAGAACTATGTGCACAGCCCTCAAACACTATCTTCGGGAGGCGAATACTTTCAATACGATTGGTGATTCCTGGGCATCTAAGTTTTTGAATTTTTTGTGGAGGATGATATGTATGACTTTGGGACTCCTGAGAAGTTTGGTGTGGATATTCTTTCATGGTAAGTGACATCAGCAATACGTTGTATTAATTTTGATTCAAAAGTAGCAAGGTGATCCTGATCATCTTTTTTAAGTGTCCAAGTTTCACAGGAGTAGTGAGGGCTTACTACTTTCAAACGGACAAATACCCACTGCTCCTTTCTTCCAACTGTTTAACAGCGTAAGCAGAAGATTTAACGGCGCATCCCTCTTTCGGCGACCAGGTGCCGCAATTCTATGCGAATTCCCACCCCTGGCAAGATTCCCATTCTTGGCAGGAGTCCTGGGGTGCTTCAATTACTTGGAGTGTGGTCGGAATAATAGGCAAATTAACAAGGGAAGCTCCTAGCCCCTCGCACGTGTTTCTAGCTGGCAAGATTCCAGCACAGGCAAGATTTAGCATGTCCAGGCAAGATTTGTCATGTCCAGGCAAGATTTGGGATTTTTAGGCAAGATTCCCATCCTTGGCAAGAGTCCAGAGATGTGTCAAATACTTGAAGTGTGGTCGGGATAATAGGGAAAATTAACAAGGAGGAGCTTCTAGCCCCTCACTGCTGTACAATGCAGTCAGCTGTTTTCTACCGGAGTGCTCTGATGTCACGACAGCCATAGGTTCATAGTATTTCTACCGGAACCCTCTGACGTCACGGCACGCACTCCTTTACCGAGCACACCCCTTTCAGCTGACAAGATTCCAAGCGCATGATATATTTCTAGGTGAAATCCCCAGGCCTGTCAATTACCTAAAATGTGGTCGAAATAATAAGCAATTTCATTTAACAGAGAGAGCTCTTAACCCCTCGCAACTGCAAAACGCAGTCACCAGTTCTATTAAAGGTAACACACTTGGCAAGACTCCGTGACACACCTCTCTGGACTCCTATGATGTCACACGACTTAGCCCGTATCAAACAGACAGGTCTAATATGCTTGAGACAATTTTATGTAACCCTGCTACAGGAACCCTTGAGAGAACCCTCGCTTGTAACGTAACGACAGCCCACACCTTACATAATGATTATGCAACCCTGTCATGTAATAATTTTTTTCGCCCAAAACCCCTAAAGCATTTTTTTTTCATTAAATTAATGGCGGCACGCACATTATATAAGGTTGTGTAACTATTGCGCAACACTTTCACGTAATACTTTTTTCGCCCAAAAGCATCAAGACACTTTCTTTATTATGGCATATAATTTATTCGCTCGAAACACCTTTCATTTTTGTTTTCTTTTTTTCACTACTTCTTGACCCTGCCAGGACTCGAAAGGTCATTCCCTTCCAATGGCTTTGTGCCTTAACTGGAAGAACTAAACTACTATTCCTGGTATTTTGTATCTGGAACCATATTCTAAAATTAACCTATTACGTGACAGCTAAGATTTCCCATTTTTGGCAAACACTTGAATGACGTATTACTCTCCCAATTTGACACGCTATAGGAGACATTTACTCTCAAGATATATAATAAAGGGAAATGCATGTCTTACTTTTGCTAAAAAAATACATCTTAAAAACACAGATATTGTTTAAAAAGTTTTATTATTTCGAACAAACTGACAAATAATATTAAAAAACATAGAAAACGGCAGTTAAACAACACGACAAAAAATAAAGGCTGGAAAAGGCTTTATTCTCTCAGTTTCTAATCAATGATACATTTTAGATACGAAGGCACATAATATGGCATTGCCTCCTCTGAAATAGGTGAGTCAATACCTGCATAGATTTACCGTAAATCTAAAGCATTTAACTTTTAGATTTTCAGCATTCCTTTGGCTAAAATGATAATTTTGTACCACAATTCGGTTGAAAACCCCTGTACTGAAGAGACACAGTCTTCTTTGGCTAAAATAAGTGTCTATGTTAACAGTTAATTTTATGGGATTAGCAGTACCTTTTAGAAACGAAAGTGCCTCATACGGCATTCCAGCCTCTGAAACAAGAGATTAACTTTTAGCTTTTCCGCATTGCTTTGGCTAGAGTGCTAGATTTATGCTAGTTCTAAAACATATAAGTTTTAGCTTTTCGGCATTCCTTTGGCTAGAATGCAAGTTTTGTACCACAATTCGCTTGAAAACCCCTGTACTGAAGAAACAAAGTCTTCTTTGGATAAAATAAATGTCTATGTTAATAGTTTATTTTATAGGATTAGCAGTACCTTTTAGAAATGAATCTGCCTCATACAGCATTCCCGCTTCTCAAACAGGAGATTCAATATCAGTATAGATTTATAGTAGTTCTAAAATATTTATCTTTTAGCTTTTTGGCATTCCTTTGCCTAGAATGCTAGTTTAATAATACAACTCGCTTGAAAGCCCCCGTACTGAAGAGACACAGTCTTTTTTGGCTAAAATAAATGTCTATGTTATCACTTTATTTTATAGGATTAGCAATACCTTTTAGAAACGAACGTGCCTCATATGGCATTCCTACCTCTGAAACAGGAGATTCAAAATCTGTATTGATTTATGGTAGTTCTAAAACATTTAACTTTTACCTTTTCAGCATTCCTTTGGCTAGAATGCTAGTTTTATACCACAATTTGCTTGAAAACACCATGTACTGAAGAGACACGGTCTTTTTTGGCTAAATTAAAGGTCTATGTTATCAGGTTACTTTATAGCACCAGCAGTACCTTTTTATAAATGAACGTCCCTCATACGACATTTCCGCCTCTGAAACAGGGGATTCAATATTCCCTTAGATTTTCAGAAATTCTAAAAACATTTAACTTTTAGCTCGGACTCTCAATAAATCCAAAGTGGAGGCATGTTGTATTTATACCCACAAGTGTATCAACCGTCGTACAACATAACCCATTTAACTTAACCCCCGTTCAACTAAACCTCTGTTTAACCCCCCCCCCCCCTTCCAATATAGACGTAAATGAGACCCACATTTATAACCGTACATCTGAACCCGTTTAACTGGATCCACGTTCAACAGAATCTCCGATTTTTGCATAACGTCCTTTGTCTCAACCCTCATGCAACCCAGGGGACATTTTTCAGTAAAAATATCAAAACACGTAAAGGCGGAAAAATTCTATCACGAGAAATTCTTGTTGCCACCCATCCCACGCACTGCGGGGGAGTTTGGTCAGTGTCTACTCATTTCGAGGGGTGGAATCTGGACTTTGGCTAGGCGATAAAGGAGGTTAAAAAATGCTTTCGCTTGAGATAACTTAAAAAGTAGTAATAATAGGGAAATTATCATAGAATTTCTAGAACATGCTCGCCACTGACGTCACATCATCCTGTTTTTAGCGCTCAGCTAGAAAGATTCCCAGCCCTGGTAGCCCACCTGAGATTCCAGGAATTCTATTATTCTTCTATATTGGCATGATTCCTATCAGTTTTACTATATTATTTTTCTGGAAGACCCCGTCGATTTCCATGGTCAGGTCTTATATGAACGACCCCATTGTATCTCACAAGCTAGACTAAAAGGACCCCATGAGGGAGTCCCTCGAGCAGGGTGCAAACAAACAAACGGGTGCCGCGTAATAACGGCAGTGCATATCTTAAGCAATGACACCTAATGGGAGAGGTTGTAAAATCATTTTGCGAGAAGAGTAGGTGGCCAAACCGTTAAAAAGTGTACTTATAGCCCAGAGGGGTATAGGGCTGCCAGACTGTTTTCACACTGACACCAGCTATCATCCCTTCCCCCCCCCCTTCCCCCCCCCCCCCCCGTCATCCACATGACACCAGCTCTCACCCCCTAAGGCATTTTCAACTTCTTTTGATTCCGAAAATAAACTTCTGGAATCTAAATTAAACAACCCTCTTTTTTTGTTTTTTGTTTTTTTACTTGACCTGCGGGGACTCAATATTTCATCGCTAGAATGTGTTACTCAAATGGAATTCACGCCACAGAGTACTTAAAACACTTCTAGGACTTTACCTGTTTTTTTAATGATTTTACAGGTTGACCACGATTTCAACACTTTGCCCTTCATTTCTACAGTGGTCTTGATTTCTAAGTTTACCACTGGTTTCTATAGTTTGCTCTTGTTTTTTTTATGTGAAATTGACAGGTTTCCTTGCTTTGCTATAGATTGCATAGAAAGACCATGATTTCTACACTGATCACATTTTGATGATATCTTGATTTCTATAGCTTGACGGATTTCTAAGGTTGACTCTGTCATGTAGATAAGTACTCTAGGATTTTCCCTGGAATATACTACCTTTCTGGGCTTTAATATTTCATAGCGATAAGACAGAAAAGTTTCTCATTTGAGGCTTTATAAGAATGTCACAGAATATGATTTTTTTTCCTGGAACACCAAACATTCTTGGATTTAATGTTTCTTGGCAATAAGCAATGATCACGTTTTGCTGACCCTGCGACACCCGTCATCATCATTGTAAGCGTCTTCTAACGTTTGTAACACACACGGTCACAAAAAAACAAACACACAAAAAAACACACACACACACACAAAAAAAAAACACAGACAAAAACAGACACACATAATAAGACACACACACACAAAACACACACAAGGAAACACACACACATACACACACACACACACACACACACATACACACACACGCACGTGCAAAAAAAAACATAAAAACACACACAAAAACATACTCACACACGCACACACACACACACACACACACACACACACACACACACAAACAAAACACACACACACACACAACAATGACACACAAACAAAACATACACACACACACAAAAAAAACACGCGAACACACAAAAAAAACACACGCACACAAAACACACACAAAAACAACAAAAACGCAAAAAACGCACACACAGACAAAAAAACACACTCACACACACTCAAAAACACACACACAAACACAAAACACACCCACACACAAACACAGACACACACAAAAACACACAAACACACAAAACACACACACACAGACACACAAGAACACACACGTACATATACAAACACACACAGACACACACACAAACGAAAAAAACACACACACAAAATACACACACAAACAAAACACATACACATCCGAAAACACATACACACAAACACACACACCCACAAGACACGAACACAAAACACACACAAAAGCACACACACACATACACACAACACCACGCCATCTTTACTTAACAGTATCAAATTTCTCTTAGAAGTAACAGGTTTTTCTTAACAGTACCAAATTTTGTCTAATAGCACCAAGTTTTCCGTCAAAGATGAATAAATTTTTCTTAGAGGTAAAAAATTTTTTCGTCAGTGATAACAAGTTTTCTATTAGAAGTAGAGAATTCTGTCAAAGATACCAAATTTTTCTTAGAAGTAACAATTTTTCGTATATGATAACAAGTTTTCTGTCAGAAGTATTAAGTTTTCCTTAACACTAACAAATTTTCTCATCGAACGAACAACTTTTTCCTTAATACTAACAAGGTTTTAGTTAACGCTATCAAATTTCTCTTAGAAGTAAAAATTTTCGCCACTGATAACAAGTTTTTTGTTAGAAACTAGCAAGTTTTTCGTGAAAGATAAAAAATTTTTCTTAGAAGTAACAATGTTTTCGTTTATGATAACAAGTTTTCTGTCAGAAGTATACAGTTTTCCTTAACACTAACAAATTTTCTCATTAAAATAACAACTTTTTCCTTAATTCTAAAAAACCTTAACTTAACACTATCAAATTTCTCTTAACAGTAACAGGTTTTTTCATAACAAAAACTATTTTTTAATAGCACCAAGTTTCCCATCAAAGATAACAAATTTCTCTTAGAAGCAACAATTTTTCCGTCAGTGATAACAAGTTTTCTGCTAGAAGTAGCAAGTTTTCTGTCAAAGATATGAATTTTCGTAGAAGTAACAATTTTATCGTTTATGATAACAAGTTTTCTATCAGAAGTAGCAAGTTTTCCTTAAGAATAACAAGTTTTCTCTTCGAAGTGACATATTTTTTCCCTAATACTATCAAACTTTTACTTAACACTATCAAAAATCTCTTAGAAGTAATAATTTTTTTGTCAGTGATTACAAGTTTTCTGTAAGAAGTATCAAGTTTTCTGTCAAAGACACAAAAATTTCTCTTAGAAGTAACAATTTTTGCATTTATGATAACAAGTTTTCTGTCAAAAGTAGCACGTTTTCCTTAATACTAACAAACTTTCTCTTCGAAGTAACAATTTTTCTTCTAATACTAACAAACTGTTACTTAACACCATCCAATTTCTCTTAGAAGAAACAGGTTTTTCTTAACAGTAACATTTTTTTTTCTAATGGCACCAAGTTTTCCGTCAATGATACCAAGTTTTTCTTAGATGTAACAATTTTTTCGTTCATGATAACAAGTTTTTTGTCAGAAGTAGCAAGTTTTCCTTAAAACTAACAAATTTTCTCATCGAAGTAACAAATTTTTCCTTAATGCTAAGAAATTTTTAGTCAATACTATAAAATTTCTCTTAGAAGCGACATTTTTTCCGTCACTGATGACAAGTTTTCTGTTAGAATTAGCAAGTTTTCCATCAAAGATACCAAACTTTTCTTAGAAGTAACAATTTTTTCGCTTATGATAACAAGTTTTCTGTCAGAAGTATCGAGTTTTCCTTAACACTGACAAATTTTCTCATTTAAGTAACAACTTTTTCCTTAATACTAACAAACTTTAATTTAACCCTATCAAATTTCTCTTAGAAGTAACAGGTTTTTTCATAACAGCAACAATTGTTTTTCTAATAGTACCAAGTTTTCCATCAATGGTAACACGTTTCTCTTATAAGTGACAATTTTTTTCGTTAGTGATAACAAGTTATCTGCGAGAAGTAGCTAGTTTTCTGTCAAATATATCAATTTTTTCTTAGAAGTAATAATTTTATTGTTTATGATAAAAAATTTCCGTCAGAAGTAGCAAGTTTTCCTTAACACTAACAAATTGTCTCTTCGAAGTAACAACTTTTTTCCTAAATACTAACAAAGTATTACTTAACACTATCAAATTTATCTTAGAAGTAGCAAGTTTTCCTTAACACTAACAAATATTCTCTTCGAAGTAACAGCTTTTTTCCTTAATACTAACAAAGTTTTACTTAACACTATCAAATTATTCATTGAAGTAGCAATTTGCTCTATCTTTAAGTTAGGTTCATATAACTTAGGTTAACATGAGCGCTCATGTTAACCTAAGTTAGATGAAGCTAACTTAAACGTAGAGAAAATTGCTAGTTCAATGAATAATTGAAGCTATTTAAATTTAAATTTAAGTTAAAGTTTATTAGTATTAAGGAAAAATGTTGCTACTTCTTTGAGAAAACTTGTTAGTGTTCTGGAAAACTTGTTACTTCTGACAGAAAACATGTTATCATAAACGAAAAAATTGTTACTTCTAAGAAAAATTTGGTATCTTTGACAGAAAACTTGCTATCACAGACGAAAAAAATTGTTACTTGTAACAGAAATTTATTATCTTTGACGGAAAACTTGGTGCTATTAGAAAAAAATTGTTACTGTTAAGAAAAACCTGTTCCTTCTAAGAGAAATTTGATAGTGTTAAGTAAGAGTTTGTTAGTATTAAAGAAAAAGTAGTTGCTTTGAAGAGAAAATTTGTTATTGTGAAGGAATACTTGCTACTTCTGACAGAAAACTTGCTATCATAAACGAAAAAATTGTTTTTCTAACAAAAATTTGGTATCTTTGACAGAAAACCTGATACTTTTTACAGAAAACTTGTTATCACTGACAAAAAAAAAATTATTACTTCTAAGAGAAATTTGACAATTTTAAGTGAAAGTTTGTTCGTATTAAGGAAAAAAGTTGTTACTTCGAAGAGAAATTTGTTAGTGTTAAGGAAAACTTGCCACTTCTGACAGAAAACTTGTTATCATGAACGATATAATTGTTACTTCTAAGAAAAATTTGATATCTTTGAGAGAAAACCTGCTAATTCTAGCAGATAGCTTGTTATCACTGACCTAAAAGTTTTTTACTTCTAACAGAAATTTGTCGTCTTTGATGGGAAACTTGGTCTTATTAGAAAAAAATGTGTTACTGTTATGAAAAAACGTATTACTTCTAAGAGAAATTTTATAGTTTTAAGTTAAAGTTTGTTAATATTAAGGAAACATTTTTTAGTTCAACGAAAAAATTTGTTAGTAGTGACGAAAACTTGATACTTCTGACGGAAAACTTGTTATCATAAACGAAATAATTGTTATTTCTAAGACAAATTTGGTATCTTTGACAGAAATCTTGCGCCACTTCTAACAGAAAACTTGTTATCAGTGACGAAAAATTGTTACTTCTAAGAGAGTAATTTAATAGTGTTGACTAAAACTTTGTTGGTATTAAGGAAAAAGTAGTTACTTTGATGAGAAAACTTGTTAGTGTTAAGGAAAACTTGCTACTTCTGACAGAAAAGTTGTTATCATAAACGAAAAAAATTGTTACCTCTAAATTTATTATCTTTGACGGAAAACTTGGTGCTATTAGAAAAAATTTGTTACTGTTAAGAAAAACCTGTTACATCTAAGAGAAATTTGATAGTGTTAAATAAGGGTGCCGTGGTGTTGCGTGTGTGTGTGTGTTTTGTGTTCGTCTGTGTTTTTGTGTGTTAGTGTGTTTTTGTGTGTGTGTGTTTTTGTGTGTGTGTGTGTTTGTGTGTGTGTGTTTTGTGTGTGTGTGCTTTTGCGTGTGTGCGTTTTTTTGTGAGTGTGCTTTTTGTGTGTGTGTGTGTTTTTGAGTGTGTGTGTGTTTTTTGTCTGTGTGTGTGTGTGTTTGTTTGTGTGTGTGTGTGTATTTTTGGGTGTGTATGTTTTTGTTTGTGTGTGTTTTTTTGTGCGTGTGTTTGTTTGTGTTTGTGTTTTGGTTTTCTGTGTGTTTTTGTGTGTCGGTGTTTTAGGTTATTCTGTTTTTGTGTGTGTGTTTTTGTATGTGTGTGTGTGTGTTGTGTGTGTTTGTGTGTTTTTTTGTGTCTGTGTGTGTGTGTGTGTTTTTGTGTTTGTTTGATTTTTTTGTATGTGTGTTTGTGTGTGCGTGTGTGTGTGTCTGTCCTTGTATGTGTGTGTTTTGTGTTTGTGTATGTGTTTTTGTGCGTGCGTGTTTTTTGTGCGTGTGTTTGTGTGTGTGTGTCTGTTTTTGTGTGTGTGTGTGTTTTTTTTGTGTTTGTGTGTGTGTTGTTGTGCGTATGTGTGTGTATTTTTGTGTGTGTTTTTGTGTGTTAGAAACTTTAGAAGACGTTTACAATGATGATGACGGCTGTCGCAGGAGTAGCAAAACGAGATCATTGCTTATTATCAAGCAACAGTTGAAGTCAAGTGTCAAGAAAATATTAAAGCCCAGAAAGGTACTGTATTCCAGGAAAAATCATAAGGTACATGACAGAGTCAAGCCTAGAACACCGGACCAAGTCATAGAAATCAAGACCATACCATCATCGAATTGTGATCAAAGTGCAGAAATCATGGTCAACTTCTATGCAATCATTAGCGAAACGAAACCCTGTCAATTTCATAAAAAAAAAACAAGAGCAAACTATAGAAACCAGGGGTAACCCTAGAAATCAAGACCACTGTAGAAATCAAGGGCAAATTGTAGAAATCGCGGTCAACCTGTAAAATCATTACCAAAACTAGGAAAGCCCTAAAGTGGTTTAAATACTCTGTGGCGTGAATTGCATTGGAGTAACACATTCTAGCAATGACATTTTGAGTCCCCGCAGGTCAAGTGAAAAAAAAACAAAAAAGGATTGTTTAATTTAGACTCCAGAAGTTTATTTTAGGAACCAAAAAGGTTGTAAATGCCCTAGGGAGTGAGACCTGGTGTCATGTGCATAAGGGGGGGAGGGGTGATGGCTGGTGTCAGTATGAAAACAGTATGGCAGCCCCATTCTACTCTGGGCTATAAGTATACTTTTTAACGGTTGGGCACTCTTCTCGCAATATGATTTTCCAACCTCTCCCATTAGGTGCCATTGCTCAAAATATGCGCTTCCGTTATTACACAGCACCCGTATGTGTGCACCGTGCTCGGGGGATTCCCTCATGGGTTCCTTTTAGTCTAGCTTGTGAGATACAATAGGGTCATTCATACTAGAACTGGTCACAGAAATCCAGGGGTCTTCCAGAAAAGCAATGTAGTAAAATGGCTAGGAGTCATGCCAATATAGAACAAATAATAGAACAGTTGGAATCTCAGGTGTGCTGCCAGGGCTGGGAATCTTGCTAGCTATGCTCTAGAGACAGGGATGATGTGACGTCAGAGGTTGGCATGTTCTAGAGATTCTATGATAATTTCCCTATTGTTACTACTTTTTAAGTTATCTCGAGCGAGAGCATTTTTTTAACCTCCTTTATCGCCTAGCCAAAGTCCAGATTTCATCCCTCAGATGAGTAGACACTAACCAAACTCCCCCACGGTGCGCGGGATGGGTGGGAATAAGAATTTCTCGAAATATAATTTTCCCACCTTTGCGTGTTTTGATAGTTTTGCTGAAAAATATCCCCTGGGTTGCATGAGGGCTGAGACAAAGGGAAGTTAGGCAAAAATTGGAGATTCTATTGAACGTGAATTCAGTTTAAACAGGTTCAGATGCACGTTTATAGAATTGGGTCTCATAAATTTCGTTGAACGGGGTTTAAGTTAAATGGGTTATGTTGTACTAGGGTTGATACACTTGTGGGTATAAATACAACATACCTCCTCTTTATATTTATTGAAAGTCGAAGTTGAAAGTTAAATGTTCTTAGAATTTTTTAAAATGTAAGGGAATTTCGAATCTCCTGTTTCACAGGCGGTAATGCCGTATGAGTGAAGTTCATTTCCAAAAAGTACTGCTAGCGCTCTAAAATAAAATGATAACAAAGAAATTTATTTTAGCCAAAAAAGACTGTGTCTCTTCAGCACATGGGGTTTTCAAGCGAATTGTAGTATAAAACTAGCATTCTAGCCAAAGGAATGCCGAAAAGCTGAAAGTTAAATGTTTTAGAACTACCATAAATCAATACAGATATTAAATCTCCGTTTTCAGAGGTGGGAATGCCGCATGAGGCGTGTTCGTTTCTAGAAGGTACTGCTAATCCTATAAAATAAACTGTTAACATAGACATTTATTTTAGCCAAAGAAGACTGTATCTCTTCAGTACAGGGGTTTTCAAGCAAATTGTGGTATAAAACTAGCATTCTAGCCAAATAAATGCCGAAAAACTAAAAGTTAAGTGTTTTAGAACTACTATAAATCAATAGAGATACTGAATCTCCTGTTTCAGAGTTGAGAAAGCCGTATGAGGCACGTTTGTTACTAAAAGGTACTGCTAATACTATAAAATAAACTGTTAACATAGACATTTATTATAACCAAAGAAGACTGTGTCTCTACAATACAGCGATTTTCAAGCGAATTGTGGTTTAAAACTAGCATTCTAGCCAAAGGAATGTAAAGAAAAAAAAAGTTAAATGTTTTAGAACTACCATAAATCAATACAGATAACGAATCTCCTGTTTCAGAGCTGGGAATGCCGTATGAGGCACGTTTGTTTCTAAAAGGTACTGTTAATCCTATAAAATAAACTCATAACATAGACATTTATTTTAGCCAAAAAAGACTGTGTCTCTTCAGTACAGAGGTTACATACAGAGGTTAAAATTACGTCAAGCATATTAGACCTGTCCGTTTGAAACGGGCTAAGTCGTATGACATCATAGGAGTCCAGAGAGGTGTGTCACGGAGTCTTCCAAGTATGCTACCTTTAATAGAGCTGTTAACAGCGTTGTGCAGGTGCGAGGGGTTAAGAGCTCCCCCTGTTAAATAAACTCGTGTATTATCCCGACCACATTCCAAGTAATTGAAACACCTGGGAATTTCACCTAGAAATATGGCATGCCCTTGGAATCTTGCCAGCTAGAAACAGGTGTGTGCTCGGAAAAGGGGTGGGTACCGTGACGTCAGGGGGCTCCGGTAGATATATTATGAACCTATGGCTGTCGGGACGTCAGAGGGCTGTCCTAGAAATCCAATACTATTTCCCTATGGCTGCCGTGACGTCAAAGGGCTCCGGTAGAAAAAGCTGACCGCATTGTACAGGTGCGAGGGGCTAGGAGCTCCCCCTTGTTAATTTCCCTATTATCCCGGTCACACTTAAAGTAACTGAAACATCTCTGGACTCTTCCCAACGGTGGGAATCTTGCCTGGGCATGCCAAATATTGCCTGGACATGGCAAATCTTACCTGGGCATGCCAAATCTTGCCGTGGCGGGAATCTTGCCAGCTAGCAACATGTGCGAGGGGCTAGGAGCTCCCCTTTTAAGTTCCCTATTATCCCGATCACACTCCAAGTAATTCAAACGCCCCAGGACTCTTGCCAAGGATGGAAATCTTACCAGGGTTGGGAATTTGCATAGAGTTGCGGTACCTGGTCTTCGAAAGAGGGATGCGCCGTTAAATCTTCTTCTTGCGCCCTTAAACAATTGGAAGAAAGAAAGCAGCAGTCAGTATTGGTCCGTTTGAAAGTAGTAAGCCCTCACTACTCGTAGGCATAAATGGCATTGGGTATGATGAGTCAGTTGAAGAGTTGAAGATAATTTCTTTTTCATCCAGATAGGCAACAGAGTATTAAAACTAAAATTTGCAAGTGCCAGGCTTCTCTTGATGTTGCGGCTGTTTTCAGAGGCGAGTAAGCTATCAGGATACTTAAATCCCTCAACTCACTCTATATTATCACCTTCAAAAGGGAGGCAGGGACTTTCTGGGCAATTGTGTTTAAGTAAGCTGCGCATGGCTTTCGTTTTCAAAACGTTGATGGTCATCCAAAGAAGGTTGGTTTTTGTGTGAACAATGTTGGCATGGCATGGATGTCACGGAGGACTTCAGTAGTAAGATCCATATAATTGGCGTATGAGATCTAGTCCTCCAACAAGGGCATCAGACGAGCTATCCGTAAGTGAAATGACTGCAGCTAAAAAGAGATTGAAGAGCTCCAGTGTCGGCGGGCAACTTTACAGAACATCGGTCGATGTTTCAAAGCTTTCGGTGAGCTTTTCTCCTGTCATAACACAGCTTATAAACTTCGTTTACATGTCTCTAATTAAAAAACTGAGCCGGTAGAATGCCAAAGTGAAAAGACTATGCTACTGTCTTCAGATGGTGTCAAAACACCTCTTTGAAGACTATGAAGAGTTGGTAGATATTGCGGCCAGGTTCTAGATATTTTTCCGTGATACCGCTTGGAGAATCCCGTTTGGTATTCTGGGATGACCGCTAAAAATATTGCTTGGATGTGTTCAAGCATAACGGTTGTCATAATTTAGCAGCGTGGCTGATAAGAATCATTGGTCGAAAAAGTTGTCTATATTTCACGACATTTAATATATACAAGATCTAAGCAAAACTACATGTCTGTTAAGAAGCTGACCAGCGTAGATCTTAGTTTGTTGTCAGCCAATAGAAACCGAGATGCTCTTGGCGTACCTAGATTCTGATCAGCAGCGTGATAGCAAATAGAAAATTGCTCATGAGCTGACATATCCTCCTGCATGTATATCACCGACTGTTCATGTATCGTTATATGCAATTTCAGACAATATTTAACATGAATTGTTGAGGAGTATGAGGATATATTTGATAGAAGGGGGGGGGGGTAGTAAAACACATTTTAAAAAATGTATATTCAAATCCAAATTTTGCAGACTTTTCACAAACGGTGTTTTTCCTTACACCAAAGTTGCATGATTTTTATTTTATTTCTTTTTTTTTAAGTTAACAGTTTTAAACGTTAGGTTAAAGTTGCAACTGAGATATTTCATAAAGGTTAAAGTTGCGACTGAGATATTTCATAAACTGTGGACATATTACACTTCATTAAAACCGGGACAAAGCAAGGATTACAAATCGTTATAATCAAGGGCTTCAAGAGGGGCTTTACTGATTACACATCTGAGGCTAATATTGAAATATAAGTGTCATGCAACAAAACCCAGTATGTAGCCTACATTTCTTCCACGTTTTTATAAATTTAATATTGGATGGCTTCAAATTCCCGCAACAATTAATATCCACAGTCTCCTGAGCTTGTTGATTACGAAACGATCCAAAAACTTTAATTTGGAACGGTGTTGGGTCCAATTTCTCTAAAATCCCTCAAAGTGTGTTGCCCCTCAGCACAACTAGGACATTTGACAGGCTGGACGATGTGGTGGCAAGACTGAGGGGAGAAAGGGATAGAGAAAGCTGAACAAAACTTCAATATTTAGCTTAGTTAATTTCTAATGCTGATACAAACTGGCAGAAATCAGATATTTAAGTAGAACTATCCGATAAACTAGTTTGTATTAAAACAAAAGAGGACACAACACATAGAAACATCAGACTTATTGCTACATGGTTTACTAACCGCAGTTTTTTGCACTGAACTTAATCCTTTGCTTGATATTAATTAAAAAAAAACTTCGCGAAAAATAAGTTTTTCAAAGAAAAGTAAAGGCCATTTTAAACTTAAGCTCAGGAGATACAAATACCTGTTAAAATTCAAACTCAAAACGACCAGAAATTACTATTAAAGAATAAATGAAACCCAAAACGAACAGAAATTAAATAAACAATCATAGCAAAAAACATACAACAAGTAATAATATAAATAAAAAGATAGATCTTAAAGCGAGTAATGCTTAGATTGAATATGAAAATCAAGCTTAAAACAAAAACATATATTTTGCTATTAAAGTATAAATGAAACTTAGAACGAACAGAAATTAAATAAACAATCAATGCGAACAAACATACAATATATATTAATGTAAAAGAATAAATAGATCTTAAAACGAGTGAAACTTAAATTGAATACGCAAATCAAGTTTGAATCGAATAAAAATAACTACAAACAAGAGTTTGGGTATTGCCTCACTGCAGAAGCCTAAAACCTACTGCGTCATTGGCGTTTTACTCAAAACAATTCTTTCATTAGTTAAGATTTTAGGGAATAAATATCAGCATATGTATATTAAATTGACAATGCACATTTTTTTTTCAGTAAACTCATTTGAATTTTTTTTTTTTTTTTTCAGTAAAGTACAAATTATATTCTGGCTTTTAGAAAGCATAGGGATTTTGAACCCTACTCATATTAATTTATGCTCGTTTTGAGTTTGACTCTAATATTCATTTTAATTTTTGTTCGTTTTGGGTTTCATTTATTTATTGATACTGATTTGGGGTAGTTGTATGCTTGGTAGATTATATGATAGTGCGGACGCCAGGTGTTGAAAGTGTGAATCATACCACGGCGGAATGGAGCTGCTACGAGAATTAGCCTACCTCCACCCCCTAAATTGACCATGCGGATTCAAAAATACCAATGGCAATTGCTTGCGAGTGGTGGAACACTCCGAAACTTGACATTTTATTATATTTTGGTGTTTCATGGAAGAAAATGCATGTTCCACAAAGTTTGAGGTGCAGTTTTCCGCTCAAACAGAAATGCCTAGAAGCCATAGAATGTTTTCATAACAAACCAACACGATTAGTTAGAAAAAATGGCAAAGTTAAAAAAAATATGGCAAAACTATATGAGTCTTGAACAGTCTTGGAAAGTATAAACAAAATCAAATTGAATATTAGATATATAATCATATTAATTGTTGAAAGATCCATCAGTTCAAGATTTTTTTTTCACTGTAATTTTATTTTCATTTTCAATGCTGTGAGAAGCGGAAAATAATAAATTTGTAATATACAAGTAATTCGTTTTCAGTGAAGCACCAATGACGCAGAAGGCTTTAGGTTTTTACAGGTAAAGAAGAAGGCAGTATCCAAATTTTGTTTGTAGTGAATCTATATTTGTCTTGACTAATCTTGAAAAGAACTAATAAATAAACTGAATATTTGATGCATAATGATATTAATTGCTCAAAGCTCATCAGTTCAAAATTTTACTGTAATTTTAATATTTATTTTCAATATTAAGTACAAAAGAAAACATTTGTAATATAATCCGTTTTCAGTAAAGCGCCAATGACGCAGCATGCTTTAGGCTTCTGCAGTGAGGCAATACAAAACTCTTGTTTGTAGTTATTTTTATTCGATTCAAACTTGATTTGCATATTCAATTTAAGTTTCACTCGTTTTAAGATTTATTTATTCTTTTATATTAATATATATTGTATGTTTGTTCGCATTGATTGTTTATTTAATTTCTGTTCGTTTTAAGTTTCATTTATACTTTAATAGCAAAATATTTGTTTTCGTTTTAAGCTGGATTTTCATATTCAATCTAAGCATTACTTTCTTTAAGATCTATTTATTCATTTATATTATTACTTGTTGTATGTTTTTTGCTATGATTGTTTATTTAATTTCTGTTCGTTTTGGGTTTCATTTATTCTTTAATAGTAATTTCTGGTCGTTTTGAGTTTGAATTTTAACAGGTATTTGCATCTCCTGAGCTTAAGTTTAAAATGGCCTTTACTTTTCTTTGAAAAACTTATTTTTCGGAATTTTTTTTTAATTAATTCTTTTTCGTTTTTTATTGCAAAAAGTTTCAAGTTTTATGGCATGGGGGTGCTTACTGTCCTGTTATTCTTTATTTAAAAAAAAAAACGGATCTAGAACTTTCAATTTAAATCGAATGAGGCTTTTTTCAAAGTCTATACGATTACCTCTTTGATAAAAACCTTATATATGAACAACAGACAGCTTGCATAACTTGTGGACAGCGATTGACAATAATGAATGGATTGAAAAAAATAGCTCCAATAAGGGGGTTTAGACCATTTCACTTGCTGACACAAAGGGATCAAGACTGTTTGGAATTAACCTTAATAGGATTTTGTGTGCCAAAGCAATTTTACATCTATCTCAGAGTATGTATTTTAACCTTATAATTGGATAATTATAATAGATTTCCTATGTGTTCTTCCCATACAAAACCCCTTCCCATAAGTTATAAACCCCCTTTAATAAGTTATGCCCCAGGGCATAACTTACAACGCCTACCCCGGGACCTGGTGGGCTGTGTCGACACCGGAGTTTTTTTGTTATCAGAACTTTGAACTATTTTAACTAAATGTCTATCTCAAAGTTTTTATCTGATGCATTTAGGGCGTGGAGGACGGGGGGCTAGTCACCCTCCAATCTCTTTTGACTCTTAAAAAGTGAACAAGAACTTTCAATTTTCAGTCAAATGAGACCTCTCCAAAATTTATACGAGCATCCCTTCCATAAGAAATAATGGGAAGGATTCGGAGAATCCTTAAATTACAACTCTTGCCCTGAGGGCTGTGGGGGAGTTGTCATCCTCAAAGACCTAATTTCCAGAACTTAAAACTACGTTTAATAAAATGGCTGTCTTAAAATTTTGATCGGATGTGTTTGGGGAAAAGGTGGGCGTGAGAGGGGGGTTAGTTGCCCTCTAATCACTTTTGACTATTAAAAAGGGCACTCGCTCTTCGAATTTCCAATCAAATCAGCCCTTTTTTGAAGTTTCTACGACACTGCCTTCCATAAAAACCTTATATGCCCCCAGGGCATAACTTAAAACCCTTGCCCTGGGGTTGTGAGGGATTGTCCTCCTCAAAAATATATTTTATATCTCGAAATCAACTATGCTGAACGAAATGGCTATCTCAAAATTTTGATTGGATGTGTTTGGGGGAATGATGGGCGTGGGGGGGGGGCTAGTTGCCCTCCAATCACTTTCGACTATTATAAAGGGCACTATCCCTTTGAATTTCCAATCGAATGAGCCTTTTTTGAAGTTTCTACGACAACGCCTTCTATAAAAACCTTATATGCCCCCAGGTCATATCTTAAAACCCTTGCCCTGAGGGTCGTGGGGGATTGTCCTCCTCAAAAATATATTTTCTGTCTGGAAATCAACTATGCTGAACGAAATTGCTATCTCAAAATTTTGATTGGATGTGTTTGGGGAAATGATGGGCGTCGGGGTGGGGGGGGGGGGGGCTAGTTACACTCCAATCACTTTCGACTATTAAAAAGGGCACTAGCCCTTTAATTTCCAATCGAATGAGCCTGTTTTGAAGTTTCTACGACAACGCATTCTATAAAAACCTTATATGCCCCCAGAACATAACTTAAAACCCTTGCCCTGAGGGTTGTGGGGGAGTGTCCTCCTCAAAAATATATTTTCTATGTGGAAATCAACTACGCTGAACAAAATGGCTGTCTTAAAATTTTGATTTTATGTTTTTAGGGGAATGATGGGCGTGGGAGGGGGGGGGGGTACTAGTTGCCCTCCAATCATTTTTGACTATTTAAAAGGGCACTAGAACTCTCGATTTCCAATCGAATGAGCCCCCTTTGAAGTTTCTAAGACGACCCCTTCCATATGAAGTGCCTCTGGGAAAAAAATAATAAGTAATAAAACATTGGAGCCGTATGGCCTTTACTATAGGCAACGCTACAGCGTTGCCTCTTATTAAATAGCTCACTGTGTTTTTTTTTTGTTTTTTTTTTATTATTATTATTTTTAAGTTGAGCACGACATGAATACACACTCCCAGATGCTAGGAATTAACTTTTGAAGCATTCGCCAAAGACTAAAAGAGCACATTTAATCTTATAATTACCGAAGCATATTTAATTTTATAGCCGAACAAGTTGATTGTGCTGTGCATGGTTTTTTTAAAGGGGGATTTGGATTCTCGCAAAAAAACTGTGGGTTCAGGAGATTACATTACCCCTAAAATTAGGTATAGTTTTTGCACGTTTTAGGTTTCAGTGTCGCTAGTTAGTAATTACCAATAGTCTGTAAGCTTTTTGTTCCATCTGTACTCGTTTTTCTTTTTTTTTAAGAAGGAAGTCAGTTCTTGTTTCTGTACAGCCGAAAATCGATGACAAAGCTTTCTGATCGTGCGAGTTTAGGATTTGGCTAATTTGAGTTTGGGATACTAGGTAGACAATAATTATGGGGGAATGAATTAGTTTATTTCCAGAATGAGTACTAGCTGAATCTCGGTATTACTAAATTCCCTTTGCAAATAGTCTTAAATTGAACCCAAGGGGGGGGGGGGGGGAATACAAAACATTACCTCAATTTAGCCATTCATAGTGTAAGCCATGACATAGAATACATGTACTCATAGGCTTGTCCATGGGAATTCGTTTCGAAGAGGGTGGGGGATAACTTAAAACCACGTGAAAAAAATTGCAAGTTATGTAGCTTGATAATTCAAGAAATTATAGGAAAAATCGCAAAGATCTCAAAAATTTTGGGAGAGGACACGTACCCAAGGCATCACTGGTGCGTGTCTGTGCCCAAGAGTCGTCATTGCCGAGTGTTGGCGCGTTGGATTTGGAATCCTTTGTCCGAGGGGGGGGGGTCGATTCCTGGTGTGGCCGCTTATTTTGTTGGGGACGGGGGTCAGTTGGTTGACTCTGTAAGATCAGCCAGAGTCAACCCAGCTCTAAACGAGCACCTGGAGAAACATGGGGAAGGTAAGCAGGAAGGGTGTGCAAGAGCACAGGATGGCTGGTCCCTGTCCCCACTCCCCAATGTACTTCCTGACTAAAGGGCCTTGAAATGAAAATCAGCACCGCCGATGTGGACTTTCAGGGTCTAGTGCCGTATCCTTTATCTTGACCTTTAAGGCATAACAGTCGAGGGTATGTGTCTGTTTTTAATAATTTTATTCAATCTTTACTTCTTACTGTTTCAACTTACTGTGCGAATATCAATAAAATATCTTTTTAATATCAAGTTTATCGACTTCGACATGATAACATATAATCATACATGTAAATCCCCATAGCCAATAACTCGAAAGTTCACATAAATAGCATTAGCTGAATATTTAGTTGGGCAAGGGCTTGGTATGATTTATGATTATCAACCGGCAAGGGCCGGTTGATGAAGGTCAACAGTCTGACATCAAAAACGACACGCCAACTATCACTCTACCTCCTATCGATCAATCAGCAGTGAAAGTACTGCAAGCTAATCTCTATGCAGTGACGCTGTTCATACAAATCTACTACAGTCTCGTAAATTTGTCTCAACAGTTAGTTTATAAACAAGAATTTAAATGTCGTGTTGCGTAAAATTAAATATGTCTTCAGTTAATTTCAACTCAAAATTACCTTTTTTTATCACCAATAAATCTTCCTACAATGAAAGAACTACTGCAAAGGCTGGTTTGTGATTATTTAAATAGAGTTAAAAGGAAAAAAATAAAAACAGAATTTTAGAGAAGATTAAAGAGCAACATCAAAACCTGAAACTAGCAGCAATAGTCATACAACAAATCAAAAAAAATGTTGCAACAGATCAATAAATGAACCCTTAAACAACCAAAATTAAATTGGTTGCAAATCGAAGCTCAAAACGAACTGAAAATAACATAAATTAGAGTTTGATAGCACAAAGAACCCCCCCCCACCTCACAAACTATCAAACCTATTTATATTTTCGATGTGCAATAGTGCTATTCATTTTTTTTTATTCTTTCGTTATTATTTTATTATTTTTTCACCCTATTATTTCCTGGATCGACCGGCCGCGCCGTGTAAGGAAATGAATATTTTTTCACCAAGGTACTTCGTATATAGACCCTGGCGCCGCGCCGGCGGATCGACCGAACGCCGCCGACGAGAGGCCCGGTCGAACGCCGCCGAAGTGTCGTAACGCCGCCGGCGCGCCGCAGGCACGCCACTGCCGGCAGAGGCGGCGGCGTTCGGTCGACTTTAAATTGTTTTTACGGCAATTCTTTATTGCGTCAACCGCAAAGTCGGAGCTTTTCCTTCTCGTGTGGTTTAGTATTTCGATTTTCCTGATTAGAAATCAAGCAGAGCTTGAACTATCCCCGAATTTTCGGGTATTTCCCCGAAAATCTATGCGTCACCCCGAAAATCACGCAATCACGGTGCCACCCTTAGTGATTTATCACCAGTGACTTTCCCTGCCAAATATTACTTTGTATACCATAATTCTTCACTGCTCTCTTGTTCATTAATTTTCGTCTCTTTTGTTACTTTGCATAAAAACCAGACAGATGCAATATGCTATTGCAAATATTGCAATATACACAGTTCTTCATATGTTGACAAAAAAAAGTATCGTCTTTATGAAATGAGTTTAAATCATTTCGAATGCAGTTTCCAAATCGCTATTTCTTACATCATTCGTAGTCAAGAATTTTATTTTCAAGTTGAATAGAATTATAGAACGCATTCACTACTATACAGCTTCAGCCGTTTGTTGGATTTTGAAATTAACAGCCGACAGATGTTTTTCTACAGCTGAATTGTAAATTTGCATATTTTTTTTTTGCTGTTTTTAGATAAGATTTTTCTTAATGTTTAATACTCAATTATTGAACACCTTATAGAAAATACAGTCTTCTTTCTGGAACATTTTTACACCCCCCCCCCAAAAAAAAAAAAAAAAAAAAAAAAAAAAAAAAAAAAAAAAACAGCCTTCGGTTGAGACAAAATTTAGCAATAGACTAAGCTATGTGCAAGGTTGGGGAACCAAAGATTGAACCGGAAGTTACCCAAAAAATATGATTCATAAATAAATTGTAAATTATTGCCTATAGGGGAGGGGGATAGGGGGCTATCATTTTTAAATGATAATACCTCATTTTTTTATTGAAAGCAGGGATGCCAAAAAGATAATTATTTTTTTCATTTAAAGTGGAGACAGAAGAAAATGATATAAAATTCCCTGGGAAACCATTGAAATATTTTGATAGACCCAGGGCCCCCCATTAGGACTTGTTCATTGTCTTGGGTATTTTGCGATTTCTCATAGGCTACTGGCCTTATTTGGCTTTTGTGTGTGCTCCCTTTTAATTCGATTCTTTGGATCTTATGGAATGCCATGGCGAATCTATCACTCAGTTTTCCAATAATTTGAGGTATATCTGAATAATTTCGACATTTTTGTTGATGTCTTTGTACCCCTTTACTCATACCCTCAATTTTTTTTCAAGGAACACTAGGCTGTTTAACGTTATTTTGCGTGTTTGTTTGAACCATATAGTGACCTTGTTAATTATTCAGTAAATTATTTTTCTAATGAAAGCTGAGACGGTATCCTATCAAGGTGGTATCCAGAGGGGGGGGGGGTAGGGAGGTATTATATTTTAAATGATAATAGCTCGAAATTTTATTTATTGAAAGCAGGGATCCCAAAAAGTTCATTTTTTTTTTAATTTAAAGCAGAGACGGCATCCTATCAAGGTGGTATCCAGAGGGGGGGGGGGGGGGTATTGAGCTATCATATTTAAATGATAATACCTCGATTTTTTTTTAAAGCAGGGGTGCCAATAAGTTAATTATTTTTTTTTATTTAAGCAGAGACGGTATCCTATCAAGATGGTATCCAGAAGGGGGGCATAGGGAGTTATTATATTTAAGTGATAGTACCTTGATTTTTTTTTTATTGAAAGCAGGGATGCCAAAAAGTTGAAAAGTTGACAAAATTAACAAGATTTTTTCGTGAGTTATACTTGATACAGCACTTGCTTGGTTTTATCGTCCAAAGGGAAAGGGACATATGCATCCAATCCGGTTTTTTTTTTTCCTATTGATGAAACGGGTTTACTTTGAAAACATTCATTCATATGTACCAGGCAGATTCACACACTAAACGAATTGGTGTGACGAAAGCGATATCGACATCCCCACCTAACGTTGCGCTCGAGCAACAATGGCGCCCTTGGTCCCGTGCCCAAGTTACATTAAAATGCCAGGTCATAACAAAAGCTTTCAAGCTGGGAGGTTCAAGGAGGAGTCTTTGACAGTCTTATGACCTCAGGGTACTAGATGTTGCAACGTTCTTACGTATCTACAGTGGTTTAGAAAATTCGATCACCCCACAAATGATTACCAAAAATATGCACAAATGTAACATTTGGAATATTATAACACTTTTTTCAAAGCTTTGAAGAAAAGCAAAAAAGTCTAAATACCCCTAACTACGCTTGAAAGCTATTTTAAAAAGAAACTCTTTGGAGATTTCCATGGAAATGACCATAGCAGAAGCTTTGAGCCTGGGTGGGGATCAAAGAGGAGTCTAAGTATTTTGACCACAGGTGACTTATTGTTGCGACTTTCTTAAATTTGGTAATTCTTGTGAGCATTTGGAAATCAAAGCTTAAACTCAATAACTGATACTAAGTGTCCTAACATTTTTTTGCTTGTATTAAAAGTGACGAACTAGGATGAACATTTCAACATCTTCCTGGAGCTACTTCAGTCTGCATATTATTTCATTTAATTACGCTTAAAACGGATGAGCTTTTCATTTTTTACCTAAGAAAATAGCTGGCACTTCATTTTTCTTCATAGCCAATAAACTATTAAGTGTTTTTTGTGTCATTGTAATTGAAGTGTTCTCATGTGAAGTGTTCATCATGTATTTTTCAATTTGATAAATTTACTCCTTTTAGATACAGTTTATAATTTGACTGATATTAGGTATTTATCAGTTTATAATTTGGAATGAATCCCCAAAAGAAAAAATGAATAATATCCAAAAGAGCAGCCAAAAGCGATAAAAAAGCAGCAGTTCAGCCTTAGCCTACATGACATAATTATAAAGAAGCCAAAAATAAACTTTAAAATGCATTTTTTTTTAAATTGTAATTAAAAACCAGTTTTTAATACAAGAAGGCTTCTTAGGAATCCAAAAGAGCAAAAAAAAAAAAAACAATCAATATCAAAGTCACCCATTTCAACTGTTTTAAATATGACAAAACAGATATAGGCAAAGGGCATTATGAAAAAATTAAGCTTCTTAGTTCAAAGTTATATTCAAAGTTTTTACCCAGATAACTGACGAATTTTGTGATACGGTATTTGAAGTTTTATATGCAGTAATGCTCGGTGAAAAAAAATACTAATTTTGATAATTATTTATGTTAAGAATACATAGCTAATAGATACTTCAACTACTCGTATTATGCAAGGGTTCTGAAACGCCACATCCATTTCGTTTCTACCAGATTTCTACTTCTCTTGATGAATAACGAAGAAGACCAGTTTCCAGCCAGCGACTTGTGAATTTTTAACTCATGAATAGGCTCGAATCTGTTGTAAATTGAAGCTGTGATTTGAGAAAGACTGATGAAAACATTAATGTTTGCGGTCAACATTGATCGCGCTGGCGGCGCGCCACCGACATCTTACCGGCGGCGCGCCGCCGGCGTCTTACCGGCGGCGCGGCGCGGCGTGCTGTTTTTTGCCCCGCCGCCGCCAGACTTCCCTCATCGGCGCGGCGCCGGGGTCTATTCGTATAGAAGGAGTTGTAGAAAATTCGAAAGGAACTCAGTCGATTGGAAATTGAAACTTCTAACATCCTTTTTAAGATTCAAAAGTGATTGGAGGGCGTAGAAAGGGGGCAAAAGGGAATATAAGCAATATAATAGGCAGTGCAGCGCTATCATAGATAGCAATGTCATATACACTTTTAAAGGAGCCTCCTCCCAAACCATTCAATTCTCCAAGCATATCCAATCAAAATTTTGAGATAGACATTTTGTTCAGCATAGTTGAACGGTCCAGCAACTATATCTCTATAGATATTGTGTAGGTCAACCCCCCACAGTTATGCAATTTGTCCATTATGCCTTATAACTAAATGTTACTTTAAATTAAATTGAAATGCACTGTATATATGCTGGTTGCCAATAAGACGTCTCAGCAACATCTCACGAACGACCGGGTATTAAGTTGAAACTTTTAGGGCTACTCCTATTACTACTTCTGCTCTTACAATTGAACTAAATCAAAAGACTGTAAGCTTCTCCAGTCCTCAGAGAGCATTGATACAATAATTTGGGAATGTTATTAAGTCTTATTTCTCAGGTTAACTTGAACAACTGTATACAACAAAATTAAGCAATAAAAAATTAAGCTATGTGTCCACATTTTCAAAACGGCGTATGTTGTCAAAAATTGTTGATAAATTTTCTCCAACACTCAAATACCAAGCCAAATTATGGATTCTTATAGAAGAAAAACAAAAGATTTAAAATATTCTTTTATTTTTCCATGAAAAAGATTATTTCAATAAAAAACGAACAGATATTACTTTGAAAAGCTTTTTCCACAGAATAAGTTCTCCAAAGTAAAGAAGAAAGAGCCACATTAAACCAAAAATGAGTAGAAATAAAGCCAAATAATTTTCCAAGGTTAAAACTACCATAAATCACCATCAATAGATAATGAAACCCAAAACCAACAGATATTACAATAAAAAACCTAGTCAAACTCAAAACAAGCAGAAATTAACATGATTAGGGCTGATCACCCCTCCCCTGCCTTCTGAATACCAGAACATAATTTACACATTATTGAAAAAAAATGATTGTGAATTGACAGTTTAATATAAATATGCAGATATTTATTCCTTAAAGTCTTAATATTTTATTTTTTGATTTATGAAAGTTAAAAAAGTGAAAACATTTAAATGTATTTTGTTTTCAGTAAAGCGCAAATTATTTCTGGTCTCAGAAGAGACGGGTGGGGGGTCAGTCCTACTCATGTTGATTTTTGCCCGTTTTTGGGTTTGCCTCGGTCTTGGTTATTTATTGTAATTTCTATTCGTTTTGGGTTTCATTTATTTATTGATGGCGATTTGTGGTAGACTTACGCTTGGAAAACTAGCCTATTTGACTTTACTTCTGCTTTTTTTCGGTTTAAAGTAACTCATAACTTTTCTTTGAAAAATCTATTTTGTTGAATTTTTTTTATTTTTAGTTAATCCAGGAAAAAACTTAACGATTTCATAGTCTCTGTGTCCAATTAAATAAAAAAAAACAAGTTTTTTAAACTGAAAGTAAGGAGCGACATTAAAACTTAAAACGAACAGAAATTATTCCGTATATGAAAGGGGCTGTCCCCTCCTCAACGCCTCGCTCTTTACGCTAAAGTTTTTTATTGTTTTAAAAAATAAAGTTGTGAGACAGAGTCAAACTTAAGCGTAAAGAGCGAGGCGTTGAGGAGGGGACAGCCCCTTTCATATACGGAATAATTTCTGTTCGTTTTAAGTTTTAATGTCGCTCCTTACTTTCAGTTTAAAAAAACTTGTTTTTTTTATTTAATTTCTGATCGTTTTTTAGTTAATGCAGCTTTTATTTGCATAACAATTTTACTTTTCTTTTGCTAAATGGATGTCTTTACAATTAACTTGCGCAACTAACTTCTATATTCGTATATTTTTCTTCTGGCAAAAAATACAAAGTTGCAGATTTTTGCAGATATGAGCTTGAAACCTATGTAATAGGGTTTTCTGATACGCTGAATCTGACGGTGTGATTTTCATTAAAATTCTTTCACTTGTAGGGGATGTTTTTCCCCTCTTTAAAAAATCGAGTAAATTTTCTCAGGCTCGTAGCCTTTGATGAGTAATACTAAACTTAATAAAATTTATATATTTAGGATCAGCATTATAAACACATTCTTTTGATACATTTATTGACATCAAAATTCCGTTTTTAAAAGTTTCGATTACTATTGAGCAGTATCGCTTGTTTTTTTTTTATTGTTTTTTTATTACGTATATGTTATTACGTATATGAAGGGGTTCTCCCCTTAATCAATACCACGCTCTTTACGTTAAAAGTTAAAAAATTTTTTTATTCACAAACCCCTGAATCACAAAGGCCGTTTAATTAGAATAGATAGCTCTTTTGAAAGCACTAAAAAAAACTGTAGCGTAAAGAGCGAGGTATTGACTTGGGGGAGAACCCCCTCACATACGTTATAATTTCTGTTCGTTTTAAGTTCTAATATTCCTTCTTACATTTCAGTTGAAAAAACTTGTTTTTTTTTATTTAATTTCTGATCGTTTTTTTAAATAATGCTTGGAAATCCGGCGCCCCCTTCATAGAAATGCCCCTTACCCCAAAGAAAACATCCTCCACGGAAATATTCTCCAGAGTAACCCCCTCCTCTAGCCCCCCCCCCTCTAGAAAAAATCCTTCCTGAAAATGTTGTATACTTCCCAATAACCAATAAATAATGCTGGCAAGTCCGGCGCCCCCTTCATGGCAATTTCCCTTCCCCCATGAAAACTTCCTTCATGAACAGATCCTCCAACATAACCACCGACCCACCCTTCCCTCCCACTACCAGAAAAAAAACCTCCTGAAAACTTCTGTATACTACTTCCAAATAACCATACTATATGTTAACATTGGGTAAAGTTCATAACTTTTAGCCCTCCCTCTGGGAACTTCGGGGGATTAAGTCATCCTAAAAGACATATTTATCATATTTTCGACCATGCTGAACAAAATGGCTATCTCAAATTTTGATCGGGTGACTTTGGGAAAAAAATAAGCGTGGGAGGGGGCCTAGTTGCCCTCCATTTTTTTTTTTGGTCACTTAAAAAGGGCACTAGAACTTTTAATTTTCGTTCCAATGAGCCCTCCCACGATATTCTAGGACCACTGGGTCGATACGATCACCCCTGGGGAAAAAAAAAACAAAAAAAAAAAACAAACAAATAAACACGCATCCGTGATCTTTCTTCTGGCAAAAAATGTAAAATTCCACATTTTTGTAGATAGGAGCTTGAAACCTCTACAGTAGGGTTCTCTTATACGCTGAATATGATGTTGTGATTTTCATTAAGGTTCTATAACTTTTAGGGGGTATTTCCCCCTTTTTTGAAAAATCAGCCAAATTTTCTCAGGCGCGTAACTTTTGATGGGTAGCACTAAACTTGATGAAAGTTATATATTTGAAATCAGCATTGAAATCTGATTCTTTTGATATATCTATTTGTATCAAAAACCCGTTTTCTAGAGTTTCGGTTACCATTGAGCCGGGTCGCTCCTTACTTACAATTCGTTACCACGAACTGTTTGACACGTCGGAGACAATCAATTTGATTTAACTATTTTAAAAGGACATTAATTTCCGTCCAAATCGCAATGTGTGCATGCATGTTGTCAAAAGGGTGTATCGGCTGCACCTCAGGAGTAGGCTACCTTAGAGTTATAAGTTGAAAACCTTCATGATATGTTTGAGGGTGATGAACTAACCAAAATGCGCTAGGGGGATGCTACTATTACTACTACTGCTACTACCACTACTGCTACAATTACTACTACTACTGCTACTACTACTACTACTACTACTACTACTACTATTACTTCTGCTTCCACTACACTGTCATTCTTTCTACTATTACTACTACTAATACTAACACTACTGCTTCTGCTACTACTACCACTACTATTACTATTACTGTTTCTACTACTACTACTTCACTACTACTACGACAAATACTACTACTACTACTAATATTACTTCACTACTACTAGGACTAATACTATTACAGCTACTGCTACAATAGCAACTCCTACTTCTACAAAGATCCCGCGTGTTTTTCAGCTTTTCTAAAGGGCCTATCTTCAATATCTCGGCAAAGATAGAAGGTATTAATCTGAAACTTTCAGGGATCGTTGAAGGAACATCAAAAACAAGAAGAACGATAGGGAATTCTTTTCATAAGACAGTGAAGATAATTTGAATGAATATTTCGGCCCTATGTCCAAGGACCGTCCTCAGGAAAACAAAAATATATAAAAGAAGAGAGACTCACAACAACATGCGACCAATAAAACTAAAATGCAAAAAAAAATTCCATAACAGTCCTGGCATCCTTAATCCAGCGAAATTCAACCAGGACTTATGATTAAAATGAAAGTAAACAAGGCAATTCATTGAAATGAAAGAAAAATAAATAAAAACACGTTCTTATTGCCAATCCTGCCTTTTTGGCAGCTAACCTCAAAGGTCTTTTTGTTACCGGTTCTGTAATAATGTCTACTGTTTTTTTTGTAAATATTGTGTAAGGTCGTTTTCAATTAAATTTGTGTATAGTGTTTAGTGAATATTTCCCAAGTCCTTATTTAAGGAAACATTATTATTAATATTAAGTCTGATCTCAATTGTTTCTCGAACTACCTGTTTTTGCACCTAGGTCATTGCTAATAAGGGCAGATTCTTCAAAAGGTAATTTGTGGTGAGGATTTCGAAAACAACGGCTGCCTAAGGCAGAATCAAAAGAAATAGTAGCAACATTAGAATTTAGAGCTTTGGTTTTATCATCTTTATGCTGTTGTAGGCATTTCTCTATATTCTGGTGACTTCTACCTCCATAGTATTTGCCAAAATCGCAAAGGTATTTGATAGACCCCTCTTTGGCGAGTAACTGGGGCTTTATCTTTACCATAATTAAAAAAAATGATTGCACGCAGAAGGGGGGCGTTTACTTCGTACGCCCTCGAGACTAGATTTTTCCTATTATTTCCATTAAACTCCCCATATTAATTACACAAGTCACCTATACACTTCTTATCGTTAAATGGTCCCCAAGACTAGCCATGCAATCGGGAGGAATCTAGCTGTCTCGGAGACCAATCATGGCTAAATCACGCTAATATTTGATCTGATTTCGTAACAGAATTTAAGCTAAGTGTGCATGCATTGCACAATTTGTGGCATATGACTTGCATGGTAATTTAAAAAAGAAAAAAGCGCGGCTAAGAGGCAGGGTTGCCAACTGGACATATTTTATGTCCAATGGACATATTCCTGTGTGCCGGGACACAATGACATAATAGGGCAAAAAAGGGACATATTTTAGAAGTTTGGGACATAAAAGGGATATATTTTGCAAATTTATGACATAAAATAGAATATTTCCCCAGTGGATAGATATTTTTGTAAAAAAAAAAATGTCATTTTTCACCAAATCAGTAATAAAACTACTTGTCTAGCACTAAATTTACTTAACTACTTATTTTCTACTAATTTTTGCAAACGTTATTTTTTTACAGACGTTATTATTTTTCGGAGTTGCTTGCTCTTTCCCGCAGACAATTATCTTCAAATACTCTTGAAATTCTTTACAAGTTTGTATTCTTTCATCATTAAACGATTTTATTTCTCCTTGCTTCTACGCTACAGTCAAGATAATAGGCAAGAAGGCACTTTTTTTCGATAACAATGGCTTCCGGCTTCCAGTAGTCAGGCAAAAACATCTATCTATCTATCAAGTATTACTAACTGAAAATGAAAAGTTAGCAAAAGAAAAAAATTAGATTCTTGATGATCTGGAATCAATTTTGATATCAATAGACGTACCAAAAAATTAATTTATTGTGCTGATTCCAAATCTACAGTATTTTTTTAAGTTTAGTGTTACCCATTAGTGGGCCTGACAAAAATTTGCCAAATTTTCGAAAAAGATGGAAAACACCCCAAAAAAGTTAAAGAATTTAATGGAAATCACGCCATCAGATTCAGCGCATCAGAGAATTCCACTGTAAAAGTACCAGCTTATATCTATAAAAATAAAATTTATAGTGTTTACCAGAAGAAGCATCACGGATTCATGTTTATTTGTTGTTATTGCTTTTTTCCAGGGGTGATCATATCGAACCAATGGTACTAGAATTTCGGAAGAGGGCTCGTTCAAACGAGAATTAATAGGTCTATTGTCCTTTTTAAGTGACCGAAAAAATTGGAGGACAAGTAGCCCCGTCCCACACCCTTTTTTCCTGAAAGTTGTCTGATCAAAATTATGAGATAGCATATCAATAGATATGTCTGGAGATGACATGACCCCTCAGAACCACCAGAGGAAGAGCCGCAAGTTATGAAATTTGCCCATTGTTTACATATAGTATTTGTTATAGGGAAGTATACCAACATCTTCCAAGAGAGGAAGGAGACCTTCTGGGGATGGATTTTCTATGGGGAGAATTTTCCATTGGGATGGAAGTTTCTGGGGGTGAACTTTTCAGGGGAAATTTTACATGGGGAGAATTTACCAGAAATTTGTATACAGAATGTGTGTTATTTGTCTTTTTTCTCGTTGTTGATCCCATTGTACATGTGGAGACACTTTGAGGGAAACCTCAGGGGGAAATTTTCAGCGGAGTTGGAATTCTTTTTGGATCTTTCTGGGGAGGGGGGATTTTCCACGAGAGAAGTTTCCACGGGGGAATTATCACCAGGAGAAATTCTCATGGGAAATATCTGGGGATAAAATTTCCAGGGGGGTGGGGGGGGGGGGGGGGTATTTTCCAAACATGGATATTCCTCAATGACCTTAAAAAGGATCAGAAACTAAATGAATGCAAGTCTTTCTTCAAATAAAAGTATAGTAAGGAGTATTTTTTCAGGCAGAATCGTAAGCAAAAAAATTTTTGGGAAGGATTCGCAGCAGGGATGGAATTGTCCGGGGGTTATTTTCCAGCGGAAGAATATTACTTGGGAGGAACTTTATATAGAGGAATTTTTCGCGGGGAAATTTTCCACAGAGGGGGGTGGATTTTTTAGGATTATCTGAAAAACGATCATAAATAAATACAAAAACTAGTTTTTCTACCGAAAGTAAGGAGCGACATTAAAAATTAAAACGTACAGAAATTATTCCGTATATGGCGGGGGCTACTCCCTCCTCGATACCCCCCTCTCTACGCTAATGTTCGACCTTTCGTCTATTTTTTTTAAGAACGATTCTTAAAACACAAGGGCCGTGTTATTGAATCAAACCTTTTTTAAAAGTTCTTGAAAAGATTTTTTTGAAGAGAGGGGTAATGAGGAAAAGGCAGCTCCCCTAATATATGGAATAATATTTGATTGTTTTAAGTTTTAATGTTACTTCTTACTTCAAGTAGAAAAACCTGTTTTTTTTATTTAATGAATGAAAGAGCGATAATGTTGCAATTTATTTTTTACTTCTGACCAAGGCACATCGTGTAGAAAGGGTTGTCGTTGAAACTTTGAAAGCGGCTCGATTGGAAATTGAAAATTCTAATAAGAATCATACGTGATTGGTAGGCGAAAAGCCCCCCCCCACACCCTTCATTTCCCCAAATATGTCCAATCAAAATTTTGATATTCTCATTTTGTTCAGCACATATTAAAAGTTCCCAGTGATTATATTTTTTTAGATGACCCTTTCCCCCCCCAAAAAAAAGTTTTCAGGGCAAGGGTTACGAGTTATATTAGTTCTCCATTATTAACATATAACATTTCTATGGAAGGATTGGTTTTACAAACTTTGGAGGGGACTCACTGTATTGAAAATCAGATGTTCTAGTGCTGTTTTTAAGAATCAGAAGTGGTCAGAGGCAAACCAGACCCCCCCCCTCGACCCACGTCTTCTTTTCCCTAGATGCATCCGACAGAAATTTTGAGATAGTAATTTTGTTTAAAAATGGTCAAAAAACATACAACAGTGCCCTCAGCGTTTACACACCCCTAAGAGCCCTGGGACAAGGGTTATAAGTTATGCCCCAGAGGCATAAAAGGTTTTATGGAATGGGTAGTCGTATAAACTTCAGATGGGGGTCATTTGATTGAAGTTTAGTGCCCTTTATAAAGAGTCAAAAGTGATTTGAGGGCAACCCCCCATGCCTATCAGTTCCGAAAACCAGCATCCAATCAGAACTTGGTGACATGTATTTTGTTCAGCATTGTTCAAAGGTCCAGTAATTATGCCCTTGGGAATGTCACCCTCCTGATTAAAGGGTAACCCAGCTTACCTAGCGGTCCGCAACGTCGCTTGACTCCTGGGTTTACCTTATGACATGCCCAAGAAATACTCTGATTTGCAAAAAGCTACCAAAAGAAGAAAAAATGCTGACCCTCATGCCGACCATACCGGTCAAGCGGAACTCTCGCAGGAAGATGAGCTTTGAGCTCCCATAATTGGTTTTTTGCAGTTTACATGTTTTTATGACTTTTGTGCTTTCATACTAGTTCATTTTGTATGGATGTACGAAATGAATCTTTTTTGTTTCATTATATTCGATGTTAACTGATCACTTTGAAAGAGGTTTACAATTCGTAAAAAAAAAACTAGTTTCTGAGATTTCAAGATGGACATGTTATGGACATATTATAGACAAAATCTAGACATAATTTGTCTGAAAAGGACATATTTTTGGATGCTCAAGGGACATATTCGTCGACCAAAAAGTTGGCAACCCTGCTAAGAGGAGGCTGTCCAATAACAAGTCCACAAATCTATGAGGCTTATGACTTCGAATGGATACAAGTATCCAAGTTTCATGCCGTGACGGGGAGAATTGGAGATGTATTGAGAAAATTAAATAGAAAATTGGAAATACTTAAGCTTTTGAGATATAAGCATTAACTACAGGAAAGACAGTCTTCAAGAGTTCGCTAACCGGTGCTCTGTTTTAATCAGATCCATTCTTAAGGGTGTTAACAACAATAAAAACAGGATACGGCTGGAAAAGGTTTGGCCCTTGATTTCCTTCTCGGAAACTTCAGGTCCTTTAAAAAGGTTACACTTAGGCCTACAAGGAAATCACAGTCATTTGGAGAGAATTCAATCAGATGAAATTAAATTAATCCTACTGAAATATAGCAAAACATTATGATAATATAATACTTTAGACACAAAATTATGGAAACTGTGACAAAGAATTGTGGAAAACAGCCGCCCAGAATGTATTATATTAAATACCTAACCTAACCCCTAACCGTCTCTATATATTAAATATTTAATAAAATATACATGCATCGTAGTTTTCTCATTAAAAATAAGCAAATCAAAACCGATCCAGGAAGGGAAACCGGTTTCTATTAGATCTAACGCTGCATAATTTCTTGAGTGTGTTCCGTTTAACAGACAAGTATCCTCTGCCCTCCTTCGCTGTTGTTTTAGCTGCAGGTTCCTCATTTTTATTTGAAAAAACACAGTTATCATCCCTGAATCAGCTTTAAATGGTGATTTTTCCTGATTGGCAACTTTTTGAAAATGTGTTTTTAAACTTTCGGTTACTATGACGGTTACTATGCTAGCATTGCCCAACTATCCCGAACTGCACTTGACAGAACGGCATATCGAGCCCTAGTTCATCAGATTCTGGAAGGAGTGGCCCCCAAGACGTCCCATGAGGATGTATGGGACTTTAGTAAGTAAGTAAGTTACTATGACCTGAACTTTAGTGGGTTGCAGCGAATGCTGTAGCTATGATTTCACTCATTTTTCTTTTTTTTCTTGTCAGTACAAATCAAGTTTCAGCCCTAAGGAAATAAAAGTTGCGTTGAGCAACCAGCGTGAAATGGATTTTTGTTCCTTGCTTTGATAATATGTGCATCTTCAAGACTTTTTTTTTCTATTTTTCGCTTACGAAAAGCCAGAATAGTTTATTAAACTTGTTGTTACTTTTGCCATAACTATAATAATGACGCATGTGATAAATACCGTTTAAGAAAATTATAATTGATTACTTTTCATTATGTTAAATATCTTTTTTTTGCATCTATGTGGTCTTTAATACATCAAAAATATCATAATTTATGTTGCTAAATTTGTATCTGCACTGACTTTAGTTATAACAAAAAGTGTTTTTCAAAATACACTTCTCTTCCTCACCATAAATTAGCTTCCTGAGTTTTACTTGGAAATCTTAGATTAGCTTTTCTAAATAACTTGTTTATATAGTTCCCAAACAGAAAATAAACTGGCCGATACATTAAATCGTTTTCTATTGCCGCTTACATCGAAAAGAAACATAGATGATATGTCTCAACCCTCTCCCAATCCAGCTACTGATTTGACCCAAACCACTTCACTTATACACTTGATGAACCCAAATTATTGTAATAAACATGGCTATAAGCATTTCTTGCTCTCTTTAATGTTTTCGATAAAAATAAGTATTATTATTACAATTATTGGGGGTGGGGAGCAGAGACAAGGGCGTCGTTTCGGAGGGGGGTAGTACCCCCCCCCCTAATAATTTGGAAAAAACAATTTATTATGGACCATGCCCCTTGACTATCTGGATATGGACCCTTCTTGCCCCCCCCCCCCATCCAATAAATTGGTGGAGCTACGCCTATGGGCAGAGGAACCAAACCTATGCGTAGTTTTTTCTACTTTTTTAAAGCTTTGAGCTCGTTCTATATTATCACTGGAAATAAATTTATTGATTTGAAATATGAAGGTATGTAAAGCAACTTCTATGCATTCTTTGTCGAGATTTTAAATCCACAAAACTCCAAGTCATTACCGAGAAATCTGACTAGAATTGAAGTCGAATTCAAAATTTGTTATGTTTCTTAATTCTATAAAAAGAATACATTAATTGCTGATTTCACAGACCCCCCCCCCCCCCACACACGGAACAAAACTTCTTGCAAGTAATTCCTTATATTATCCATTCGTTTTGCATGAACTACTTCAAAGTTTAGTGATGAATGCGCAACCCAATTGCAGTGTATTCTATGAATTTGGGAGCTTTTATTTTCGTAGCTTTTCGACATTTTAAACCGATTGGCTGTCTCAAGATTTTGCTTGGTACCCTATTCGGAATAAAACCTTGTTTTAAGGAGCAAAGAATAAGAAAAAGGTACTTTGTGTGGCACGATGCCTTTGTTACTTAACAAAGACACTAGAACTTAAGATGTCCAACATACACTGGTTTGATAGAATCCTCCCTGGTGAAGAAAGGCAGAAACAGCAAACAAGTAACGTAAGTAGTGTGCGTGTAATAGATATCAATTACACAAGACGAGTCAAACAGCGTATGTTATAGACAGGTTTCTTCAGCTACACCCATTTCTGGGCCAACCAGACAGGTTTTCTGAGTCAAGAGCCCAGCCGGACAGGTTTCTGGCTGAACCCACATAATTTGTTCATCATTAGTACTTGTTACAGATATAAAAAGGTAACTCATTTGCATAAATGTATTTCAATTTGCAAAAAGTTATGCCATTTGCATAGCTCTGGTCTGAATGATCTTAATTGATGATTTGAACAATAGGATGAAATAAAGGACAATAAAATTCTTATTTTTTTAATTGGATCAGATGAAAGTGATAAAGAGATTAAAATTACTTATCAATTAAGATGAGTCTGAGGGGTTGGTAAGTCTTATGCAAAGTGACATAAATGTTAGAATAACGTCATGTGTATCAGTGTATGGAAACAGTTAGCGATGACAATGCGATCTTGTGACTTGACTTAGCTATACTTCTTGGCTGTGTTCTGTATAATATACAAGTAGCAACTGATGAGTGTGGGTGATATAAAATATTTTTTAGCATTACCATCAAGGACCGCAACCACCAATGACCTAACCACCAAGGACCTCAACCTCCAAAAACCCCCTCTCCCCAACCTCCAAGGGGCCCCTTCCTCCAAATTTTTAGCCCCTCTCCCCCCATATTTTTAATACTTTTTTTTTCAATTTCAATTTTTGACTTTTTTTATTTTTTTAACGTAGATAAATATCTTAAACTTTTACACTTAAACTTAAACACTTTTCTACATATCTTAAAATGATATGAAATATACTTAAAACAACAAAAAATCACATTCAATATTTACGATATACAAAATAGGAATGATATTGATATGTTAGTCGTGACTTTTACTATTTGAAAAACATTGTTTGTAGTAGCACTTTTTTTCTGACTCTGAAATTTAACTTTTTTTTACATATCTTAAAATGACATGAAATATGCTTGCGGCTGTACTAATGGTACTCTATGGCTACTCTAAGCAACTGTACGAGTGGTACTCTATGGCCACTTATCAAGACTACCTAGTTTATTATGTGTATTAAATGAGTAATTTTCTTACATTGGAAGGATAACCACCGGTATTTAAAAAAAGTGAAGATAATTATTCAACGAAATTGTGTGCACACGATAAAATCATCGTTGCGTTGAATGCTGACAAAGATCAATATTTGAACTATGAAACAAACACTAGTGGTAACACTATTGGAAACGTATGCGTGCGTTGTCATGACAGTGAGAGTTTAGATTTCTTTGGAGTACCCAAAGCATTCAACATCACTCATGGTGGATATGCGAGAGTGAAATCTCCGTAGAAGTTAGTGCTCAAAGAGAACGCAAACATAAAAATAATCGTCGACGATGGGGGACAACTTCTTGCTACTGTTAGTGGTTAAAAACGTTACCTGTTGATACATCCTATCGTCCTCGTACGGGTATTAGCATTTAAAGAGGACAAGAAGAAGATATGCATACTCCTGTACTAATGTCATTAATCATATCTTGTCTACGTGCCAAAACTGTTATCTATGTAAAAATAATGTGACAATAGACAGTGAAATCACAGGCAGAATAAAAAGGGCATTGGCAGACAATATCATCAATGAATATACAGATGAATTGATGGAAAATCAAGCGTAAATGAACATTGTTACTACTATTAATCATGTAGTCAATGAACCCAATAATACCAAAGACAAAATGCATATTGAACCTTTAGATGACACCCAGTAAAAATGTGTGTGACTCAAATGGAATAATGATTATTCTACTGATTATGAACTAAGAGAAGAGAGTAACTTTAGTATCAAAAGAGAACATGATAAATTATTTTATTGAACAGATTGAAAAATGTCCAAAGTTGTTCAATGATATTAATAATGTACAATAATGTATATAACATACTTTTATGTTAATATTCTACATATCATTATTTCAATGACAATATTTTATGCATTACTTTGTTATATTATCATTATTTTTAGGGTACACTAGCAGGCCAAACGTTTAGGATGTTTATTAAAAAGTCAGAGATGTAAGAAAAGGAAATTTCAGAGACATAGATACTACTAGCTAACTCATAAGTCTATTAATTGATGACTAAGTATAGAAAATTAATATAAAAAATGAAGCCTCTGGGAGGATTCAGGAACTATGCACATAGATGGAACCTTCTTCGACCTTCTGTTAAGTATCAGATTCAATAATTCCTTATCAGCATGTTTTGTCAGATTTGTCGGATAACATCAACAAAATTAAGTATCAGGGTGAATAAATTCTTTATTAACATATTTAGTCAGATACTTCGGATAAAATTGACAAAATCTAAGGATAAGATTGAATAAAATTTATAAAATCTAAGTAGCAGAATGAATAAATTCTTCATCAACATCTTTTGTCGGATACGTTTGATAACATTGATAAAATCTAAGTATCACAGTGAATAAATTCTTCACCAACATTCTATATCACATTATTTGTCGGTTACGTCGGATAGCATTGACCAAATCTAACTATCAGATTGAATAAATTCTTTATCAATATTCTATATCAACATCATTTGTCGGTAACGTCGGATAGCATTGACAAAATCTAAGCATCAGAGTGAATCAATTCTTTATCAACATCTTTTTTTGATATGTCGGATAACATTGACACAATCTAAGTATATGAGTGAATAAATTTCTTATCAACATCCTTTGTCGGATACGTCGGATAATATTGACAAAATCTAAGTATCGGAGTGAATAAATTCTTTATCAACGTCTTTTGTCAGATATTTTTGATAACAATTCATCAACATCTTTTGTCAGATACATAGGATAACATTGACAGAATCTAAGTGTCAGAGCGAATAAATTTCTGAATCAACATCTTTGTCAGATACGTCAGATAAAATTGACAAAATCGAAGTATCAGATTGAATAACATTGATAAAAATTTAAGTTTCAGAGTGAATAAATTCTTTATCAAACATCTTTTGTCAGATACGTTTGATAACATTGATAAATTTTTAAAATAAAATTTAAGTATCACAGTGAATAAATTCTTCACCAACATTCTATATCAACATTATTTGTCGGTTACGTCGGATAGCATTGACCAAATCTAACTATCAGATTGAATAAATTCTTTATCAATATTCTATATCAACATCATTTGTCGGTAACGTCAGATAGCATTGACAAAATCTAAGTATCAGAGTGAATCAATTCTTATCAACATCTTTTTTGATTACGTCGGATAACATTGACACAATCTATGTATATGAGTGAATAAATTTCTTATCAACATCCTTTGTCGGATACCTCGGATAATATTGACAAAATCTAAGTATCGGAGTGAATAAATTCTTTATCAACGTCTTTTGTCAGATATTTTTGATAGCAATTCATCAACATCTTTTGTCAGATACATAGGATAACATTGACAGAATCTAAGTGTCAGAGCGAATAAATTCTGAATCAACATCTTTGTCAGATACGTCAGATAAAATTGACAAAATCGAAGTATCAGATTGAATAACATTGATAAAATTTAAGTTTCAGAGTGAATAAATCTTTATCAACATCTTTTGTCGGATACGTCGGATAACATTCACAAAATATAAGTATCAGAATGAATAAATTCCTTATCAACGTCTTTTGTCAGATACCTTGATAACATGACAAAATTTTAAGGATCAGAGTGAATAAATTCTTTATCAACATTCTTTATCAACATCATTCATTTATCGGTAATGTCGGATAACATTGATAAAATCTAAGTATCAGAGTGAATAAATACTTTATCAACATCATTTCTTCCATTATCAATTAATACAGGTGTTTTTCTAACATCAAAATTATTTTACTACATTTCAAAAAATCAAGAAACTATTCAAACGTTTCAGAATCTATTCTTTTACAGTTTGAATATAACTAAAATCTTACATTATCAATCAATACACGTGTTTTTTTTTTAGCATCAAAAGAATTTTACAACATTTCACAGAATCAAGAAACTATTCAAAGTTTCAGAATCCATGCTTTTGCAATTCCATATGACTAAAATCTTCCATTAACAATTAATACAGATATTTTTTAGCATTAATACGATTTTACAACATTTAACAGAACCAAAAAATCATTCAAATGTCTCAGACTCTATGCTTTTGCGGTTTGCATGTAACGAAAACCTTTCATTATCAATTAATACGGATATTTCTTAGCATCAAAAGGATTTTACAGCATTTCACAGAATCAAGAAACTATTCAATTGTTTCAGAATCTATGCTTTTGCAGTTTGCATATAACTAAAATCTTCCAGTATCAATTAAATAAAGATATTTTTTTTAGTATGAAAGGGATTTTACAACATTTCGGAGAATCAAGAAACTTTTCAAGTGTTTCATAATCTATGCTTTTGCAATTACCATGTTGATTTTTGAACTAAAATCTTTCATTACAATTAATGCAGGTATTTTACAACATCAAAAAGATTTTACAACATTTCAAACAATCAATTCCAAGTCTATTCTTGTAATCAGCAGGGTGAGAGCAATTTTATTAACTAGGTTACATTATGTTAACTGTTTTTTACCTATGGTTATAGATGGCAGCACACCCAATCAGATACGCAGGCATAGTGAGGGATACAAGCAAAAATTTAGGTTAATTTAGGTTAACGATGTGTCAGAATCTATGTTTTTACAGTTTGCATGAAACGAAAATCTTCCATTACCAATTAATATTGACATTTCTTAGCAACAAATGGATCTTACAACATTTCACAGAATCAAGAAACTATTCAATGCTTCAGAATCTATGCTTTTGCAGCTAGTGTGTAACTAAAATCTGCCATTATCAATTAATAAAGAAATTTTTTAGTATCAAAAGGATTTCACAACATTTCACAGAATAAAGAAACTTTTCAAATGTTTCAGAATCTATTCTTTTGCAACTTCCATGTAACTAAAATCTTCTATTATCAATTAATACAGTTAAATTTTAGCGAAAAAAATCACTCCAAATGCTTCCATCTTACCACACCCAGGATACCCGCAGCAAACTTGGCGCACCCGACTACCTACAGTAAACATATTTTTTTATTAACTAGGTTATTTTATGTTAACTATTGCTTTTTTACCTCTAGTTATAGATGCCAGCACACAGATGAGACACACAGGCATAGTGAGAGAGACAGGCAAAAAGTTAGGTTAATTTAGTTTAACTTAGCATGGCGTGCCATGTCTCAAGAAGGAGTCTAAGAAGGAGTCTAAGAAGGAGTCTCAAGAAGTCTCAGGAAGTATAAGTCTCAAGAAGGAGTCTCTTACAGGAAAACTGTCTTCTCGATCAACAGCATTCAGAAACAAGATGGCGAACAACTATAACCAGGCTCTTTTTGTTCCTTAAATCTGTGCTTTCATTAACTATTATCGAGAATTTCTGCTTGTTGATGACTTCGCCACTGATCTTCGAAACCAACTTCGCCAATAACGTCATTCACAAGATGTGAACGACGTTAAAATTTGGATTGTACCTACAAATTTTCAAATGTACTGCATTTTATCAGAACCTCTAAATTGTACCAAGAACGGTACAATTGTACCGCGTTGCCAACGCTGATCACGGTATACCTGTGGAAAACCTGTTTTTTTCCGAGTAGCAACTGAACTAGGCTGTGACGACACGGCTCAGAGTCTTTAGACGCGGTATCAAATGTGTTTCAAGTTGGAAAAAGAAGACGATACCAGCGTTGCCAATGCGGTTTAATTGTACTGTTTTTGGTACAATTTAGAGGTCCTGGTACAATGCGGTACCTTTTAATATTTTCAAGCAAAAGACACCCAAATTTCAAGTAAAAAGACACCCAAATTCATCTTGTCTATAATCGTTTATCTGAAGTGTACAAGATAATAGCATTCCACTTTTTGTTGCCTAGTTATACCAAAGAAAGTGATTCCCGCCTCATAAACTCACATGACACCAACTACTACGTCGATGTCAAGGACGTGGAATGTGGGGGCCGAGTGGAAGTGAGTTTTGCCAAAGAAAAGGTATCTGCTGCAGTTAAGTTTAAAAAAGATTGTAGTAAATTTTTGATTGTGCTCTGTGATGAGATGAGAAAGCGTTTTTTTCAACTCCAGGTGTCCATCGGTAAAAAACTTCTATAGGATTCATCCACGCTATGCTATGGGATTAGAATAAAATCAGCCAAACCTGGCACCACTTCTGGCTAAGTTTCAGAATTTACTTAGAGAAATGACCTGGAAGATATCGTCCAAGAAAGGAAGAGATTGCCCTTTTGCTCGTAGTTTGGTACTTCGATTGACTCAGATCCAGCCGTGTTTTGGACTCGGGTTTACAGGCAAAAAGAAGTTAATGGGTCAAAACGTGTTCTTCTGCTCGGGCGTTTCACTTTAAGCCTACTTGTTCCCCCACGCGCTTCTGCTGCTGCTGAGCAAACTTTCTCAGCTGTCAATATGAACAAAACCAGCATCAGAAATCGTCTCGGTTTCATCACCTTGAACGGACTTCTCAGTGCAAAACGGATCGTCTCAAGGAATTGAAAACCACCCTTGAAAATGGTTCTGCATCCAATGCCTAAAAACCATGGATTTGGATACGAAAAAGCTGGACTACAAAAAGAAACAGCAGAAAAAAATTACCAACTAGCAAAAGTGTTCCTCTTTTTTTTTAATGTTACAGTTTTATTACCTTGGCACGGTTTAACCTGATTTCTTGTGCAATATAGTTAAAATACTTCTGTTAAATTAATTTAGTTCCGATTAGTAGAATCGACCAAGAACGTATGTAGAATGACCAGTAAATTATGTGGTCAACGCGTAACTCGCCGGTGGGTAGCCTAGTATGTATGCATGTATGTATAAATTTATTGTCCATCATAAGTGTAAAATACAACACTGATGGAGTATAAAGAAAGAAAATATAGCCCAAAAGTATAGTCCGTGGACCTATGGGAATTTGTGGTGATAGCCACTTTCATGGCGTGATTGCTGATGTGTTTCTTTTGTAGATTGTAGCGCTCGCAACTCATCCTATAGGTGGATTATAAGTTGTTGAGACTACGTTATTGGCTTTTGTACTTTATCCATTATTCGCCTTAGTGCCCAAAATATCGAAAGAAAGGATTACTCCCAACAATCAGCTTCGGGAACGCTTTCAGAAAATTTTACTGAAACCTTCTTCTAAAACGCTTTTAGCGGCTTGCGACTGCTACTTTGTTAAGCTGAGAAAGTCTATAGAAGCATTCTTCGTATTTCAAGCTCAGATGGTACAAATTAATCTCTTGTGGTACAAATTTGGTAGGAAAACTGGTACAATTTATCTCAAGCGTTGGCAACACTGGACGCAACAGTCTTCTACAGTGGGTTTAAACCAAAAAAAGAACATGTTTAAGCCCCTTCAACCGATCTTTTGCCCTAAAAAACACCCCCAGCCTGACATGGCATCCAATGAAAATTCAGAATAGCCACTTTAATCAGAGCGACATGAGAAGTGCAACCCCAGGGGTAATCCTTCCAAATACTGAGATTGCCCATATTTTTGGAAGTATGAAATCTTCAAAATCTTTGTGTGACTCTCCTAAATCAAAACATAAAAGGCACATGTTTCACTAAATGCATTTGAACCCAAGTTGGCACTTGAAGATATATCATGCAGTTGATTACTAGGCAGAGGATAATTTATGCCCTATGCTCCCTCTGGAATATAAGTCTTGTGGATTTATGATAATTATCAGACCTTTTCTTGGAGAATGGTCTAAATTGCTTGAAAATGGGAAAAAATTCTAATTATTGCATGGCTCTGCCATGTTTCCAAAGTAATTTTAATAAATAAAAAAAAAACAAAGCAAATTAAAAAAATACACTGCGGTAGATGAATAAGGTGGAATCTCATCTAAGAAATAATATCAAATTGTCGTCTCACGTTGAAATATCAAAACAGTAGGACTGCAGACAAATAAAATACAAAAAACTTTCACAGGAGACATAAACCTGATAAAACAAAGTTGACAAATCAAAAAGCAAATCAATTAATATGCATATGCGCCAACCGTTATATCTTTCTTTGAAAATGCTGCCAACAATTATAATTGGCTTTACAAATCTACATTCAGCAATACCACATCTAAAAACTTCCATTAGACTGGAAGTATAAAACGTGTGTAGATTTGTTTGGTTTCGCCTCTATTTCCCCACTTAGTCACAATCAGCAGACAAAAAAGCTGACCAAATACATAATTTCTGATGATTCATTGTTTGTTTAAAAAAAGCAGACACATCTTATATTTGTTAATCTATGAACAAAGTTGCGGGCATTTTCTCCGGATCCTCCTTTTTCTCGAAATCACTGAACCTTCAAAGATAATCTTAGTAAGAACTTTTAATACATCCTGTTTAATACTTCTTCTCTGCCGACGTGAAATTTTGCTCAATAACAAATTATTACTGAATGAGCATATATAAAATTTAATGATTTTTTAGATGTATAGATAATATCAGGCTCAAGATTCCTTTAGCAGACTAAAATGCATACTGTATACACTAGAGGAACAGAATAGAGTGAAAAAATGTAATCCCTCCAAAGGTTCAAAAGCTCACAAAAACACACCTACAAAGGCAATACTTTCTTACAGTACATGTCAATCCAAACCAGCAGGAAAAATTAAATGACATCTCAACAGAGAACATTATTTTACATGTTACAATATTTATTCATTGGAGTAACTTTCCAAGGAACAAATATAGACAGCCCCTATCCAAGCAATTTAATGGGAAAGGTATTTGAAAAATAACCTACAACACCAAACCCTGCACTTACCCAAAATGGCAAATTACTATTTTCCAGTATGAAAAACGATCTAGATAGGTCACGACTTTGGAAAAAAATTCGTTTCTTTCTCGCAGCCCCCTTAATGTACTTTTCATAAATCATCTTCTGGCTAAAATTAGCCGATCGGCTAATTCTAAGTTCACATCATTACTATTCTTACTTTCTATGCTTGTTTTTCAGTCTGAAAGCGATCTAGATAGGTCACGACTTGGGCAAAATTCGTTGAGAGCCTTAACTTTGGAAAACATAGTTCGTATGAGTGACGTCAAAAATACTTAGAATAATTATGTTAAATTTTGCTGAAGATGAGTGTCTGTGCTAAATATACTAAAATTATATTATATTAAAATATAATTTGACTGTCGATAGTACTGCATAATTTTGTCAGTACAAATATGCCAAAAGTTTTGCTGAATAAGATAAATTAAAATTAAAGCGCTTAAAAAAAATTGTTTTTCTTTCACCGAACAAAGATCGATCCCCTGGCATTTCAAGTAAAAAAGAAAAATAATTTCTTGAACCTTCATCTTACCCTGCTCTGATAACTCAACCCCGGCTCCCAAAACACAAAAACGAAAAGAATATATAAAAATAAATGCCATGGGATTTCTACCTCACGCATTGTACCTGTATTTTGGAATATAGGTAGATTATTGCAGAATCATTTCTGTTCTTCATTCATTTTGTTTGTCGTATTTTCTCTTCGGCTACTCAATTTTACAAGTGGGAAGAAACTTTCCATGAGAAATTGTCCCGGGGGAATTTTCCCGGCGGACATCTCCCACAGATGGAATTCTTCTGGGGAGTTCTCCAGGGGAGGCAATTTAACAGGCAGAAATTTTACTCGGGAGGGGGGGGGGTCCTTCGGACAATGTTTTGTCCGTTTTCCACCGTTTGTCCAAATTTGCTTCACCGAGCAACAGGGGCGAATCTCCAGCATTTTTATTAGGGGCAAGAGGGGCATGGGCGTAGGCAGCATTAGGCAGTATATTGTCTAGGGGGGGGGGGGCAGTCGATAGTGTGATGGAGTTTTATCAACTACTTTTTCCAAACCATCTGCTTTTTCAGCCATATTTAATGTAAATTTGAAGGTCTAGGGGGAGCAGCTGCCCCCCCTGCCCCCTTCCTACGCCCATGAAGAGGGGTCCATATTTGGATAGTCAAGGGGGCATAGGATATATAATAATTTTTTCCTCCGCATTATTGGAGGGCAATATCCAGTTGGCGAGGGGGGGGGGGAATAATGTTCATGGTAGAGGCTAATACATTTGAAAGGAGTGTTGAATGTCACTATTGCAACTAGCTTAGAAAAAGCATTTTTGCACCAAGATTACCAAAGTTTTCCAAATGTTTCGTTTGAGACTTTTTAAATGATTCGCCGTTTTTAAATGTTTGAAAATTCTACAGAATTCATCCATTCATTCATAGTGATTTGCACGTTTGTTTCATATTTAACTTGTAATATACTTATATTTCTTCTTGTTTTCGGTTTTACTGTCACGCTCGACTTATCCAAAATTCGGTTTCGGAAAACTTTTAAAAAATCAAGTTCTGTTCACTTTTTAAATGATTAGCTTAGAACAAGTTTTCATTTAAAGTAAAGAGTAATATTAAAACCTGTATGAAGAAGAAAGAATGTCAAGGCCTTATGAACAAAAAATTACCCAAAAACAACCTCAGTCCCGACTCGATGCAGACATTAGCTAATTCAAAGTCAGAGAGTTGATGCACTTCAAAGAATCTGCAAGTAGCTCCGTTTTTCTCGTAAATTATACATTCTGATAGTTTCCAAACTGACCCCCCCCCCCCCAACCCTCCCCAGAGACAATAAACTTAGTCTTATTTTTAAATTGTTTATTCAAAGTTTATTCCTCCTCAAGTCCCCCTGAAATTTTAATAGTTAACGCGCACGGGTCTAGTCACAATCTCACCAAATTTCCCATCTGTCACGTACACTTCTCACACTAGCTTTAAGTCAATAAGGGCCGTAATTGAGTAATTATCGCTGCATAAAGTGCTACAGGTTTTGACTTTTTATTGCTCAAGAAAATGACAAAGAAAGCAGATTGTAACAGTTCGGCTTACCATCCAAATTAAATTCCCTTTCATTGTCCTTTACAGCATAGTTTAAAAGTATATCCAATGCTTTAAAGCAATCTCATCATGTAATTAAACACTTATGCCAAGAAATCTCAAACTATCACTAAAATTCATTCATAAAAAATTCTTGAATCATCTAGCGAAAGGACACCGCGTTAGTAGTTGAACTCAGTAACAAAACAATAAGCGGTACTGAAACAAAAAATTGTTTGAAGCTGGCATTAGCTGATGTACTCATTACGCCTATAGCAAGCAAATGGCAATGTTGTTCTGATTTAAGAGTAAAATTAAGCATGCTTGAATTTGCGGGTTAATTAGGTTCCTGAAGAAATTCTTACGTGTTTATATTCAGTTCTTGCATCTTCTATTCTTAAAATTTTTATGCTTAAGAAAAAGAAAACAATATTTCGATGGATCTTTCTCCCGAATTACGGGATTTAAGGGAAGAATTATTTTCTTACAGTTTGGGGTCAAGTGAGTTGTTGGTCTAGGTAATGGGTCGAAAAGACTATACCTACTCACACTTCAAATTGTTCACATGCTGACCAATGGTTTGCGTTGCGCAGGTAACAATCTTCTGATTCGATGCCTTCGGCTGGGAGTGCAATGCGTGGTTGGGGGCAAATCATCAGAAACTTCCCGTACTTTCTCCGGGTGTCAATTACAGGCCGGGATGCCAAATGGACACTTTTAGTGGCTTTTGGACAGTTTTTCACGCTGAGGGACACCGGGACGCTATAGGGTCAAAAATGCAGCTTTTTGAAAAAAAGAACACTTTTTGGACATTTTTCAAATCAAAAACCAAATGCCTTTATTTTCTCTTCCTTTTTTATAAATGCGACTGCTTTTAATTTGTACTTTACTTTTAAGCTTTGGTAACGTCTTGAGGATTTTTCTTAGATGTTTTTGCGCCCTGCGCGAACAGCGGACCGGAACACGACGGAAGAAATAAAGCGAAGCTTATTATTCAAAAGAAGAATAGCCAATAGTGTTTGTTTTTATCCATTAATTAAATAAGAACTTTCCGAAAAATAAGTTTTTCAAAGAAAAGTAAAGGCCATTTTAAACTTAAGCTCAGCAGATACAAATACCTTTTAAAATTCAAACTCAAAACGACCAGAAATTAATATTAAAGAATAAATGAAACCCAAAACGAACAGAAATTAAATCAGCAATCACAGCAAAAACAATAGATCTTAAAGCGAGTAATGCTTAGATTGAATATGAATATCAAGCTTAAAATGAAAAAAAAATATTTTCCTATTGAACTATAAATGAAACTTAAAACGAGCAGAAATAAATAAACAATCAATGCAAACAATCATACAATAGATATTAATGTAAATTTAATAAATAAATCTTAAAACGAGTGAAACTTAAATTGAATATGCAAACCAAGCTTGAAACGAACAAAAATCACTACAAACAAGAGTTTGGGTATGACCTCCTTCTCTCACTGTAAAAGTCTAAAACCTACTGCGTCATTAGCGCTTTACTGAAAACTATATGCGTCTTGAATAATCTTGGAAAGTATAAACAACATCAAATTGAATATTCGATGAATAATGATATTAATTGTTGAATGATCAATCAGTTCAAGAATTTATTTCACTCTAATTGTATTTTTATTTTCAATACTGTAAAACTGGAAAAGAAAATGTTTGTAATATAATCCGTTTTCAGTTAAGCGCCAATGACACAGTAGGCTTTTGGTTTTTATTTACAGTTAGGAAAGGAGACAGTATCCAAACACTGGTCTGTAGGGAACTGTATTCGTCTTTAACAACTTTAAAAAGAGCTAATAAATTAAACTGAAGATTTCATGTACAATGATATTAATTGCTGAAAGCTCATCAGTTCAAATTTTAGTATAATTTTAATGTTTATTTTCAATATTAAGTACAAAAGAAAACATTTGTCATAAAATTGGTTTTCAGTAAAGCGCCAATGACGCAGTAGGTTTTAGACTTTTACAGTGAGAGAAGGAGGTCATACCAAAACTCTTGATTGTGGTGATTTTTGTTCGTTTCAAGCTTGATTTGCATATTCAATTTAAGTTTCACTCATTTTAAGATTTATTTATTAATTTACATTAATATCTATTGTATGTTTGTTTGCATTGATTGTTTATTTAGTTTCTGTTCGTTTTAAGTTTCATTTAGACTTCAATAGGAAAATATTTTTTTTCATTTTAAGCTTTATATTCATATTCAATCTAAGCATTACTCGCTTTAAGATCTATTTATTCATTTATATTATTACTTGTTGTATGTTTGTGCTGTGATTGCTTATTTAATTTCTGTTCCTTTTTGGGTTTCATTTATTCTTTAATAGTAATTTCTGGTCGTTTTGAGTTTGAATTTTAAAAGGTATTTGCATCTGCTGAGCTTAAGTTTAAAATGGCCTTTACTTTTCTTTGAAAAACTAATTTTTTGGAAAGTTTTTCTTAATTAGTTTTTTGTTTTTTTTGATTGCAAAATATTTCAAGTTTTTAAAAATTCCTTATTTCAAACTCAAACTGAAAAAAAAAAAATCAAATATTCATCAAAGTATCAAACTGATATCAAAGTAACAATATCAAAGTGAAAAAATGGGTTGGTGTCAACCTCGGAGTTTTTATTATCTGATGTTTGAACTATTTTTAACAAAAATTGCTATCTCAAAATTTTTATCGGATGGGTTTGGGGAAAAAGGGCGTGGGGAGACTAGATTAAGCTTCGGTCTATTTTGACTCTTTAAAAGTGAACTAGAACTTTCTATTTTCAATCAAATGAGCCCTCTCTGAAGTTTATACGAGTATCCCTTATATAAAAACCATGTTTGTCCCCAGAGTATAACTTACAACGCCTATCCCTGGGCCCTGGGGGGTTGTGTCGACCCTGGAGTTTTAATATCTGATGGTTGAACTATTTATAATAAAATGGTCACCTGAAATTCTTATCGGATGGGTTTATACATCCTATACGCCCAACGGTGTTTGAGGACGGGAGGGGCTAGCTGCCCTCTGATTTTTTTACTCTGAGAAAATGAACTACAACTTTTAATTTCCATTCAAATGAACCCTCTCTGAAGTTTATACGAGCACACCTTCCATAAGAACCATATATGCCCCCACAGCAATACTTACAATACCTTTCTAGGCCCTGGGGGGGGGGGGGGTTGTGTTGACACAGGAGCTTTCCTTATCTGATCTTTGAACTATTTTTAACGAAATGACCATACGTAAAGGTGTTTTTATTATATGATCTTTCAACTATTTTTAACAAAATAGCTACTTCAAATTTTTTATCAGATGTGTTTGGGGAAAAAGGGCTTGGGGATTCAGTTGCCCTCTGATCGCTTTTGAGTCTTAAAAAAGGGCACTAGTGCTCTCGATTTCCAATCGAATGGACCCCCTTTGAAGTTTATACGACGACCCCTTCTATATGAAGTGCCTCTGGGAAAAAAATAAATGGAGTGTGGGGGGTGGCCAGCTGCTTTCTAATCACTTTTGACTCTTAAAAAGTGAATTACAACTTCAATTTCCAATCAAATGATCCCCCTAGGAATTTTATACGAGCATCCCTTCCATAACAACCATATATGCCCCCAGGGCATAACTTACAACGCCTACCCCCGGGCCCTGGGGGGGGGCTGTATCGACACCGGATTTTTTTTGTTATCAGAACTTTGAACTATTTTTAACAAAATGTCTATCTCAAAATTTTTATCTGATGCATTTAGGGCGTGGAGGAGGGGGGGGGGGGCTAGTTGCCCTCCGATCTCTTTTGACTCGTAAAAAGTGAACAAGAACTTTAAATTTCAAATAAAATGAGCACTCTCCAAAGTTTATACGAGAATCCCTTCCATAAGAACTATATATGCCCCTAGAGCATTACTCATAACGCCTGCCTCCAGGCCCTGGCGGGTTCCGTCGACACAGGAATTTTTCTTATCTAACCTTTGAACTATCTTTAATGAAATTGCTATTATAAAAATTGTATCAGATAGGCTTGGGGAAAAAGGGTGTGTGTGGGGGGGGGGGCTAGTTGCCCTCGGATATCTTTTGACTCTTAAAAATTGAACTAGAACTTTCAAGTTCCAATCAAATGAGCCCCCTCTGAAGTTTGTACGAGCATCCCTTTCATAAGAACCATAAACTTCCCCAGGACAACAATAACAACGCCTATCCTCCGGGCTCTGGGGGGTGTTTTTGTTATCTAATTTTTTGAACAATTTCCAAAACACTGGCTATCTCAAAATCTGTAAGGGGCGGGTTTGGGGAAAAAGAGCGTGGGGGGCTAGTTTTTAACTCTCTTGACTCTTAAAAAGTGAACTAGAACTTTCAATTTCCAATCAAATGAGCCCTCTATGAAGTTTATACGAGCATCCCTTTCATAAGAACCATACATGCCCTGAGGGCATAACTTAGAACGCCTTCCCCTGTGCCCTGGGGGGGTTCTATTGACACCGGATTTTTTCTTATCTGACCTTTGAACTATTTTTAACTAGATATCTATCTCAAAATTTTCATCAGATGGGTTGGGGGATAGCTGCCCTCGGATCTCTTTCGACTATTAAAAACTGAGCTCGAACTTTCAATATCCAATCAAATGAGCCCTCTCTGAAGTTTATACGAGTACCCCTTTCATACGAACAATATATGCCCCAGGGCATAACTTACAACGCCTGCCCCCGGCCCTTGGGGGTTGTGACGACACCTGAGTTTTTATTATCTGACTTTTGAGAAATTTCTAACTTAATGCCTATCTCAAAATGTTTATTGGATGCATTTGGGGAACAACGGGCTCGGGGGAGCTAGTTGCCCTCCAATCTCTTTCGACTCGAAAAAATTTAACTAGAACTTTCAATTTCCAATCAAATGAGCCATCTCTGAATTTTTTACGAGCATACCTTCAATAAGAACCATATTTTCCCCAAGGGCATAACTTACAACACCTGCCCTCGGGCCCTAGGGGGCTGTGTTGACCCCTGAGTTTTCGTTATATGGTCTTTGAACTATATTTTAAAAAAGCTATTTCAAAGTTCTTATCGGATGGGTTTGAGGAAAAAGGGCGTGGAGGGGGGGGGGATAGGTGCCCTCCAATCTCTTTTGACTCTTAAAAAGTGAACTAGAACTTTCAGTTTCCAATCAAATGATCCCTTTTTGAAGTTAATACGAGCATCCCTTCCATAAGACCCATATATGCCCCAAGGGCATAACTTACAACGCCTGCCCCCGGGCCCTGGTAGGTTGTTTCAACACCGGAATTTTTGTTATATTATCTTTGAATTATTTTTAACAAAATAGCTATCTTAAAATTTTTATTGGATGCATTTGGGAAAAAGGGTTTTTGGGGGGAGGGGGAAGCTGGTTAACCTCCAATATCTTTTGACGCTTAAAACGTGAACTAGAACTTTGAATTTCCAATCAAATGAGCCCTCTCTGAAGTTTATACGAACATTCCTTCCATAAGAACCAATATGCCCCCAGGGCATAACTTATAACCCTTGCCCCTGAAGACTGTGGGGGGAGTGTCCTTCGAAACATATAATTTCCAGAACTTTCAGCTACGTTGAACAAAATGGCAATACAAGAATTTTGATTGGATGTGTTTGGGGAAATGGTGAGCGTGGAAGGGGTGTCAGTTGCCTTAGAATCACTTTCGACTATTAAAAGGGAACTAGCCATTGAAATTTCCAATCGAATGAGCCCTTTCTGAAGTTTCTACGACAACGTTGTCTGTACAAAACCTTATATGTACCTAGGGCATAACTTACAACCCTTGCCCTGAGGGCTGTGGGGGAGTTGTCATCCTCAAAAACCTAATCTCCAGAACTTAAAACTATGAAATGGTATAAAATAATACAATGGCTATCTCAAAATTTTGATTGGATGTGTTTGGGGAAAAGGTTGGTGGACTTGGGGGGAGGGGGCTAGTTGCCCTCAAATCACTTTCGACTATTAAAAAGGGCACTAGCCCTTTGAATTTCCAATCGAATGAGCCTTTTTTTGAAGTTTTTACGACAACGCCTTCTATAAAAACCTTATATGCCCCCAGGGCATAACTTAAAAGCCTTGCCTTGAGGGTTGTGGGGGAGTGTCCTCCTCAAAAACATATGTTCTATTTGGAAATCAACTACGCTGAACAAAATGGTGAACTTTTAAAATGGTATAGTGTCTCTGTATTATGTGAGTGACGTTATGTGTAATTAAATGAAAAAAAAAATCTACTGAAAGTAAGGAGCAACATAAAAACTGAAGACGAACAGAAGTTATTCCGTATATGAGGTGGACTGCGCCCTTCTCAAAACCTCTTTCTTCCCGCTAAGGCTTTTCCCTGAAGGGGGATAGCCCGATGGATATAGTTACTAGACTTCTCAATTATGCTGAACAAAGTGGGTATCTCAAAACTTTGAATGGATGTGTGTTTGGGGAATTGACATGAGTGGGAAGGGAGGTTGCCCTACAATCACTTTTAACTCTTAAAAAGGGTACTTAGAAAAGGAGTTAGAATTTTTTAATTTTCAATCGATTCCCCCCTCCAAAGTTAGCACGGCCAAACCCTCCACAAAAACCCTGCATTTTTTTACAATGGCCTACTTGCATAAGTTACAATCCTTGCCCCAGGGGTTGGAGGGATTTTTCAACCTCTGAAATATAATTATTTGACTTCGAAACATTTTGAACAAAATGGATATCTCAAAAATTTGATCATATGCATTTGGGGGGAAATGGCGTGAGGAGGGGCCTGGTCACCCTCCGGTCACTCTCAACTCTTAAAAAGCCACCAAAACTTTTCATTTCTAATCGAATGAGCTCCCTACAAAGTTTACATGACCAACCTTTCCATAAAAACCTTACATGTTAACAATGAGCAACTAGCATAACTTATATCCCTTGCTCCAAGAACTGGGGGGGGGATTATCAAACCCGGAACCACAGTTATTTGACCTTCAGACTATTTTGAACAAAATGGAAATCTCAAAATTCTGATCAGACGCATTAGGGGGGAAAGGGGAGGGGTTGGCGGTTGTTGCTCTCCAATCACTTTTGACTCTTAAAAGGGAACTAGAACTTTCGACATAAAATCGAATGATCCTTTTCCAAAGTTGAAAAAACAACTCCTTCCATTGAAACCTTATATGTTAACAATGGCCTTATCCTATGGACTGTGGGGGGTTTTGTCAACCCAAAAGACATAGTTACATGAACTTTAGACTTTTTTGAACAAAATGACTATTTCAAAATTTCGATCATATGCATTTGGGGAAAGAGGGTGTGGAGGGGAGGCTAGTTGCTCTCCTTTCACTTTTGATTCTTAAAAAGGGCACTAGAACTTCTGATTTCCAATTGAATGAACCGCTCAAAATTTATACGACCACTCCTTCCATAAAAAATCTTATATGTTAATAATGGGCAACTAACATAACTTATAGTCATTACCCTCAGGAGTGTGGGGAGTTGACATGACATAATTACTGGACCTTTCAACTATACTGAACTAAATGGCTATTTCAAAGTTTTGATTGAATGTGTTCTCGGAAATGACGGGCATGGGCAGGGGGAAGAGGTGGTTACCCTCCAATCATTTTTAACTTTCAAAGGGTAATATAAGTAGCGACCTATCATGAGGTCCGGTACGAACACATGTGCTGCCATCTATAATTTAGTCTAACTCTAACCCCACACCATATATGGGCATAAACTACCTAGGGGAAATGGATTTCCGAGAAATTGATTGCGTAACCTAACCTAACCTCATGAGCTCGTGACGGGACTCCATATATGGGCATAGACTCCCTAGGGGAATTGGATTTCCGAGAAATTGATTGCGTAACCTACCTAACCTCATGAGTTCCGGAACGAACACCATTTATGGGCATAGACTCCCTAGGGTAAATGGATTTCCGAGAAATTGATTGCGTAACCTAACCTCATGAGTTACTACGCGAACACCATATATGGGCACAGACTCCCTAGGGGAAATGGATTTCTGAGAAATTGATTTGTTGGTGTTCGTCCAGGAGAATTGTCTCCGGGCGAAGTTTCTTAATGTCTGACGGATGATGCCAAGGTTGATTGATTTGTTGGTGTTCGTCCAGGAGAATTATCTCCAGGCGAAGTTTATTAATGTCTGACGGATGATGTCAAGGTTGATTGATTTGTTGGTGTTCGTCCAGGAGAATTGCCTCCGGGCGAAGTTTTACACATGCGTATTAACGGTGGGGAGAATGTTTTGATCTTAGAGATGAAGAGATTAACGCGGGAAAGGGTTTCCTAGGAATTTCAAATGTGACAGCGCAGGGATGTCAAAACAAAAGGAACACGAGAAATTACGTTTAGAGATTATTTGGGCGAAACCGTTTTAAGACATTTTAGAAGATGATTTAAGCGAAACCGTTTGAGGTATTTTTAGAAGATGATTTTAGAAGATGATTTAGAAGATGATTTGAGGGTGAAAATCTGTGGTCGTTATAATGCACAAGTTCCATTTGAACAGTGTTGTGAGGTCCCCTACCCAACAACCCCCTACCCCAACCCCAAAGGGCTCCGCCCCCCCTTACCCAACCCGAAGGAACCCCCCGACCCCCCAAGGCCCCCGTCCCCCAATGACCCAACGAGCCCCTGAAGGGCCCCCGGGCCCCCAAAGAGCCCCCTGACCCCCAAAGGCCCCCCGGGCCCAAAAAGAGCCCCCGGGCCCCCAAAGCCCCCCGGACCCCCAAAGGGCCCCGGGGGCTCCCAAAGTGCCCCCAGGTTTACCTTGTCACAGTTACATTCTCTTAATTTTTCAAAGTTCATTTTGAATTTCTTTCATTGAAATGCAAGAGTTGGAATATTTCAATAGTGTTTTTGTTGTAGTTTACCTTGTCACAGTTATATTTTCTTGATTTTTCAAAGTTCATTTTGAATTTTTTTTCATTGAAATGTAAGAGTTGGATTATTTCAGTAGTGTGTTTTGTCGTGGTTTACCTTGTCACAGTTACATTCTCTTGATTTTCCAAAGTTCATTTTGAATTTCTTTCGTAGAAATGCAAGAGTTGGATTATTTCAGTAGTGTTTTGTCGTGGTTTACCATTTCATTGTTACATTCTCTGATTTTTCAAAGTTCATTTTGGATTTCTTTCATTGAAATGCAAGAGTTGGAATATTTCAGTAGTGTTTTGTCGTGGTTTACCTTGTCACAGTTACATTCTCTTAATTTTTCAAAGTTCATTTTGAATTTCTATCGTTGAAATGCAAAAGTTGGAATATTTCAGTGGTGTTTTGTTGTGGTTTACCTTGTCACAGTTACATTTTCTTGATTTTTCAAAGTTCATTTTGTATTTTTTTTCGTTGAAATGCAAGACTTGGAATATTTCAGTAGTTTTTTTTTCGTGGTTTACCTTGTCACACTTACATTCTCTTGATTTTTCAAAGTTCATTTTGAATTTCTTTTGTGAAATGCAAGAGTTGGAATATTTCAGTAGTGTTTTTTGTCGTGGTTTACCTTGTCACAGTTACATTCTCTTGATTTTTCAAAGTTCATTTTGAATTTCTTTCGTGAAATGCAAGAGTTGGAATATTTCAGTAGTGTTTTTGTCATGGTTTACTTTGTCACAGTTACATTCTCTTAATTTTTCAAAGTTCATTTTGAATTTCTATCGTTGAAATGCAAAAGTTGGAATATTTCAGTGGTGTTTTTTGTTGTGGTTTACCTTGTCACAGTTACATTTTCTTGATTTTTCAAAGTTCATTTTGTATTTTTTTCGTTGAAATGCAAGAGTTGGAATATTTCAGTAGTTTTTTTTCGTGGTTTACTTGTCACACTTACATTCTCTTGATTTTTCAAAGTTCATTTTGGATTTCTTTCGTTGAAATACAAGAGTTGGAATATGTCAGTAGTTTTTGTCGTGGTTTACCGTGTCACAGTTTCATTCTCTTGATTTTCAAAGTTCATTGTGGATTTCTTTCGTTGAAATGTGTTTTGTTGTGCTTTACATTGACACAGTTACATTCTCTTTATTTTTCTTTAGAATGTGACACAGTTCAGTAGTGTTTTGTCATGGTTTACTTTGTCGCAGTTACATTTTCTTGATTTTTCAAAGTTCATTTTGGATTTCTTTCGTTGAAATCCAAGAGTTGGAATATTTCAGTAGTGTTTTGTCGTGGTTTACCTTGTCACAGTTACATTCTCTTGATTTTTCAAAGTTCATTTTGGATTTCTTTCATTGAAATGCAGAGTTGGAATATTTCAGTAGTGTTTTGTCGTGGTTTACGTTGTCACAGTTACATTCTTTTGATTTTTCAAAGTTCAATTTGGATTTCTTTCATTGAAATGCAAGAGTTGGAATATTTTAGTAGTGTTTTGTTGTGCTTTACCTTGTCACAGTTACATTCTCTCGATTTTTCAAAGCTCATTTTGGATTTCTTTCACTGAAATGCAAGAGTTGGAATATTTCAGTAGTGTTTTGTTGTGATTTACCTTGTCAGAGTTACATTCTCTTGATTTTTTAAAGTTCATTTTGGATTTATTTCATTGAAAGGCAAGAGTTGGAATATTTCAGTAGTGTTTTGTTGTGCTTTACCATGTCACAGTTACATTCTCTTGATTTTTCAAAGTTCATTTTGGATTTCTTTCATTGAAATGCAAGTTGGAATATTTCAGTAGTGTTTTGTTGCGGTTTACCTTGTCGCAGTTACATTAACTTGATTTTTCAAAGTTCATTTTGAATTTCTTTCATTGAAATGCAAGAGTTGGATTATTCCAATAGTGTTTTGTTGTGGTTTACCTTGTCACAGTTACATTCTAATGATTTTTCAAAGTTCGTTTTGGATTTCTTTCATTGAAATGCAAGTTGGAATATTTCAGTAGTGTTTTGTTGCGGTTTATCTTGTCCCAGTTACATTAACTTGATTTTTCAAAGTTCATTTTGAATTTCTGTCATTTAAATGCAAGAGTTGGATTATTTCAGTAGAGTTTTGTCGTAATTTACCTTGTCACAGTTACATTCTCTTGATTTTTCAAAGTTCATTTTGGATTTCTTTCGTTGAAATGCAAGAGTTGGAATATTTCAGTAGTGTTTTGCTGCGGTTTACCTTGTCCCAGTTACATTCTCTTGATTTTTCAAAGTTCATTTTGAATTTCTGTCGTTGAAATGCAAGAGTTGGAATATTTCAGTAGTGTTTTGTTTATGGTTTTACCTTGTCACAGTTACATTCTCTGGATTTTTCAAAGTTCATTTTGAATTTCTTTCGTTGAAATAGTCACAAGTTCATTTTGAATTTCTTTCCTTGAAATGCAAGAGTTGGAATATTTCAGTAGTGTTTTGATGTGGTTTACCTAGTCACAGTTACATTCTCTTGATTTTTCAAAGCTCATTTTGAATTTCTGTCGTTGAAATGCAAGAGTTGGAATATTTCAGTAGTGTTTTGTTATGGTTTACCTTGTCACAGTTACATTCTCTGGATTTTTCAAAGTTCATTTTGAATTTCTTTCGTTGAAATGCAAGAGTTGGATAATTCCAGTAGTGTTTTGTCGTGGTTTACCTTGTCACAGTTACATTCTCTGGATTTTTCAAAGTTCATTTTGAATTTCTTTCGTTGAAATGCAAGAGTTGGATAATTTCAGTAGTGTTTTGTCGTGGTTTACCATGTCACAGTTACATTCTCTTAATTTTTCAAAGCTCTTTTTGAATTTCTATCGTTGAAATGCAAGAGTTGGAATATTTCAGTAGTGTTTTGTTATGGTTTACCTTGTCACAGTTACATTCTCTTGATTTTTCAAAGTTCATTTTGAATTTCTTTCATTGAAATGCAAGAGTTGGAATATTTCAGTAGTGTTTTGTCGTGGTTTACGTTGTCACAGTTACATTCTCTTGATTTTTCAAAGTTCATTTTGGATTTCTTCATTGAAATACAAGAGTTGGAATATTTCAGTAGTGTTTTGTTGTGCTTTACATTGTCACAGTTACATTCTCTCGATTTTTCCAAAGCTCATTTTGGATTTCTTTCACTGAAATGCAAGAGTTGGAATATTTCAGTAGTGTTTTGTTGTGGTTTACCTTGTCAGAGTTACATTCTCTGATTTTCAAAGTTCATTTTGGATTTATTTCATTGAAAGGCAAGAGTTGGAATATTTCAGTAGTGTTTTGTTGTGCTTTACCAGGTCACAGTTACATTCTCTTCATTTTTCAAAGTTCATTTTGGATTTCTTTCATTGAAATGCAAGTTGGAATATTTCAGTAGTGTTTTGTTGCGGTTTATCTTGTCGCAGTTACATTAACTTGATTTTTCAAAGTTCATTTTGAATTTCTTTCATTGAAATGCAAGAGTTGGATTATTTCAATAGTGTGTTTTGTTGTGGTTTACCTTGTCACAGTTACACTCTCTTGATTTTTCAAAGTTCATTTTGGATTTCTTTCGTTGAAATGCAAGAGTTGGAATATTTCAGTAGTGTTTGCTGCGGTTTACCTTGTCCCAGTTACATTCTCTTGATTTTTCAAAGTTTATTTTTGAATTTCTTTCATTGAAATGCAAGAGTTGGATTATTTCAGTAGTGTTTTGTCGTGGTTTACCTTGTCACAGTTACATTCTCTTTATTTTTCAAAGTTCATTTTGGATTTCTTTCGTTGAAATGCAAGAGTTGGATAATTTCAGAAGTGTTTTGTCGTGGTTTACCATGTCACAGTTACATTCTATTAATTTTTCAAAGCTCATTTTGAATTTCTATCGTTGAAATGCAAGAGTTGGAATATTTCAGTAGTGTTTTGTTATGGTTTACCTTGTCACAGTTACATTCTCTGGATTTTTCAAAGTTCATTTTGAATTTCTTTCGTTGAAATGCAAGAGTTGGATAATTCCAGTAGTGTTTTTGTCGTGGTTTACCTTGTCACAGTTACATTCTCTTTATTTTTCAAAGTTCATTTTGGATTTCTTTCGTTGAAATGCAAGAGTTGGATAATTCCAGTAGTGTTTTGTCGTGGTTTACCTTGTCACAGTTACATTCTCTGGATTTTTCAAAGTTCATTTTGAATTTTTTTTCGTTGAAATGCAAGAGTTGGATAATTTCAGTAGGGTTTTGTCGTGGTTTACCATGTCACAGTTACATTCTCTTAATTTTTCAAAGCTTACCTAGTCACAGTTACATTCTCTTGATATTTCAAAGTTCATTTTGGATTTCTTTCGTTGAAATGCAAGAGTTGGAATATTTCAGTAGTGTTTTGTCGTGGTTTACCTTGTCAGAGTTACATTCTCTTTATTTTTCAAAGTTCATTTCGGATTTCTTTCATTGAAATGCAAGAGTTGGAATATTTCAGTAGTGTTTTTCTCGTGGTTTACCTTGTCACACTTACATTCTCTTGATTTTTTCAAAGATCATTTTGAATTTCTTTAGTTGAAATGCAAGAGTTGAATATTTCAGTAGTGTTTCGATGTGGTTTACCTATTCACAGTTACATTCTCTTGATTTTTCAAAGTTTATTTTGGATTTCTTTCGTTGAAATGCAAGAGTTGGAATATTTCAGTAGTGTTTTTGTTGTGGTTTACCTTGTCACTGTTACATTCTCTTGATTTTTCAAAGTTCATTTTGAAAATCTTTCGTTGAAATGTAAGAGTTGGAAATATTTCAATAGTGTTTTGTCGTGGTTTACCTTGTCACTGTTACATTCTCTTGATTTTTTCAAAGTTCATTTTGAATTTCTTTTGTTTGAAATGCAAGAGTTGGAATATTTCAGTAGTGTTTTGTCATGGTTTGCCTTGTCACAGTTACATTCTCTTTATTTTTCAAAGTTCATTTTGGATTTCTTTCGTTGAAATGCAAGAGTTTGATAATTCCATTAGTGTTTATTCGTGGTTTACCTTGTCACAGTTACATTCTCTGGATTTTTCAAAGTTCATTTTGAATTTCTTTCGTTGAAATGCAAGAGTTGGATAATTTCAGTAGGGTTTTGTCGTGGTTTACCATGTCACAGTTACATTCTCTTTATTTTTCAAAGTTCATTTTGGATTTCTTTCGTTGAAATGCAAGAGTTGGATAATTCCAGTAGTGTTTTGTCGTGGTTTACCTTGTCACAGTTACATTCTCTGGATTTTTCAAAGTTCATTTTGAATTTCTTTCGTTGAAATGCAAGAGTTGGATAATTTCAGTAGGGTTTTGTCGTGGTTTACCATGTCACAGTTACATTCTCTTAATTTTTCAAAGCTTACCTAGTCACAGTTACATTCTCTTGATATTTCAAAGTTCATTTTGGATTTCTTTCGTTGAAATGCAAGAGTTGGAATATTTCAGTAGTGTTTCGTCGTGGTTTACCTTGTCACAGTTACATTCTCTTTATTTTTCAAAGTTCATTTCGGATTTCTTTCATTGAAATGCAAGAGTTGGAATATTTCAGTAGTGTTTCGATGTGGTTTACCTATTCACAGTTACATTCTTGATTTTTCAAAGTTCATTTTGAAAATCTTTCGTTGAAATGTAAGAGTTGGAAATATTTCAATAGTGTTTTGTCGTGGTTTACCTTGTCACTGTTACATTCTCTTGATTTTTCAAAGTTCATTGTCGTGTTTTACCTTGTCACACATACATTCTCTTGATTTTCAAAGTTCATTTTGAAATTCTTTCCTTGAAATGCAAGAGTTGGAATATTTCAGTAGTGTTTTGATGTGGTTTACTTAGTCACAGTTACATTCTCTTGATTTTTCAAAGTTTATTTTGGATTTCTTTCCTTGAAATGCAAGAGTTGGAATATTTCAGTAGTGTTTTGATGTGGTTTACCTAGTCACAGTTACATTCTCTTGATTTTTCAAAGTTTATTTTGGATTTCTTTCGTTGAAATGCAAGAGTTGGATAATTTCAGAAGTGTTTTGTCGTGGTTTACCATGTCACAGTTACATTCTATTAATTTTTCAAAGCTCATTTTGAATTTCTATCGTTGAAATGCAAGAGTTGGAATATTTCAGTAGTGTATTGTTATGGTTTACCTTGTCACAGTTACATTCTCTGGATTTTTCAAAGTTCATTTTGAATTTCTTTCGTTGAAATGCAAGAGTTGGATAATTCCAGTAGTGTTTTGTCGTGGTTTACCTTGTCACAGTTACATTCTCTTTATTTTTCAAAGTTCATTTTGGATTTCTTTCGTTGAAATGCAAGAGTTGGATAATTCCAGTAGTGTTTTGTCGTGGTTTACCTTGTCACAGTTACATTCTCTTAATTTTTCAAAGCTCATTTTGAATTTCTATCGTTGAAATGCAAGAGTTGGAATATTTCAGTAGTGTTTTGTTATGGTTTACCTTGTCACAGTTACATTCTCTTGATTTTTCAAAGTTCATTTTGAATTTCTTTCATTGAAATGCAAGAGTTGGAATATTTCAGTGGTGTTTTGTCGTGATTTACCTTGTCACACTTACATTTTCTTGATTTTCAAAGTTTATTTTGGATTTCTTTCCATGAAATGCAAGAATTGGAATATTTCAGTAGTGTTTTGTTATGGTTTACCTTGTCACAGTTACATTCTCTTGATTCTTAAAGTTCATTTTGGTTTTCTTTCATTGAAATGCAAGAGTTGGAATATTTCAGTAGTGTTTTGTTGTGCTTTACCTTGCCACAGTTACATTCTCTTGATTTTTCAAAGTTCATTTGGATTTCTTTCGTTGAAATGCAAGAATTGGAATATTTCAGTAGTGTTTTGTTGTGGGTTACCTTGTCACACTTACATTTTCTTGATTTTTCAAAGTTCATTTTGGATTTATTTCGTTGAAATGCAAGAGTTGGAGTATTTCAGTAGTGTTTTGATGTGGTTTACCTAGTCACAGTTACATTCTCTTGATATTTCAAAGTTCATTTTGGATTTCTTTCGTTGAAATGCAAGAGTTGGAATATTTCAGTAGTGTTTTTTGTCGTGGTTTACCTTGTCACAGTTACATTCTCTTGATTTTTCAAAGTTCATTGTCGTGGTTTACCTTGTCACACATAAATTTTCTTGATTTTTCAAAGTTCATTTTGAATTTCTTTCCTTGAAATGCAAAAGTTGGAATATTTCAGTAGTGTTTTGTTGTGGTTTACCTTGTCACAGTTACATTCTCTTGATTTTTCAAAGTTCATTTCGGTTTTCTTTCATTGAAATGCAAGAGCTGGAATATTTTCAGTAGTGTTTTGTTGTGCCTTACCTTGTCACAGTTACATTCTCTTGATTTTTCAAAGTTCATTTTGGATTTCTTTCGTTGAAATGCAAGAGTTGGAATATTTCAGTAGTGTTTTGTCGTGGTTTACTTCGTCACAGTTACATTCTCTTGATTTTTCAAAGTTCATTATGGATTTCATTCATTGCAATGCAAGAGTTGGAATATTTCAGTAGTGTTTTTGTTCTGGTTTACCTTGGCACACTAATTTTCTTGATTTTTCAAAGTTCATTTTGGATTTCTTTCGTTGAAATGCAAGAGTTGGAATATTTCAGTAGTGTTTTGATGTGGTTTACATAGTCACAGTTACATTCTCTTGATTTTTCAAAGTTCATTTTGGATTTCTTTCGTTGAAATGCAAGAGTTGGAATATTTCAGTAGTGTTTTTGTCGTGGTTTACCTAGTCACAGTTACATTCTCTTGATATTTCAAAGTTCATTTTGGATTTCTTTCGTTGAAATGCAAGAGTTGGAATATTTCAGTAGTGTTTTGTCGTGGTTTACCTAGTCACAGTTACATTCTCTTGATTTTTCAAAGTTCATTTTGGATTTCTTTCGTTGAAATGCAAGAGTTGGAATATTTCAGTAGTGTTTTGTCGTGGTTTACATAGTCACAGTTACATTCTCTTGATATTTCAAAGTTCATTTTGGATTTCTTTTGTTGAAATGCAAGAGTTGGAATATTTCAGTAGTGTTTTGTCGTGGTTTACCTTGTCACAGTTACATTCTCTTGATTTTTCAAAGTTCATTGTCGTGGTTTACCTTGTCACACATAAATTTTCTTGGTTTTTTAAAGTTCATTTTGAATTTCTTTCCTTGAAATGCAAGAGTTGGAATATTTCAGCAGTGTTTTGTTGTGGTTTACCTTGTCACAGTTACATTCTCTTCATTTTTCAAAGTTCATTTCGGTTTTCTTCATTGAAATGCAAGAGCTGGAATATTTCAGTAGTGTTTTGTTGTGCTTTACCTTGTCACAGATACACTCTCTTGATTTTTCAAAGTTCATTTTGGATTTCTTTCGTTGAAATGCAAGAGTTGGAATATTTCAGTAGTGTTTTGTCGTGGTTTACTTCGTCACAGTTACATTCTCTTGATTTTTCAAAGTTCATTATGGATTTTTTTCATTGAAATGCAAGAGTTGGAATATTTCAGTAGTGTTTTGTTCTGGTTTACCTTGGCACACTTACATTTTCTTGATTTTTCAAAGTTCATTTTTGGATTTCTTTCGTTGAAATGCAAGAGTTGGAATATTTCAGTAGTGTTTTGATGTGGTTTACCTAGTCACAGTTATATTCTCTAGATTTTTCAAAGTTCATTTTGGATTTCTTTCGTTGAAATGCAAGAGTTGGAATATTTCAGTAGTGTTTTGTCGTGGTTTACCTAGTCACAATTACATTCTCTTGATATTTCAAAGTTCATTTGGATTTCTTTCGTTGAAATGCAAGAGTTGGAATATTTCAGTAGTGTTTTGTCGTGGTTTACCTTGTCACAGTTACATTCTCTTTATTTTTCAAAGTTAATTTCGGATTTCTTTCATTGAAATGCAAGAGTTGGAATATTTCAGTTGTGTTTTCTCGTGGTTTACCTTGTCACACTTACATTTTCTTGATTTTTCAAAGTTTATTTTGGATTTCTTTCCATGAAATGCAAGAATTGGAATATTTCAGTAGTGTTTTGTTATGGTTTACCTTGTCACAGTTACATTCTCTTGATTCTTAAAGTTCATTTCGGATTTCTTTCATTGAAATGCAAGAGTTGGAATATTTCAGTTGTGTTTTCTCGTGGTTTACCTTGTCACACTTACATTCTCTTGATTTTTCAAAGATCATTTTGAATTTCTTTAGTTGAAATGCAAGAGTTGGAATATTTCAGTAGTGTTTCGATGTGGTTTACCTATTCACAGTTACATTCTCTTGATTTTTCAAAGTTTATTTTGGATTTCTTTCGTTGAAATGCAAGAGTTGGAATATTTCAGTAGTGTTATGTTGTGGTTTAACTTGTCACTGTTACATTCTCTTGATTTTTCAAAGTTCATTATGAAAATCTTTCGTTGAAATGTAAGAGTTGGAAATATTTCAATAGTGTTTTGTCGTGGTTTACCTTGTCACTTTTACATTCTCTTGATTTTTCAAAGTTCATTTTGAATTTCTTTTGTTTGAAATGCAAGAGTTGGAATATTTCAGTAGTGTTTTGTCGTGGTTTGCCTTGTCACAGTTACATTCTCTTGATTTTTCAAAGTTCATTGTCGTGGTTTACCTTGTCACACATACATTTTCTTGATTTTTCAAAGTTCATTTTGAATTTCTCTCCTTGAAATGCAAGAGTTGGAATATTTCAGTAGTGTTTTGATGGTGGTTTACCTAGTCACAGTTACATTTTTTTGATTTTTCGAAGTTTATTTTGGATTTCTTTCGTTGAAATGCAAGAGTTGGAATATTTCAGTAGTGTTTTGTTGTGGTTTACCTTGTCACTGTTACATTCTCTTGATTTTTCAAAGTTCATTTTGAAAATCTTTCGTTGAAATGTAAGAGTTGGAAATATTTCAATAGTGTTTTGTCGTGGTTTACCTTGTCACTGTTACATTCTCTTGATTTTTCAAAGTTCATTTGAATTTCTTTCGTTGAAATGCAAGAGTCGGAATATTTCAGTAGTGTTTTGTCGTGGTTTACCTGTCACTGTTACATTCGCTTGATTTTTCAAAGTTCATTGTCGTGGTTTATCTTGTCACACATACATTTTCTTGATTTTTCAAAGTTAATTTTGAATTTCTTTCCTTGAAGTGCAAGAGTTGGAATATTTCAGTAGTGTTTTTGTTGTGGTTTACCTTGTCACAGTTACATTCTCTTGATTTTTCAAAGTTCATTTCGGTTTTCTTTCATTGAAATGCAAGAGTTGGAATATTTCAGTAGTGTTTTGTTGTGCTTTACCTTGTCACAGTTACATTCTCTTGATTAACCTAATTTAACCTAACCTAACTTGATCTAGCCTAACCTAACCTAACCATACTCGCCGGAAAATCCCCCATGTCGACTTTGTATCATGCTTTAGTTAGGTTAGGTTAGCTTATCATGAGCGCTCATGATAAGTTAACCTATTCTAACCTAACTTAAACATGGGGAAATGTTTAATAGCTAACCTAACATAACTTAGCTAACCTAACCTAAATTAGCAACCTAACCTAACCAAACACCAACCCGGACATGTAAACAAATAGATTCAGACATAGAAACAGATAAAAACATGCACATTAGACATTCAAACCAACAAAGACAAATTCTTGGACTTGTAAAAAACCAACCAGATGCAAAACATTAGTGAAATATTCCAACTCTTGCATTTCAACGAAAGAAATCCAAGATGAACTTTGAAAAATCAATATAATGTAACTGTGGCAAGGTAAACCATGACAAAACACTTCTGAAATATTCCAACTCTTGCATTTCAATGAAAGTAATCCAAAATGAACTTTGAAAAATCAAGAGAATGTAACAGTGACTAGGTAAACCATAATAAAATACTACTGAAATATTCCAACTCTTGCATTTCAATGAAAGAAATTCAAATGGACTTTGAAAAATCAAGAGAATGTAACTGTGACAAGGTAAACCACTACAAAACACCACTGAAATATTCCAACTCTTACATTTCAATGAATGAAATTCAAAATGAACTTTGAAAAATCAAGAGAATGTAACTGTGACAAGGTAAACCACGACAGAACACTACTGAAATATTCTAACTCTTGCATTTCAACGAAAGAAATTCAAAATGAACATTGAAAAAATCAAGAGAATCTAACTATGACTAGGTAAACCACATCAAAACACTATTGAAATATTTCCAACTGTTACATTTCAACGAAAGATTGTCAAAATGAACTTTGAAAAATCAAGAGAATATAACAGTGACAAGGTAAACCACAACAAAACACTACTGAAATATTCCAACTCTTGCATTTCAACGAAAGAAATCAAAAATAAACTTTGAAAAATCAAGAGAATGTAACTGTGACTAGGTAAACTACATCAAAAAACTACTGAAATATTCCAACTCTTGCATTTCAACGAAAGAAATTCAAAATGATCTTTAAAAAATCAAGAGAATGTAAGTGTGACAAAGTAAACCACGAGAAAACACTACTGAAATATTCCAACTCTTGCATTTCAATGAAAGAAATCCAAAATGAACTTTGAAAAAATCCAGAGAATGTAACTGTGACAAGGTAAACCACGACAAAACACTACTGAGATATTCCAACTCTTGCATTTCAAAGAAAGAAATCCAAAATGAACTTTGAAAAATCAAGAGAATGTAACTGTGACTAGGTAAACCAGAACAAAACACCATTGAAATATTTCAACTCTTGCATTTCAATGAAAGAAATCCATAATGAACTTTGAAAAATCAAGAGAATGTAACTGTGACAAAGTAAACCACGACAAAACACTACTGAAATATTCCAACTCTTGCATTTCAACGAAAGGAATCCAAAATGAACTTTGAAAAATCAAGAGAATGTAACTGTGACAAGGTAAACCACAACAAAACACTACTGAAATATTCCAACTCTTGCATTTCAAGGAAAGAAATTCAAAATGAACTTTGAAAAATCAAGAAAATGTATGTGTGACAAGGTAAACCACGACAATGAACTTTGAAAAATCAAGAGAATGTAACTGTGACAAGGTAAACCACGACAAAACACTACTGAAATATTCCAACTCTTGCATTTCAACGAAAGAAATCCAAAATGAACTTTGAAATATCAAGAGAATGTAACTGTGGCTAGGTAAACCACGACAAAACACTACTGAAATATTCCAACTCTTGCATTTCATCGAAAGAAATCCAAAATGAACTTTGAAAAACTAAGAGAATGTAACTGTGACTAGGTAAACCACATCAAAACACAACTGAAATATTCCAACTCTTGCATTTCAATGAAAGAAATCCATAATGAACTTTGAAAAATCAAGAGAATGTAACTGTGACAAGGTAAAGCACAACAAAACACTACTGAAATATTCCAACTCTTGCATTTCAATGAAAGAAATCCATAATGAACTTTGAAAAATCAAGAGAATGTAACTGTGACAAGGTAAAGCACAACAAAACACAACTGAAATATTCCAACTCTTGCATTTCAATGAAAGGAAACCGAAATAAACTTTGAAAAAATCAAGAGAATGTAACTGTGACGAAGTAAACCACGACAAAACACTACTGAAATATTCCAACTCTTGCATTTCAACGAAAGAAATCCAAAATGAACGTTGAAAAATCAAGAGAATGTAACTGTGACAAGGTAAAGCACAACAAAACACTACTGAAATATTCCAACTCTTGCATTTCAATGAAAGAAAACCGAAATGAACTTTGAAAAATCAAGAGAATGTAACTGTGACAAGGTAAACCACAACAAAACACTACTGAAATATTCCAACTCTTGTATTTCAAGGAAAGAAATTCAAAATGAACTTTGAAAAATCAAGAAAATGTATGTGTGACAAGGTAAACCACGACAATGAACTTTGAAAAATCAAGAGAATGTAACTGTAACAAGTTAAACCACGACAAAACACTACTGAAATACTCCAACTCTTGCATTTCAACGAAAGAAATCCAAAATGAACTTTGAAATATCAAGAGAATGTAACTGTGACTAGGTAAACCACATCAAAACACTACTGAAATATTCCAACTCTTGCATTTCAACGAAAGAAATCCAAAATGAACTTTGAAAAATCAAGAGAATGTAAGTGTGACAAGGTCAACCACAACAAAACACTACTGAAATATTCCAACTCTTGCATTTCAATGAAAGAAATCCATAATGAACTATGAAAAATCAAGAGAATGTAACTGTGACAAAGTAAACCGCGACAAAACACTACTGAAATATTCCAACTCTTGCATTTCAACGAAAGAAATCCAAAATGAACTTTGAAAAATCAAGAGAATGTAACTGTGATAAGGTAAAGCACAACAAAAACACTACTGAAATATTCCAACTCTTGCTCTCAATGAAAGAAAACCGAAATGAACTGTGAAAAATCAAGAGAATGTAATTGTGACAAGGTAAACCACAACAAAACACTACTGAAATATTCCAACTCTTGCATTTCAAGGAAAGAAATCCAAAACGAACTTTGAAAAATCAAGAAAATGTAAGTGTGAGAAGGTAAACTACGACAAAACGCTACTGAAATATTCCAACTCTTACATTTCAATGAAAGAAATTCAAAATGAACTTTGAAATATCAAGAGAATGTAACTGTGACAAGGTAAACCACAACAAAACACTACTGAAATATTCCAACTCTTGCATTTCAACGATAGAAATTCAAAATGAACTTTGAAAAATTAAGAGAATGTAACTGTGACAAGGTAAACCATGACAAAACACTACTGAAATATTCCAACTCTTGCATTTCAACGAAAGAATTGAAAATGAACTTTGAAAAATCAAGAGAATGTAACTGTGACATGGTAAAAACAAAAAAAAACCACGACAAAAAACTACTGAAATAATCCAACTCTTGCATTTCAACGAAAGAAATTCAAAATGAACTTTGAAAAATCAAGAGAATGTAACTTTGACAAGGTAAACCACGACAAAACACTACTGGAATATTCCAACTCTTGCATTTCAACGAAAGAAATTCAAAATGAACTTTGAAAAATTAAGAGAATGTAACTGTGACAAGGTAAACCATGATAAAACACTACTGAAATATTCCAACTCTTGCAGTTCAACGAAAGAAATCCAAAACGAACTTTGAAAAATCAAGAGAATGTAACTGTGACAAGGTAAACCACGACAAAACACTACTGAAATAATCCAACTCTTGCATTTCAATGAAAGAAATTCAAAATGAACTTTAATAAATCAAGAGGAATGTAACTGCGACAAGGTAAACTGCAACAAAACAATACTGAAATAATCCAACTCTTGCATTTCAATGAAAGAAATTCAAAATGAACTTTGAAAAATCAAGAGAATGTAACTGTGACAAGGTAAAGCACAACAAAACACAACTGAAATATTCCAACTCTTGCATTTCAATGAAAGGAAACCGAAATAAACTTTGAAAAATCAAGAGAATGTAACTGTGACGAAGTAAACACACGACAAAACACTACTGAAATATTCCAACTCTTGCATTTCAACGAAAGAAATCCAAAATGAACGTTGAAAAATCAAGAGAATGTAACTGTGACAAGGTAAAGCACAACAAAACACTACTGAAATATTCCAACTCTTGCATTTCAATGAAAGAAATCCATAATGAACTTTGAAAAATCAAGAGAATGTAACTGTGACAAGGTAAAGCACAACAAAACACAACTGAAATATTCCAACTCTTGCATTTCAATGAAAGGAAACCGAAATAAACTTTGAAAAATCAAGAGAATGTAACTGTGACGAAGTAAACCACGACAAAACACTACTGAAGTATTCCAACTCTTGCATTTCAACGAAAGAAATCCAAAATGAACGTTGAAAAATCAAGAGAATGTAACTGTGACAAAGGTAAAGCACAACAAAACACTACTGAAATATTCCAACTCTTGCATTTCAATGAAAGAAAACCGAAATGAACTTTGAAAAATCAAGAGAATGTAACTGTGACAAGGTAAACCACAACAAAACACTACTGAAATATTCCAACTCTTGTATTTCAAGGAAAGAAATTCAAATGAACTTTGAAAAATCAAGAAAATGTATGTGTGACAAGGTAAACCACGACAATGAACTTTGAAAAATCAAGAGAATGTAACTGTAACAAGGTAAACCACGACAAAACACTACTGAAATACTCCAACTCTTGCATTTCAACGAAAGAAATCCAAAATGAACTTTGAAATATCAAGAGAATGTAACTGTGACTAGGTAAACCACATCAAAACACTACTGAAATATTCCAACTCTTGCATTTCAACGAAAGAAATCCAAAATGAACTTTGAAAAATCAAGAGAATGTAAGTGTGACAAGGTCAACCACAACAAAACACTACTGAAATATTCCAACTCTTGCATTTCAATGAAAGAAATCCATAATGAACTATGAAAAATCAAGAGAATGTAACTGTGACAAAGTAACCCACGACAAAACACTACTGAAATATTCCAACCTTGCATTTCAACGAAAGAAATCCAAAATGAACTTTGAAAAATCAAGAGAATGTAACTGTGATAAGGTAAAGCACAACAAAACACTACTGAAATATTCCAACTCTTGCTCTCAATGAAAGAAAACCGAAATGAACTGTGAAAAATCAAGAGAATGTAACTGTGACAAGGTAAACCACAACAAAACACTACTGAAATATTCCAACTCTTGCATTTCAAGGAAAGAAATCCAAAACAAACTTTGAAAAATCAAGAAAATGTAAGTGTGAGAAGGTAAACTACGACAAAACGCTACTGAAATATTCCAACTCTTACATTTCAATGAAAGAAATTCAAAATGAACTTTGAAATATCAAGAGAATGTAACTGTGACAAGGTAAACCACAACGAAACACTACTGAAATATTCCAACTCTTGCATTTCAACGATAGAAATTCAAAATGAACTTTGAAAAATTAAGAGAATGTAACTGTGACAGGTAAACCATGACAAAACACTACTGAAATATTCCAACTCTTGCATTTCAACGAAAGAAATTGAAAATGAACTTTGAAAAATCAAGAGAATGTAACTGTGACATGGTAAACCACGACAAAAAACTACTGAATAATCCAGCTCTTGCATTTCAACGAAAGAAATTCAAAATGAACTTTGAAAAATCAAGAGAATGTAACTTTGACAAGGTAAACCACGACAAAACACTACTGGAATATTCCAACTCTTGCATTTCAACGAAAGAAATTCAAAATGAACTTTGAAAAATTAAGAGAATGTAACTGTGACAAGGTAAACCATGATAAAACACTACTGAAATATTCCAACTCTTGCAGTTCAACGAAAGAAATCCAAAACGAACTTTGAAAAATCAAGAGAATGTAACTGTGACAAGGTAAACCACGACAAAACACTACTGAAATAATCCAACTCTTGCATTTCAATGAAAGAAATTCAAAATGAACTTTAATAAATCAAGAGAATGTAACTGCGACAAGGTAAACTGCAACAAAACAATACTGAAATAATCCAACTCTTGCATTTCAATGAAAGAAATTCAAAATGAACTTTGAAAAATCAAGAGAATGTAACTGCGACAAGGTAAACTGCAACAAACACTACTGAAATATTCCAACTCTTGCATTTCAACGAAAGAAATCCAAAATGAACTTTGAAAAATCAAGAGAATATAACTGTGACAAGGTAAACCACGACAAAACACTACTGAAATAATCCAACTCTTGCATTTCAATGAAAGAAATTCAAAATGAACTTTGAAAAATCAAGAGAACGTAACTGCGACAAGGTAAACCGCAACAAAACACTACTGAAATATTCCAACTTGCATATCAATGAAAGAAATTCAAAATGAACTTTGAAAAATCATGAGAATGTAACTGTGACAAGGTAAACCACGACAAAACACTACTGAAATATTCCAACTCTTGCATTTCAACAAAAGAAATTTAAAATGAACTTCGAAAAATCAAGAGAATGTAACTGTGACATGGTAAAGCACAACAAAAAACTACTGAAATATTCCAACTCTTGCCTTTCAATGAAATAAATCCAAAATGAACTTTGAAAAATCAAGAGAATGTAACTGTGACAAGGTTAACCACAACAAAACACTACTGAAATATTCCAACTCTTGCATTTCAGTGAAAAAATCCAAAATGAGCTTTGAAAAATCGAGAGAATGTAACTCTGACAAGGTAAAGCACAACAAAACACTACTGAAATATTTCAACTCTTGCATTTCAATGAAAGAAATCCAAAATGAACTTTGAAAAATCAAGAGAATGTAACTGTGACAGGGTAAACCACGACAAAACAATACTGAAATATTCCAACTCTTGCATTTCAATGAAAGAAATCCAAAATGAACTTTGAAAAATCAAGAGAATGTAACTGTGACAAGGTAAACCACGACAAAACACTACTCAAATATTTCAACTCTTGCATTTCAATGAAAGAAATCCAAAATGAACTTTGAAAAAATCGAGAGAATGTAACTGTGACAAGGTAAAGCACGACAGAACACTACTGAAAAATTCCAACTCTTGCATTTCAACGAAAGAAATTCAAAATGAACATTGAAAAATCAAGAGAATCTAACTGTGACTAGGTAAACCACATCAAAACACTATTGAAATATTTCCAAATCTTACATTTCAACGAAAGATTGTCAAAATGAACTTTGAAAAATCAAGAGAATATAACAGTGACAAGGTAAACCACAACAAAAACACTACTGAAATATTCCAACTCTTGCATTTCAATGAAAGAAATCCAAAATGAACTTTGAAAAATCAAGAGAATGTAACTGTGACAAGGTAAACCACGACAAAACACTACTCAAATATTCCAACTCTTGCATTTCAATGAAAGAAATCCAAAATGAACTTTGAAAAATCGAGAGAATGTAACTGTGACAAGGTAAAGCACAACAAAAACACTACTGAAATATTCCAACTCTTGCATTTCAACGAAAGAAATCGAAAATGAACTTTGAAAAATCAAGAGAATGTAACTGTGAAATGGTAAACCACGACAAAACACTACGGAAATATTCCAACTCTGCATTCCAACGAAAGAAATCCAAATGAACTTTGAAAAATCAAGAAATGTAAGTGTGTCAATGTAAAGCACAACAAAAACACATTTCAACGAAAGAAATCCACAATGAACTTTGAAAATCAAGAGAATGTAACTGTGACACGGTAAACCACGACAAAACACTACTGAAATATTCCAACTCTTGCATTTCAACGAATGAAACAAAATGAACTTTGAAAAATCAAGAAAATGTAACTGTGACAAGGTAAACCACAACAAAACACTACTGAAATATTCCAACTCTTGCATTTCAACGATAGAAATTCAAAATGAACTTTGAAAAATTAAGAGAATGTAACTGTGACAAGGTAAACCACGACAAAACACTACTGAAATATTCCAACTCTTGCATTTCACTGAAAGAAATTCAAAATGAACTTTGAAAATCAAGAGAATGTAACTGTGAAATGGTAAACCACGACACGAAAACACTACTGAAATAATCCAACTCTTGCATTTCAACGAAAGAAATTCAAAATGAACTTTGGAAAATCAAGAGAATGTAACTGTGACAAGGTAAACCACGACAAAAACTACTGAAAATAATCCAACTGTTAAATTTCAATGAAAGAAATTCAAATGAACTTTGAAAAATCAAGAAAATGTAACTGTGACAGGTAAACCACAACAAAACACTACTGAAATATTCCAACTCTTGCATTTCAATGAAAGAAATTCAAAATGAACTTTGAAAAATTAAGAGAATGTAACTGTGACAAGGTAAACCTGGGGGCTCTTTGAGGGCCCCGGGGCCCTTTGGGGGTCCGGGGGTCCTTTGGGGTCTGGGGGCTCTTTGGGGCCTGGGGGGCCTTTGGGGGCTTGGGGGCTCTTTGGGGGCCTGGGGACCCTTTGGGGGCTCGGGGGGCCATTGGGGGACCTGGGGCCTTTGGGGGTCAGGGCATTCCTTCGGGGTTGGGGTAGGGGGGTCGGAGCCCTTTGGGGTTGGGGTAGGGGGGTTGTTGGAGTAGGGAACCTCACAACACTGTTCAAATGGAACTTGTGTATTATAACGACCACAGAGTTTCATCCTCAAATCATCTTCTAAATCATCTTCTAAAATCATCTTCTAAAATACCTCAAACGTTTTCGCTTAGATCATCTTCTAAATGTCTCAAAACAGTTTCGCCCAAACAATCTCTAAACGTAATTTCTGCGTGTTCCTTTTGTTTTGACATCCCTGCGCTGTCACATTTGAAATTCCTAGGAAACCCTTCCCTTGTTAATCTCTTCATCTCTAAGATCAAAACATTCTCCCCACCGTTAATACGCATGTGTAAACTTCGCCCGTAGACAGTTCTCCTGGACGAACACCAACAAATCAATCAACCTTGACATCATCCGTCAGACATTAATAAACTTAGCCTGGAGACAATTCTCCTGGACGAACACCAACAAATCAATCAACCTTGACATCACCCGTCAGACATTAATAAACTTCGCCTGGAGACAATTCTCCTGGACGAACACCAACAAATCAATTTCTCGGAAATCAATTTCCCCTAGGGAGTCTATGCCCATATATGGTGTTTGTTCCGGAACTCATGAGGTTAGGTTAGGTTACGCAATCGATTTCTCGGAAATCCATTTGCCCTAGGGAGTCTATGCCCATATATGGAGTCCCGTCACGAGCTCATGAGGTTAGGTTAGGTTACGCAATCAATTTCTCGGAAATCCATTTCCCCTAGGGAGTCTATGCCCATATATGGTGTGGGGTTAGAGTTAAACTAAATTATAGATGGCAGCACATGTGTTCGTACCGGAACTCATGATAGGTCCCTATTAATATAATTTCCGATTTCCAATTAAATGAGCTGCTTTCAAACCACTCCTTCTATACGAAGTGCCTTGGTCGGAAAAAAATATAAATTGTGCACACTTCACTCTGTACTTAGGGAGCGCCGTTGCGCTGCCTATGATAATTTATGTTTGCTTTAGGTTTGACTTGATTATTTAATTCGTTTTAACTTTAAAGCATTATTTGACTTTTTTAGGCTTGTCTTTGGTTCAAGTTTAACGTGTCTCTTTACTTTTGTTTGAAAGACTTCCTTTTTAGAAAACGTGCTTATATAATTAATGTCTATTTGTTTTAATTGACATTGTTTTTGACTTGTTAATTAAAGTAATGTTAGTAAAGTTTTTTTCGTTTTTTCGGCTAAAGAATTAAAATTTTGGTTTTCTAATTATTTATTTTCGTCAGAATTTTGTGATAAGATTTAATAAAAGTTTTACAATAGAATTTCGGACGGATGGACCTCCTGTGGCGAAAGAGCCATCCTGATCCCCATCATACTACAACATATAATATAGACGAATATTGATCGAAAGTTTCATTTATTGATTTTCATCTTACTGGGAAAATCCCTAGGATTTTTTAGCTTACTGAACAATATTTAATCTAGCTATTAGTTTTGTTGAAATTTAAAGGTTTTAAGCTCATTTATTAAAAAAAAGGCTCTGATTTGTTGTTTGCAAATGCCAATGGGACCATGGGCGCCCATATGGGGGGGGCATCATTCAGCCCCCCTGGCTGAATGATGCTGCCTTATTTTTATATTTTTGTTCTGAGATTTCTATTATATAGCATTAAAAGTGCCAATTAGATGAGGTTTGCCCCCCCTGGAATTCAGCTTATGGGCGCCCATGAATGGGACTACAAAAAGTAATACAGCTACATTTAGTTTTGGTAGAAGTTCCCTTGGCTCTTAAACTTTCATTGATGTGTCCTTATGGCCAAAAAATTTTAAGCAGCTCAACATAAAAATCAGTATTTTGCTCCAAGAATCAATGCAACCAAATTAAGTTCAAACATTTACTTTCCTTGATAAGCTCCCCTTTGCCACACCCCGCCCAACCAAAAGTAAAATCCAATTGATCCCCCTGTACAATATTCCATCTAAATTTTAGTTGTATACTTTGGGTTGTTAATTTATACCCTTATCCAATCCTCAGATCTTGCAGATACGCCATTTTGACAACCAGTATGCAAATAGTGTAGTTGGATTTAGTTCAGCATATCCCTCAATATTCCCTGAAAGTTTTAGCTTAGAACCCTTAGTCGTTCCATTTAAATTTCATATAAACTCTTTTGACAAACTAGATGCACATAGAGTTTTTATTTAGTTCAACAAACCCTGAAATCTTTAACTTATTACCCTTAGCCGATCCTCAGGCTTTGCAGATGCGCCTTTTTGACAGCATGGACGCAAATCCTGTGTTCTCACAGGGTTCAACATCCCTCTCAACACACCCTGAAAGTTTCATTTTGATAATCTTAGCTATTCCTAAGAGAAATTATAAATACACACCCTTTTGACCACATAGATTGCGTATAGTGTCTTTTGGTTTAATTCGACATCTCCCTCAACATTTACTGAAATTTTCAAGTTTTATATCCAAAGAAAGATTTTCCATATGCACTCTTTTTACAGCATGGATACACATCTTGTCGTTTGGCCTTCTTCGACATCTCTCTCAACAATCCCTGAATGTTTCAGCTTAATAATCTTTACTGCTCCTGAGGTATTTCAGAAAGGCCCATTTGACAAACTGGATGACCATAGTGTCTATTGTTTGTTTAGTTCAACATATCGAGAAAGTTCCATTTTAATACCCTTAGACATTCCTGAGGTATCGTAAAAACCTCAGTCTGACAACCTGGATACACATATTGTTCTTTGTTGTAATTCAACCTGCCTTGAAAGTTTCAACGCAATGCTTTTATTCCTTTGTTGAGAATTGAGATATTTTAGGTACGCACTTTTGATAATATTGATACACAGATGGTCTTTTGATACAGTTCAAAAAGCCCTAAAATTTGCAACTTAATGCCTCTAGCCCCACCTGAGATATTACGAATGCACCCTTTTGACAACCTGCATATTTACTTAATTTAATTTAGTTTAACACCCCATAAAATTCCCTAAAAGTTTCACCCTAATGCCCTTAAACTTTTTGGACACCCACGATCATAAATCTCCCCAATTCCCAAATAACAAAAACTAATATGTAAGCAATGGGAAACCTGCATAATTCACAACCCTTGCTCAAATGTTTTGGAGATTGAATCATCCCCGAATGCTTCGTTATTTGACCTTTTGACTATTTTGGACTATCACAAAATTTTGATTAAAGGACATTAGGAGTCGAGGAGGGACGAAGAACTAAAAATGGCATAGGGGGGGCAGTCTTGATAGCCCTCCGATCACTCTTGACTCTTAAAAAGGGAACTAGAATTTACCAATTTAGATAGAATGGACCTTTTTATACGAAGTGACCAGGAAAAAATCATAAGCAGCGCAACAGAACTGTCGAAGTAGCGAGCGATGTGGACAAAATGCGTTATTTTTTTTCTTTTCACCAAGGCACTTCTTATAGGTGGAGTCGTTGTAGAACCTTCGGAAGGAGCTTATTCAATTGGAAATTGAAAGTTTTAGTGTTCTTTTTAAGAGTCAAAAGTAATTGGAGGGCAACCAGCCCCCCTCCACGCCCTCCTCTCTCCAGCACAAAATCATGGCGTCGGTGTTTTGGAATAGGCATGGTTTTGTTTTGGTCGACTTCATGCAAAGAGGAACCACTATCAATGCAGAAGCCTACTGCCTAACCCTCAAAAAGCTCCACAGAGCGATGAAACAAAAAAAAAACTTCGAATTCTGACAAAGGGAATTGTCCTTCTTCATGACAATGCAAGACCTCACACTGCTTGTTTGACCCGCAATTTTTTGGACAGTTTTTGCTGGGAATTTTTAGACCACCCACTATACAGTCCTGATCTTGTGTCAACCGTCAAGTGATTACCATCCGTTTCTCCACCTCACACAGTCGGGCCGTTTTTTCACTCATCAATGTGCTAAGATCTTACATATTTTGTCAGAAAACGCTTCAAAGTGAAATTTTTGAACAAAGATCTTACATCTTTGGTCGTTTTTGTGCAAACGTCTTTCATCAATTTGCTCTGACCAGGGGTCTGAGAACAATGACCCCTGGAACAATCATCAAAGTTCTCTCATCATTGTTCTATATGGCAGAACAGCGGCGGTCTTCACACATTTTGCTAACATCAGTGAGCTGTAAGATCTTAGAACAAAGATGAGTTAAAAACGATAATCTTTGCAGAAACATGTAAGATCTTAGATGTAAGATCTTAGTGCTAAAAAACGGGCCTAGTATCTCAGTGGTAACCGTTACAATTATGATGACGACGTAAGAACGAAAGTGAATTCTTGGTTATCGGAACAGACGGCATGTTTTTATACAGAGGTTACTTTAAAATTAGTTGAGAGGTATGATAAGTGTTTGAACAAACTTGGCAACTATGCTGTTAAATAGAGTAAAGTGTGTACTATCTAAAAACTAATTTAGTTTTTGAAATAATCTTTCGTTGTGTACTTATATTCAAACAGACCTTACTTAAAACACACGCCTCATAGTATTTGTTATTAGGAAAAGAGGGCGGGTTTGACATTTTGTTTTCAAAAAAAAAACCATGGGCATTCAGGTTATAGTCAGGGCACCAGATTCTGTATCGTGCACCCACCCATGCCGGAGGGTACAAAAATGCCGAGGACGGACCCTAAGGTAGTCGACCATGCTGAAAACGAACATAGTAGGGCGCATGTTCGCCGTTGGGGCGTTCCTGAGATATAGGTCAAAAGCGCCAAATTCAGCCTATAACTAAGTGTGACTATTCAGGATTTTTTTGCGAGTTATTAGTTTGAGGAATCCGGCGTAGTGTTATATCAATCGAAAGAGGAGATCTAGATCTATAAGAATATGATTTTTAAATTAAAAAAAAACCACACACAATTTTTTCCTCTATTTACTGCAGTTTCAAAACAGTGCTGTATAATTCGACTACATCTCAAAGAAAGGCTAAGAACTTGAAATTTCTTCAAAGTAACGAACTTTTTTTTCATATTAAAAAAGAAAGTTCATTCAATTCCGTACAATTTGAGCTAAAAAAAAATATAAACTATTATCATTTTTAAAAGGTCTGCGATTTCTTTTTGTAGTGTCACTGAAATGATCACTAGCCGTATCGCGAAAATGGACATAGTTTATTTTTTCTTCAAATGGTAGGAATACTTCAAACTTTCTAATTGTTTAAAATTTGTAACTTTTACTTAAAAATAAAAATAGGTTTAAAAAAATGTTGGCTAAAAATTTTTTTTTTTTTTTTAGAATGGACGAATATGTTTTCTGGTGTACTAAGGGGTCTGCAATTACCTTTTTGGGACCTGATTTGCCACTGATACGACTAAGCTATTTACTACATGAAAGAATTCTGCTTCACAGATGGATTCAGTCGGCGCACTGGAATTGTCTTACTCGGCCTGCCCGTAAAATGGGTAATAGTAACTGATTAGGGACCTGTTGTAATTAAAACTAAAAGGTATCAAATAAAACTTTCAAAGATATTCATCATTTTCTTCTTCCAAAAATTCAGATGGGGCAAGGTCAGACTCCCTGCCTGCCCTCCTCATTCCACGGCAGGAGCAAAAGCTGCAGCATCCTGTCAATTTTAGCAGCTACAGCCTTTCCTATATCTTCCACTTTTGCACATGCAGTAAGCTTCCAGGCTTGATTCTTCTTTACAGCTTCAGACGACCGCATCTACTCCCCTTTCAGCCATCTTCAATCCATGGAGGAGTGGACCTGGAATGCTTGGCCGAGCCTGTACTGACGACAAGTTTATCCATGTAGCGAATATGGCTCTTCGTATGCATGGCTCGAAGGTGTCGTCAGAAGGTGGCAGTCTTCTCACATCTTGTTTTCTGGCACCAAATGTAAGCCCTTACACTGGCCAGTGAGTTGAATCCGGTCTGTTTACCGTATATTTCAATGACCAGGGATTTTGATAGGTCGGAGACTTCTCTGAACACGTTGACTAAAAGCTTCCCTTCTGCATCCTTTATTCGCCCCGTCACAGACACCGTTTTTGAGGCAAAAGTTGGAGACGCCGCGGGTTTAAGAAAGAAGCTTTCCCGAAGCTTTCCCGACGCCTAAGAAAAAGTTCGTTGTGTCACACCCTGACAGATAGTGCACGAACGGTAACATAATCTGCTCCTCTTTGGACAAGTGGACTCCATCCACTAGCTCGTGTACTGTGATAACGAATCTTATCTGTAAAAAAAAAACTAGAATCGTCGAACCCTTTTATAGGCCAAATTTGGTGTTTTTGGCCTATATCTCAGAAACGCCCCAACGGCAAACATGCGCCCTACAATATTCGTTTTTCAGCATGGTCGACTACCCTGGGATCCACCCTTAACATTTTTGCACCTTCCGGCATGGGTACTAATTGAAGAAAGCGAGATATAGAATCTGGCGCTCTGACTATTAAGCTTTCAGAGAATGTTGAAGGGAGTGTTGAACTAAATGAAAACACCTTGTGTGGATTTTAAGTGCACACAAGGTGTTTAAGGGCGAAGTGAGTAAAAAAAGTTTTAAGAGAAGAACAGTGAGGTTTTAGAAAAGGTAGATGATGTGTCAACCAAATTTTCACTGTTAGGTTAATAATTGAAAAGTGCCTTAGTTGTCAAACACTTTTGGTCCTCAGTTTTATAAATTATGAGCAGGCGTTCAATTCTGTTGATAGAAGAGCTTTAGCAAAGGTCTTATCCTTGTATGGTATAACAGACAAATACATTGAAGTGATTAGTGCTATGTACGAGAACGAAAACTACTGCGGTTAAGGTAGGAAGTGAGGTTAGCGGCTGGTTTTGTATTAAATCAGGAGTTAAGCAGGGCTGGGTTCTATCCCACTTTATACGGATCATTTTGATGGACTTTGTCTTAAGGAGCCGAGGATAGGCAATGGAAGACCACGGAATCAGATGGGGAGGAAACACTCTCCTGGACTTAGATTATGCTGATGATTTAAGCATCCTAGATGAAAGTGTGAGCAAATTGAATGAACTTTTAGAGTTTTCCGAGTTCAGGGTGCTAGAATAGGTTTGAAAATTAATGTTAAGAAGACTGGGTCACTAAGGCTAGGAATAAGTGAAGATGAAAAGGTGACATTGGACAACGAAAAGATTGATCAGGTGGGCAGCTTCACTTACCTTGGTAGTATTATTAGTAAAGACGGTGGGAGCAGTGAAGATGTTAAAAGTAGAATGGCCAAGGCTCAGGGTGTTTTTTTTTTTTTTTTACACTTAAAAAAAGTTTGGAAGAATAGGGAGAATAGTCTGCAAACCAAGATTCGAATATTGGAAGGTACAGTGATGACAGTGATCAAATATGGCTCTGAAGCATGGTCGCTCCGAAAAGCGGATGAAGATTTACTAGACGTTTTCCAGTGACATTGCCTACGGATTGATCTGGTACCATCTGACTGACCCTATTTCAAACTGTAGGCTGTACGAAAAATGTGGTTCAATCCCACTTTTCTAGGGCTAGAATGAAAGAAAGGTTGAGATGGCTAGGGCACGTTCTGCAGATGAGGGATGACAGATTGCCGAAGATTGTCCTTTTCGGTCAACCGTCTTGGGCTAAACGAAAAACAGGTCGTCCTCGTCCGGGCTGGAGGAATGTCATAAAGAAAGATTTAAGGGAAATGGCAACTTCCTGGGAGGGTGTAAAGAGGGAGGCTTTGAATAGATTGGATGGAGGAGGAGCGTACGTAGCTTTGTTGGCCTCAGGCGGCTTGGTGCTTCTGTGAGTTTTTAGCAGTAGTAGTAGTAGTAAGCTTAATAAGTGAAAAATTTAGGAATTGTTGAGGTTTAGGTTAAACTAAATTTAAATACACTATGGACATACAGAATGTCAAAAGGAGATAACAGCAATATCATGATAACGGCATTTTGTATTAAGTTGAAACTTCTAGGGTTTGATTAGGGGGGATGCTCAGCAGACGAAAAGGTAATTTGTGCACACTACTGCTGCTAATACTGTTAGTACAATGACTAATCCTACTACAACTAATAAACCTACTGCTACTACTGTGACTACTATTACAAAAACTAAGTTTATGGGTATGAAGGTGACAATTTCAGGGAATATTGAGGAGGAAGTTGAATTAAATCCAAACACACTATGCAGATTGCCCATGCAGATTGTCAAAGGGTGTATCAGCAATATCTTAAGAACGGCACCAGAAAAGTCTATTTATGTTATAGAAAATTTTACTTTGGTGTGTCCTATTGAATTGTATTGTAATTCCAACTAAACTGATGATATTACTGCGTCAAATTGACATATCCCAACAATTAAAAACATTGGTGAGATGCCAACCCAACCTAAGCACCTTTAGACCCCGTAGACACATTTAGATATGAAACTAAGAGCATTTTACGAACCAAGTCATTTCCAATCTTAAACTTAGATGCATACGATGCTGCTAAAGTTTGTTCAGGTGCTACTGCTTTTTTTGCTTAGTGCAACATCTGTAAGTTTTTTTTCCCACATCACCTCGACGTTTGGAGATTGTTCTTGCCCCATTTACTGCCCTTGAAACTCAAACCTCCAAGTCATACAAGATAGGATAGTATAGTCGATGCACTGCTACCACTTTGTTGGCACTAAGGAAAAATACAAGACCCACCCTCCTTGTTATTGTTGAAACAGAGGACTGACCAAAAGCTTTGGTGAAGTAACTAGTAAGTAACTAAAGGAACTGATAAAAAAATTAGAAAATTTGACTTTATGGCAAATTATTCGAAATTATGGTTGTTTGTTCCCTATTGATACATCATTAGTGAAAGTAGTACAGTTTGTCATAGAACAATGAGCTAACTTTAATCTTCGACCTATAACTTTAACCTATAATAAATTTACAGAATCTAGTCGTGTGGGGAACTTCAAGCTATCTCTTGAGAAATTAGCAAACAGTCAACCTTAAAAGACGTTCACATTGTATTTTAGAATCTGACATCCGCATCCGAATTCAACATAATGTGTATGTTGTTTTGTGGTTCTCCTAATGCTACCAGTATTTGAAGAATCAGGAAAAAGAAGCTAAGTAAAGCTGGAGCTAAAAAACTTACCCTCGGTCACTTACTGATACAAGAGAGACCGTTTGGACAGTCGTCAGAACCTGGTGAGCATGACCCGGCACAAATAATGACCTTAATGGTTAGCTGATACATTTCCCAAATAGAAATCCAGGAACACTAACACTTAATTTTATTTTTACCACTGGAAAGTGTATAAAACTGTCAAGTCTTTTTTCTTATCTGACCGTAAGTAAAAAAATTTAGATTATAATTAAATTAATTTTTATGATTTAAATAACATACAATCTAGTGGTGGATCTATTTTGGGGGATGGGGGCACGTAGCAACACATTTACCTAGGGTGACATAACTCTTATGTTAGGCCAGTAATTCAAGGAGGGGAAAGTGAAATATGTTTTTTCCCCTAAACTACCTGTAAATATATTCCAGACAATCCTACAATAAGTGTGTCCGAAAATAAATAAATTGATGAAGATATTACGTCTTACACTGACAGTATCTTTTTCATAAAGTCTTCGATTTGAAGAAAATGAATTTAAAATTAGAATAACAATAAAAAATGAAATGGAAAGACAGAGAGGAAAGGAGGAAAAAGGAGATTGTATATTTGGCATACTAGAGAGCTTTCAAAGAGGCGTGTGCATAAATTGACACGCAACACGCGCAAAAATTTTGGTGTCTGCCCATGGGCGTAGGCAGCATATTGTCTAGGGGGGGGGGGTCGATAGTGTGATGAAGTTTTATCAACTACTTTTTCCAAACCATCTGCTTTTTCAGCCAAATCTAATGTAAATTTGAAGGTCTAGGGGGGCAGATGTCCCCCTGCCCCCCTCCCTATGCCCATGTGTCTGCCATTTCTTTTTAAGGGAGCACATTTTAGAGCTTTATTTGGCTTGAATCAAAATCTTTGCCACGACACAAATTGAATTTCGGAATACAAGATTTGAATGTAAAAAACGCGACGTATTACTGCCTTAAAAGTATTTAAGAGCCTAACAAAATACCTCTGTTGCCTGTGTTAGAAAGAACAAGCCAAGAAATATAAACTGGTAACTTGAGTAACTTGGTATTCTATTATTGAATAATAATAGTCTAATTTCTATATTTGATTTCCCAGGACACCCCTGACATAATCAGACAATACGAAAAAGGTTAAATGGATTCATCCGAAGCCTATAATTGAAGAAGAAAAAGAGTAAACAAGTCAATGATTCTCTAATTCCTCTCTTCAAAGTCCTTCCTTTGCTGTCTCATTGATTTTTATTTAGGCTAGGCTATTTTCTGTAATTTTAAACAATTCATCAATTTTTTTAATTTCTGTGTTATCAATGGCGAACATGTGAGTTTGAAGCAAAAGTGTGTCAAATTCCAGTTTCCTTTTGTTACAAAAAGCTTGATGAAAATGAGCCAAATTACAGATTCAGTGCTTTATCTAAAGGTAGGCTAGGCCTAGTTATGGTAAAATTCTATTTTAGATACTTTCGATATCTTGTAAAGGGTTAAGCTATGAAATAAAACTTTTGGTAAATTTTCTAACAAATCATATTATTGAGTTAGGAATAAATTGAATACACCATTTGATGCCTTTTTTTATGGTGATTACAAATATAATAATCATTTCTATCGGAAATGAATTTTAGCCCCCCCCCCTGTATATGCAAATTCAGGGGTCAATATATACCAAATCATATTATTGAGTTTCAAATAAAGTGAATACACCATTCGATCCCTTTTTTTATGCTGATTACAAATATAATAAAGCATTTCTATCAGAAATGAATTTCAGCCCCCCCCCCCTATATAGGCTATACCTAACCTAACCCTGAATTGGCATATATAGGGTGGGGGGGCTGAAATTCATTTCCGATAGAAATGCTTATTATATTTGTAATCAGCATAAAAAAAGGCATCAAATGGTGTATTCACTTTAGTCCTAACTCAATAATATGATTTGGTATATATTGACCAATTCAGGATATATATGTCTACATTAGGGGGGGGGTGGGGTAAAGTTTAAGCTTACCTCCCATTTACATCAGAAACAAAATTTGCCCCCACCCCCCTAATGTAGAAATATATACCCTGAATTGGCATATATAGAGGGGGAGGGCTGAAATTCATTTATGATAGAAATGATTATTATATTTATAATCAGCATAAAAAAAGGCATCAAGTGGTATATTCACTTTATGCATAAGTCAATAATATGATTTGGTAGAAATTTACCAACTTTCAGGGATGGGTCTACAGACTAAAGTATGTCCCAGGAAGGTATATTAAAGTACCTACCTCCATTCCTTCTTCCTCTAGGGGCAGTGACCATTGCTGACCTTTAAAAATCTTGTGTTATGAAAGTGAAGCCTTGCAAACAGATCTGTTAAAATTCTACTTTAGCTACTTTTGGCTATTCTGGAAAGGGGTTAGGTTAGAAAAATGAAACTTTCAGGCATGGGTCTACAGGCTAAAGTATGGCCCAGGTAGGTATTTTGAACTACCTAGCTCCCCTCCTTCTCCCTCTTGAGGGTCCTGACTTTTGATGACTTTTAAAAATCTATGTGTTATAAAAGTGAAACCTTGCAAAATAGATTTCCTGCTTAAATAAAGTACCACAAAATTGTTTTTAGCTTCACAACTTTGGTCAATCCCAATTTATAAGGTTTTAAAGATATGCAAATACATTTCCTAAATTTTGAAAAAAAACAAAAAACATTGATATGGCTTCAAATTCTACTCAAATAACAGGAATTGCATTTTCAGAACTAAAGCCAGAGAAAAAGAAACTGATAACTGAAAATTAAGGTAAAATGTTGTTTTGTCAAAATTTCAATGCCTGTCATGTAGGCAAATTTCAGGACCCTCTAGAGGGTGAAAGAATGGAAGCAGGTACTTCAAAATACCTTCCCATGACATACTGTAGTCTGTAGACCCATCTGTGGAAGTTTTCATTTTCCTAACCTAACCCCTTTCCAAGATAGCCAAAAGTAGAATTTTACCACAGATCTTCTGCTTAAGCAGCATTCACATGCAAGTCAAGCTAGAATCCCATGTCTGGACATGTGTCTAGCCAGAATTCAATGTCAAGGCTATGACTGTTCACAAGTAAAATTTGGTGCTTAGCTAGACACACTAGACAAGGACTTGGCTAGACTTTGAGTTCTAGACTCTAGAACTCAATGTCTAGAATTTTTTGATTGCAGCCAATCAGAATGTGTCAAGTTCCACTATTTTCATCATCTATGTTCACATTTTTAAATTGAAATTTAATTTTTGTTTTCTCATTAATTGTTTTTTTTCATTTTAGGTAAATATGCAACACCAGATGTAATAGTGAAGCACATTAAAGCAATTGTTTAGCTTATCTCATCCATTATCCTGTAACATTAAAAATAGGGATTACAATTTTGAAAGTTTTGCCTGCATAAGGTCTCTTGATTGGCTAGAATTGACAACTGTAGTCTATTTGGAACTAAATTTGTAGTTTTAGCTAAGCACCAAATTTTATTTGTGAATGGCCATTGCCTAGACATTGAAGTCTGGCTACACATGGATGCTAGCTAGACATGCATGTGAATGCTGCTTTATATCAAGTACAAAAAAAAAACTTTCCAGCTTCACAACTTTGCTCAATCCCAATTTATGAGGCTTCAGAGATCTCCAAATTCATCTCCTAAATTTAGAAAAAAAATCATTGATATGGCTGAAAATTCTACTCAACAGGAATTGCATTTTTTCAGAACTAAAATGAGAGAAAAATAAACTGATAACTGAAAATTCAGAAAAAAAATTCAATTTCCCTACAAAAGGGAAACTAGTCAGTATTCAAAGTTTCAAACCTGTCAAGTATGCAAATTTCTAAGATTTAGAAAGCAAAGGAGGGTTAACATGGAAGCTTGGCAATACCTTTGTGGAGCATGTTTTTTGGGTTAAATTTGCAGTGGGCCATATAATTTAGCTAAGATAAAAGTGAAAATATCATTTGATGTCTTTTTTATGCTTTTTCAGCATTCAAGAATTGCTTCTGGGGCTAATTCCATCTTGAGCCCTTAAAGGGGCCCCAAGGGTATTTTAAATGAATAATGAAAGAGCATAAAACACATCAAATGATGTTTTCACTTTCATCCTAGCTAAATTATATGGTCCCCACTGCAAATTTGCCATGAAATTTACCCACCCCTAATGTGCAAATACATACCCTGAATTGGAATATATCCTGAATTGTTGACAGCAAAGTTTTGAATCACAAAATTCTGAACTACTTTTTGTTGACAGCATTTGAAAAACTTGAAATGGTAGGAAAAGGTTTATATTCAGTTTGCCTAATAAAGATTTGAATTGTTATTAATAAGCATTTTTGGAATATATCACTCTTGAACAACTTATTTATAAACTAGTGGTATGTTTTTAACCACTTTTAATAACTTAACTAGTGTTGATAGCTTCTTTGTGTGGTTACAAAAATGAAATACCTTTGGGGTCCCTTTAAGTGCTCAAGATGCAACTAGCCCCAGAAGCAATTCTTGAATTATGAAAGAGCACAAAAAAGACATCAAATGACATTTTCACTTTCATCTTAGCTAAATTATGTGACCCACTGCAAATTTACCATTTTTTTTGCCTGGATTAATTCTGGAAAGTTTCATTTTTCTAACCTAATCCCTTTCCAAGATAGTGAAAAGTTGCTAAACTAGGATTTTACCCTAGTTATCACTGCTGTTGCAATTACAGTTGAAATTCTAGGCAGAGTTTGGGCTTTTGAGAAGGAATCATTTAAGAAAGAAATTCTTGCTTCATAAAATGGAAAATAGGCCTGACTGTACTGAAATTTATGTATTTCCCATGCTTTCCACCATGTATCTCTCTAATTTTAACTCTTGTACCTGTAAATTGAATCAGCTGTGGCAAAACAAGAACCAGAAAAGCAAAAGTGACTCATGACAGAATGCTTGGGGCAGATTAATTGTGTTAGCTACAATTATTCTGTACATTATGGAGTAAGAATTGTTTGCTTCTCAATAGGCCCAATTCTAGGGTCTATTGAGAATTTTTTGTTGTGTCAGAAATTAAATTTACCCCCTTTCCCCCTAATGTGCAAATATAATGTATATCCTAAATTGTACAGGCCTATATGCACTGGATTCTCTATAAGTCTCTTCTTTTTTTTCAAATTGATTTTAACAATTTTTACAAATGGTAAAAAATTCATTACACCCATTTATAATTCAGGGCATATATTTGGACATTGTATGGAGTCCCAAAAGAGGGGGGGCACACACCCTTAACTTTTCAGTATTTGGTAAAATTTTTTTGCTGAATGTGAAAATTTTTGCAAAATTTCTGATTTCTGCAGAAAATTCATTTCAACAAATTCTATGAAGTTTGCCACCCCCCCCCCCCCCCCCCCCAATAAAATGAGGCGCAGGGTGCCTCTGGTGGAAGGTGCTGGTAAAGCTCATTTTCTGATGCAAATGAATGTTATATTTGGATTAAGGATGAAATTCTGATTCTAGAGGTTTGTCTGTTTCTTAAGTTACCAACTCTCAGGAGTATAACCTCTCCAGAATTGCTCCATAGCCTAAATGATCCTCTGTGAAGGTTTTTTGAATTTCTTACCTCTGCCTCTTCCCCCTCCAAAGGGCACTAATCTTTGATGATCTATCACAGTCTTTGTGTTATAAAAGTAAAACTAAGACAAATAGATCTGCTGCTGGATTGAGACAAAAAGAAAGTGTTATGAGTGTAAATTTGCTATGGTTGACCAGATCTAAAGCAAGAAGCTAAAATAAATTGTGTGCATGTAACTGAACCCTCATGTAACTAAACCGCTTTGCAACTGAACCCCTGTGCAACAGAACCTCTGTAAACTGAACCCTCTTGTAACTGAACCCTTGTGTAACTGACCCCTGTGCAGCTCAACCCTATTTAACTGGACACTTGTGCAACTGAACCACTGTACTCAGTTTTTCAGTGCTCTACAAATATGAGACAATATCAAGGGGTAAAACACAAATTAGAATCTTTACATGTTCAAGCTTGTTGGAATTGTTAGTTTTTTAAAGTTACACAAAAAAAGGAAGAAAATCATATATCACAAACCATTAAAGCCAGATATTACTATTATGGTGTCTGGCTGCATCTTCCACATCTTCAGCAATTTCATCCATGACATCCACTTTACAACTCCTTAATTCACATTTTAACAGTTTATCCACTTTAACATAAAGTATTTTTACTAATATTCCTAGATGTATTTATATCTTTCTTCCCTAAGACACCATTAGTGACTTCACAAACTATTTTCCTAAAATTATTCCATCCATCTTCTACATTTGTCAAATTTTAAACTCTCCAATTTAGTGTTTAACTGTTCCTGGAAAGTTTCTATCAAATTTGTATCTTGGAGTCTATCAGTGTTTACAACTAAACAGAGCTTTTTTTTTATGAATGATCTTGATAGGCATTTACATGAGGGGGGGGGGGGGGTTCAGTTGCATGGGTTTTCAGTTAAATGGGGTTCAGTTGCACAAGGGTTCATTTACATGGAAGTGCAGTTACATTAGGATTACACACACACATACACACCTATTGTGCAAATACATAGACCAAATTATTCATAATCTGTAAATTCTCCATAGGTCAACTCTTTCTTTCAAGTAAATTTAACAGAAAACAAAGACACCAATGGCAACAAGCAATAAAAAATTCATGGAGGAGGGCTAATGCCCCCTAAAAGTTATAACATCTTTGCACTTTACTGAAAACTAATTTAAACATTTTTCTCTTCTATAATGTTTGTAAATCCAAAATTGCTAAGACTTTTAGGAATGAATATCAATATATATTAAACTCCCAGTCTACATTCATTAGTATTTCTCAGTAATCCTGGTTAGTATTTTGATTTTTGTTCTTTTTTTGTTGATGCTGTAATCAACAAAAACATATAGCTTGACATAAGAACAGCTTCAGTAAAGTGCAAATGACATTTTGGTCTTTTAGAAGGCATAGGGGGCATTAGCCTTATTGCTGTTTATGGTAGTTTCTGTTTGTTTTAAGCTATGATTATTTATTGTATTCCCTGTTTGTGCTGGGTTTCATTTATTCATTGACGGTGGTTTATGTTTGTTTTAAGCTTGAATTATTATTTGACTTTATTGGTATGTGTCTTTTGTTTAATGTAGCTCTTTACTTTTCTTTGGAGAACTTTTTTTTGTAGGAAAAGTTTTTTTCTTAAAATTAGTAATCAAAGTTTAGATATATCAGCATAACGTATTGAATCCTTTATCCATGCAAAAAAAAAAAGCAAAAGTAAGACAAAAAAAAAAATATTAGCTTTAACCATATTGTGAAAAACACATAAAAAGTTGAGAATAGTACAAAGGCTATAAATTTTTTTAAAAGAAAAACAGTATTTGACAGAATGTATGCAGTAGTCAGTGTACAAACACTAGGGCAGGGTGACTGCTGTATAGCCTAGTGGCAGATCAAGAGAAAATCTTTAAAAAAGTTGGAGCTATACTCCTGGACAAATTCATTTTAAAAAAAGAGTGGAAACAGAAAAAAAAAACACTGAATGCAGGCACCAGGAAAAATCTTGGGAGGGGGCGGGGTCCCCCCTCCCTGGATCTGCAAGTGCGGCTACATATACTATTACATATGTCCTGAATTTTTTTTTGGCATGAGATTCTAACATTTTTTTTTTACTTAATTAACCTATTTATAACCTTGATGAAATTAGTTAAATAAGACACAGGTCAAAGATCTTTCACTACTCCCTTAAAAAAAAAGAAAAAAGAAAAACATCCAATTTTGTAAACCCAAAGTTATTAAAAGACGTTTTTGTAAACTGCACCTTGATTTTAATTAATTTGACCTAGGTTAGCCTATGTATAAGACAATGAAAAATAAAAAAAAATGTTTCATTTTATTAGTATCTCATGTTAGAAGAAAACTTGGACATGCATTATAGCAGATATCAGTTACCTTTCCTTGTGTTAGCACTTGAATTATCTCACTGGACTTGTTTAATAACAACAGTTATAATTTACTGGGCATGAGTTTCTTTTGTTTTTCTTTTTTGTATAGAATTTTTGTTTTTTCTCATCTATTTGTGCATAATTTATTTGTCAAGCTATTTTTTTTCTTATTTTTCCTTTTGATAAAGGCTTCTGAATTTGAAGCCAAAATATTTAGATATTAGCTACTATTTGTATAAAAAGTCTTTTTTTTTAATGTTCACTGTCTAATTAAAAGCTCTACCTTTCTTCAATATTTCTGTTTTTATTAAATCATAATCAGAATGTCACATTATTATGTCTCAATGGATAACATGAATCAGCCAGCCCCAGTATCAAGGGCTTTAAATTATGCAAATTGTTCAAAGTTTGAATGTGCTAACCTTGCCCTAGGCTTCCAATGCACTCTGGACCTCCAACTGATCTAAGTCCTAGCTTTACGATTTTGATGACTTAATACAAACCATTTAAATTCAGGTTGCTGAAATTGAGCAGTTGGGAATCAGAAAGGTGGACATGTAGCCCTTTGTTTAAGCTGGCATTGTGCAAAAATTTTTAATTCACTGTAGGCGAGCAGCCCATCCGCCACCCCTCAACTCCCCACCTACCACCAACTTTTTAATGGAAAGATAGGCATGTTTGCACCTTGTCTGAACAGGAATCATAGAAGAGATTCTAATCTGCATTAATATGAGAACCAAAGTGAGCCCACTGCCCTTCCAACACTAGCAGCTAAGCAGCTAAGTAGGCATGTGGCACTTTAATTGAAATGGAACAATGCAAGGATTTTCAATCCATATAATTGAAGAAGTGAAACAGGCCTATGGCCCTTACTACTTCTCATACCCATTGCTAAATTGCTTGCTATGCACTCCTAAAAGAATAGACCAATAGGGCTAAAATGGGGCATGCATGAACCTGTCTGGATCAAGGAGCTGTATAAGATGATTTGATAGAGAAATGATATCAAAAGCATATAGTTTTGAGGGGTGGTAGGGAGGGGGGGCGCGCATAGATTTTAAATGTTTTTTTGTCTTTCAACAGTATAGCATATCTTTATTTGCTCACAAATCCCAGGATTTACAAAGAATATAGTGTATTAGGAGGTGCTAAGTATTAAAGATGAAGCATATTACACCCATTATAAAGATTCCCAAGTAATTTCTAGCAACTTTTGTTAGTTCATTTTAATATGACTGACAAAAAACGTCTCCTGTATCTCTGTTAAATGGAAACCCATTATGGATACATGTTTTATTTTGTATGCTCCCCCACCCCTAAATGCGGTACAGCAAAAAATTTTCATTGAAAATTAAGTCTGATTCATCAGAAAGAACTATTTAACATGTATTGTCAATTTTACTAATAGTTAATTCGGAATAAAAAAAATTCTGTTTTATTTTAGAATTGATGGGATTTTTCATTAGGAATTTTTAAAAAATTCTGAGACCACACTGGCTAAGCATGACAGGATAAGAACAAACTCGAAAAGAAGAAAAAACAAGGATATTTACAGCCAGGGAAAGTGTAAATGCTATGCCAATATTTCGACGGAGACCTCTGCTCAACCGTCCTCTGTGCAAAAATATGTTGCCATTCAGTGTTTGATTTTTTATTCAGTTACCCTTTCACTGTTGCTTGGAAAGGTTCCTACTTTTTTTTAGTGGTGATTTTTACAGTTTGGGTTTTTTATTTATTTTAGTCGTTGCTATTTAAGGTCCTTTTTTTATTTTTGCACTGAGGACAGTCAAGTAGAGGTCTGCATTGCATTTCAATTGTCACTGTGCTTTAGATTATCAAACTTAAACCGCACTGAAATTGCTACAAAAAGTGTAGGCTTAACTGCCCTGGAGTAGGGTTACATAGCGCAAAGGACACAATAGTCTTTAAAGGGCGGGGGGGGGGGGGTATTAATTTTTGTTCGTATTAAGTTCAACTGGATTATTCATTTTTATTTCTACTCGTTTTAGGATTTATTTATTGAGCTATATGAGTATCTTAACTTTATATTTAATGTGATCACTCATTTTAGTTTCTCTGTGATTGTGGTTTCCTTTATTCATTGATAGTAATTTCTGGGTGTTTTAAGTTCGAATTGTTATATGACTTTATGTCCCTTTACTTTTCTTTGAAAACTTATTTCTTGGAATTCCTTTTTTAATTTATTGATTTGAAGGACCTCTTATGAAAAATATGGGCCTCAGCATTCACTTCTCCACACAGCCTCATCCCCACAAAAGATTAACTGACCCATGGTAAGAGTGATTTAAATTTACGGAAATTAAATGTAGGGGGGGGGGGTGTATTTTTCAAAATCTAATGAAGGGCAGTTTTATTGTTACTTTTTATTTTTCAATTAAAATACCAAAAAGACAATTTTACTTATACACCAAAAAATGCATTTTTCACAAAAAATGCATTTTTCAGAGTCAGGAGTGGGGGGGGGGGGCTAAAATCTTGGAGGGGATATATTCCCCCAACTGTATTCCCCCCGTCCCCCTTAATTGTCACAGCTGTATGGTTGGCCCTGATCTATTCAACACTTTATAATGGTTAGTATTGCTGTATAAAAAGTCTTACAATAACTTTCCGTTTTATATGGATTACATTTCTGCATATATGTTTGGTGACAAATATGCTTTCGCGCAGCATTATGGCCCGTGAAACTGGGTGGTTACACTGACAGGCTTTCAGTAGTTCGAAACTGATTGCCTACCTGGGAGCTTCTGCTCAGTATTTGTTTGGCCTAGTTTTTAACAATATTGTTATTTGGTAGTATAAAATGGCAGGAATTGGCACTTCACTGTGATGCATTGTGATGTAAATTGCCACTTGAATCAGCCTTTTCTTGATATTTTACAACCGCTAGTTCAGTACAATCGCCTCTGAACCCCCCCCCCCCCCCAAAAAAAAAATAGAGAAAGCAATAAACATGCATCTGTGGCCAATGTTCTTAGCAAAAATACAAAATATTGTATTTTTATAGGTAGGGGATTGAAGGCTTCACACCATCGTTCTCAGACAGGTCAAATTTGATGGTGTTATTTTTATCAAAATGACACCACCTGGGCACATCGGTACTTTCCCATTATATGGCACCTGCAAGGAAAGCAGTCACGAAATAGACTGAGACGCGTGGCGAAAAACAGGTTTACGCTTATAAACAAAGGGTTTCTCACACCAGGAACTATATTTAAACTGTTGTTTTTTAGGGGTTAGGGGGAGAAAAAGGTACCTAGATTAGGTTAGGTTACGTATTTAATATATGCAATGCTTTACATTACCCCCCCCCCCCACCCCCCTTAATGTGAAAATGTATAGCCCAAATTTGTTTATAAACTATTATATATTCATCCAATTTTATTTATTTCATTAGAATTAACCAAACTTGACTTTCTAGAAGTGCCCATGTAATAGGAAAGTACCGGCATTTCTAAAATCCCTATGCCCATCTCGTGATCTTTAAATTTTTTTGCTCGAAATTTTACGTGTATTCACCTGAAAGAAGCCTAAAAAGGTCATTAACTTGGTATCTTCTTTTGGGTCATTCTTTAGGCATATTTTAAACTAATGAAAAACATTTTCGAATAGAAAATTTTTTATACAATGCATTACTTCATTGCAACGCTATCATGTATTTTCTTTTTTTTTTTGCTCTTCAATTACATTTGAATGTGACGTCATTCACATAAAAATGTTTTTTTTTTTCAAAATTAAGGCTCTAAAGCATAGTCACTGGAAAGGTGCACATGCTGCCCAAGACCCACCGAAGTATTACCATGCCCAACTAGGGGAATCACGGGTTTACATGCTAATCCTTACCATGAGTGGTTTGATCACTCTTAACCCTAGAAAGGCAAGCTTCCCAAAAAGTTGAGAAGATGGTAAGCTTTCTTAAAAATTACTTTACTTGACTTACTTGACTTATGTCTCTTGCCGGGCGCTGCTCGGCGTAGAGAGTGACGTCGGCCTCCTCCATCCACTTCGGTCCATGGCAAGCGTTTGCACATCGCTCAACCTGATATTTGCCATCGTCAGGAACTCGGACAGGCTGTCAGACCATCGTTTCTTCGGTCGGCCGCGAGGTCGCTTCCAACCGGCTTTGACAGGGTCGAAGTCATGGATCGTTTTCGCAGGTATGTGTGGAGGCATTCGAAGTAGGTGTCCGACCATCATCGAGTGTTCGCTCGGCTGCTTGGGTCGAAATATCACAGAGCCGACGAGGGCGTTGAAAATCCGCAGCTTCGTTGTGCGACTGATGTTTGGTTTTCGCCAGAGGTGACGGTTCAGTCTGCCCATGGCAGAAGACGCTTTGGATATTCTCGCTTGTAGTTCAGAAAGAAGCGAGCCACCTGAAGAAATTATGGAGCCCAGGTAGGTGAACTTTGGACAACTTCGATGCTAGTGGTGCTATCCAGGCTAACTGAAGGATTGGCAGCAGAGAGAGGATGGGTCTATGGCCATAATTTTCGTTTTAGTCCAGTTTATCTGCAGTCCTACTTTTGCAGCCTCTTCTCGTAGGATTCGAAGCGCTTCCAGCAACTGCTCCATGGAGTCCGCCAGAATGGCCAGTCATCGGCAAAATCAGCATCTGTAATGACACGATCTCCAAACTTGAGTCCAAAGCTGAGACGTGAAGTAGTCCTTGTCATAACGTAGTCTATGATGACATTGAAGAGCTCTGGGGCAACTGCACATCCTTGGCGCACTCCTGTCGTGATTTGGAAGAACGGGCTGCGCCGGCCGTTCACTTGAACACAGCTCTCCGTCCCATGGTGTAGAGCTTTGAAGAGTCTGCAGTATTTCTCAGGGAGGCCTGTCGATTCTAGAATCCGCCAAAGAGCTTCTCGGTCCACTTAGTCGAACGCAGCACGGAAGTCGACGAGGGTAAAAAAAAGCTTTTTGTCGGAACTCCGTGGCTTTTTCTATGATTTGTCGGATCGTAAAAATATGCTCGATGGTTGAAGGGTCCGACATGAAACCAGCTTGCTCCGGTCGCCGGATTTTACGAATGATATTTCGACATCGATCTAGCAGGACCATTGAGAAAAGTTTTCCCGGGACAGACAGTAGGGTTATTCCACGGTAGTTCGAGCAGTCGCTTCTAGAACCTTTTCCTCTTCCATAAAGGGATAATGACACCCTTCCGCCAATCTTTGGGAATTATCTCGGTTTGCCAGATTGTAGAGAACAGGGGTGTGGAGAAACAGGAGCATAACAGGACCTGTATGTTTTAGCAGCTCCGAATTCAGGCCACAGATACCGGCAGCTTTATTGTTCTTGAGCCTTTTTACTGCATTTCCAATTTCTGAGGGGCTGAAAGGCTTGTCTGGAGGAGCATCTGCTTCGGATCTTGGACTGCCAGGTTGGCTGGGACTATCAGTAGGAGGCCTAGACGGGCTAGTGTTGTTCAGGAGTGAGCAGAAGTGGTCCTTCCACCGCTCGAGACAAGAACCCTCATCAGAGAGAAGTGTCCCATCCCTGGATGGGACGGGTCCCAATGCTGGTGTTTTATTTTCTGTGAGATCGCGGAGGTGCTTGAACAGGCTACCCATGTCTTTCTTTTTTGCTGCTAGTTCGATTTCATCGGCTTTCCTTGCAACAAACTGAGTTCGGTCTCGGTTAATAAGTCTGTTCCGCACTCCACTGAGCCTTCGATAGGTGGCCATGTCCCCAAGAAGTCTTGCCCTCCGCCTTTGCTCTATGACCTGCAGTGTTTCGTCAGTTAGCCACGATTTCTTCGGGAAACTTCGCTTGCCAAGCACCAGCTGTGCTGCTTCGCTGGTCTGCGATTTAAAATACTTCCAGGCGTCTTCGCTGCTGTTGAGTGTGCCAAGGAGCTCAAAGCGATTTTTATATCTCAACACTATACTTCTGGCGAGTATCTGGCTCCTTTAGTTTCCCAATATCCGCTGCTACTGGTTTTCTTTCCGATCGCTGTGCATGGAGGCAAAGCTGGACATCAGCACACACAAGCCTGTGATCTGCATTTCCGAGCTCTGCTGATCTGTAAGTTCTGCAGTTCTTCAGCGATGATCTCCAGCGTTTAGAAATAATGACGTAGTCAATCATCTTCTTTGTGCGACCGTCGTTACTATACCACGTGTACTGGTGGATAGTCTTACGTTGAAAGTAGGTGTTTGCGATCACAAGTTCATGGGATCGGCACAGTTCGAGTAGGCGAAGGCCGTTATCGTTCAGTGGGTCGGGGGATACAGGTCCAATTGTGCCACGCCAAACACCTATATCATCTCGCACTGTAGCATTGAAGTCACCGAGAAGAACAGTGACATCGTGGGGCAAACTGTTGACAGACATCTGGACAGAGCAGAGTAGAACAAGTAGTTCAAATTACTACTTGAAGAAACATTGACTTCTAAAACTCATCTTAAAAGTATATTTTAAAAGTAAGTGAGAATTATCAAAAACAGATCTCCAAATAATGTATTAAACAGGACAAAAGGTTGGTATCATTTCTTAGAGACACATGATAAGCATGACTTCACATGGTGTTTCACCGCTGAATGGCTTTTTTCCGTGGTTGCAAAAGTTGGTAGTCATTCAACGAATGCACGCTGGACAAAGGCTACGGGTCGTTCTTTACCCTTCTACGTCATTAAACGTATTTCACCTGTCACCTCCGTTGTTTGACTGGTATTGAGTCTGATCGAATGCTGCAAAGTTGAGGCAGTTGGCTCAATTTTGTCTCCACATTATTGGAGGGGGGGTTGCCCCCAACCAATAATGTGGAGAAAAAATTATTATATATCCCATTCCCCTTGAAAAATAGGATATGGACCTCTCTTGCCCCCCCCCCCCCTCGACAATTAAAATGCTGGAGATTTGCCCCTGGATTGGGGAACAAACAGGTTAAATAAGAAATAGCAAAATAGCCAAATTCAGCATTTTCATATGCTTTACCTGACGAAATTTGCTACGCAGCTTAAACAACGTTAGAAAACTGATCTCACCTTATAGTCTGAAAAAGCTGAAGAAATTACACAGTTTTAATAAACAAAAATCAGTTTTTCTGAATAGGTGAAAAAGTTAAGTAGATCTTTCGTAAATTTTACTACTCACCCTTAATATTTCCCCAACCGGTTCAGACAATAAAACCTCAGTGACGGCACAAAAGCTGGGTAATCTTAACATGAGCATGTCGGAGAAGTCAGTTCGTGCAATGCGTCCGTTTCCATGGTAACTGCGAAAACTCATTTTGGTGTCGTAAATTTTACGAATGCTTACCCTATTAGGGTTAAAACAAACAGGAATTACTATGAATGAAGAAACTAAACCTAAAATGAACGGAAGCTGTTAGAAAGTGGATTTAAACTTGAAAGGAACCAAAACTATCACAATTAAATTTAGGGTAGCAGACCCCCCCCCCTCATCAAACACTCTGAAAGTCTAGGTTATAATTTGCACTTTACTTGAAGATAAATAGATTTTTTTTTTTTTTTAGTTGTAACTCTTGTTTAGTCAGATGTTTTTTTCTGCATATTTGAAAAGGAACGGATTTTTAAAGAGAAGAAACAAGTATTTAATAAACAGGCAAGACAAATTAATTGTCACAAAAGTTTGTTATGTAGATGCACCTTTCCCTCGAAGCTCAATCACCATTTGGATTTCCTCTTAACGTCTCTTTTCTTTAAAAGAAAAGTGACACTTCAGCATAATGGGGGTTTGATTGAGAGGCATACCTATTCTTCTTTTTGGTAACATCCACTATTATACATTGTATACAGGTATGTCAATGGGGAGGGGGGGGGCAATTTTCTGCCTAGTATTTTGTGCCCCTCCCTCTCTTAGATTAAAAAAAAAAATCTTTTTTAAGTCTTTCACTAAAAAATGCCTTTGTTTTGAAATTTTCGGAGAAAAAAATCATTTAAAAAAACAGCAAATTTACTCTCTCCTCCAGGTTTAAAAAAAAAAAGTTTCTGTCCCTCTTCCCATATTTACATGAATTGAAACCCCTGGTTGTATAGCTCAATGAATTTCCGTGAATATTGCAATTTGCAAGTCGATTCCTCTGAAAGCTTGATTAATTAAAAAAATCAAAATGATTATTGCATTTCGGAATAGAACTAAAAGGAAAAAATTGTTGATGAAAAATAGTGTCGTCTTGAAATAGTAAGTTAAAGTGATTGCAAAAAGATAATTCATATTTGAGAAATTATTCTGACCGGTATTTGCTTCTTTTAATTAATTAAAGTAAAACAAGAACGTATTGCGTATTTAGTTACAAAAATCTGGTCATTTGGAGGCCATTTGTCTCCTTGTTGTATGTTTATATCTTCTGTAAACTAATTTATGCTTATTTAAGTTGTAAATTCAATCTTCGAGTTTCCTTAAAAAACAGTTTTTTGAAATCGCATTCTTTGTATTCAGTAAACATACTATGTTTTGCTGCCTTAGAATTACTATTATCCTCAGATCTATAATTAAAGAGGCCAGAAAATCTTGGTACTAACATCAGCGATAATCGGAAGCTATTTGATGTCTCACTGTGTTGTGTTTTAATGCTCTCGTGTCGTGATTGTAGCCTTCTATTTACCATTAGTGACTTGAAAAACAGTAATTACCAACTTAGTTGAAAATCAAAGACCATTTGTGAAATAGACACTAAAACATGGTTTAATTGGAATTTTCAGTTCACCGTGCAGTTAGGAAGTTCCGGACACCCTGGGGTACTAGAAAATTTCCCCCTGAGATAACTTTTGCAAATATTGGAAAACTGTTGCCTGAAAATGCACTTTTTTCATGCCCTCCCCCTAAAGGAAGAGAAATATTAAACCCCATGAAGTTGGACCTTAATATATCCTTGCTTGATATTGAAGAAACGGAACATCTTACAAATTTAGGGGCCCCTGAAAACCTTTACCGTGAGGACAACACGTATAGAAACTTAGCCAACTTAGCGGGTAAATTTGTACCATTAACGGATTCATTTTCCAATAGGCTGTGTTATATTACACGGGTTTCAGTAAGGTCCAAGTTAAATTAAGTAAGGTGCAATATGAGCTTGCCCTACCGAAACTTGCACTAGTTGTATAGATATATGTTGCATTGATGAAAAAGCAATGATTTTTGTTCTTTTAAAATTTCAATTTCACTCTAAGCCTATTTTACCTTCAGAATATTGTGTTTTGGTCAATAAAAAATAGTAATGGAGATTTTTTTTTCTTCTTTTGGTGCCCAGCCTACTGTCAGCTTTTTTTTTTCAGAGTGTATCTGGAAACATGGGTACATATCATTTTTTGATAGTAGGTCAACACGAGGGACTCGTTTATGAAATGAACTTCATTGGAAATCAAAAAGACCAACAGGTAAGAAATAAATATTAACGCACTATTTTTTTAATGCATATTTTTTCCGATTTTTTTTTTTTTTTTTTTTTTTTTTTTTTTAACAAGATTGAAGTATATGAAGTTATTGAAGTAAACGAGACAAGCCTATGGCTTAACCCGTTTATGTTTAAAATAAAAAACAAATAAAATGAACTATAACGTAACTTGTTATGTTATGTTGTTAAAAACATAACTTGTTTTTAACAAAATTGGAGTATATGAATTGTAACATAATTTGGGGTCATAGAAAGAGAACTCAGTAGTTTGGACAGTAAAATGTTTAGTTGTAAAGCTGCGTAAATTATGTCTTTGCATCCTCATTATGTTTTGACTTTAGAAGCCAAATCTTAACAAAGAAAATATATAAAAGCAACATTTTTCATTTTGATAAAAAAAAGTTAGATTTAAACATTCTATGCAATCATAGGATGTTGTGATTATTCATAAATAGGGTGCTTATATTATGACAGCCACTTCATAGAAAGTTGATGATAACATTCATGTGCAGATGCCTCTTCATTATTAAAAAAGACTTTTAAAAAAGACGTATTAAAAAAGACTTTTCTTTTTTATTTTTTTTTAAATTAAATTTGTCATAGAGGCTTTTTTTTGTTAAATTTCTAAAAACCAACCCCAAGAGAAAAAAAAAATGCAACTGTGATCCTTTTTTGCTACGTGCTATCCTCTAATACTATGTCTAATTGTGTGATTCATATGCACTATATGCTCTCTGAGGAATCGGAAATCTTTGGCTATTTTGTTCAACTTTCACTAGGACCAGTAATAGAGAGCAGTCATATCATTTACAGCCTCACTGTCCTGTAAAACTTTAATCAAGTGTTTTTTTTTTTTTGTTTAATGAGATGTACCTTTCCTGGTACTTTAGTAGTGCCCTTGCAGATTATATTCCAAGGGTGGTAATTTGGGAAAACTACACTCAGTATTTAGATAGGAATAACTCCTGAGGCTCTGGATGTTATAAAGTTGGACAATGATTCTAATATTGAATATTCTGAATGTAAAATGTGAAAGGTAATGCAAGTTTGTTTTCATATTTTTCTAGTACTGTAGCTTTCACAGCCATAAGGTTGAATAATTTGGAATGTTATATCCATGAAAGTTGGGACTCAGTAATAGATAGGCTAATTGCAAATTATAAATGAAACGTTAAAGATAATTCAATTTCATTGATATTCAATATTGTAAGGTAAATGATTAATAGCCTTATCAGATTTTAAATACTATCAAATAAATTATTGTAGTGAAGGGCAAGTAAAAGGCCAGCCTCTATAGTAACCCAAACTCTACCAAAAGACAATTTATAACGATATATGCATTAAAAGAATGTACTTTTCATAATGATTGCAAATATGTAAGATTCATTTGTGGTAACCTGTCCATTAAGCAGAAATTATTTAATATGAAATAAATATTTATGACACAAAATACAGAATGCAAAGTTTTGAAATACCACCTTTTATCCGGGTTGCAGCGGTAGCTAGCAACCTAGTAAGAGACGATCACCTCCAATGTTAAGAATATAAAAACCCGTAGCTCCTAAAAAAAAGAGTCAGATCAAAACAAAAAGTACACCATTAGAACCGCCTTGTCCAAATCCTCCATAAAGGAAAACTTACCGCCCTTTGGCTTGAACAGAAAGGGAAATATATTGGCTTGAAAATCAAGAAAATAGACTTTTACCACGTTATTCTCCCCAAACGGGATATTTTTTTTTTCTTTTTTTGTCTCCAGAGATAGCTTGGCACTGGAACATCGTAGAGGGTTGTTCAATAGCTCATTTTAAAGGAAATTAATTGGGTTAAAACCTTTTGTAACTAAAATAAATTATTTCTAAAAGAGAATAAATTTTTCCAATAAAAACTGTATTTTTTGATGCAGTGACGTCATAATTACTATATAAGAAACGTCAAAACTGTAAATGGTCTCATTCATGAATACATAATGGTTAGATCAAAGCAAGCTACACGCAAGTTAAAAAATCAGTGCTAAAATATCCGGGTTGCAGCGGTAGCTAGCAACCTAGTAAGAGACGATCACCTCCAATGTTAAGAAATATAAAAACCCGTAGCTCCTAAAAAAAGAGTCAGATCAAAACAAAAAGTACACCATTAGAACCGCCTTGTCCAAATCCTCCATAAGGAAACTTACCGCCCTTTGGCTTGAATAACAAAGAAAATATATTGGCTTGAAAATCAAGAAAATAGACTTTTACCACGTTTATTCTCCCCAAACGGGATATTTTTTTCTTTTTTCTTTGTCTCCAGAGATAGCTTGGCACTGGAACATCGTAGAGGGTTGTTCAATAGCTCATTTTAAAGGAAATTAATTGGGTTAAAAACCTTTTGTAACTAAAATAAATTATTTCTAAAAGAGAATAAATTTTTCCAATAAAAACTGTATTGTTGATGCAGTGACGTCATAATTACTATATAAGAAACGTCAAAACTGTAAATGGTCTCATTCATGAATACATAATGGTTAGATCAAAGCAAGCTACACGCAAGTTAAAAAATCAGTACTAAAATATTATAATAAAGATCGAACTCTTCCCTATACTAACTTGCATACGCAACTTCACTATAGTTAAGATTACAGTATTTATATTATACATCATTATAGATTATAAAAGGTTCAAATGTTATAATGATAAAATAACTCTTGGCTATACTAACTGGCATAGTCAAGTTAGTATAGCCGTTAGAATACGTTTATCAAAATCTATTTATCCGTATATACACAGATTTGTGGAAAAATCAAATCAATGAATACCTTACTACAGCACAATGGATGAAAGTGTGCCTCATGATTCGAGGTTTGCGGGTTCAAATCCACCTGTAGTAAGGGATCAATATTAAACGATTGGCTTTTCCTTCTTTAAAAGAAGATTACATTAAGAGACGATCATTGGAATAAACAAACTATTGCATAATTTGGACTTAGTTAGCTACTTGATTGTTTGAGGTGCGTCTCTTACTATTTCAAAGAAGAAAAAGCCGTAGGCTTTTTCCTGTTTGTATTATAATAAAGATCGAACTTTTCACTATAGTTAAGATAGAAATACGGGTTTTGCAGCGGGTTGTTATAATAAAGATCGAACTCTTCCCTATACTAACTTGCATACGCAACTTCACTATAGTTAAGATTACAGTATTCCGGGTTGCAGCGGTAGCTAGCAACCTAGTAAGAGACGATCACCTCCAATGTTAAGAAATATAAAAACCCGTAGCTCCTAAAAAAAGAGTCAGATCAAAACAAAAAGTACACCATTAGAACCGCCTTGTCCAAATCCTCCATAAAGGAAACTTACCGCCCTTTGGCTTGAATAATAAAGAAAATATATTGGCTTGAAAATCAAGAGAAAATAGACTTTTACCACGTTATTCTCCCCAAACGGGATATTTTTTTCTTTTTTTTTTCTTTTTTCTTTTCCACAGATAGCTTGGCACTGGAACATCGTAGAGGGTTGTTCAATAGCTCATTTTAAGGAAATTAATTGGGTTAAAAAACCTTTTGTAACTAAAATAAATTATTTCTAAAAGAGAATAAATTTTTTCCAATAAAAACTGTATTTTTGATGCAGTGACGTCATAATTACTATATAAGAATTATTACCTATACTAAATTTTATACGCCACGTAATTATAGTATAGGTTAGTAATTCAACAGATAGCATGGCACTGGAATATTGTAGAGAGATGTTTCAATGGCTCATTTTGAAGGAAATTAATGGGGTTAAAAACATTTTGTAATTAAAACGAATTATTTTACAAATAAATTACAGTAAAGAACGATCTCTCTCCCATAGTAACTGATATAAAAGACGATCATTGGAATAAAAATCTTATTGTATGCATTGGAGTTAGTTAGCTACTTGATCGTTCGAGGTTCGTCTCTTACTATTTCAAAGAAGAAAAAGCCGAAGGCTTTTTCCTGTTTGTAATATTTTTCTGTTTGTTATCAGGGTTTTTATAATTAAGAACGACTTCTTGCCTATACTAAATTTTATACGCCATTTAATTATAGTACAGGTTAGTAATTCAACAGTTAGCTTTGCACTGGAACATCGTAGAGTTGTTCAATGGCTCATTTTAAAGGAAATTAATGGGGTTAAAAAGCTTTTGTAACTAAAACAAATTATTTTTATTACATTAAGAAATTCTAATTATATTCCTTAAGAAATCATCATAAGTAAAAATTTCCCATACGGAAATTGAACTCAAGCCAACTGGGTTAGAGCTATTCCAACCTCTAGACCACATAGGATATACTAAAATATCCGATTAGTGAAGTTTTATGTTAAAGTTACATAAAGGACCGATATAGTTCATAATAAATGGTATTTGTAAATTTGGTTTTTCTATCCGGGTTGCAGCAGTAACTAGCAACCTAGTAAGACCGATCACGCATAATGTTAAGAAATATAAAACTCATAACTTCTAAACAAAAGACAGATCAAAACAAAAAGTACACCATTAGAACCGCTATGTCTGAAACTTCTGCATAGGAAACGTTCTGTCATTTGGTTTGATCAGCAAGGGAAATATATTGGCTTATAAAATCAAGAAAAGTGCCAGCTACTACAGCATTGTGCCTAAACGGCATCTTTTTTCTTTCTTCTTTCTCTTCCAGAGATAGCTTGGCACTGGAACATCGTAGAGAGTTATTCAATGGCCCATTTTAAAGGAAATCTCTAGATCTAGTGCTTTTTTTACTTAATTTAAAAAAATAAAATTAATTTTGTATGAAAAACTTAATTTTTTATGTACGATATTGTGATCAATGACGTCATAGTCGTTGGATGTAGTTAGTATATAGAGGCTCAATCTTAGAATAAAGCTGTAACTAAGTGAAGGACAATTATGCCTCCATATATTAACAGTGATGTTTAATATTTCCCATTACATCTGTAAACTGTTCTGCAGTTGCCGGTCCATACCTTAAAAGCTTTTCATTAAACATGTAACATTTCTTTTTGATATTACTTTGAAGTTTTGCAAAAGCATTTCTTACCGACTTTTCAACAAAATATGCTCTTTCAGAGAGAATTTTAATCTGTAATTTTGAATATTTTTTTTTGTAATCCTGGTAAAATATTCGTAAAATGTTTCTCAATTTATAAAGGACAGCCTGCATTCTTGCCATCTTTTTGGACTTCTGAATATTATTTTTAATTTTGTCCTTCTGCGTTCTTTGCAGCTTGTGTAAACTGTTAAAAAATCCATGGTATCCGAGCATTAGTTTTAATCTTTCAATTCAAGCTAGCCAATACCTTAAATTTTAATTTTTTTTTTATTTTTGGTTATTACATAAAGGACTGATATTGTTCATCATAGTCCGGGATGCAACGGTAGCTAGCAACCTAATAAAAGACGATCAGGCCCCATAGTAAAAACTAAAGTAAACCATAACTCCTGAAAAAGATTCAGATTAAAACAAGAAGTACACTATTAGAACGCCGTGTCCAAAAATTCTATATATAAAACTAACTTTCCTTTAGCTTGAATAACAAAAGAAAATATAATTGGCTTAAAAATCAAGAAAATTGACTTTAACAACGATAATCTCCACGAACGACATCTTTTTCCCGCTTTTTTTTCTCCTCAGCTTGCTGGGCACTGGAAAATCATAGAGCTGTATAATGGCTCTTTTTAAAGCAAATTACTACATCCAGTCACTTTTGTAATTACAAATAAAATAGTTTTTTAGTAGAATCAATTTTGTAAAAATTATAATAAAGAACGAACTCTTTTCTATACTAAATAAGCCTATACTAGTTAAAGATATAGTAATGATATAATTCTATTGATAGCGTAATTACAAATTTAGGAAATTATCCCGATTGGCTTTGAACCACCAACCTTTCGTTTAAAGGCCGATCGTGCCTGCCACTTGGACTATGATCTCATTTATTAAAGTTTTAAAATTAACAACGAAACCAGGATCACAAAAAGCATTCAAAATTACAGCTTAAATTCTCTTTGAAAGAGCGGATGCTGTTGAAAAGTCGGCTAGAAATGCTTTGGCAAAACTTCATAGTAATATCCAAAAGAAATTTTTGTCAGTTTAATGAAAAGCTTCCAAGGTATGAATTGGCAACTGCGGAACAATTTTATAGATGCAATGGAAAATGTTCGACAACACAGTGAATATACGGAGGCGTACTTCTTAGAAAACTCGTATATTAATTTTGGAAGGAGCAATGGCAGTTTATGCAGCAGCAATAAAAATATATATACAAGCATACCTATCAACAGCGAAAGAAAAGCAATGTTTTTCAATTATGGCGAAAACGAGCCTGTTAGGGTTATTAGTATGTCTTTGTAAGACTAATGATTTAGAACAAATTCCTGGAACACCGCCTCAAGAAAAAAGTATTTCTAACTGTGTTTTAATATAATAAAGATCGAACTCTTCCCTATACTAACTTGCATAGGCAACTTCACTATAGTGAAGATTACAGTATTTATATTATACATCATTATAAATTATAAAAGGTTCGAATGTTCGAAGATTATAGAGTTAAAAATTTTCCCACATTATAATAAAGAACGACCTCTTGCCTATACTAAATTTTATACGCCACTTAATTATAGTATAGGTTAGTTATTCCACATATAGCTTGACACTGGAACATCGTAGAGAGTTGTTTTAATGGCTAATTTTAAAGGAAATTAATGGGCTAAAAACCTTTTGTAATTATAAAACAAATTAATTTTAAAATAGAATCATTTTTCTTACGAAATTACATTAAAAGAAGATCATTACAATAATTACATACAGGATCGATATGGCTCATCATAAACGGTGTTTGTCAATATCCGGGTTGCAACGGTAGCTAGAAACCTAGTAAGAGAAGATCACGCCCCATAGTAAAAACTAAAGTAACCCATAACTCCTGAAAACAGATTCAGATCAAAATCCGGGTTGCAGCGGTAGCTAGCAACCTAGTAAGAGACGATCACGTCCCATTTTAAGAAATATAAAAACCCATAGTTCCTAACAAAGGAGTTGAATCAGAACAAAAAGTACACCATTAGAACCGCCTTGTCCGAAACCCTGTATAGGAAACTTTCTGTCCCTTGGCTTGAACAGCAAGGAAAATATATTTGCTTGAAAATCAAGAAAAGTGGCAGCTACTACAACATTCTGCCTAAACGATTACTGAAATAACAAACCATTCCATACATTGGACTTAGTTAGCTACTTGATTGTTTGAGTTTCGTCTCTTACTATTTAAAAGAAGAAACAGCCGTAGGCTTTTTCCTGTTTGTATTTATAGTTAAAAAACGAACTCAAGTCCAATTATAATAAAGAACGACCTCTTGCCTATACTAAATTTTATACGCCACTTAATTATAGTATAGGTTAGTTATTCCACATATAGCTTGACACTGGAACATCGTAGAGAGTTGTTTAATGGCTAATTTTAAAGGAAATTAATGGGCTAAAAACCTTTTGTAATTATAAAACAAATTAATTTTAAAATAGAATCATTTTCTTACGAAATTACATTAAAAGAAGATCATTACAATAATTACATAAAGGATCGATATGGCTCATCATAAACGGTGTTTGTCAATATCCGGGTTGCAACGGTAGCTAGAAACCTAGTAAGAGAAGATCACGCCCCATAGTAAAAACTAAAGTAACCCATAACTCCTGAAAACAGATTCAGATCAAAATCCGGGTTGCAGCGGTAGCTAGCAACCTAGTAAGAGACGATCACGTCCAATTTTAAGAAATATAAAAACCCATAGTTCCTAACAAAGGAGTCGAATCAGAACAAAAAGTACACCATTAGAACCGCCTTGTCCGAAACCCCTGTATAGGAAACTTTCTGTCCCTTGGCTTGAACAGCAAGAAAATATATTTGCTTGAAAATCAAGAAAAGTGGCAGCTACTACAACATTCTGCCTAAACGGGATATTTTTTTTTCTTTTTTCTTTCTTTTCCACAGATAGCTTGGCACTGGAACATCATAGAGGGTTGTTCAATAGCTCATTTAAAGGAAATTAATTTGGTTAAAAATCTATTATAATAAAGAACGAAAACTTGTCTATACTAATCAGGGTTGCAGCGGTAGCTAGCATCTGCTACATCTAGTGCCTTTTTTTAATTAAAAATAAAATATTTTCTTGTTTTGCAGCGTTAGCTAGCAACCTAGAGAGACGACCACTTCCAATTTTAAGAAACATAAAAACCCATAACTGCTAAAAATAGAGTCAGATCATCAATGCATACATTGGAATTAGTTAGCTACTTGATTGTTTGAGGTTCGTCTCTTACTATTTCAAAGAAGAAAAGCCGTAAGCTTTTTCCTGTTTGTAATCATTACAGTAATTTATAATAAAGAACGAATATTCCACCGATTATCTACTAATAACCATATATGACGTAATAAGTGATCCAGGTTGCAGCGGTAGCTAGCAACCTAGTAAGAGACGATCACGTCCAATGTTAAGAAATATAAAAACCCATAGTTCCTAAAAAAGGAGTCAGATCAAAACAAAAAGTACACAATTAGAACCGCCTTGTCCGAAACCCCTGTATAGGAAACTTTCTGTCCCTTGGCTTGAACAGAAGGGAAATATATTGGCTTGAAAATACAATAAAGAACGACACCTAGCCCATGTTAACTGAAGCATAAATAGGGATTATTTAATTTCCAACAGTATCATGGCTGTAGAGATGGCTGAAACCTAGTAAAGAACAAACCATTACAGTAAAGAAAAAAACTTACAACCCATAGTAACTAAAATAAGATTATAATTTCATTTTAAAGATTGATCAATAATGTCATAATCGTAGGTTTTAGCCAGATCGTCTCTTGCTATTCCAATTAAGAAAAAGTCATAGGTTTTTTCCTCTTTGTAATACATTAAGGATTTCAGTAAAGGGACGACAATAATAATCCCCAATGACAGAAATGACGACAGCAGCAATGAAAATGATGATGACGATGATTACGTCAGGCTCCGAAAAAGTCTAGGGGTCATACGGCTCAGTGTTCTTTCATAATAGTGGATGAGATGAGGGTAGTTTGATGATTTTACATTAAAAGACGATCATTGGAATAAAAATTACAGTAAAGAACAAAAACTTCCAGCCCATAGTATTACATAAAGGACCGATATAGCTCATCATAAATGGTTTCTTGTCAATACGTTACAATATAAGAAGCGTCAAAACTGTAAATGTTCTCATTCATAATTAGATAATGGTTAGATCAAAGCAAGCTACACGCAAGTTAAAAAAACAGTACTACACAAAACAACAGAGATAGTATCTTGAAAAGAAAAAGCAAAGGTATTCAACCGACCAGGCGTATCGATAAGTTATAAACAAAGAACGACTTTTTGCCTATACTAAATCCGGGTTGCAGCGGTAGCTAGCAACCTAGTAAGAGACGATCACGTCCAATGTTAAGAAATATAAAAAACCCATAGTTCCTAACAAGGGAGTCAGATCAAAACAAAAAGTACACCATTAGAACCGCCTTGTCCGAAACCCCCTGTATAGGAAACTTTCTGTCCCTTGGCTTGAACAGCAAGGGAAATATATTGGCTTGAAAATCAAGAAAATTGACTTTAACCACGTTATTCTCCCCAAACGGGATATTTTTTTCTTTTTTTCTTTTTTTTCTTTTCCACAGATAGCTTGGCACTGGAACATCGTAGAGGGTTGTTCAATAGCTCATTTTAAAGGAAATTAATTGGGTTAAAAATCTATAGTAACTAAAATAAATTATTTCTAAAAGAGAATAATTTTTCCACCAAAAACTGCATTTTTGACGTCTTTTCACACAGCAGTCTTTCAAACATAATCGTATACCAGCGGTAAGATTTGAACCCATTACTTTAAAGAACGATCTTCAGTCCATAGTAACTGAGGTTTTATAATTAAGAACAAACTCTTGCCTATACTAAATTTTATAGGCCCACTTAACTATAGTATAGGTTATCTAGGTTGCAGCGGTAGCTAGCTACCCAGTAAGAATCGATCACGTCCAGTGTTGAGAAATATAAAAACCCATAACTCCTCAAAAAGTAGAGATCAAAACAAAAAGTACACCATTAGAACCGCCTTGTTCAAAACCCTCTATAAAGGAAATTGTCTGTCCCTTGGCTTGAATCCGGGTTGCAACGGTTGCCAGCAACCTAGTAAGAGACGATCACGTCCAATGTTAAGAAATATAAAAACCCAAAGCTCCTAAAAAAAGGAGTCAGATCAAAAAAAATGTATTGGCTTGATTACATTAAAAGACGATCATTGGAATAGCATACCACTGCATACATTGGACTTTGTTAGCTACTTGATTGCTTGAGGTTCGTCTCTAACACCAGTGCCTTGGACCACTCGGCCACGCTGTCTCTCATAACTATATACGTGAATCCGGGTTGCAGCAGTAGCTAGTAGCCTAGTAAGAGACGATCGTCGAATGCTAAGAAATTTAAAACCCATAATCCAAAAAATAGAGTAAGATCAAAACAAATTTCATAAAGGACCGATATAGCTCATTATAAATGGTGTTTGTCAATTATCTAAGTTGCAGCGGTAGCTAGAAACCTAGTAATTACATAAAGGATCCATTTAGTTCATTACAAATGGGGATTATGTAATTAAGATAAAAGCGAACATCCTAGTGTGTGAGGCTTGGAAAGGAAATTGAGAAATAGCCGCATCCCTTGCTATGTACGTCAATTGGCCGGATTGATGTGGTTGACTTATGGTAGGTACAAAAGTTACATTTTATTGGATCAGGCATCTTTGTACTGATGTATTGTCGGGCTGAACTCTGGTCCGTTTATTTTAGGAATGACTTTGAAAATCGTAAGTGTCTAAATGTCTTATAGTTGGTAATTGTACTATTGTATTTGTTTTAGTCTGTGGGGCAAATAGTCCCAGTGGCATATACATAGCCAAACCCTGTATCGTTGTGTATTGCATCAATAAAAAATATTATATTATACCAACCGTCTACATAACTATAAACGTTATTTAAGCTTCTCGATTTCCCCAGTCGCCCGCCTCAGATAATTAGTCAGGCCAACACATGGGAAACGCTACCTCAGTTTTAATCACACTTAGGACCGTACCCATACCCCCTCCAAGGGTCATTATAACACCCCAATAAATTTAGTTCACTACACATTAATTCTACTTTTACGTGTCGGTAGATATTAGCATTAAAAAATTATGGTACTTTTTAGAAAAGGGAGGAAAATCTTCTAAAAAATGAGGCTGTTAAAAACTATGCTATCCAATTATACATGTTTACATACCTAGGATGTGTGAACTCAAGCTCATGCTACCTACAAGATTTTTTTCCAAGGAGCTTGGTCATGGGTGTGAGAGTATTTGTTTGTTGGTTTCTTTTTTTTGTCCTGGGATAATCTTCATCTCCTAATAACAAGATTTTCGCTATAAACGTACTTTGCAAATACGAAAAACATGACCTAAAAATTTGTTTTTGGCTCTGCAGCCCCCCCCCCCTTCAAAAACTATTTTAATAGCTGTTTGTTTTCAGGGGTGAAGCCGAACAGAAATTAAACGAGTAAAATTTAAACTTTGGCCTAAAAAGGATGGGGCGGAAGCCCCTCTAATTAGGATATACTTTTATGTAATCTTAAGGCGACCTCAAATATATGATATTAGGACTCTCCCCTTTTAACCCTTTCAAGCCTAGGTTATGCAATAGTGGGTGATAAAGCTAAGACGTGCTTAAAAACTAACTGTTATGATGCAACTAAGACAAATATGAAGCGACACTGTGGCGGTGCCACATCGAAAAACTCTATTAAACGAATTCTGTGAGAAACGAAAAATAGCTCTTTGCCGCATTATGTATATTTGACCGTAGTGCGGCCATTGACAAACTGTCGGCAGCGAATCTTTTTAGCTTGCCACGTAATTTAATGGTCTGGTCATCAGACCTGATTAAATAGTAAGTACCAAAGTCTAAAATTTGATTTCTTGGGGCTGGAGGCCGTGTTTGCCAGTCCACTAGTCTAGCACCTTTTATATATTTGGTAGCTTGTACGCTTGCCGGTACAATTATCGCTCATTCACGATGCTAAGATATAGGAATTTGGCGCAGTTTCGAGTTTGTCATCTTTCTGACTTGAAATCAATCCTGTATTGCTCCAGGAGCATCCTGCATAAGTTTACTAGACCCATGAGCTAGTGTTTAAACATCAGTTCCTGTCTTGGAAGATGCCCCCTCCCCTTAACAGTCCAATTATGTGAATCTTCTTTGAGGATGATTAAATATGGATTGGCTTGTTATCAAAATTATTTCGTTGAAGTTAGTTTCTACATGCAAGTTGTGTTATCCTCAGTTATGGGCTTCCTGTCTGTCCCTTTAGCCCTGTTCTTGCTCACAGTTTTAATTACGTGAATATCCTCATCCTTCAGTACCTTAGTGAGGACTAAGGAAGAAAAGTCAGTAGTTGCTATAAAGCTTGTAATTCTGGTATTTTGGAGTATAATCGGCAAATCCGTGACAATCTCGACTGTCATATTTGTTTTTTTTGACAATCTGGATTATTACTTGGATAAAAAAAAAGAATCTTGACTGAGAGTAAGATTCTCGACTGACTGATATTCTCTAGTTGATATTTTTCAATATAAATTGACAATTCTTCCTTTTCTGTGATGAATCCTTCATTTCAGATTGGGATTACAGATTGCTGTGGAAAAACAAGTCATATGAAGGAGTTTTCATTATCTCTGTCATTATTGTCATGCCAAAGAAAACTTCCTCTTTGGTAAATTTTGACTTTCTATTATCTTTATGCACTTCCGACATATTGCTTTGCTCATAGGTATGAAACATCAGATCATTACCGAACTGATGACCGAAGAAGAAGAAATGGAGATTCACCATAACAGGCAGGGCGGAACTTGCAGTTTCTTTACCCTTTCCTGTCCCCTGGAGGAACAAAACGGAGATTTTTGCTTATCAAAAGCATTTCTGGTACTTGAATTCAGAATTTCTGTTGCCTAAGCTAAGCTTCAATCGTTGAACCGCAATTAAATTTCGTCCTTGTCGCCATCAATCCCTAGATATTTTCAAGCAAAGCAACCAGGTCTTCGATGGCGAGCTCTGCTTTTCCTCAGCCCTCAGCAGCAGGGTTGCCACCCGGTGAAAAAAAAAAAATCACTATATTCTTAAAAAAAATCACTAGATCAGCTCATAAATCACTAGATTATTGACTAGAAATCACTAGAATTATAATACTCTTTATCAATGTAATTAACAATTGTTTTTGTTTCTTTACCATGTTCTATACAGGTGCACATATAGTAAGGGGAAAATTACCCCCCTAGGTCTGGAAAAATAACTTTAGATTAATGTTTTGTTGTTTTTCTCAAGCCAAAAATACCCTTGGAACTTTGAAAAATGTCTTTTCGCATCTTTATGCAGAGAATAGAACAAAATTCTTGCTTCCTCCATGTATTTTCCCAATTGGCACCCTTGGCTTATAACCTGATCACTGAAAATTTGTTATCTGTGATGTAATCAAAATATTTACTTGTTATTTTTTTTTTCTTGTCGATTCAAAACCCTATTTTTTTCTCCAAAAACATAGAAACTATTTTATTTTTACTCTAGCTGAGCTAGTGTAATTACTGGGACACCAATAACAATTTTGAAAATTACCGTTTTGTGTCTTCATGTGAAAAGTTTGTCCACCCTTCCCAATTTTTCGAAATTTTTTATATATTACTTCTTTAATAAAAAAGATGCAGAGAAAATATTTTTCTCCCAATACGTTTTATTTTATTGGTAATGATTGTTCATTCTATTACTTAAGCTATAAGAGAGCCTGGGCTCCTCACCTGGATCTACGTCACTGCCAAACAACATAGTTTTTAATTACATATTCATTCATTTAAAAATATCATAGGCTACAAACTAAAATAAGAAACAATAAAGGCAGGTTCTCACAAGGTTTAAACTGTTGTCACATTTGGTCTTGTACATCCTGCTTCCACTTTTTTGCAGAATCCACAAGAACATGAGGAATTTCCTATTTTGAAGGATCTTTGACATATCGATTTACGTACACTAGTGAAGAAAGTGTTTCTTCTTCCAGTCTGTTTCTCAAAGGTGATTTAATTAACTTCAGCAAGGAGAACTGTCTCTCAGCTGATGCGCTCGAATGTGGAAGTGCCATAAGGAACTTTATCATTTGCGTCACAACTGGGAACATAAAATCACCCGCACCATTCTTGCACTTCCCAAGGAAGTTCCAGAATAAAACAGGATCGCTGTTATTTTATGCATGCACTCGAATCAGTTCTCCTGCATGTGGAATTAGCCGCCATTCCCTGTTCAAAGATTTCTAGTTCCAGATCTATTGTCTGCGAGAAGCAATCATACAAATCCAGTAATTGATGAGACAGAGCCAGAAACTGCAACAGTAGGGCCCAAACACTTTAGCTGATTTAAAAGATCGTCTTGGTCGCTGATCGGTATCGAAACTGCTCACAAAGCATTTGGTAAAACCTAACACATTTCTTGCGAACTCCATCAACTAATTTGGCGTCACAGTTTTTCGCAGACGATTAAAACTTTGCACCATAGTACATACTCTCATAATTTTTTAGGTTGTTTGGGTGTTAAAGTCAACCTTCCAAGGTCCCAAGCATCTCAACTTTCCCGTTTTTACAAAGCAACACATTATTCTTTCAGTCCTCCTTCGACCTTTTCCAAAAGGACATGTACTCGAACTTTTTTTTCACTCTGGAACTCTTTGTTGAGGCTGTTCACTATTGGGAAAATGTGTCCAAGGAACAAATAATGCAACCGCACTGTATTGTTCTTTAGAGCAGCATATAGAGCATGAGCGGATGGTACGTTCTCAGCCAGCATGGATTGAAAATATAAGATTAAAGCTTCCCACTGCTCGAGCAAACGTTCAGTTGCGTTTTCCATTGCCAGCCAACGTGTTTTACTGGGATACAGAAGGCAGTGCTCAGTAATACTAACAAACCTTTGACACTCCGCAAAACTTTGCTTTCTTTTTGGACTATGAGCAATGAAATTATATATATCATGGCTGGACTGGACAATTGACTGATCTAAAATTTCCAGTGCAGCCGCTGAACACCATCGCAAAAAGAGTGACAAATACACCCAAAAATTGAAAGCCAAGGAAGGTCTCGTTTCAAAAGTGTAGCTAGACCATTCTTTGATCCAACCATAACGCTGGCATTGTCTGACGCGAAGCCGATTATTTTTTTCAACGGAATCCCTTTTGAGTCAAATTCATTCACTATTAGCTTTTTTAGTCCTTGAGCAGAGGGCATCAGTGACAACCGACATGGAAAAAAAAACACTCGACTACATCTTCATCACTCACTGAGAAAAATCGCACCATTATGACTAAAAATTTGGTTGTTGTTTGGTCAGTTGACTCGTCCACAATTATGGAAAACTTTGTATATTTTAGTGTTTCTGAGAGATCGTTAGCCCCAGTTCTTCCCACTTGTTTAATCAAAACAGTGGTCTTCGTTCTTCCACAGTTCAAATTATTAATTACTTGAGAGTCTTTGACATGAAACTTGAGAATTTGTGGAAGTGTGTCCATTACTGAAATAGGAAGATTCTCTTTGGCAACCCACGCAGACAAGGCCAATGGCAGCTTTACACTCTGGTCACGATAACTTTTATGCTCGTGCACTCTTTCAGAAAAGCTTGCTGGGTCGGACACTGAAACTTGGTTTTTCTTAGAATTCATGGCTTTCGCATGCTCTGATTCTGGACCTCTATTGGCATGACGAAGCATAACGGTTTTTGCTACCCTTTAGCACCATGCAGCAGTACTTGCTGTATGCTTTGCTCGGATCTATTTGGTCTGGGACTAGCCAGTCCCTAAGTAGGGGGCCCTTCATCCATTTTTTTGGAAAAACTTTGAGAGTAAAACTTCTCTGAGTAGACTCTATTACTAAAAGATTTTGACCATCCTTTTTCTCTTTTTACCACCGTTTCTCTTATCATTCTTTTTTGCACTTTTTAGTTCCTAAATCTATCACGTCAGTTAGTTCAGACAAATCAGACGAGTCAGACTCAAAATCGTCTGAGCCACCTGAATAACTAGATAAATCACTGGCACTTTCATTATCTTTAGATCCAGAACCCTTTTTTGTGTCTGGGGATGGACTCAATAACATTTGAGTTTGAAACTCCTAAAGCAGAGGTGACACAGCTAAGAGGTACTGTCTGTTCTTGAGCCGGAGCACTAATATTCCCGACGGAGTGTTTAGGCTATTTTCATTCTTTTTAGCACACTTTCTTAAAGAAATCGAAAAGGTTCTTGTTCTTTTTGGTATTTGAAGCTTCCATTTGCCTTGATGTTTCTTTTCCTACAAAAAAATTTGTAAGTTTAATTTTCCACGCATAGCATAACGGGGTAGGGCAAGGGTATACTCAAAACACAGTCAATTCAATAAAGCAAAAACTAACATTATAAAAAAAGTAAACAAAATTGGACAGGAACCACTAGTTTCACAAAGCAGACGACTACTCACTGAACTACTAGAATTGGTTTCTGAACTACTAGAATTGGTTTCTGAACTACTAGAATTGACCCCCCCCCCCCCCATATCCTTTACTGTGCGCCCATTCTATAGAAATTTTGCAAAATCAGATGGTAAATTTTCTTCAAGTGCTCAAATGCAAAATATAACAGTAGTTCAAAAACATAAAATTGCAGACCCTGTACCTCTGTCCCGTCAGGTTATTGAAAAAAACGTGTTTAAAGAAAAATAAAATAGTTGTTCACGAACTCGGACCACTTCTAATGTATTAACTTTGTTCCTTTTTCTGGAGTTTATTTTATTTTGTTTTCATCTGTACTTTGTTTCTGTCATCGTTTTTTTTTTTTTTTTTTTTTTTTACTCTGTCCTTTCATGTGACAGGTTTTCAGTAAATAAACAAATGCAATTTTTATCCCAGTAATATATGGCAATATATACATTAGAATAACATAATGTTGAACTCGAGCAGCAACCCAGAGCTCAGTTGTCGTAAAGTTTTGGCAAATTTTAAGGCCTAAAGAAAGAAATACATCGTTTTTAGCTCCTGTAAATTTTCTTATTAATAATGTTATCATAAGTTGAACCAGTTAGCGGGATGTTAGGGGAATGGACAATTCCCCTATGATGAAACTAAAAAACAGATCAGAAATATCTTGAACCTCTGCTCATGTAAAACTTGAAAAAAAGTCTTATGTGGTTGAATAAACAACACTCTAAAAAGATGGCTTGTTTGACATGGAATGACCCACCATACTCTTTGCTATTATGGTCAGTTGGAAGCATGCAGATAATTTAACTACCAAATCGATTAATGGAATATTGCTTCATCTGTTCCAGATCAAAGTTTTTTTTTCCAGCAAAATACTACCTAAAAAAGCTACCATATTTCGTCAAAAAGTAACAAGAGGTGCCACAATTTATTATTATTATTTTTTGTTTATCTCGGCCCATAAACACACGCCTCAAATGGTAGCCTACGTCAGTACCATGAGTAACATTGGCAAGAGCTCCGTGCCTTCTTGATCTTTCAGGTTTGTTTTATTTCCTTACCTCCCTTTCTCCCAATAGTTTAGTCTAGTCGCATGGATCATATCTTAAGAGCATCCAAGACTGTCTTACCCCCTCCTTCCCCCCTTCTAGGAAGATTAAGAGGGGTATCTATAAAAAAACAAGAATCAAAGCGCTATCAAAGAGCCCAACTTGCAAATTTTATAAGGATCACCGTGTACATTGTTAGAAGAAGTATTTGTTTTTTTTTTTTTTAATTTTCCCATGTAATTTTTTCCTATTCTGCAGCATATTACAATTTCTTCTTCGTCCTTTTTTGTTCTATGTTAATTTTGTCGCGAGATAGTAAATTGTAATTTGACTCATTGCTGCTCCTTCAAGATCAAGCGAAAATAGAAACTAATAAAACACCTTAAAGTATGGAATGTATCTGTCTTTAATTTATTTTCCAGAATTTTGACGAACATCGCCACTTGATACATTTTTGTTGGGCATAATTCTCTGGATGTCATCAATGAAACAAGGCTATCCACAAACGCGATGTATCTAAAAACAGTGGATAGGTTCAATGAATGGTTTGTTTCTGCATTTGTAACTGCTAGTCATGCAAAATTCATAATGCTCCATGATATCAAGAATGATGAAGGGATTAAGAACTTCTTTAATGATGCCTATGAACATTATATCAAGGTACGTAAAATCCTTATAGATAGTTCGAATCAAGAAAAAACTACCGACTGCAATATATTTTTGTTTAAAAAAAAGCTCTTCTGTGATCTAGCATTGTTGTGCGTTGCTGATAATTTGAAACAGGGTTGCCGCTCAACTGGAAAAATTAATCGATACCAAGCCTCCTATAGAGGTGTAACCAGTGTTTATTGAAGCTTTTCTCAATTCTTTGGTATGACGGTATTTGGTTTGTAATGTATAAGGTAACGGTGTAAGGTAACCTTATACAATCATACCCGAAAAAAAGGTCATATCTAATATTTTTCTCAATTTTTTCAGAAAAACAAAAAGGTTTTCGAATTTTTCTCAGGAACAAGATTTTATTGCACCTTTTAAATGAGAAAAACATCATATGTAGCTAAATTAACTTCTAAAAAAGAACACGAAAAAGAAGGGCTGTTGTATGAAAAATTGAAGAGCTTGTTAAATACTACTGCTAACTACTTATTTCATTCTAGAGTTCTTGAATAGGACTCTAGAAGCACAAACTTGTTTTTTTTTTATGTTTAATTAAAAATAGGCAACATCACCCTTTGTTAAGGAGTAAAAACAAATGTCTGTCTATTTTTTGTGTTTCATCCTAACACAAAACTGGTAAAAAAATTTAATACAATGATTAAAATTAAAAAATGACTAGAATTTATTCCGTATATCGAGGGCTATTCCCTCCTTAGCACCCCAATCTTTAACTTAAGTTTGTGAATCAAGCACAGGGCCAAGTGGAATAGAATAAAAAGTGTTTCCAAGAATATATCAAGAATCATAATATCAAGAGCTGATCGATGTGCATTTGCTTCAAGCGTACAAGTTTCAGCTGTAATGTTTTTAAAAGACAATCGGTTGTGCATATTTTGCACTCAAATCCTTTCAGCACAGAACTATAATTCCTCAGTGTAGAGAGCAGGGGGTTAAGGAGGGTCATCCCCCTCAAATACGGAATATTTTCTGTCCACTTTAAGGTTCAAGGTCGCTCTTTACTTTCATTTTTTTTTTTGAATATCAGTAGAGCCTAGTTGTAGACCTACATACATAAAGATCATTACAGCCATGACTTCAAGTAAGGAGTCACCGTTTCGATTGTATTATAATTCCCTATCGTAGACAACATGGGACTAAGGAGGGGAATCCCTACTTAAATACAGAATAATTTCTGTTCATTTTAAGCTTTAAAGTCGCTCATTACTTTCATTTGGTTGATTTTACAAAAAGGAGAGATACCTCTCAAAAGTGGGGCAACATGGAGGGCAGGAGGGGCAACATGGCCACCTCACGACCCATTTTCACTTTGGGGCCCATGGGAGCGAAATTTGGCGTCGTGTCAATATTTCAAACAAGCTATTCTAATCAGAAAGATCAAAATAATAAAAAGTATGTTCCTCAGATAGTTCGATCCGTAATATGAACAAAACTTGGAATTAAAAACAAAACGAAAAAAAAAACACACAAAGTATAGGTCCTGAAGAGAATTCGACATGATCAATCATGACGTTATAAGAAGTACGAATGGATCGTTTTAATCAAACAGTTTATGGTAATGAAGCATAAACAAAAGATCTTGTTATAGAGAACTATAAGAAAGTAAATATCATGAATTGGCCTGAGTATTATATTAAAAACGACCAGAAATTGAACTTTAAAAATCCTGTTGGTTTTCTAACGAAAGTAAAGAAGAACAATAGAACGTACAGGAGTTGTCCTGTTTATTGAAGGGGCTGCTGCTCCTCTCAATTCTTTACTCTGTACGCTAAAGTTGAATTGTGTTTCACTGAAAGTATCATTGAGTGCAAAACAACAGCCAATTAGCTAGACTCAGTGTAAAGTACGGGGGCTGAGGGGATTGAAACCTTTAGGGGTAATAATCTACTCTTCAGGGAGTGACAGGGGAAATTTTGAAATTTCATTTGACAACCCCTATAGAATATTCTGTTGATGGAATTTCAAAATAAAATTAAGTCGGTTATGTCTTAAAAGATTTTGTTCAATGCTTTTGTAAAAAATTATTAGCCCTTAAGGCTCAAAACAGAAGAATTAAACCGTAGGGAGAAGTTCAAGCCCCCAGTGTTTCTTGTAGTCTCTGTACATTTTAATGTATAATCAAAGATATAATTTCGTAAATTAGCATTGAAATGAGCTTTTTAGGGCCAACTTACCGTTGCTGAGATATTGACTTCTGACACTTAGTCGTTGACTCCCTGCATATGATTCTGGATCGATATTAAATAAAACGAACAGAAATTATTCCATTATAAACTCATTCCTCAACCCTCCCTCTTTAGGCTAAAGTCTTAAAGTTCTTTACAAATGCTTCTCATTCATATTCAACAACCCTTGTGTTTGAGCAGTCTTTTTTAAAGAATTGTGACTAAAAGTCCAACTTTAGCGTAAATAGCGATGGTTAATTAATGGGCAAGCCCCCCCCCCATATAGGGAATAATTTCTGTTCGTTTTAAGATTTAATATTGCTCTGTACTTCGAGTCGAAAGAACATGCTTTTTATTTAATTTCTGACCGTTTTCAAATTCTGCCAGGAAATCCCCTTCCCCCCCCCTTTAAAAATTACCCTGGAATTTTAGCCGGAAAATTTCCATCTGTGAAGAATCCTCTCCGTGGAAATGCCCCCCCCCCTCCCTCCCAAAAAAAATCAGAATTTTTATCAATGAAAAGAATATATCTGAACAATGGGCAAATTTATAACTTACAACTCTTTCCCCAGGGACTATGGAGGTAATGCCATCCCCAAAGGCATAATTATTGGACCTTTGAACTATGCTGAACCAAATGGTTATCTCAAAATTTTGATCAGATGTCGGATGTCTTTACTCCTTTTAAAGGCTGAAAATGATCAGAGAGCAACCAATCCTCCTCTCGTGGCAGATTTTCCTGTGGCTTGCCCAAGTGGGTATGTATCCCCTCCAATCCTCCTTCCTCCACTCCCGATTTTTTGGGCAAAAAGATAAACGTTTTGTGACTTTTTTAAAGCAGAATTATGCAAGGATTTTCTAATTCGAGGAATTATGCTAAAAAAAAAAAAAACGCACAAAGTAAGTCCAAGTTACGGACAGATCGTGCAAATGTCCTGATTCGATGCAAAAGAAGTTAAGTCTTGACTCCGTTTGTAAACGAACTAGTCTGTACTCAGTGCAAAAACGAGCTAATACTAGAACATGAAGTCCCGACTCGGTACAAACAAGAGTTAAGCACTTACCCTCTGCTCAAACTAGCTAAGATTAAACTGAAGAATGACGTGGCCCAGAAACGTAGAACTTGAACTTGTTTTTACTCTCAGTCAGGATTTAGCTCGTTTTTACTCTGAATCAGAACATAACTTGTTTTTGCACCAAATCAGGACGTACCTCATTTTTTCTTTGAGGCAGTCCATGATTGGAACTTAGCTCGCTTTCATACTGAGTCAGAACTTAGCTTATGTTTGCGCCGTGTGACCTTGCTGGTTTTCCCACCGAGCAACCGAAATTTTGCGGCTTACACGTCGTTTTTTTTTTTTTTCTATCGAGTCAGGACTTAGCTCATTTTTCCTCTGAATCAGGACTTTGGTCTTTTTGCAGTGATGAAGCTTTCGCACATTTCATTTGCGTTCTGATTCAGGATTAAACTCATTTTGCACTGAGTCAAGATTCTATTATCGTGGAATTCGATGCATGGCTCAGGGTATAACAATATAATAATAATAATAATAATTTATTTTTGACCCACTAACAATTATAAAAAAAGTGGAGTAACAAAAGAAAATAAAAAGTAAAGACATACAAAAACAAAACACATGCAAAATAATATCAATATAAAAACTACAAATACAAATCAAAACAATCGCACAAGAGGATGAAAAGGACCCAACCGCTTGCAGGCCTCATCTTTTAACTTGGAGTCCAACTTGTTATATGACGTCAATATATCAGTTGCATTAAACATTTGAATAATCTTACGGTTTCTATACCAACGAGGCAAATACAAAAGATATTTACAATAACGGAAATGCAAAACTCTAATATCCTGCATATCATTATTATTAAAAAATGGGCGCAAACCTGATAGAAAAAGAATGGAATGGTCACAATACGTAGAATATAGTTTAGCCAATGCCTTACGAGAATGTCGGCCACGATTTGGAACAATTTTAGCATAACCTGCTTTAAGCTTATTCTTAATATCTGCAAGTGCACTAGCACGGATAGCTGAAATAGAAGAGCAGATACTAATCCCGAGCCAACGCAACGCAGGAGCCAGCTTAACTGAAAAAGAACTACAACACAAATCACTACTTGGGTTTTTTAGCATTGAAAACTAAATATTAACATTTTTCAGCATTTAGCACGAGGCCAATTTTTTCCAAAAGCTTAGAAACAAAAACTGGGGTAGACTTAGCTAGGGTGAATTTTGAACGGCTAATAAGTAATAAATCATCTGCATAAGCAATATAAGATAAATTAGTTAGACCCGTAAAACACGACGGAAAAATACGAGAAAGCATAGGGTATAAACAAGCATTAAAAAGGTATGGTGACAGAACCCCTCCCTGCCTAAGTCCAGACCGAATTGGAATACTACCAAAAAAGATCTCTCCTGACCGAAGTCGAACATATGAATTTGCATACCAAAAACGAAGGACACATATAACAGATGAATTCACTCCTAGCTGGGTAAGAGAATACCATAGTTGGCTGTGACAAACCGAATCAAAAGCTTTTGAAATATCTAACGCACATAAATGAACTTCAGATCCATCTTTTTGTGCTTGAATTAAAAAAGAAGTAAGAATTCGATGCGCATGTTGGCATCCAATATTTGGTTTAAACCCAAATTGATTGGACACATAATCAACATTTGGAAGAATTTCAGGAAGCAGGACATATTCAAAAACTTTGCTCAGCGAACAAGCTACCGTAATAGGTCTATATGATGCGCAATTAGTCGGATCTTTCCCACGTTTAAGAATCGAAGTGACACTCCCGCACACTTAAAAAAAGAATCAGGACCAAAGACGTACATAGACAAATTTGAAATAATAACTGCAAATGATAAATCAATTCTTTCGAATCAATATGAAGGTTAAAAACACTAATACCATCAATATCACATGATTTAGATTTTAAATTCTTAACACAACGAATCACACGGTCAGCAGAAACGGGAGGTACATGGCCATGGTAAATTTTCGCAGGTAATACATAAGAACAGAGGTTAACAAATTGAGAGTGAACCGCATAATTCATAACATTAAAAATCTTATTATAATGATTAATCCAAGAGGCATTAGGATCCGACTCCTTCTCCCTGGCTCTCGGCATTAGGAGGTGAATCAAGTTTCGCAACATTAATCACTTGTTTCCACTGACTAGAGGTCTTCGGAAATTCTACACCATTGTACCTTACTTTACGAAGATAACGTTTTTTAAACTCCAACTTCGTTTTCTGTTTAATGTCAAAAGGTGACCTCTTAAAGGGCGGCCGTACGCTAACCAAATTCTAAGCCACAATTTTGCACGATTTTTCACAATTTTTAAATCAGGGTCAGATTTCCATATTGAGCCTCTAGTGAAGGAAAGCTTAAAACGACAAAGCGGGACAGCCACTTCTTCAGCTTTTTCAGACAGGAAACAATCTGGCTGTAATATATATTCAGCTGAACTCGAGCTTGTGGGGATATAGCACTGGTACAGAGTAAATTTAAATGGAACTTTAATTGTAGGCAGAAGAAGAGCAAGGGTAGATAGATATAGAGGCCAGTCCGCTTTATTCCAGTCTCTTTTTGGTTATCCACTTTTTGTAATTAGTACATAAGTTCTGTTCGGCCCGAGTCGTATTGATGGTGACAGTGGCTGAAGGGGCAGATGGTCATAATCACGTTCATCCTGGTCAATGTGAATATCACTAATAGAAATACCAGAAGAAACAACACAGTGATCAATATCAGACAATGAACCGCTATTATGTATGTATGAATGGGATGCATCTTTATCCAAAACCGATAGCCATTAGGTAGCGAATCTAAAAATAAATCAGTTCGTGTTGAGGTAGAGTTTATATCACAGTTCATATCGCCTAAAAGGATCCAATCCAATCCATTACTCTCAACACTAATAAGAAGGGTCTTTAGCGATGCACATGCTTTAGTATACTTTGTTAGAGAGGGAAATGATCTTTGGTCGCAAGGGAGGTATACATTAATAAGAACTAGGTTAGCAAGACGGATTGCAATGAAATAATCACATTCACGATAACACACAGGGGATAGCGGGAGTTAGTTTATGTTTTAATACGCAGGCCAGCCCGCCTGAAGGTCTCCCAGAAGTTTTTTCGGGCACTTCTAGCGAAAACCAAGTGTTCTTTACTCCTGCGAAGGGAGTTCAAACTCACAAAGGCAAAAGATGTTCTTGTGGAAACAAAATGTCGAAATTAGATAATTTCTGTGGTTCAAAGAATCATCCTTATCCTTCGTTCCGTTAATGTGAATGAGCATATAGAAAAATTCGATTTTAATAGTCATTTTCTTAGCTGACTAGAACGTTTAGCTACAGCATTACGAAGGATTCGGCATTTTAGAGAAAGTGAAACATGATTGCCATGACAATTAGCACATTTAGGGGTAGCCTGGCACGGGAATCGCGCGACGATTCATGCTCTTCTGCACACAGCGGGAGCAACGTTTAGGGTTATTACAAGACGACTTCAGATGATTAGGCGATTGGCAATTATAGCAGCACCTTGGTGGACGCTGGAACTCATGAACACGGAAAATCTCATAACCAACTTTCACGCCAAGCTTCAGTGCATTAGCAAGAGCAATTGCATTTTCAAAAAACACTTTAGCAGCAAAGGAATTGCCAATTCGTTTTGCATCCTTAATATTGCCACAGCCAATTAGCATGCTCATGTCAAAGGCATTTGATAAACCTTTCACAATACCTATATATTTTGTTTCATTTACTTTGACGTCACAGTTGCTTATAATAGAGGGAATAGAATCGCAAAAGTCCTTAGCAGCAGTCTGATCAATCCGCACCACCAATTTATCACCGGAGGGCTTTATGCTATGAATACATTCATGACCAGGTATAAGGTCAATCACTTCACGGCGTTTTGCAGGATTATTAAGGTGAGATGGAACTTTTTGAAATGACAATAATGGCCTGATTATCAGCGATTGGCTGGGGCCTGGGGGTCACTAAGAGGAGGGGAATTTTAGATCATAAGACACAATTTTCTCACGGATTTGCTTGAGTTCGGAGTCAATGTTTAGAAGCCTTGATGCGAGGCTTGAATATGCAACGGCTGGAATGACAGGAACCTCGGTAGGCAAAATAATCACGTAAGTAGGCAAAATAAAATCATCAGACTCGCATTTCTGAAAGGTCTCAATTATATCCTTTATGTGACGGTAATTAGCTAGATCACCTTGCCGTCGAGGCACACGTTCGCCCACGAACACTCGAGACCATAGGTCAGTTTTAGCTATCATAACAGACTTTTCATCAAAAAAGTCACCGGCATGTTTGGCAATAATTTCATTATCCACTCCTTCATGAAAATTCGACTGCACAAAGTTTAGCAGCGCAGAATGTACAAGCTCCATCATAATCATGAATATATTCAATTTACATCACATTCATCCATTTTAGTAAAATAAGTTCAAGTCTAAACTGTAACATGCCCCACCTGTTTTTGAAAATACATGCGAGGATAATGGGCCAATTGCATAATTTCATTACCCTTGCGGTGTGTGATTCTTGTCCCCTAGGTGGTACATTTTTTTTTTAGATCCAGTTCTCATAAAGGAGTATAGGTTGCGGTTATTTTTTTTTGGGTTGACGCTCGACAGACTCTCTTGGCTAGTATAATATAACATATAATATAGCCCAATTTCAGTGGTTGCGGAGCTCGCTTACGAAGTGGAAGGCTAAAGTTTGGACCTTCGTTGTGGTAGCGTAAAATTGTGTTTACTATACTAGGCTATACAAAATAAGCTCCGATTTATTCACCCTCGTGGCAATCAACTTAATTCTACTATAATTTCTTTTAGCTTGCAAGTTTTCAAAGACATTGACCTGCAATATTCGAAGCAGTCTATTGAGTTAGAGAATGAATAGCAGTTATACTTAAAACTAAGTATGGTTTATTTTACCACAACTGAGCTTTGATTATTACCTCAAGACCTTTCCTTTTCTCTTTTAGTTGTGTATGAATCCATTCTACAACTGTAAATCTTACATTTCCCTCGCCGTCTTTTGACAAGAAAATACAGTACCTTGGAAGGAAATTCCTGGCAGTTTGATTAACAATTACGTGACATTATGTGACATGTGGAAAGTAGGTGACCCGACAAAAATTGGTGATTAAGTGGACATTGAGTGCCTATTCAGCAAAAAATCGGGTCTTTCTAGTTTTGATATCAAATCCAACATTATAAATTACTTTCCCTCGTTGCCATGGAGTGTAACTACAAACAGAGAAGAATTGACATCCATCCTAACTTTCGGAACAAGAACAGTTGTGATTCGAGAGTAGAGTCAAATAGTTTGATAATAGATTGTACTTAGCCTTTATTTGGTGAGTTTCAGGTTACATTTTGAACCTTTCTTTAAATTTTGAGGACTAACTGCCCTCTTAAGGAGGAAGGCTGTTTTAACTTACAGTACCCAGAGCGGACAGGGGGAATCCCTCCAAAATTTTTCCAAAGAGCTCCCTCGAAAGACCCAAAATTTGCCCTAGATGTGCACTTTTGAGCTCTCCCCCCTCCCGCAAGAGAATGTATTATAATTCCCCTAAAAAAAAGGTAGACCACCTAACATACATAGCGTTAATAAAATAGTTGTATTACTCTGGTTTGTTGTAATCTATTCGTGTGCAAAAACATTGACCTTACCGTTTTCTTTAAATGAAAAAATTATTTTTCTGTTTACTAAAGGTGTCATTTTGATCGTCTACACCGAAAAACGTCTTGAAGGAGGCTAGGGATTCATACCTAGAATGTAACCTGATTCTAGGCAGTTAAAAGTGAATGCCTATTGATCTTAAGTTTGTCAGTGTGGTTACTAAGCCCTCCCCTCCCCCATAAGCTTGCCTATGTTTTAAAATTGTTCTCAATATGTCTGACTTGTTTTTTTTCTGCGTAGTGAATCGTGATTTTGACATGCAGAATATCTTTAAAAAACAACTCTTGTTGGTTTTAAGTAGAAAAAAAAAAGTATTTTAAAAAAAGTCTTAAAAGACTGGTAGTGGTTAAACTTTTAGCCAAAATGTATCAATTGTTCCCAAATTGTTCCAAAAGTAGTTTTCAAATTTACAGAGAGGCTTGCCTATTAAGATTGTGCATCTGTGCGTTTTTGTCTTATAAAAAACAGAAGAAGACAGCCGGGAAAAAAAAACAACAACAAAATAAGCTATTTTTTTCTGCTTCCAAGAAAGCATAAACACGAACATAGTTAGTAAACAGAAACAGTGTGTGTGCTTAATCATGACAGGCTTTACCCCGGGGGTAGACAATCTTTTTTGGTTCCAGGTCAGAATCAGCGAAAATGCAAATATTAAAAGGATAATTGGATCATTGATATTTTCATTTTAAAACAACCTTCAGTTAGCCATTCTAGCCGAGTGATTAGCACGCTAGACTTGAAATCCTGATGACAAAGGTTCGAGTCCCGGTGTCGCTGATTATTAGGTTTGGGACAGAGGTCAGTCGTATGACTGCTAGCCCAGCCACAGTCGACCCAGCTCTAATTGAGTACCTGGAGGAATCTGAGGGAAAACAAGGGAAGCGTCAGATGATTTGCCCCCAGCCCACACATTGCACTCCCGGCCGAAGGCAGAGAATCAAGAGATCTGTACCTGCGCTACGCAGACCATTAGTCAGAATGCAAAAAAAAAAAATTATTTTTTAGTGAATGTAGTTTTCATCAACGGCGATTTAAGTCACTAGTTACCAAATCATTTGACTTGTTTGTCAATATGCTTGGTCATATCTTCAACACAACGGTGAAGTAGTTTAGTTGACAATGGCGTGTCTCCGATTCTCTTGATTTTTTTTAATATTTTTTTTTTTAAGTAATCCAATAAGTGTTCAGAACAATTTCTTAATGCTGTTTTTTCCAAAATTTAATACACGTCTAGCAATGTATTTAGATTCATCATCATTAGTCGTTTCACTTACATCTTCATATCTTGATAAAAGCAGCACTCAGCATTGTAATTCCTAGTGATGATAGCGTCTATACATATAAATTTATCACCACTTTGATTACATCCATGCTTTTATGTCCAAACATTTTGGAACAACTTCTTTTTTGCTTTATATTTGTTCGTTGTTATATACTACTACTACTACTACTACTAACTCTATGGAGCACCAAGCCGCCTGAGCACAGCTACGCACGGTACTCCTCCATCCCAATCTATTTGAAGCCTCTTTCGTTACACCCTCCCAGAAAGTTCCCATTTCCTTTAAATCTTTCCTTATGACATCCTCTCACTCCATTCGGGGACAACCTGCTTTTCTTTTGGCCCTAGACGGTTGGCCGACAAGGACAATCTTTGGCAATCTGTCAAGCTTCATCCGCAGAACGTGTCCTAGCCATCTCAACCTTCCTCTCATTATAGCCCTAGAAATGGGATCAAACCACATATTTTTGTACAGCTTACTGTTTGTGAAACGGTCAGTCAGTCAGGTACCCAGAACAATCCATAGGCCAATTTCTCTGGAGCACATCTAACGAATCTTTCGCCATTTTTTGGAGCGCCTGCGGTTCAGGACCATACTTGACCACTGTCATCATTGTAGCTCCCAAGATCCTAATCTTGGTTTGCAGACTTGTCTTCCTATTCTTCCAAACTTTTTTTCAATTGTGAAAAAAAAAACCATGGTCCTTGGCTATTCTACTTTTCTTCACGGCACACCACCGTCTTTACTAGTAATACTAACTATGTAATTGAAGCTATCTCCTTGATTTATCTTCTCATTATCCTAATTACCTCTTCACCTTCACTTATTCCTAGTCTTAACGACTTAGTCTTCTTAACATTAATTTTCAAGCCTGTTCTTGCATCCTGCACTGACAAACCTCTAAAAATCCATTAGGTTGCTAACTTTTTTTTTTATCTAGGATGCTTAAATCTTCAGTATAATCTAAGTCTAGGAAAGTTTTACTTCCCCAATTGATTCCGTATTCTCCCATTGCCTTTCATATTCTCCTTAGGACAAAGTCCATCAAAATGATCATGTAAGAGGGGTAGGACGCAACCCTGTTAACTCCTGGTATAAGACGAAACCAGCTACTAATCTCATTTCCTACCTTAACCGCAGTAATGGCATTCTCTCATATATCACTAGGGACACAAAGACAAGACCTTCGTTAAACCTCTTCTAACATCCGAATCAAACGTTTGCTCATAATATATACAACTGAGGGCTAAAGGTGTTTGATGACTCTGGCGCTTCGCAATTATTAATCTAAGAGTGAAAATTTGGTCGACGTATCCTCTTCCCTTTCTAAACCCAGACTGTTCTTCTCTTAAAACTTTATCTACAGCATCTCTAAGTCTAAAAAGTATCCTCATACTAAGTAATTTGCTTCCTCCAGAATCCGAGCCAATGCCTTTATAATTACCACACTCATTCTTATTACCTTTTTAATAAGGTATTTAATTAGAGTTTTCCTAAAATCGCTAGTACATCCCCTTTTCAAAAATCATATTCATATCTTCAGTAATTTATCTCTAACTTCATAAACAACATAGGCTATTTTAAATGCTCATTTACCACATTATCAGTACCCGGGGCCTTACTGTTTCTTAATCCTTTTAGTACTGTCACGTACATATATAATCATTGCAAAAATTTGTTCGGAGAATGTAGTTGCATTCTGCCTATTATAATTGTTACCGCAACTTTGTCATCGAACTAAAATGTTGTTTATATTATCCATTTTCATTTTTGTTGCTCATTCTCAGAATATTCGTTTTGTGTTTATGTTTTAGTTATGTCTTTATGGAACTAAAGTGGTCCAAATGAAATTAGTAAATGGGTCACTCGGTGACTCGTAGGTCATAGATTTCCCTCCCCTCCGTTACTCTTTTGTATATGTTTTGGACTTTTTTTGTCGTGTGTCCAAGCATAATCTGTGTTTTTTCTGTTTGATAATTCTTGATGGCGAATAGTAAATAAACAAGAAGGTTTCAGTTATAGCTTTTGTTTACATCAGAGGTTGTCTACTTTATTTAGAAACCCTGTCATATTTCTTCCTTTTCAGTAATTTTCGTATAACTAAATTTTAGATTGTAATTTTAAGTGAATTTACAAAAAAAGGGCGAAATAAAATATGGTAATCATGAGTAATGAAGATGTTCGATTCCCTTGTTGAATTTAGCATAAGTAACGTATGATATAACTTTAAGAGACAAAACTCTGCTCATTAAATAGAATGCCTCAAAAATATTCGCAGCTTTACAACTTTTCAAAATATATTCTTTGAAAAAAGTTTTGTCCAATGAATTGTTGGTCATAGTAATTTTCGGTTAAATACTAATTAGCGTCAAAATTGGTACAATGAGCTTGCAAACTTAAAAAGATAAGGGGTGTATTAGTCTTAAAAATTAAGTAATTCAACATTCTAATAATGATACGAAATTTGGACAAAAAGTTGAACTCTCAGCCAGGAGGGAAAAATATACTGAAGGTAAGGCATTTTTTCATCACATTTTAGAAGTGCTATTTAAGGTAATTGACGGGTAGTTAGATTACCAGCCGACTCACACTAGGTATATGAATATTCAGTTCTATTGGACTTTTTTTCTTTTTACCATAAAAATTAGAATAAGTAAAACCCGCATACATTCTGGTAACACCGGGTTTTAACCCTTAATTTCTCTGTACTACTAGCTACTACTACTAACAACTCACCGCAGCACCAAGCTGCCTGAGGCCAACACAGCTACGCACGCTCCTTCATCCCATTCTCCATCCCAATCTCTTATACGCTGAATTATAACTGCCAACCAAGCTAATAAAGTGGCATTCACATGCATTCATAGCTATACTTTCATGCCTGGAAAAGGGTCTGGCCTAGACCCCGCGCGCCGCGCCGGTGGATCAACCGAACGCCGCCGAAATGTCGTAACGCCCCCGCCTCTGCCGGCGGTGGCGTTTCGGTCGACTTCAAATCAATTTTGTGGCAATTCTTTATTGCGTCAACCGCAAAGTCGGAGCTTTTCCTTCTCGTGTGGCTTAGTATTTCTATTTGCTTGATTAGAAATCAAGCAGGGCTTGCACTATCCCCAAATTTTCGAGTATTTCCCCAAAAATCTATGCGTCACCCCGAAAAAAAATTTGGTTTCCCCGAATCCACGAAAATCACGCAATCACGGTGCCCCCCCCCTCCCCTAGCGATTTATCACCAGTGACTTTCCCTGCCAAATATTACTTTGCATACCATAATTCTTCACTACTCTCTTGTTAATTAATTTTCGTCTCTTTTGTTACTTTGTATAAAAACCCAGACAGATTCAATATGCAATTGCAAATATTGCAATATACACAATTCTTCATAGGTATGTTGACAAAAAAAAGTATCGTCTTTATGAAATGATTTTTAGTCATTTCGAATGCAGTTTCCCAATCGCCATTTCTTGCATCATTCGTAGTCAATAATTTTATTTTCAAGTTGAATAGAATTATAGAATGCATTCACTACTATACAGCTTCAGCCTTCAGTTGGATTTTGAAATTGACAGCCGAAAGATTGTTTCTACAGCTGAATTGTAAATTTGCATTTTTTTTTTTTTTTTTTTTTTTTTTTTTTTTTTTTTTTTTTTTTTTTTTTTTTTTTTAGATAAGATTTTCTTAATGTTTAATACTCAATTGTTGAACGCCTGATAGAAAATTCAATCTTCTTTCTGAAACATTTTCACGCTCCCCCCCCCCCCCCCAAAAAAAAAAACCTTCTATTGAGACAAATTTTAGCAATAGACTAAGCTATGTACAAGGTTGGGTAATTAAAGATTGAACCGGAAGTTACCCCAAAAATATGCTTCATAAATAAATTGTAAATTACTGCCTATAGGGGGGGGATAGGGGGCTATCATTTTTAAATGATAATACTTCAATTTTTTATTGAAAGCAGGGATGCCAAAAAGTTGAAAAGTTGACAAAAATTAACAAGATTTTCGTGAGTTATACTTGATACAGCACTTGCATGGTTTTGTCGTCCAAAGGGAAAGGGACATATGCGTCCAACCCGTTTTTTTTTTTTTCTATTGATGAAACGGGTTTTACTTTGAAAACATTCATTCATAAGTACCCGGCAGATTCACACAAAACGAATTGGTGTGACGAAAGCGATATCGACATCCCCACCTAACGTTGCGCTCGAGTGACAATGGCGCCCTTTGTCCAGTGCCCAAGTTACATTAAAAGGCCAGGTCATAATTAAAGCTTTCAATTTGGGAGGTTCAAGGAGGATTCTTTGACAGTCTTATGACCTCAGGGTACTAGATGTTGCAACGTTCTTAAGTATCTACAGTGGTTTAAAAAATTCGATCCCCCACAAATGATTGCCAAAAATATGCACAAATATAACAAATGTAACATTTGGAATATTATAACACTTTTTTCAAAGCTTTGAAGAAAAGCAAAAAGGCTAAATACCCCTAACTACGCTTGAAAGGTATTTTAAAAAGAAACTCTTTGGAGATTTCCATGGAAATGGCCATAGCAGAAGCTTTGATCCTGGGTGGGGATCAAAGAGGAGTCTTTGAGTATTTTGACCACATGTGACTTATTGTTGCGACTTTCTTAAATTTGGTAATTTTTATGAGCATTTGCAAATCAAAACTTAAACTCAATAACTGATACTAAGTGTCCTAACATTTTGCTTGGATTAAAAGTGACGAACTAAGATGAAAATCCAACATCTTCCTGGAGCTACTTCAGTCTGCATGTTATTTCATTTAATTACATTTAAAACGAATGAGCTTTTCATTTTTTTACCTAAGAAAATAGCTGGCACTTCATTTTTCTTCATACCGAATAAACCATTAAGTGTTTTTTGTTTCATTGTAATTGAAATGTTCTCATGTGAAGTGTTCATCATGTATTTTTCAATTTGATAAATTTACTCCTTTTAGATGCAGTTTATAATTTGACTGATATTAGGTATTTATCAGTTTATAATTTGGAATGAATCCCCAAAAAGAAAAAATGAATAATATCCAAAAGAGCAGCCAAAACCAATAAAAAAGCAGCAGTTCAGCCTTAGCCTACATGACATATATTCTATAAAGAAGCCAAAAAAAACTTTAAAATGCATTTTTTTTAAATTGTTATTAAAAAAACAGTTTTTAATACAAGAAGGCTTTTAGGAATCCAAAAGAGCAAAAAAAAACAATCAATATCAAAGTCGCCCATTTCAACTGTTTTAAAGGTGACAAAACAGATATAGGCAAGGGGCATTATGAAAAAATTAAGCTTCTAAGTTCAAAGTTATATTCAAAGTTTTTACCCAGATAACTGACAAATTTTGTGATACGGTATTTGATGTTTTGTATGCAGTAATGCTCGATGAAAAAAAAAAACTACTAATTTTGATGATTATTTATGTTAAGAATACATAGCTAATAGATACTTCAACTACTCGTATTATGCAAGGGTTCTGAAACGTCACAGCCATTTCGTTCTACTTCTCTGATGAAAAACGAAGAAGACCAGTTTCCAGCCAGCGACTTGTGAATTTTTGAACTCATGAATAGGCTTGAATCTTTTGTAAATTTAAGCTGTGATTTGAGAAAGACTGATGAAAACATAAATGTTTGCGGTCAACGTTGATCGCGCCGGCGGCGCGCCGCCGACATCTTAACGGCGGCGCGGAGTGGCGCACTATTTTTGGCCCCTCCGCCGCCGGTCTTCCCTCGTCGGCGCGTTGCCGGGGTCTAGTCTGGCCAGACGTATGCGTTTAAAATGCGGAATCTGTTCTAAACGAACGTGAAATCTGATTTTTGGGTGAAACAAGCCACAGTTGATCACCCAGTTGTAGAGTCTAGAACTCTGGGTCCGAGATATCAAATTCTGCCAATGAGGACGCTGGGATATTGTGCACTCTAGGTAAGGGGATCCCCAAACAGGTGCCTGTAGTATCTAATACTTCCGTTAGATGGCTAGTCTGACACTGCCTTTACACATTGTTTTTGAAGAAGAAGCTGAATTAAAAAAAAACCTAGATGCACGTTTTTTAGTGTTATTCTACAAATGTAAGAAAATAATTTTAAAAAAACAAACTATTTCTTACGGAAATAAAATTTCCGTAAAAATTTCTTACGGAAAGAACAGAGTTTAAATACAAAGAATATTGCTTCGCAAATTACGCAACTAAACTGACTAAAATTACGCAACTAAGCCTAACTAGACTGACTCGTGATGTTTCCCAAAGTCTGTTGAATTCTAAAAAATAGCGCTCTGCGAAAACTGAGCATACTTGAGTTTTTTTAGAATTATAACAGTATACTAAAAGTTATCGATATGAAGGTCGACATAGAGATATATGAATTTGTCTTTTATTTTCTGTAGCCTACCTATGGAATTTTCTGCTCCTAAGAAAACATCCTGTTTTTTTGTATCAGCTATAGGTTTTCAGTAAAGCACTAGTTTCGAATTCTACAGAAATTAGAATTCTACAGACTATGAAAGATTGATTGGCTCTCTTAGAGCTTCCATTTTCTGGCACTTTTACCCTTTTTGGAAAAAAAATAATGTTAAATGGAGTAAAATGGCAGGGAACACCACTATGCTGTGCTACAATCTCTCTTGTAACCACAGTTTATATAATTATCCAGTAAGCTTATCGCAGGTCATTTCTGGTCTTCGTTCTCGGTGCGAACAAAAAGCTCCTCCCACTTCTTCGTGCAGTTATGGATCAGTGTGTTTGCGTCTATCAATGAGAAATGGTTACAAAGTGCATTATTCGTAATAGCGGGTTTCCACTTGTTTCCGATTATTTCGCGTCTGACTTGTCTACCCGTGAAAAGATCTGATGCCGCTTATGTTTCTACGTTCTCTGGAGCACTCGTTTCCGATTGTTTCGCGTCTGACTTGTCTACCCGTGAAAAGATCTGATGCCGCTTATGTTTCTACGTTCTCTGGAGCACTCACACCCCGGTCCGGGTTTTTATAATGGGTGAGATAGGAATGATCAGACTGGATAATTATATAAACTGTGCTTGTAACTTAAGAAAGGCGCTATATAGAGCGATTTTTTTTTTGGACGGGTCCTCTCCTAATATTCTGCGAGCACTAGTTCAATACGATCACTCCTGAGGGGTAAAAAGAAGAAGAAAAACGGACACATATCACTGCTTCTCATGCTAAAAAAGTTCCTTGTTTAAGGTTGGGGCTGTAATTCTCCTATAAACGTTTGGCCCATGCTGATTCCAGTGGTATATTTTCATTTCAACCCGACGCCTTTTTTTTTTTGGGGGGGGGGGCTAGGCTCTTTTTCAAAATTCCTATAAAATTGTTTTCGTAATAAACTTTTACTAATAAAATTAATTGGAATAATATTCACCATTCCTGAATCAGCTTCAAATAGTGATTTTTCCTCACTTGACAGTTTTTTTTCTCCAGAACGCGTGTTTTAACTTTCAGTTAATATAGGCCGTGGTTCGCTTTTTACTAGGTGATAGGTATCACTGCAACCATGATTATAGTTCTTTTACCAGAAAACCAAAAATGCGAAGCTCCTAGACCAGTGTCTAAGGTATTTTCCTACATTGCATGTTTTTTTTTTGAAGTTAATTTTCAGCTGATAACAGAAGAAAAAATGGTGTAACCTTAGAAAATAATCGAAGAGAAGACCCTCGAAGTTTCATCTTCATTGAGAAAGAAGGTCTCAGATTTCAGTGCTGTGGTTTCCAGGGGTGAGCGTATCGAATAAAATGCTGGGAGAAGGTACACGCACAGGCAAATTGTGATTTCCAGTGATCTTTTCAAGTAATAAAAGATTTTCTGTCGCAGTTGTGTCTTTTTTGGTCCTTTTTCCACTCCAAAACCTTAGATATCCAATTAGTTAAAATTGTCCAAATCTTTGGTTGTTTAGGATATATCGCTGCATGGTAATACACTCCTTCCCTGAGATTGTAAAATTCCCATTTAAATGAAGGATTATTACAAAGAATCTATATAGAATTAAATGAAAAAAAGTTTTTTCAACTAAAAGTAAGGAGCTACATTAAAACTTAAAACGAGCAGAAATTTTTACGTAAATGAGGGGGGTTGCCCCCCCCCCTCGCTCTTTTTTTTAGCTAAAGTCTTTTTTTAGCTTTCGGTTGAACAAACTTGTTTTTTTTTTTAATTTCTGTTCGTTTTTTAAATAATTTCAGGAAATCTGGCTCCATCTCCACGGAAAAATTCCCCTCCCCGCGGAAATATCCTCTAAACGATTCAATACTGGTGAAAATTTACCCCGGACAGTTACCCTTGACGTCTCCCACGTGCAAAATTGAGTCGGCAAAGAGAAAACAAGACATACAAAAAGAATTTCGTATAGGAATTCTGTCAAATTCCCCCAATGTAAAATTTCCCCTGAAAAGTTCACCCCCCCGGAAGCTTCCCTCCTTATGGAAAATTACCCCAGTGGAAAACCCCTCAAGCAAGAAATTTGCCTCCTCCCCCTCCCATCCCGATAAATGTATACATAGTTTCCAATAACAAGTACTATACGTATACAATGGGCAAATTTATAACGTAAAGACCTTTCCCCTTTGGATGTGGAGGGTCATGTTATTTCCAAAGGCATAGTTATTGGGCCTTTCAACTATGCTGAACAAAAATGGCTATCTCAAACGTTTGATCGGACAATTTTGGAGAAAACGGGGCGTGGGAGGGGGCCTAGTTCCCCTCCAATCTTTCTGGTCACTTAAAAAGGGAACTAGAACTTTTAATGTCCGTTTGAATGAGCCCTTCCCTGGTATTCTAGGGCCAATGGGTCTATACGATCACATCTGGAAAAAAACAAACAAATAAACACGCATCCGTGATCTTTCTTCTGGCAAAAAAAAAAATAACAAAATTGCATATTTTTTCAGATAGGAGCCCCTACAGTGAGGTTCTCTGGTACGCTGAAACTGATGTTGTGACTTTCATTAAGATTCTTTCACTTTTAAGGTGTGTTTTCCCCCTTTTTAGAAAATCAGACAAATTTTCTCCGGCTCGTAGCCTTTGAATGGAAATACTAAACCTAATGGAACTTATATATTTAAAATTGGCATAATAATCCGATTCTTTTGATACATCTATTGGTATAAAAATTCCGTTTTTTTAGAGTTTCAGTTACTACTGAGTCACGTCGCTCCATAATTACAGTTCGTTACCACGAACTGTTTGATATACAAAGAAGGATTATTAGAAGAATATATAAAGAACTCGCTTCATGAGCTTTTAGGGGCGGGGGGGGGGGGCTGGAAAAATCATTTTAATTAATTCAATTTTTATAATTTCCACAGGTCTTCAGACGCCCAGAATACTTACCCCAAAAACTTGAAGCCGATTGCTAAAAAAAAAAAAGAAAAAAAAGAAAAAAAATCCCTTCCTGCAGAACAGTTTTTTGTGATGGAAGGCTGTCTTATGAGAGGCCAGAGAAACCACTTGGCTTTTTATCATACAGGTGGGAAACTCGTGAATGACTCTACTTCAAACATAGGGAAACACGTCCACTTTTCTTTTAAAAATTTGGCTGTAACAGGGTGAGGGATGTTCAAGGGGTTTTTTTACCCCTTAAATCATAAGCATTGTGTGTCTTAAATCATAAGCATTGAAGACCATTGTACATATTTGATCTAAAAAACCCTAACATTCCTACCTTTCCACTTAAAAGCTGAAGGTGGGGCTGGGTATACAAAAGGCATATGTCAAACTTACTTTTCAAGCAGTTCGTGGTAACGAACTGTAAGTAAGGAGCGACCCGGCTCAATAGTAACCGAAAACTCTAAAAAACGGAATTTTGATACCAATAGATACATCAAAAGAATCAGATTTTATGCTTATTTCGAATATATAAGTTTCATCAAGTTTAGTCTTACCTATCAAAAGTTACGCGCCTGAGAAAATTTGCCTTATTTTCGAAAAAAAAGGGGGAAAGAACCCCTAAAAGTCATGGAACTTCAATGAAAAACAAACCATCAGATTCAGCGTATCGGAGAAGCCTACTATAGAAGTTTCAAGCTCCTATCTGCAAAAATGTGGAATTTTGTATTTTTTGCCATAAGAAAGATCACGGATGCGTGTTTTTTTTTTTTCCAGGGGTGATCGTATCGATCCAGTAGTCCTAGAATATCGGGAGAGGGGCTCATTCGAACGGAAATCAAAAGTTCTAGTGCTCTTTTTAAGTGACCAAAAAATTGGAGGGTAACTGGGCCCCCTCTCACGCTCATTTTTTTTCCGAAGTAAGCCAATCAAAAAATTTTGAGATAGCCATTTTGTTCAGCATAGTCGAAAATCTAATTAATATGTCTTTGAGGATGACTTAATCCCCCACAGTTCCCAGGGGAAGGGCTGTAAGTTATAAACTTTGCCCATTGTTTACATCTAGGATTGGTTATTGGGAAGTATACAGGCGTTTTCAGGAGGATTTTTTTTCTGTTGGGGGGGGGGTCGAGCAGGGGTTACGGGGGAGAATCTGTCCATGAAGGGTGTTTTTTCTTGGGGAAGGGAAATTTCTATGAAGGGGGCTCCAGATTTCCCAGCATTATTTAAAAAACGATCAGAAATTAAATAAAAAACAAGTTTTTTTCAACTGAAAGTAAGGAGCAACATTAAAACGAACAGAAATGATTACGTATATGAGGGGGTTCGCCCCCTAGTTAATACCTCGCTCTTAACGCGAAAGTTTTTTTTTAGTACTTTCAAAAGACCTATCTATTCTAATTAACCGGCCTTTGTGATCAGGGGTTTGTGATTCGAACAAAATTTGAACTTTGCCGTAAAGAGCGAGGTATTGACTAGGGGACGAACTCCTTAATATACGTAATAAAAAAGCACACGAATATAGAAATTCGTTACGTAAGTTAATTTCGTAAGTTACGTCAGAACAAAATTTCGGGAAAGCATTTAGCCAAAAAAAGGAAAATTGAGGACGGTGAGCCAAAATAAAAGCTGAATTAATTCAAAAACGTTCAGAAATTAAATAAAAAACAAGTTTTTTTAACTGAAAGTAAGGAGCGATGTTAAAACTTAAAACGAAAAGAAAATTATTCCGAATATGAATGGGGCTGTCCCCTCCTCAACGCCTCGCTCTTTTTACGCTAAAGTTTGACTCTGTCTCACTACTTTATTTTTTAAAACAATAAAAAACTTTAGCATAAAGAGCGAAGCATTGAGGAGGGGACAGCCCTTTCATATACGGAATAATTTCTGTTCGTTTTAAGTTTTAATGTCGCTCCTTACTTTCAGTAAAAAAAAAAAAAATGTTTTTTATATTTATTGATAATATAGATTGAAATGCTTGCGTGATTGCTGTTCAAACAAGGCTCAACAAGACGCTCAGGAGCTGTCAAAATCTTTATATCCCGAGAGTTCACGATTTTAGATTTTAGCTTTTGTTCGTCTTTTTGCTTTGAAGTTGTAAGCACATTTTTTCGCTTGAAAGTACTTTGTAATTTCTCTCGCTGTTATGCATAACGATCCAAATTGAAATTAAATTCAAACAGATGTTGTTACCAAATGTTACCCACGATGCCGATTCATGGGGGCATGCATGGACCCATGAATCGGGCGAAATAAGTGGCCAAAGCTTTCTTTCCCGTAGAAATTCATTGAATGACATAGGTATTTCCCGTATAATACACGTAATGAGTTTTTTCAGTTACTGCCTTTCATTACCATTCCCTTCTTTTGCTCAAAATTTATTAAGCAGCAGAATATAATGAACTTAACACTATTTTTTGGGTTTTAGCAGCATCCAGAAATGATTTTTAGGAACACCTATTTTTCTGTTTGTATCTTCAATAAGGCTTGGCAACTCTATCATGGCTCGGATTATGGCCTTCAATCTTAAGCTCCAGATATTGTCTTTCATTCTATTAGTGTTATCAATTTGTGTTAGAAGACCATAAAGTCTATATCAAATATGTCTTCCTTCTAGATTAAGACTAAAAAAAGTTTTTTTTTCTTTACTTTCCACGGGTTATTTCATAAATTGGTTTGGAAAGTAAGGTTGGTGCTTTTTGATGAATTACATCTCTGATTTTTACTGTCCGGCTAATAGAGGTCTTATGCCCATGCTACATCATAGTCACATCTATCGATGAAGAAAGCCAAATATCATTAATGGCAAGGCAATTTTCTTGATTTTAGCGTCACACTTGTATTTAAAAAGCAAAAATTAAAATTGCAACAAATTAGTTTAAAGAGTTTGCACCAACAGTAATTTATGTCCAACTGTTCTCTACTAATACCAAGTCTTCTTAACTTTTGTCAGATTCCTCTCCCAGGTAGAAAAACTGCTGTTCTAAAGTTTTCATCTATTCTAGTTTTAAAAATTATGCCTTAAACCTTGACTCTGATTGGTCAGTCAAGACATTTATGTTTGAAAGTTGTTCAACTCGAGAATTACCAACGGCGAACTTAATTGGCGCTGTAGTCGTGTGTAATTCTAATTTTATCGACAAATGTGACTATAATGTGGCACGGGCATTAGTCTTAGTTCTAACTTCTGTAAAAATATTAGGTTGCATTTTATATATTTTTGCTGAAGTTAATCTTCGCCCTAATCCCTTTTTTAACAGCAATTTTTATCCCAATTTGTTTTAGTTTATTTTTCCTTTTTAACACGAATAACTTTTGCAGGCACAGCTTGATAACGATGCCAGCGATCTCATTCAAATCAACATTTAATATACAGAATGGATCATGCCGTCAAACTCATATGAAGTTTACTGATCCTATTGATTCACGTATGTTTTGTCAATGTGTCTCTGACATAGAAGTAGAAATAGACGACATTAAATTCTGTTCTTGCTCAGATATTTCTATTATCACGGACACTAATGATACTTATACGCTAGTGAACGGTAAAACTGTTGCGCCAAAAAAACTTTAGTGTAGCTGAAGGTGAAACATACTGCCAATGCACGTCGTCTAAATTTTGTATCCAGTGATTTCCGTATTTGTTCAAATTAAGATGTTTTTTAAACAATCGAATGGTTGATATTGTTACCTCTAGAAGAGCGCTTCGCCCTTTTAGACACGTTTTATGTAGATGGTGAAAACAGTTGTCCAAGGAGTCCATCCATAGCGAGTGTCACTGAGTTCATTCATTTCAAAAAAAGCTAGTAAAAATCAACTAGAGAAAGGTGCGAAAGCTCTACATGATCAAAGTTATAATTCAACTCTGGAATGGCTGGAAAATTGTAACCTCGTTGAATCATTACCACAAAACATGAAACAAGAACATTCAATCTTGTCTTCACTCAGATTTCCTCAGTATTCTAAATCTACGAGAATTGTTGAACGCTCAGCCAGAAAACGGAAGAAAATTAGCGTAAAAAGTAAAAGTGAACGAAGGCCACATATGGAAGAAAACCAAGAAATTGATTCAAAAGTCTCATCTGTAAATGCCAATAATTATCAAAGACAAAATTTTGAAAAAGAAAAGGAAAAGTATAAGAACATGCCGTGAAAATAAAAGTTTCACCGACGTTTCAAAAAACGTTAACTAATAAAAAATTTGGGTTGACTTATGATGACCTTCGCAAGCTCAGAAATGAAATTACTAACGAACGAGAAACTGGGGAAGTTTTCTAGTTATAAACAGCAAAGAAACCAGAAGCATGCAACAAGTAAATCAATTCCATCATCATCAGTGGGTGCTAGTAAAGACTCCACGGGGATTACCTCCATTTTAGAATTGAAACAAAAATTAAAGGACTTCAACCTGAGAAATAAAAAAAAGACCGCCACAGCGGGATCCTTTTCAAACAAGTTACCCGCTACCATAGACGTTAGCCTGTCTAGAAGTTTCAGCAATAAAAGAGAAAATGACTCAGAAATAAGCGGAGCTGAGAAAACCCAGCCTCTAGAGAGTCGTGAATATTTTCTTCCGAATAAGGAGTGCAGGCATGAAACACTTAAAGCAAAAATTTCTAGAAGGAAACTTTCAAGACATTTTTACTTTGAAAATCACCAAAGTGGACCTTTAAAAAATATAAGCGACCAAAATCAACCCGTAAACAAGCAAAAAATAAAAGGTCTACATGCGAAAAAAAACTAGAAATCTTGCAAATTATGACCCCAAAGATCAACCGAAAAACAATGATGTCTTTAGATCAGAGATGGATGAATTGAGACAGCATGAGCGCCAACTTACGAAGCCCTCAAATCATGCTAGTGAAATACTTTGTTCTTTAAATTTAGCTCCTAATGATTCTTGTGAGTTTTCTAGAAGAAGTTTTCCCCGAAATCCTCTAGAGAAAAAACTCAGTCCAGGGAAATCAAATCTCTAGTTTACTAAAGAGAAGAACGGAGCCAATTGATAATGTAGAAAACATTGTTCAAGTAAAATGTAAAAGTAAGCTTCCTGTGGACAGTCAGATATTGTCAGATGGTAACTTCAGGAAAAATTGGCTGCAAAAGTCCACCAGAAAGACTCTCAATGACAAAAGTAACTGAAAAAGAGGAATGGAAAATATTGGTTCAAAGAAACTGAATAGTTCTGCTCAAGGATACCTCTCGAAGCGAAAAAACTACTTAACGTAAATACAAGACAAAGTCATAATAGAACATACGGACAAACCAATACAGAACAGGTACTAAGCAAGCAAGAAAAGAAAGATGCTGCAAAGTATAATAAACAAAAAACTACGGCTGAATTGACTGATGCAAAACCTGTCCATCTAAAAAGTAATTTTAGTTCCAAAAAGCAAACTCAGAATGAAATCGGTCCTGCCAACTATAGTCTTGATCAAAAATTGATCCTTGATAATGTTTTGTGACGCAGAAAGGGGCTACAATGAAAAGCAAAATACTCGGAAAAGGAGGTGGATTCATCGCTTTGTAATTCAAATCCACTTAAAATGGTAGACACTAGCTATACTTTAGAAGCCCAACAACCTAGTGACGCTAGTATGTGTACAACAAGCCATATTTTAAATGGAAAATTGTCTAGCAAAGCTGATGTCCAAAAATGTAAAACTCACGGAAAGTCGACTCAAGAATTCATTTGTAAGGAAGAATCATCAAGTGAAGAAACTTCCAAAGAGACGGGTAATGCTGAACAATCTTTTAAAGCCCAATATTCTATGGTTGCTTCTTTAGAAACTGGTCAGGTAAATGACCGGTTGCTTGTAGTTGTCGGTACAAATGAAACAGACAGTAATTTGATTGAAGAAACATCTTTTGTTCGAGTTTTAAAAAAAGACAGCAACCCAGACTTAAGTGATGTTCAAATAATGCGAGCTCTTCGTAAAACCACTGCTGCTATCCTCAAGAAAATCAAGATGATTCAGGGATTGGGGTCAAACTTGAGCTCTCAGAAGCTGTCCGATAGTCAAAGTTCATGTACGAGTAAAACCTTTGCTAAAAAGGGTATATGAAAATGAAATGCTGCCATCTGAACATTTTGAAATGACTAAAGCTGTGATAGTAGCTCCGATATTTCTTATGATAGAACAGGCTAATTCCCGTGAGGAAAGCTTTGCAAACCCGTACGCTCATAGAGTATATGAATTGGATCATCCAAATAGCACAGAAAAATTTAATCAGAAACTCAAACATTTTGATGAAACCCCAGGTTTTAGTAATAAAGAAAGTATTAAAAATACCCCTCTATAAAATATCTGAAGAGAGTGATAAAGCCCCCTCAGTATCATTGTTTAGTTCCGAGGTAGTTTCAGATAACTTAAAAAAAATGCCTGTTGATGATCCAAAATCCAACAGACTAGACACTGAAAAAGCACGTGAAAATGATTTAAAAAAAAATAAGAATTTGTCTGGATACATTTCGCGTAAAGAAACACCTTTATTTCTTAAACCAGACAAGAATGACTGTCGTTCCTATGAAGTCCGTGATTACACCCTATTCAGAAAACAAAAATGAACAAGAAAATGTTGCAAATACCGATAAGTCGGAACTTCAGAGTATTGATGCCTTTTCCAAATTACAGACGAGTGAAAAAAAATACGAAAGATTTAAGTGATTTTGAATTCAAACATGTCCATTAGAACTTCTGCAATTTTTCAGTCTGATAATGCCGTGAGAGTTCCGAAAATCCACCAAATCAAATAAATGGTGCCAGTAATTTTGACACCCAGAGAGAAGTTAATAATACAATAGGACTACGTCTAGATCATATCAGTAATAGTACTGAACGTTTTAATACTAATCTTAGAAGTATAAAAAGACTCCAGATATGATGAAACTCTTAGCAGACTAAGTCAAATAAGGTATGACTATATTAATCACTACTCAGTCGAAAGCTGTTCCCATGATCCTGCACGTTCAATAACTGAAGCAGCCTCATCATATAATATTGAAAGTGGTGAAACGGAGGCTGAAAAAAAAGTAACGAGATTCACTATTCAGGGTACTCTTTCTACTCAAAGCCTAATGACTATCCTGATAAGCGCAATTCAAAGGAGGAATGTGAAAATCCACCTTTGGGGATGGAAACCGACTATTATAGTAAGGAATGCAAAAGGGAAAATTGTTAATAATCTTCGAGAGTCCGTTCATCAGCAGGTAGATATAAAATAAGGTGTTCAAAGATCTCAGTTCTGGTTACGCCGAATTGCAAACAAACTGTGATTATACCCAACTTCGGGATGTCGTGACAAGAGAAGATACACATGTAGAGGAACATGAGCTTAAGCTTGATAAATGCACAAGTAAAACTAATGTTGCATCAGTGAAAAAGTCTAATGAAGAGTCTCCATCATCTGTCATGCTGGCAAAGCAAGCTGAAAATTTTGAACGTAGTGAGAGGTCAGAAAATATTACGGATCCAGACGTAAGTCAATGCTCTTACCAGCAGTGTATGAATACAAACACACAACAACAGAATGAATTTGAAAAAGAGAGCGAAGATCAAAATCTTCTTGAAAAATTTGCCTGAAGATGGTGCTTTATGTCAAAACAAACTTATTGATAGTCGGTATGAGGCTTTTACAAAAACATTTCCGTGGGAAGTGGTGTTGAAGCCTTGGTTTCAGGTGACACCTTGGAAAGCAATATTTTATGAAGCCAGACAAATCAATTTAAAGGTACTTTTGATCCAGTTATGTGTGAAAAAACAACACCCACAGGTTCCAACACTGACTGAAAGTGGTTCTGTGATGAATCCGTCTTTTATAGGTGGTGGTAAAACAATCACTGGATATACGATGCCCAGTATAGAAGAGAACGCACAAAACAGTGTGGGACTCATCACAGAAGAAATAGACAAAGATCATACTCCGCATTATGAAGAATCCTTCGCAAGCTCTTCTGACTTTAGTCGAGGGATGGAAATTGGAAATGCAAAAGGGTTAGTGGTAAGAAATACAAACGCAGATCCCACATCCACTGCAGAAAGTGTTAGAGCACTTCCTCATATTGATAATGGGATTAGAAATTATTCCTTCGATTGCTTAGTAAACCTCATGAAGATTCTTCATCTTCAATAGATTACAAAGCTTTTCAAAATGAATTTCACAATTCACCTGAAGAGTTTTCTGTGAAGTCAAAAGAGATTTTAGATAAATTTCAAAATGAACTCGATGAAAGATCAAAGCAAAAAGTAATTAGTGATGAATCTGAAAATTTTCGCTTGGGCAATCCTAGCGATGGTATTAAGACAGATGGACAAACAATAAATCAGAAGGACCTCCAAAGCAATGATTGGCAGACGACAAATTTTCATGAATCAGCCCAAAATTCTGGATTAAGCTTTGCTAGAAAAAAAACATTGATGTAGGTAAACAGCTCAAACGATGCGAGGGAAGAATCTGCTGATCCTGAAATTCTGAGCATGGAAACAAATAATCGCAAAATGAAGCATCCAAACCAAGGCACGTGGCGTAAAAAGTCGTACGAAATTATTGATTCTTCTGACGATGTGTTTTAGTTCTACACAAGAGCACAAACAAATTTCAGAATCAAAAAAATCTTGAGGAACTTGACTCATTAATGAAATCTGATTATCAAAGAAGCTCAAATACAAGTGATGGTGACTATAAATTAAGGACTTTAAAAACTCTGTTCAAAGAAGACAAAACTACACATGACTCTCCATTACATCTGTTCAATACCAAGCGAGAAATATTTCCTAATAAATCTTCCCACATTACAAGCCATGATTATAGTAGAATCCCTATTAAAAGACAGCCAAACACTACTCAGAAGCGAGATGATGAGGACGGTAAGCCATATCCTGTTCGTCTTGCAGTCAGAAATTTGAGAATCAATTGTCGCCGAGCGTTATGCAAAGCAATATCCTAGCAACGAAACAAAGGACTTGTGAACTGCAAAACTTCTCCGATAGTTATCCTAGTGAAACAAGTGGGAATAGCTTGATGAAATTTTCATTTGTAAATTGCAATAATCCCACAGGTGTAAATTCTGAAAATGTACTTCCAGGAAGTTCAAAAAAGGCGTTTCAACCTGGTTTTAGCGAATTGGCTAATGTATCTACTGCAGAAGCAGAGAGGAATAGACCTGGTACGATGCTAAGTTCCTTACAGAGGGAAAAATCACAAGCGGTACACCTGGCAGCCAAATACAATCATTTAGTACCACACCTTCTGGAAGTAGCTCGCTTCGAAACATACGTGACTTTCTTAGAGCCAAACAGGATGATGGTGGCCCCCCTACTTCTACTCAACTTGGGCAAAAGGATACAAATATCACGGTGCTTTTTTGGCTATTGATGAACTGAAAAGAGAAAAAACAATATTATTGAGGAAGATTAAAGGACTAATGGAAATCATTGAGGTTAGTAATCAAATCTTCAGTAAATGCTCATAGCTTCATTTTTACAGTAATTTATTTAGTTTCAATAAAAGCTCATAATATTAAAAAAAATATGCTTATATAAAGGAGCAAGAAAGTAGCAAGAAGTTACTACCTTAAAAAGCTAAATAAAGACCAATTAGACAATATTCCTCCATCCCCTAATCCCTTTTGTTCGTTACTCATGATAAAAAGTTGCCTTGAGAAAAGTGTTTGATTTCTTTTTACAAAAATTTTGAATAAGAAACTCAGTCATTTACTTAACAACATTTCCCTCCTCATTTCTAAGTATCTAGTTTCATAACGCAAAATAGCCGGGCAAAGGTTAGCCAAGTTGTACACACGGTAAACAAGGGCTTCCGATGGATAATTTGTGTTAGATGTAAGTAATCGGATCACTACAATATGGGATGAGATTGGCTTTATTTAGCGTTTTTTCCTTTTTGGCTAACAGATCTTCAAAAATATCATAGGAAAATTTCCAAAGCAAACTAAGCATAGACCTAGTTGTAAGCAACAAGGTCAAACAATGAGTAAATAATGATGATTTAGAGCCAAGAGCTCTCTGGGTGGACCTTGTAGCAATAGTTCTTGGCCTTCTTTTAGTCTTCCATTTTTTTTCAACTCTGTTTTTGTACAATGATGAAGTGGTGTACGCAGGGGGCCTCGGGGCCCATCCCGCTCTCCCCGAAATTCTAAATTTCTCCCAATTTCTGTGCATTTCTAATTCATATTTCCAAAAAAAATGAGTTTTTCCATCATTTCCCCCCTCTCCCTAAAAAAATATCCTGTGTGCGTGTCTGCAGCAATAAACTTTGGAATTAACACAACTATCGAGGAACAGGAGAAAATTCAAATAAAACAAACTTATATTTGGAAATGAAAATGGACTGTATCCGTGATGTGTTTTAGAAATCAAATCAGATTATCTCTGCTTTTTTTCTAATTAGCTTACTGCACTAACTTGTCATAAAAACGTTAACAATAAAGCCTATAAAAGAAGGAAATTTATTTAACCTTTGTTTCCTATACAGTTTCGAAAATTACTAATACTACAAACTGGTAGCAGCGTTAAGCTGTTCAGAAGTCAAATACTCCTCCTCCATTCCATCCTGTTTTAAGGCTAAGCTTTGGCTGGCTTAACGAATATCTTAAAAATCTTACGATGCCATCAGTCTGTACAAACGAACAAAGTGATTTTCGATGACTTTGAGTCAATGTCTCTAAATGACTAAATTAAGCCTTAGGGACGAAATGGCAAAATCTAAAAAAAAATATTTTTAGGGGATCGAAAAAGAAAAGGCTGAAATAGAAGCAAAACGCAAGGATATTGAAAAAATGTATGCAGATCTAGAGGTCCGCTCTAGTGACAAAGATGACAATTTACGGTATTGTGCTAAGACTTGCGTCGATGCTGGATTTCCTCATCTCTGTTTTAAAAAAAAAAACAATGAAAAACGGTGAGTGTATCTAAATTATTTTACATTCAATAGCCTTTTCAGCAGAGTTTTCGAAGAATTTTAAAGGGCCTTTGAATTTGAATAAAATTGTCCTCAGTCCTCTTGTCTTGTTAACGAAATAAATTCGTATAAAAGATAAACGAGGATAAAAATCGTCCAGTGCCACTGTTGGTGCATAAGGCGTTGAATCGACGTTTCAATTACTGGATCTTTATTACAGGGAGAAAGAGCGAGCCTATCGCCCTGGTTTGCCACCCACAGTGATTTATCACTATTTCTAGTGATTTTTTATGTTGCCCAGTGTTTTTTTTTTTTTTTTTTTTTTTTTTTTCTAGCTAGTGATTTGTAGTGATTTTTGTTCGAAAACTAATGATTTTGTACTGTGCTAAAATCCAGGACGCATGCGAGAAGTGAAGTTTGGTTGATGCTAATGAAAGAAAACAGAATAGGATGAAAGTATAATGGTTTATGAACAAATTTGGGCTATATATTTGCATTAGGGGGGGTGGGGGGTAAAGCATTTCCGTGCCAGCGTGTTCCGTATTTAATATATGCAATGCTTTACCCCCACCCCTCTAATGTGCAAATCTATAGCCGAATTTGTTCTTAAACTATTATATTTTCAACCAATTTTGTTTATTTCATTAGCATTAACCAAACTTAATTTCTCGCATGTGTCCCGCACTTCATTTTAGCATCCATGGATGCTTTAATTTTAGCATCCATGTTCATTCAATCACTTATCATTGTAGACTAACAGGTCTTTATCTGATGTTAGCATTATCACTTCTCGCGTGTGTCCTGGATTTTAGCACATTACCGGGATTTTTTTCCAAAATCTCGTGATTTTTCACGATATAGCGCGTAGATTCATGATTCAATCGAATAAATCATACGCGAAACTAATTAATTAAAAAAAAAAACGCAAAATAGTGAGTCACTACAGTTCCTAATATGTTCCAGATTAACATTTATGCAAATAAACCGCCTTTGAAACTTCCGATTTCCCACCATATTTCTGTATCTGATACGACCCCAGAGCGTTATCATCAAGATAATAGGCGAATTTAGTTAATCGTAAGATTGCAAAAATGTTCTGTACTTCCTGTTTTACAACATTTGCTCAGGTCAAATTTTTGTCTTCATATTTATAGTTTTTTTTTTCTGTAATCTATCAGTTCTAAATTAGATTTTCTTCTGTTAAAACCTTTGAAAGTGGAGTGAATGGTGAATATGAATACACCCTCTACAGCTACAAATAGAACAGAAATGGAGTAAATGAAAAAGATTGAATCGATTGTAGTTTGATGATTGAAATCGGTTGGGAATAAACGGAGGGGTATCTACTCTGGGAATCGTTGAATAATTTTAATTTGTACTTCTAATATCTTGTCGAAATTCCAATAATTCTCCTAATTTTCTTATTTGTAATTGAAACACCTAATAAGTGGAGATAACGTCCTATTCTTTAAGTTTTTGAATTTATGTGCTAAAAACATCAAACAGTTTATGGTAACAAACTGTAAGAATGGAGCTATAAGGCTCAATAGTAACCACAATTCTAGAAACGGAATTTCGATATCAATCAATATATCATCGGCTTATTATGTTGGTTCCAAATATATATAAGATTCATTAAGCTTAGTTTTACCCATCAAAGGCTAAGACACTATGACAATTTGCCTGGTTTTTTGAAAAGGGAGGTAACACCTAATGAAAGTGAAATAATTTTAATTAAAATCAAAACCGTTTAGATTCGGCATATCAGAGAACCCTACAGTAGAGGTTTCAAGCCCCTATGTGCAGAAGTGTTGAATTTTGTATTATTTGCAAGAAGAAAAATCAGGGATGCGTATTCATTTATTTTTTTCCCAGAGGTGATCGTATCGAACCAACGGTTCTAAATCATCGGGAGTGGGCTCATTTGAACGGAAATTAAAATTTTATGGTGTCTCTTTTATTTGACCAAAAAAGATCGGACAGCTACTAGCCCCCCTTCCACGTCCCTTTTCCCCAAAAATTGTTCGATCAAAAGTTTGAGATAGCCATTTTGTTAAGCATAGTTGAAAGGTTCCAAAACTATACCTTTAGATTTAACATGACCCACGAAGCCCCTAAGGATAGGTCTTAGGATGAAAGTAGGCCTATGCTAAGGATAATTTGCTAAAAGATAACAATCATAATGAAAACCAGTTTCGTAGCCACAAAGACAAATAATGGGTGACAGAATGCATTGGTTTGAATAACTTGGGCTATACATTTGCACATCAGAGTGGTGGGGGCAAAGTTAGGGTAGGTTACTTTACCCCCGCAACCCCTAATGTGCAAAAATATAGCCCAAATTAGGCTGTATTATTATATAAACTAAAGTATTTTATTTTCATAATATTTTGGCATATTTCATTAGGGTTAACATACATTTACTTCTTGGGTGTGTTCCGTATAATTAACAAGTGTCTTTTTTTTTAAGAAGCAATAAGACCGATGCTTATCGAAATTTGTGAATAGTGGGACACATTTTTCATGAAATTATAAAATGGTCATTTTAAAAATTGTTGCTGGTGTACCAGTAATTATACTAGGTCAACTAGAGTTAAAAAAAAAAGTTTCTATATTTTTTGGGAAAAAAATGGGATTTTGGATCGACAAGGAAAAAAATAAAAAGAAAAAGCAAATATATCGGTTAGATCACCGATAACCAATTTTCAGTGATCGGGGTACTCGCAAATAGAAGCACATGGGATGAGCTACAAAATGTACGTTGTGAAATCGACCGATGACACGCAATCCACGGATTCGTCGTTCCCATGTGCTCATTTTTCTATTCCATTTGATGTATTCAGACATTTCCCAAGAATAGAGAAAATCCTGGTTTTTCATTTGGTTCAACGCTTTGTTGTGTCGAAAAAAACGCTTCTAATATTGAGCCTTGTTGTCCAAACATCTACCAAATCTTCTTGGGCTTGGCTGAAATCTTGCATTTGTGCAAGTGTACAGGTAAATGACTATTTAAACGTTGAACAACATAACTCCTTTTTTGGATATCGTAACTAAATAGTCTCGAGCATGCTTCAGTTGGTGAAATGCAGCGTCCTTCCACGTAGATGTCTGCTTCATTGTAAACCTGGCACCTTTGATTTTCGATAATCTTTATTAAAGTGCAATCATGCCCTTATGTAAATGTATTTATATAAATACTTTACCAGATCTATGCTGCCAACATATTTGACATTGTTGTGACATTGAAATTTGTTGAGCATAAGAGGGTTATATGTGACGACATGACGATTATCACGAGTAACTCGGAGATTACCGAAGTCTTTTCGATAAAGAGTACGGTCATATGAAAATTCTTCTTTGCTCATTTGTCTAATTATTCTTTGCTCATTTGTCTTCGGTTTTTCATCACCCGCTAGAAATGTAACTGAATTGAACTGCATTGAAAAACCGAAGCGGCAGTGTAATTCCTATTTTTATTGATCATACAACTCGCATTTAGATTTAACTCTCCACACGGATTATGAATCATCCACTTTAAGACTACGTCTCTTAGTAAAGGATCGTCAGTGTTTGGAATTTCAGCCGAAATGAGATGATCAATTTCGACTGGATTACGAATTCAATCACGAGGACTCAGGATCAATAGCAAACGCTCATGTGGTAGTCCCCTTTTCTGAAATTCAATCGTACACACATATGCTGTCATACCTTTCCAAATATTTGCAACATCCTCAATACCACTGATTACTTCCTCAGATTTCAATTTTGCATTTCGAGCAACGAGTTCTAGACGATCTTGAGTGGATTTTTCTATGATAAACTTGATATCTTAATACTTGCTTCTATTTTGATTTCGGGCCAATCAGAATTGCAAGTCATAGTTATAACGAAATATGGACCAATTTGGCACTGCCCTTTGCTTTAGCTGCCCGCATTGGTCTACTCTCATATGATGGTCCAGGTTGTTGATTTTGCTCATTGTAAATTTAAGTTGTTTGGGTCGTTTTCTTGAACTTATCACATTTGATTGTTCAGGTGGTAGGACAAAAAAACTTCTTTTTTTACAACATAAATTGCAATAAAGAATGTTTTTCTACTTTTCACTTTGCCCCCTGACTACTATATCGTTAAAAATATAGGGAATGCTCGGAAGTCATTGTGAATTTCCAATTATAAATTTTCATTTTTTGGGTCTTCCTCTAGGCCTATTTTTGATACTTACATAACTGCTTACTTTTCAAAAGTAAGCTAATAGATCTCCCTAGACAACGCTTGTTGTTTTTGCTATGAATGACATCATAAAAATGCATTATTTTGCTATTTTTCATATAATGTGATTTACAGATGTAAACATGGATGCAGCCTCTTATATTACTACATGACTGATGTGTATAAATAATCATTACAATACTGATGTATATAAATATGACGTTACCCATATGAAACTTTGTCAAAAGTAAGACTCTTGACGGATTTTTTCAAACTCGTCACCTATCTACATCGCTTTTTCAGGCCAGAAAATCCCAAGATGTCAATTTTCCCAAAAAAATATGGAGCCGTTTGCGGGAAAAAATTTACATATACATACGCATATCATATACATACAGAAATAAATAAGTATCGGGCACTACTACACGGGAGGCTTGTCTATATTGATTTTCATTGTCGCTTGTCTTCTAACCGCAGACAATGTGAACTTCTTCTGGATGTCATGGCGTCACCATAGGTTTGATATAACTACCCTGTGAAAAATACTGGTTCTTCCTTAAATTTGTCGCCTATTTAGATCGTTCTTTGGTTTAGATTGTCAATATGATAGTTAAAAAAGGGCTAAAAAAAAAAGGAAAAACTATGTAGCCGATTGATTTTGAGGCCTTTTTTTCATTTCGAGGCTGATTTCACGTTCATTTTTAATTTGTTCTACTCCTCGTCATTGAATGTCTTTTAAACGGATATTTCTTTGTTCTTCACTTTTAATTTTGGCTCGTTGTAATCGTCGTTGTCACAAGCAGTCTAACCGTATTTTTCTTTGCTCTTCATGGTCTAGGTTATTCATTTGTCCTCTAGGTATTTTGAAACTGCTGAAAAAGCTTTTTGCTAAAATACTCATTGCTAAAATACACTTGGTATTTTATAATTATGGTTTGTTTACACATTGCGGAAATTCATGCGGATTTAGCAATCCGTGCGGAAATTCCGTCCGTTTTTATGCTAGAAAAAATCTCTAGGTTTCCGCAGCGTTTTAGTCAAATCAGGACGGAATCCTGGCAAGGTTTTTAAATGAATAGAACCATGAGTATGGATTATTAAAAACTGCTTGATCTTATAACTTTGGTTCAAGGCTAGCCCAGCTTTGTATGATCCTGCGCACCCAGGCTACAAGAAAACTAAGAAAAACGGTGTCATTTGGCTCTCTATTGGTCAACAGCTTTCAGAAGAGGGTATAAAAACTAGACTCCGGCGCCGCGCCGATGAGGGAAGACCGGCGGCGGCGGGGCCAAAAACAGCACGCCCCGCCGCCGGTAAGATGTGTGCGGCGTGCCGCCGGTGTGATCAATGCTGACCGCAAACATTAATATTTTCATCAATCTTTCTCAAATCACAGCTTAAATTTACAACAGATTCGAGCCTATTCATGAGTTCAAAAATTCACAAGTCGCTGGCTGGAAACTGGTCTTCTTCGTTATTCATCAAGAGAAGTAGAAATCTGGTAGAAACGAAATGGATGTGGCGTTTCAGAACCCTTGCATAATACGAGTAGTTGAAGTATCTATTAGCTATGTATTCTTAACATAAATAATTATCAAAATTAGTATTTTTTTTCACCGAGCATTACTGCATATAAAACTTCAAATACCGTATCACAAAATTCGTCAGTTATCTGGGTAAAACTTTGAATATAACTTTGAACTAAGAAGCTTAATTTTTTCATAATGCCCTTTGCCTATATCTGTTTTGTCATATTTAAAACAGTTGAAATGGGTGACTTTGATATTGATTGTTTTTTTTTTTTGCTCTTTTGGATTCCTAAGAAGCCTTCTTGTATTAAAAACTGGTTTTTAATTACAAATTTAAAAAAATGCATTTTAAAGTTTATTTTTGGCTTCTTTATAATTATGTCATGTAGGCTAAGGCTGAACTGCTGCTTTTTTATGCTTTTGGCTGCTCTTTTGGATATTATTTTCGTTTTTTCTTTTGGGGATTCATTCCAAATTATAAATTGATAAATACCTAATATCAGTCAAATTATAAACTAAATCTAAAAGGAGTAAATGATCAAATTGAAAAATAAATGATGAACACTTCACATGAGTACACTTCAATTACAATGAAACAAAAAAACACTTAATAGTTTATTGAGTATGAAGAAAAATTAAATGCCAGCTATTTTGTGGTAAAGAATGAAAAGGTCATCCGTTTTAAATGTAATTAAATGAAATAATATGTAGACTGAAGTAGCTCCAGGAAGATGTTGAGATTTTCATCCTAGTTCGTCACTTTTAATCCAAGCAAAATGTTAGGACACTTAGTATCAATTCTTGAGTTTAAGCTTTGATTTCCAAATGCTCACAAAAATTACCAAATTAAGAAAGTCGCAACAATAAGTCACCTGTGGTCAAAATACTAGTAGGGAGGCCCCAATAGATATGAGGCGAAAACACATGTACCGCCATCTATAATTGAGTCTAACGCTGACGGGACATAATTTATTCAAGGATTATTGATTGAGTCTAATGGGGTCAATGCCCCCTTTTTCAAGGTCGATTTACTTGTTGTTTCTAGGTTTAATGACTCCGGGGCGAAGTTTGCACATGCGCATTGAATTCTAACCACATAGACAATGTATTGATCCACTCGAGGAGAAGTATATTTCTGAGAAATTGATTTACATAATCGGCGGGGAATTATTGATTCACGAAAGGGGAATTAAGAAACATTATGGCTTCTTTAATCTTTAGGTCTGAGGGATAAATGGTCTTTAGTGACAGAGATAAATTAATTAATATTTTTTTTTTAAATATGGCTTCTCTGATCTTTAGTGACAGAGATAAATTAATATTCTGTTGAAGCCATAATAGTGTAGCTAGGAACACCTTTGAGATGAGGAGATTAACGCGGGAAAGGGTTTCATGGGAATTTCAAATGTGACAGCGCAGGGATGCCGAAACAAAGCAACAAGCAGAAATTAAGTTTAGGGATTATTTGGCCGAAACCGTTTTGAGACATTTTAGGGGATTATTTGGGCGAAACCGTTTGAGACATTTTAGAAGATGATTTAGGCGAAACAATTTGAGACATTTTAGAAGATGATTTTAGAAGATGATCTAGAAGATGATTTGGGGTGAAACTCTGTGGTCGTTATAATACAAAAGTTCCATTTGAACAATGTTATGAGGTCCCCTACCCCAACCCCAAAGGGCCCCCCGGTGACCCCAAAAGGCCCCTGGCGCCCCCAAATGCCCCCCCCCCCCTCTGGGGCCCTCAAAGAGCCCCCCTCCCCATTTTTTTAATACTTTTTTGTACACTTGAGACACAGAAGGGCCCCACATTTCAAAAGGCTTTATTATATCTTTTCAGAACAAGTTCTTTTCTTAATATCCCTCCTAAACCCATTTTTACAAGTTGAAGTACTCATCCTTTTCACACACAACTTTACTTTACGACTTTTTGAATACCCCAACACCAAGCAATACTTTTCAAAGGCTTTTTTATATCTTTTCAGAACAAGTTCCTTTCTTAATGTCCCTCTTAAACCCATTTTACTAGTTAAAGTACTCATCCTTTTCACCACAACTTTACTTTACGACTTTTTTGCACACCCCAACACCAAGCAATACTTTTCAATGGGCTTTATTATACCTTTTCAGAACAAGTTCTTTACGTAATATCCTTCCTAAAACAATTTTACAAGTTGAAGTACTCATCTTTTTCATCCACAACTCTACTTTTTGGCTTTTTGAATACCAAACACCAAGCAATACTTTCAAAAGGCTTTTTAAGAAAAGAACAAGTTCTTTTCTTAATGTCCCCCCTAAACCAATTTTACAACTTGAAGTACTCATTCTTTTCACCCACACCTCTACTTTATGGCTTTTTGAATGCCCCAAACCAAGCAATACTTTCAAAAGGCTTTATTATGTCTTTTCAGAACAAGTTCTTTTCTTAGTGTCCCCCCTAAACCAATTTTATAACTTGAAGTACTCATTCTTTTCCCCCACAACTCTACTTTAATGGCTTTTTGAATACCCCAACACCAAGCAATACTTTCAAAAGGCTTTTTTACATCTTTTCAGAACAAGTTCTTTTCTTAATGTCCCCCCTAAACCAATTTTACAACTTGAAGTACTCATTCTTTTCACCCACAACTTTACTTTATGGCTTTTCAAATATTATTAATGAAATCACGTGTATTTTAAACATGAGCGTTCTTATTTCCGAAAACTAAAAACCCAACTTTATTAAAAAATCAAATATTATTAATAAAATCACGTGTATTTTAAATGTGGGCATCAAAGTAACAACATTTTACCTTGAAAACTAACATACTTTTACTGAACACACACAATTTTTCTCTTAGAAATAATATTTTTCATCAGTGATAACACATTTTCAGTTCGAACTAGCAAGTTTTCTACCAAAGATACCAAATTTCTCTTAGAAGTAACATTTTTTTTTATTGTGATAACAACTTTTCTGTCAAAAGTAGCAAGTTCTGCTTAACACTAACAAACCTTCTCATCAAAGTAACTAAATTTTACCTTAAAACTAACTTAAAAGCAAAACTTTGCTTAACACTAACAAATTTTATCATCAAAGTAACAATATTTTATCTTAAAACTAACATACTTTTACTGAACACACACAAATTTCTCTTAGAAATAATATTTTTCATCAGTGATAATACTTTTCTGTTCGAACTAGCAAGTTTTCTACCAAAGATACCAAATTTTTTCTTAGAAGTAACAATTTTTGATTGTGATAACAACTTTCCTGGCAGAAGTAGCAAGTTTTGCTTAACACTAACAAACCTTCTCATCAAAGTAACAATATTTTACCTTAAAACTAATATACTTTTACTGAAACACACACACATTTTCTCTTAGAAATAATATTTTTCATTAGTGATAAAACATTTTCAGTTCGAACTAGCAAACTTTTGCTTAACACTAACGAATTTTTCTGTCAAAGATACTTTTTCTCTTAGAAATGACATTTTTTTCGTTATGATAACACATTTTCTGTTCGAACTAGCAAGTTTTCTACCAAAGATACCAAATTTTTTCTTAGAAGTTACATTTTTTGTTTGTGATTACAACTTTTCTGTTAGAATTAGCAAGTTCTGCTTAACACTAACAAACTCTTATCAAAGTAACATCATTTTACCTTAAAACTAACATACTTCTACTGAACACACACAAATGTCTCTTAGAAAATAATATTTTCATCAGTGATAACAACTTTTCTGTTCAAACTAGCTAGTTTTCTACCAAAGATACCAAATTGTTTCTTAGATACAATTTTTTTGTTTGTGATAACAACTATTCTGTCAGAAGTAGCAAGTTCTGCTTAACACTAATAAACCTTCTCATCAAAGTAACAATATTTTACCTTAAAACTAACATACTTTTACTGAACACACACACACACACAAAATTTCTCTTAGAAATAATATTTTCATCAGTGATAACACTTTTTCTGTTCGAAAAAGCAAGTTTTCTACCAAAGATACCAAATTTTTTTCTTAGAAGTAACAATTTTTTGGCTGTGATAACAACTTTTCTGTCACAAGTAGCAAGTTTTGCTTAACACTAACAAATTTTCTCATCAAAGTAACAATATATTATCTTAAAACTAACATACTTTTACTGAACACACACAAATTTCTCTTAGAAATAATATTTTTCATCAGTGATAACACTTTTTCTGTTCGAACTAGCAAGTTTTCTACCAAAGATACCAAATTTTTTCTTAGAAGTAACATTTTTTGTTTGTGATTACAACTTTTCTGTCAGAAGTAGCAAGTTCTGCTTAACACTAACACACCTTCGTATCAAAGGAACATCATTTTACCTTAAAACTAACATACTTTTACTGAACACACACAAATTTCTCTTAGAAACAATATTTTCATCAGTGATAACAACTTTTCTGTTCGAACTAGCAAGTTTTCTACCAATGATACCAAATTTTTGTCTTAGAAGTAAGTTTTCTATGATTGTGATAACAAGTTTTCTGTCAGAAGTAGCATGTTCTGCTTAACACTAACAAACCTTCTCATCAAAGTAACATCATTTTACCTTAAAACTAACATACTTTTACTAAACACACACAAATTTCTCGTAGAAATAAATATTTTCATCAGCGATAACACTTTTTCTGTTCGAACTAGCAAGTTTTCTACCAAAGATACCAAATTGTTTCTTAGAAGTAACAATTTTTTTGGTTGTGATAACAACTTTTCTGTCACAAGTAGCAAACTTTGCTTAACACTAACAAATTTTATCATCAAAGTAACAATATTTTATCTTAAAACTAACATACTTTTACTGAACACACACAAAATTTCTCTTAGAAATAATATTTTTCATCAGTGATAATACATTTTTTTTCTGTTCGAACTAGCAAGTTTTCTACCAAAGATACCAAATCTTTTCTTAGAAGTAACAATTTTTTATTGTGATAACAATTTTCCTGGCAGAAGTAACAAGTTTTGCTTAACACTAACAAACCTTCTCATCAAAGTAACAATATTTTACCTTAAAACTAACATACTTTTACTGAACACACACACAATTTTTCTCTTAGAAATAATATTTTTCATCTGTGATAACACATTTTCAGTTCGAACTAGCAAGTTTTGCTTAACACTAACAAATTTTTCTGTCAAAGATACTTTTTCTCTTAGAAATGATATTTTTTCGTTATGATAACACATTTTCTGTTCGAACTGGCAAGTTTTATACCAAAGATACCAAATTTTTTCTTAGAATTAACATTTTTCGTTTGTGATTACAACTTTTCTGTCAGAATTAGCAAGTTCTGCTTAACACTAACAAACCTTCTTATCAAAGTAACATCATTTAACTTTAAAACTAACATACTTTTACTGAACACACACAAATGTCTCTTAGAAATAATATTTTCATCAGTGATAACAACTTTTCTGTTCGAACTAGCAAGTTTTCTAACAAAGATACCAAATTTTTTCTTAGAAGTAACAATTTTTTTGTTTGTGATAACAACTTTTCTGTCAGAAGTAGCAAGTTCTGCTTAACACTAATAAACCTTCTCATCAAAGTAACAATATTTTACCTTAAAACTAACATACTTTTACTGAACACACACACAAATATCTCTTAGAAATAATATTTTCGTCAGTGATAACACTTTTTCTGTTCGAAATAGCAAGTTTTCTACCAAAGATACCAAATTTTTTCTTAGAAGTAACAATTTTTTGGCTGTGATAACAACTTTTCTGTCACAAGTAGCAAGTTTTGCTTAACACTAACAAATTTTCTCATCAAAGTAACAATATTTTATCTTAAAACTAACATACTTTTACTGAACACACACAAAATTTCTCTTAGAAATAATATTTTTCATCAGTGATAACACTTTTTCTGTTCGAACTAGCAAGTTTTCTACCAAAGATACCAAATTTTTTCTTAGAAGTAACATTTTTTGTTTGTGATTACAACTTTTCTGTCAGAAGTAGCAAGTTCTGCTTAACACTAACAAACCTTCTTATCAAAGGAACATCATTTTACCTTAAAACTAACATACTTTTACTGAACACACACAATTTCTCTTCGAAATAATATATTCGTCAGTGATAACAACTTTTCTGTTCGAACTATTAAGTTTTCTACCAATGATACCAAATTTTTTTCTTAGAAGTAACAATTTTCTGTTTGTGATAACAACTTTTCTGTCAGAAGTAGCAAGTTTTGCTTAACACTAATAAAGCTTCTCATCAAAGTAACAATATTTTACCTTAAAACTAACATACTTTTACTGAACACACACACAAATTTCTCTTAGAAATAATATTTTTCATCAGTGATAACACTTTTTCTGTTCGAAATAGCAAGTTTTCTACCAAAGATACCAAATTTCTCTTAGAAGTAACATTTTTTTTGTTTGAGATAACAACTTTTCTGTCAGAAGTAGCAAGTTCTGCTTAACACTAACAAACCTTCTCATCAAAGTAACAACATTTTACCTTGAAAACTAACATACTTTTACTGAACACACACAATTTTCTCTTAGAAATAATATTTTTCATCAGTGATAACACATTTTCAGTTCGAACTAGCAAGTTTTCTACCAAAGATACCAAATTTCTCTTAGAAGTAACATTTTTTTTGTTTGTGATAACAACTTTTCTGTCAGAAGTAGCAAGTTTTCCTTAACAATGACAAACCTTCTCATCAAAGTAACAAAGTTTTACCTTAAAAATAGCATAATTTTACTGAACAAACACAAATTTCTCTTAGAAATAATATTTTTTCATCAGTGATAACACGTTTTCTGTTCAAACTAGCAAGTTTTCTGTCAAAGATACCAAATTTTTTCTTAGAAGTAACTTTTCTATGATTGTGAAAACAACTTTTCTGTCAGAAGTAGCAAGTTCTGCTTCACACTAACAAACCTTCTCATCAAAGTAACATCATTTTACTTAAAACTAACATACTTTTACTGAACACACACAAATTTCTCTTAGAAATAATATTTTCATCAGCGATAACACTTTTTCTGTTCGAACTAGCAAGTTTTCTACCAAAGATACCAAATTTTTTCTTAGAAGTAACAATTTTTTTTTGTGATAACAACATTTCTGTCACAAGTAGCAAATTTTGCTTAACACTAACAAATTTTATCATCAAAGTAACAATATTTTATCTTAAAAACTAACATACTTTTACTGAACACACACAAATTTCTCTTAGAAATAATATTTTTCATCAGTGATAATACTTTTTCTGTTCGAACTAGCAAGTTTTCTACCAAAGATACCAAATTTTTTCTTAGAAGTAACAATTTTTGATTGTGATAACAACTTTCCTGGCAGAAGTAGCAAGTTTTGCTTAACACTAACAAACCTTCTCATCAAAGTAACAAAATTTTACCTTAAATTTAACATACTTTTACTGAACACACACACATTTTTCTCTTAGAAATAATATTTTTCATCAGTGATAAAACATTTTCAGTTCGGACTAGCAAGTTTTGCTTAACACTAACAAATTTTTCTGTCAAAGATACTTTTTCTCTTAGAAATGATATTTTTTCGTTATGATAACACATTTTCTGTTCGAACTAGCAAGTTTTCTACCGAAGATACCAAATTTTTTTTTAGAAGTAACATTTTTTGTTTGTGATTAAAACTTTTCTGTTAGAATTAGCAAGTTCTGCTTAACACTAACAAACCTTCTTATCAAAGTAACATCATTTTACCTTAAAACTAACATACTTTTACTGAACACACACACAAATGTCTCTTAGAAATAATATTTTCATCAGTGATAACAACTTTTCTGTTCAAACTAGCTAGTTTTCTACCAAAGATACCAAATTTTTTCTTAGAAATAACAATTTTTTTGTTTGTGATAACAACTATTCTGTCAGAAGTAGCAAGTTTTGCTTAACACTAATAAACCTTCTCATCAAAGTAACAATATTTTACCTTAAAAACTAACATACTTTTACTGAAACACACACACACACAAATTTCTCTTAGAAGTAATATTTTCATCAGTGATAACACTTTTTCTGTTCGAAATAGCAAGTTTTCTACCAAAGATACCAAATTTTTTCTTAGAAGTAACAATTTTTTGGCTGTGATAACAACTTTTCTGTCACAAGTAGCAAGTTTTGCTTAACACTAACAAATTTTCTCATCAAAGTAACAATATATTATCTTAAAACTAACATACTTTTACTGAACACACACATATTTCTCTTAGAAATAATATTTTTCATCAGTGATAACACTTTTTCTGTTCGAACTAGCAAGTTTTCTACCAAAGATACCAAATTTTTTCTTAGAAGTAACATTTTTTGTTTGTGATTACAACTTTTCTGTCAGAAGTAGCAAGTTCTGCTTAACACTAACAAACCTTCTTATCAAAGGAACATCATTTTACCTTAAAACTAACATACTGTTACTGAACACACACAAATTTCTCTTAGAAATAATATTTTCATCAGTGATAACAACTTTTCTGTTCGAACTAGCAAGTTTTCTACCAATGATACCAAATTTTGTCTTAGAAGTAACAATTTTTTGTTTGTGGTAACAACTTTCTGTCAGAAGTAGCAAGTTCTGCTTAACACTAATAAACCTTCTCATCAAAGTAACAATATTTTACTTTAAAACTAACATACTTTTACTGAACACACACACAAATTTCTCTTAGAAATAATATTTTCATCAGTGATAACACTTTTTCTGTTCGAAATAGCAAGTTTTCTACCAAAGATACCAAATTTTTTCTTAGAAGTAACAATTTTTGGCTATGATAACAACTTTTCTGTCACAAGTAGCAAGTTTTGCTTAAAACTAATAAATTTTCTCATCAAAGTAACAATATTTTATCCTAAAACTAACATATTTTTACTGAACACACACAAATTTCTCTTAGAAATAATATTTTTTCATCAGTTATAACACTTTTTCTGTTCGAACTAGCAAGTTTTCTACCAAAGATACCAAATTTTTTCTTAGAAATAACAATTTTTGATTGTGATAACAACTTTTCTGGCAGAAGTAGCAAGTTTTGCTTAACACTAACAAACCTTCTCATCAAAGTAACAATATTTTACCTTAAAAACTAACATACTTTTACTGAACACACACAATTTTCTCTTAGAAATAATATTTTTCATCAGTGATAACACATTTTCAGTTCGAACTAGCAAGTTTTGCTTAACACTAACAAATGTTTCTGTCAAAGATGCTTTTTTTCTTAGAAGTAACAATTTTTTCGTTATGATAAAAAAAATTTCTGGTCGAACTAGCAAGTTTTCTGTCAAAGATGCCAAATTTTTTCTTAGAAGTAACATTTTTTGTTTGTAATATCAACTTTTCTGTCAGAAGTAGCAAGATCTGCTTAACACTAACAAATCTTCTCATCAAAGTAACATCATTTTACCTTAAAACTAACATACTTTTACTGAACACACACAAATTTCTCTCTTAGAAATAATATTTTCATCAGTGATAACACTTTTTCTGTTCGAACTAGCAAGTTTTCTACCAAAGATACCAATTTTTTATTAGAAGTAACAATTTTTTGACTGTGATAACAACTTTTCTGTCACAAGTAGCAAGTTTTGCTTAACACTAACTTATTTTCTCATCAAAGTAACAATATTTTATCTTAAAAATAACATACTTTTACTGAACACACACAAATTTATCTTAGAAAATAATATTTTTCATCAGTGATAACACTTTTTTCTGTTCGAACTAGCAAGTATTCTACCAAAGATACCAATTTTTCTAAGAAGTAACAATTTTTGATTGTGATAACAACTTTTCTGGCTGAAGTAGCAAGTTTTGCTTAACACTAACAAATTTCTCATCAAAGTAACAATATGTTATCTTAAAACTAACATACTTTTACTGAACACACACAAATTTCTCGTGGAAAATAATATTTTTCATCAGTGACAACACTTTTTCTGTTCGAACTAGCAAGTGTTCTACCAAAGATACCAAATTTTTTCTTAGAAGTAACAATTTTTGATTGTGATAGCAACTTTTCTGGCAGAAGTAGCACATTTGCTTAACACTAACAAACCTTCTCATCAAAGTAACAATATTTTACCTTAAAACTAACATACTTTTACTGAACACACACAATTTTCCCTTAGGAATAATATTTTTCATCAGTGATAACACATTTTCAGTTCGAACTAGAAAGTTTTGCTTAACACTAACAAATTTTTTCTTAGAAGTAACAATATTTTATCTTAAAACTTACATACTTTTACTGAACACACACAAATTTCTCTAAGAAATAATATTTTTCATCAGTGATAACAATTTTTCTGTTCGAACTAGCAAGTTTTCTACAAAGATACCAATTTTATTTCTTAGAAGTAACAATTTTTATTGTGATAACAACTTTTCTGGCAGAAGTAGCAAGTTTTGCTTAAGACTAACAAACCTTCTCATCAAAGTAACAATATTTTATCTTAAAAATAACATACTTTTACTGAACACACACAATTTTCTCTTAGAAATAATATTTTTTCATCAGTGATACCACATTTTAGTTCGAGCTAGCAAGTTTTGCTTAACACTAACAAATTTTTCTGTCAAAGATACTTTTTTCTTAAAAGTAACAATTTTTTCGTTATGATAAAAGTTTTCTGTTCGAACTAGCAAGTTTTCTGTCAAAGATACCAAATTTTTCTTAGAGGTAACATTTTTTTTGTGATAACAACTTTTCTGTCAGAAGTAGCAAGTTCTGCTTAACACTAACAAACCTTCTCATCAAAGTAACATCATTTTACCTTAAAACTAACATACTTTTACTGAACACACACAAATTTCTCTTAGAAATAATATTTTCATCAGTGATATCAAGCTTTCTGTTCGAACTAGCAAGTTTTCTACCAAAGATACCAAATTTTCTCTTAGAAGTAACAATTTTTTTGATTGTGATAACAACTTTTCTGTCAGAAGTAGCAAGTTTTTACTTAACACACACAATTTTCTCTTAGAAATAACATTTTTCATCAGTGATTACACTTTTTTCTGTTCGAACTAGCAAGTTTTCTGTCAAATATACCAAATTTTTCTTAGAAGTAACAATTTTCTTATTGTGATAACAACTTTTCTGTTAGAAGTAGCAAGTTTTGATTAACACTAACAAACCTTCTCTTCAAAGTAACAACATTCTTCCTTAATACTACCAAATGTTTACTTAACACTCACAGATTTTCTCTTTGAATCATCAAATTTTCCATAATACTAACATACTTTTACTTAAACACTCAAATTTCTCTTAGAAATAACACTTTTCGTCAGCGATAACACGTTTTCTGATTGAAGTAGCAAGTTTTCTGTCAAAGATACTTTTTTCTTTGAAGTAACAATTTTTTCGTTATGATAACAAGTTTTCTGTTCGAACTAGCAAGTTTTCTGCCAAAAGATACCAATTTTTTCGTTCGTAGAAGTAACAAGTTTTTGATTGTGATAACAACTTTTCTGTTAGAAGTAGTAAGTTTTACTTAAACACACACAATTTTCTCTTAGAAATAATATTTTTCATGACTGATAACACTTTTTCTGTTCGAACTAGCAAGTTTTTCTGTCAAATATACCAAATTTTTTCTTAAAATTAACAATTTTTTGATTGTGATAACAACTTTTCTGTCAGACGTAGCAAGTTTTGATTAACACTAACAAACCTTCTCTTCAAAGTAACAACATTCTTCCTTAATACTACCAAATGTTTACTTAACACTAGCAGATTTTCTCTTCGAATCATCAACTTTTCCATAATACTAACATGCTTTTACTTAAACACTCAAATTTCTCTTAGAAATAACACTTCGTCAGCGATAACACGTTTTTCTGATTGAAGTAGCAAGTTTTCTGTCGAAGATACTTTTTTTTCTTAGAAGTAACAATTTTTACGTTATGATAACAAGTTTTCTGTTTGAACTAGCAAGTTTTCTGCCAAAGATACCAAATTTTTTCGCAGAAGTAACAATTTTTTGATTGTGATAAGAACTTTTCTGTCAGAAGTAGCAAGTTTTGCTTAACACAAACAAACCTTCTCATCAAAGTAACAACATTCTTCTTTTATATTATCAAACGTTTACTTAACACACACAATTTTCTCTTAGAAATAATATTTTTCATCAGTCATATCACTTTTTTTTCGAAGTAGCAAGTTTTCTACCAAAGATACCAAATTTTTTCTTAGAAGTAACAATTTTTGATTTTGATAACAACTTTTCTGTCAGAAGTAGCAAGTTTTACCTAACACACACAAATCTTCTCTTAGAAATAATATTTTTCATCAGTGATAACAAGTTTTCTGTTCGAACTAGCAAGTTTTCTACCAAAGATACCAAATTTTTTCTTAGAAGTAACAATTTTTTTGATTGTGATAAACAACTTTTCTGTCAGAAACTAGCAAGTTTTGTTTAACAATAACAAATTTTTTCATCAAAGTAACAACATTTTACCTTAAAACTAACATACTCTTACTTAACACACACAAAGTTCTCTTAGAAACAATATTTTTCGTCAGTGATAACACGTTCTCTGTTCGAACTAGCAAGTTTTCTGTCAAAGATACCAAATTTTTTCTCAGAAGTAACTTTTCTTTGATTGTGATAACTTTTCTGACAGAAGTAGCAAGTTTGATTAACACTAACAAATCTTCTCTTCAAAGTAACAGCATTCTGCCTTAATACTACCAAACGTTGACTTAACACTAACAGATTTTCACTTCGAAGTATCAAACTTTTCCTTAATACTAACATACTTTTACTTAACACGTTCAAATTTCTCTTAGAAATAACACTTTTTATCAGTGATAACACATTTTCTGCTTGATCTTGCAAGTTTTCTCTCAAAGATACAAAATGTTTTCTTAGAAGTAGCAATTCTCGTTATGATGACAAGTTATCTGTTAGAAATAACAAGTTTTTAAGTCATTCATACCAAATTTTTCTTGGAATTAACAATTTTTTCGTTGATGATAACAATTTTTCTGTCCGAAGTAGCGAACTATCCCTAACACTAAACAAATCTACGCATCGAAGTAACAACTTTTTCTTAATTCTAATGAATTTTTACTAAACACTATCAAATTTCTCTTAGAAGTAACAGTTTTTTTAACAAGTTTTCTTTCAAAGTTAGGTTTCTCTACATTTAAGTTAGGTTCATCTAACCCCAAAACTATTGGTTAGGTTAGGTTAGATTAGGTTAGCTATAAATAAATATTAATAAATAAATAGAAACATTTCTCCATGTTTAAGTTAGGTTAGGTTAGCTTATCATGAGCGCTCATGATAAGCTAACCTAACCTAACCTAAACATGGAGAAATGTTTCTATTTATTTATTAATATTTATTTATAGGTAATTAGGTTTGTTTGTGTTAAGCAAACTTGCTACTTCTGACAGAAAAGTTGTTATCACAATCAAAAAAACTTGTTACTTCTACGAAAAAATTTGGTATCTATTGCAGAAAACTTGCTAGTTCGAACAGAAAACTTGTTATCATAACGAAAAAAATTGTTACTTCTAAGAATAAAAACGTATCTTTGACAGAAAACTTGCTACTTCAATCAGAAAATGTGTTGTCGCTAACGAAAAGTGTTATTTCTAAGAGAAATTTGAGTTTTTAAGTAAAAGTATGTTAGTATTATGGAAAAGTTGATGATTCGAAGAGAAAATCTGTTAGTGTTAAGTAAACATTGGTAGTATTAAGGAAGAATGTTGTTTCTTTGAAAGAGAAGGTTTGTTAGTGTTAATCAAAACATGCTACGTCTGACAGAAAAGTTGTTTATCACAATCAAAAATTGTTACTTCTAAGACAAAATTTGGTATATTTGACAGAAAACTTGCTAGTTCGAACAGAAAAAGTGTTATCAATGATGAAAATATTATTTCTAACAGAAAATTGTGTGTGTTAAGTAAAACTTGCTATTTCTGACTGAAAAGTTGTTATCACAATCAAAAAATTGTTACTTCTAAGAAAAAAATTTGGTATATTTGACAGATAACTTGCTATTTCGAACAGAGAAAAAGGGTTATAAATGATGAAAAATATTATTTCTAAGAGAAAATTGTGTGTGTTAAGTAAAACTTGCTACTTCTGACAGAAAAGTTGTTATCACAATCAAAAAAATTGTTACTTCTAAGAAAAAATTTGGTATATTTGACAGAACACTTGCTAGTTTGAACAGAAAAAAGTGTTATCAATGATGAAAAATATTATTTCTAAGAGAAAATTGTGTGTGTTAAGTAAAACTTGCTACTTCTGACAGAAAAGTTGTTATCACAAACAAAAAATGTTACTTCTAAGAAAAAATTTGGTATTTTTGACAGAAAACTTGCTAGTTCGAACAGAAAACTTTTTATCATAACGAAAAAATTATTAATTCTAAAAAAAAAATATCTTTGACAGAAAAGTTTGTTAGTAATGTTAAGCAAAATTTGCTAGTTCGAACTGAAAATTTGTTATCACTGATGAAAAATATTATTTATAAGAGAAAAATTGTGTGTGTTCAGTAAAAGTATGTTAGTTTTAAGGTAAAATATTGTTACTTTGATGAGAAGATTTGTTAGTTGTTAAGCAAAACTTGCTACTTCTGCCAGAAAAGTTGTTATCACAATCCAAAAATTGTTACTTCTAAGAAAAAAAATTTGGTATCTTTGGTAGAAAACTTGCTAGTTCGAACAGAAAAAGTGTTATCACTGATGAAAAATATTATTTCTAAGAGAAATTTGTGTGTGTCCAGTAAAAGTATGTTAGTTTTAAGATAAAATATTGTTACTTTGATGTGAAAATTTGTTAGTGTTAAGCAAAACTTGCTACTTCAGCCAGAACAGTTGTTATCACAATCAAAAATTGTTACTTTTAAGAAAAAATTTGGTATCTTTGGTAGAATACTTGCTAGTTCGAACAGGAAAAGTGTTATCACTGATGAAAAATATTATTTCTAGAGAAATTTGTGTGTGTTCAGTAAAGTATGTTAGTTTTAAGATAAAATATTGTTACTTTGATGAGAAATTTGTTAGTGTTGAGCAAAACTTGCTTCTTGTGACAGAAAAATTGTTATCACAATCAAAAAATTGTTACATCTAAGAAACAATTTGGTATATTTGGTAGAAAACTTGCTATTTCGAACAGAAGAAGTGTTATCACTGATGAAAATATTATTTTTAAGAGAAATTTGTGTGTGTTCAGTAAAAGTATGTTAGTTTTAGGGTAAAATGATGTTACTTTGATGAGAAGGTTTGTTAGTGTTAAGCAAAACTTGCTACTTCTGACAGAAAAGTTGTTATCACAAACAAAAAATGTTACTTCTAAGATAAAATTTGGTGTCTTTGACAGAAAACTTGCTAGTTCGAACAGAAAACTTTTTATCATAACGAAAAAAATTGTTACTTCTAAAGAAAAAATATCTTTTGGCAGAAAAATTTGTTAATGTTAAGCAAAACTTGCTAGTTCGAACTGAAAATTTGTTATCACTGATGAAAAATATTATTTATAAGAGAAAATTGTGTGTGTTCAGTAAAAGTATGTTAGTTTTAAGGTAAAATATTGTTACTTTGATGAGAAGATTTGTTAGTGTTAAGCAAAACTTTTTACTTCTGCCAGAAAAGTTGTTATCACAATCCAAAATTGTTACTTCTAAGAAAAAAAAAATTTGGTATCTTTGGTAGTAAACTTGCTAGTTCGAACAGAAAAAGTGTTATCACTGATGAAAAATATTATTTCTAAGATAAATTTGTGTGTGTCTAGTAAAAGTATGTTAGTTTTAAGATAAAATATTTTTACTTTGATGAGAAAATTTGTTAGTGTTAAGCAAAACTTGCTACCTCAGCCAGAAAAGTTGTTATCACAATCAAAAATTGTTACTTTTAAGAAAAAATTTGGTATCTTTGGTAGAATACTTGCTGGTTCGAACAGAAAAAGTGTTATCATTGATGAAAAATATTATTTCTAAGAGAAATTTGTGTGGGTTCAGTAAAAGTATGTTAGTTTTAAGATAAAATATTGTTACTTTGATGAGAAAATTGTTAGTGTTAAGCAAAGACTTGCTACTTGTGACAGAAAAGTTGTTATCACAATCAAAAAATTGTTACTTCTAAGACTAAATTTGGTATCTTTGTAGAAAAACTTGCTATTTCGAACAGAAAAAGTGTTATCACTGATGAAAATATTATTTCTAAGAGAAATTTGTGTGTGTTCAGTAAAGTATGTTAGTTTTTAAGGTAAAATGATGTTACTTAGATGAGAAGGTTTGTTAGTGTTAAGCAGAACTTGCTACTTCTGACAGAAAAGTTGTTATCACAAACAAAAAATGTTACTTCTAAGAAAAAAATTGGTATCTTTGATAGAAAAACTTGCTAGTTCGAACAGAAAATGTGTTATCATAACGAAAAAATATTATTTCTAAGAGAAAAAGTATCTTTGACAGAAAATTTTTTTAGTTTTAAGCAAAAACTTGCTAGTTCTAACTGAAAATGTGTTATCACCTATGAAAAATATTATTTCTAAGAGAAAATTGTGTGTGTTCAGTAAAAGTATGTTAGTTTTAAGGTAAAATATTGTTACTTTGATGAGAAGGTTTGTTAGTGTTAAGCAAAACTTGCTACTTCTGCCAGAAAAGTTGTTATCACAATCAAAAATTGTTATTTCTAGAAAAAATTGTGTATCTTTGGTAGAAAACTTGCTAGTTTGAACAGAAAAAGTGTTAACACTGATGAAAAATATTATTTTCTAGGAGAAATTTGTGTGTGTTCAGTAAAAGTATGTTAGTTTTAAGATAAAATATTGTTACTTTGATGAGAAAATTTGTTAGTGTTAAGCAAAACTTGCTACTTGTGACAGAAAAGTTATTATCACAACCAAAAAATTGTTACTTCTAAGAAAAAAATTTGGTATCTTTGGTAGAAAACTTGCTATTTCTAACGGAAAATGTGTTATCATAACGAAAAAATATTATTTCTAAGAGAAAAGTGTCTTTGACAGAAAAATTTGTTAGTGTTAAGCAGAACTTGCTAGTTCGAACTGAAAATGTGTTATCACTGATGAAAAATATTATTTCTAAGAGAAAATTGTGTCTGTGTTCAGTAAAAGTATGTTAGTTTTAAGGTAAAATATTGTTACTTTGATGAGAAGGTTCGTTAGTGTTAAGCAAAACTTGCTACTTCTGCCAGAAAAGTTGTTATCACAATCAAAAATTGTTATTTCTAAGAAAAAATTGTGTATGTTTGATAGAAAACTTGCTAGTTCGAACGGGAAAAAAGTGTTATCACTGATAAAAATATTATTTCTAAGAGAAATTTGTGTGTGTTCAGTAAAAGTATGTTAGTTTTAAGATAAAATATTGTTAGTTTGATGAGAAAATTTGTTAGTGTTAAGCAAATGCTACTTGTGACAGAAAAGTTTTTATCACGACCAAAAAATTGTTAATTCTAAGAAAAAATTTGGTATCTTTGGTAGAAAACTTGCTAGTTCTAACAGAAAATGTTTTATCATAACGAAAAAATATTATTTCTAAGAGAAAAGTATCTTTGACAGAAAAATTTGTTAGTGTTAAGCAAAACTTGCTAGTTCGAACTGAAAATGTGTTATCACTGATGAAAAATATTATTTCTAAGAGAAAATTGTGTGTGTGTTCAGTAAAAGTATGTTAGTTTTTTAAGGTGAAATATTGTTACTTTGATGAGAAGGTTTGTTAGTGTTAAGTTAAAAAACTTGCTACTTCTGCCAGAAAAGTTGTTATCACAATCAAAAATTTTTACTTCTAAGAAAAAAATTGTGTATCTTTGGTAGAAAAGTTGCTAGGTCGAACAGAAAAAGTGTTATCACTGATGAAAAATATTATTTCTAATAGAAATTTGTGTGTTTTCAGTAAAAAGCATGTTAGTTTTAAGATAAAAACATAGTTACTTTGATGAGAAAATTTGTTAGTGTTAAGCAAAACTTGCTACTTGTGACAGAAAAGTTGTTATCACAACCAAAAAAATTGTTACTTCTAAGAAAAAATTTGGTATCTTTGATAGAAAACTTGCTAGTTCGAACAGAAAAAGTGTTATCACTGATGAAAAATATTATTTTTAAGAGAAATTTGTGTGTTTCAGTAAAAGTATTGTTAGTTTTAAGGTAAAATGATGTTACTTTGATGAGAAGGTTTGTTATTGTTAAGAAGAACTTGCTACTTCTGACAGAAAAGTTGTTATCACAATAATAGAAAAGTTACTTCTAAGAAAAAACATTTGGTATCTTTTACAGAAAACTTGCTAGTTCGAACTGAAAATGTGTTATCACTGATGAAAAATATTATTTCTAAGAGAAAATTGTGTGTGTTCAGTAAAAGTATGTTAGTTTTTAGGTAAAATGTTTTTACTTTGATGCCCACATTTAAAATACACGTGATTTTATTAATAATATTTGATTTTTTAATAAAGTTGTGTTTTAGTTTTTGGAAATAAGAACGCTCATGTTTAAAATATATATGATTTTATTAATAATATTTGAAAAGCCATAAAGTAAAGTTGTGGGTAAAAAGAATGAGTACTTCAAGTTGTAAAATTGGTTTAGGTGGGACATTAGAAAAGAACTTGTTCTGAAAAGATATAAAAAAGCCTTTTGAAAGTATTGCTTGGTGCTGGGTATTCAAAAGCCATTAAAGTAGAGTTGTGGGGGAAAATAATGAGTACTTCAAGTTATAAAATGGGTTTAGGGGGGACATTAAGAAAAGAACTTGTTCTGAAAAGATATAAAAAAGCCTTTTGAAAGTATTGCTTGGTGTTGGGGTATTCAAAAAGCCATAAAGTAGAGTTGTGGGTGAAAAAGATGAGTACTTCAGCTTGTTAAATTGGTTTAGGAAGGATATTACGTAAAGAACTTGTTCTGAAAAAATATAATAAAGCCCTTTGAAAAGTATTGCTTGGTGTTGGGGTGTGCAAAAAAATCTTAAAGCAAAGTTTGTGGTGAAAAGGATGAGTACTTCAACTAGTAAAATGGGTTTAAGAGGGACGTTAAGAAAGGAACTTGTTCTGAAAAGATATAAAAAAAAGCCTTTTGAAAAGTATTGCTTGGTGTTGGGGTATTCAAAAAGTCGTAAAGTAAAGTTGTGTGTGAAAAGGATGAGTACTTCAACTTGTAAAATGGGTTTAGGAGGGATATTAAGAAAAGAACTTGTTCTGAAAAGATATAATAAAGCCTTTTGAAATTTGGGGGTTCTTCTGTGTCTTAAGTGTACAAAAAAGTATTTAAAAAATGGGGAAGGGGGCTCTTTGATGGCCCCGGGGTGGGCCTTTGGGGGCAACGGTGGCCCTTTTGGCGGCTCCGGGGTCTCTTTGGGGGTGCCCGGGGGCCCTTTTGGGGTTCCGGGGACCCCTTTGGGGTGCCGGGGGGCCCTTTTGGGGGTATCGAGGGCCCGGGGGGCCCTTTGGGGTTGGGGTAGGGGACCTCACAACATTGTTCAAATGGAACTTTTGTATTATAACGACCACAGAGTTTCACCCAAATCATCTTCTAAATCATTTTCTAAAATCATCTTCTAAAATGTCTCAAACTGTTTCACCTAAATCATCTTCTAAAATGTCTCAAACGGTTTCGCCCAAATAATACAATAAAATGTCTCAAACGGTTTCGCCCAAATAATCCCTAAACGTAATTTCTGCGTGTTCCTTTGTTTCGGCATCCCTGCGCTGTCACATTGTAATTCCCATGAAACCATTTCCCGCGTTAATCTCCTCATCTCATATGTGTTCCTAGCTACACTATTATGGCTTTCGATAGAATATTAATTATGTCTGTCACTAAAGATCAGAGAAGCCATATTTAAAAAATAGAATATTAATTATCCCTGTGACTAAAAGACCATTTATCCCTCAGACCTAAAGATCAAAGAAGCCATAATGTTTCTTAATTCCCTTTCGTGAATCAGTAATTCCCCGCCGATTATGTAAATCAATTTCTCAGAAATCCACTTCCCCTCGAGCGGATCAATACATTGTCTATGTGGTTAGAATTCAATGCGCATGTGCAAACTTCGCCCCGGAGCCATTACACCTAGAAACAACAAATAAATCGACCTTTGAAAAAGGGGGGCATTGACTCATTAGACTCGATCAATAGTCCTTGAATAAATCTTGTCCCGTCTGCGTTACACTCAATTATAGATAGCAGCACATGTGTTCGCCTCATATCTATTGGGCCTCCCTACTAATACTCAAAGACTCCTCTTAGATTCCCACCCAGGCTCAAAGCTTCTGCTATGGTCATTTCCATGGAAATCTCCAAAGAGTTTCTTTTTAAAATAGCTTTCAAGCGTAGTTAGGGGCATTTAGCCTTTTTTGCTTTTCTTTTTTTGCTGAAAAAAGTGTTATAATATTCCAAATGTTACATTTGTTATATTTGTGCACATTTTTGGTAATCATTTGTGGGGTGATCGAATTTTTTTTAAACCACTGTAGATACGTAAGAACGTTGCGTACGTTCGAACGTAAGATACGTAAGAACATCTAGTACCCTGAGGTCATAAGACTGTCAAAGACTCCTCCTTGAACCTCCCAAATTGAAAGCTTTTATTATGACCTGGCCTTTTAATGTAACTTGGGCACTGAACAAAGGGCGCCCTTATCACTCGAGCGCAACGTTTAGGTGGGGATGTCGATATCGCTTTCGTCACACCCATTCGTTTTAGTGTGAATCTGCCTGGTACTTCCGAATGAATGTTTTTCAAGTTAAACCCGTTTCGTCAATAAGAAAAAAAACGGGTTGGACGCATATGTCCCTTTCCCTTTGGACGATAAAACCATGCAAGTGCTGTATCAAGTATGACTCATGAAAATCTTGTTAATTTTTGTCAACTTTTCAACTTTTGGCATCCCTGCTTTCAATAAAAAAAAAAAAAAAAAAAAAAATCAAGGTACTATCACTTAAATATAATAACTCCCTATGCCCCCCTATGGATACTATCTTGATAGGACACCGTCTCTGCTTTAAATAAAAAAAAATAATTAACTTATTGTCACCCTGCTTTCAAAAAAAGAATCGAGTATTATCATTTAAATATGATAGCTCACTACCCCCCCCCCCCTCTGTATACCACCTTGATAAAATGCCGTCTCTGCTTTAAATTAAAAAAAAAAATAACTTTTTGGGATCCCTGCTTTCAATAAAAAAATTTCGAGATATTATCATTTAAATGTAATACCCCCCTGCCGCCCACCCTCTGGATACCACCTTGATAGGATACCGTTTCAGCTTTCATTAGAAAAATAAGTTACTTAATAATTAACTAGGTCTCTATATGGTTCAAACAAACACGCAAAAATAACGTTTAAACAGCTTAGTGTTTCCTTTGAAAAAAATTGAGGGTATGAGTAAAGGGGTACAAAGACAACAACAAAAATGTCGAAATTATTCAGATATACCTCAAATTATTGGAAAAGTGAGTCATAAATTCGCCGTGGCATTCAAATAAGATCCAAAGAATCTAATTAAAATGGAGCACACACAAAAGCCAAATTAGGCCAGTAGCCTATGAGAAATCGCAAAAATATCCAAGACAATGAACAAGTCTTAATGGGGGGGCCCTGGGTCTATCAAAATATTTCAATGATTTCCCAGGGAATTTGATATCATTTTCTTCTGTCTCCACTTTAAATGACACAAATATTTATCCTTTTGGCATACCTGCTTTCAATAAAAAAAAATAAGGTATTATCACTTAAAAATGATAGCCCCCTACTCCCCCCCCTTATAGGCAATAATTTACAATTTATTTATGAGTCATATTTTTGGGGTAGCTTCCGAACAATTGAGTATTTAACATTCAGGCGTTCAACAATTGATGTACTAAACATTAGGAAAATCTTATCTAAAAACAGCAAAAAAAAAGAAAGCAAAAAAAAAAATCTGCAAACTTACAATTCAGCTGTAGAAACAATCTGTCGGCTGTCAATTTCAAAATCCAACTGAAGGCTGAAGCTGTATAGTAGTGAATTCGTTCTATAATTCTATTCAACTTGAAAATAAAATTCTTGACTACGAACAATGTTAGAAATAGCGATTGGGAAACTACATTCGAAATGATTTAAACGAAATGATTCGAAATGATTTGTTTTTTTTGTCAACATATGAAGAACTGTGTATATTGTAATATTTGCAATTGCATATTGCATCTGTCTGGTTTTTATACAAAGTAACAAAAGAGACGAAAATTAATGAACAAGATAGTAGTGAAGAATTATGGTATGCAAAGTAATATTTGGCAGGGAAGTCACTGGTGATATAAATCGCTAGGGGTGGCACCGTGATTGCGTGATTTTCGGGGATTCGGGGAAACCAATTTTTTATTCGGGGTCACGCATAGATTTTCGGGGAAATACCCAAAAATTCGGGGATAGTGCAAGCCCTGCTTGATTTCTAATCTGGAAAAACGAAATACTAAACCACACGAGAAGGAAAAGCTCCGACTTTGCGGTTGACGCAACAAAGAATTGCAGCAAAATTAATTTAAAGTCAACCGAACGCCGCCGCCTCTGTCGGCGGCGTTACGACACTTCGGTGGCGTTCGACCCGGCCTCTCGTCGGCGGCGCTCGGTCGATCCGCCGGCGCGGCGCCGGGGTCTAGTAAGAACATAATCCCTTCTTGATGTTTTGATGATAGCTACAGGGAATATCCACCATATGGCTGCCAATAAGTCCTTTCACCCCTTTGACTCTAGGTCACGCTGTTGCAATAATTTGAAATTTTTGCCTTAAAACGCAGCGTTATTTTAGCCATAGTTTGAACAGAAACGGACGGATTTCCACATGGATTTCCGCAATGTGTAAATGAACCATTAGTTATGTTCCTTTTGTAACTGTGCCTGCATCATAGACGCTAAAAACAATACAACGACATCTGAGGCGAATATGACGTATGTATGCTTTTGAAATGTGCTCATAAATATGACGTCGACCGTATGAATTTTTTAAGTAAGGCTCTCTTAACGAATTCTCTCAAGCTCGTGACCTATATAGATCGTTTTTTTTTAGGCCAAAAAATCTCGGGTTACTTATTTTCCAAAAACAAATATGAGCCTTTTTCGAGAAAAAAAAATACACATATATATAAACAATATATATATATATATATATATATATATATATATATATATATATATATAATATATATATATATATATATATATATATATATATATATATATATATATGGTATAAAGAACTCTTTTTTTTGGATAAAACCCTGTTTTACATTGTGAGTGATTTGCCAGGGGACACTTATTTGAAGATTTTTATTTATAATCGGCTTATCTTTTGTTTGGTTATTTTGACCGCTGTGATTTCTCTGGGAACAATTATCTTAGCTCATTGTTGCCGATTGGAGTTTGCCAATAGAAGATTTTTTTCCGCCGAATCTTGTAAAAATTAGCCAAATTACTAGAATTCAGTCAATTTGGAGCAAAATTTCAACCTTTTCTTAAGGTGCATCGACAGTGTCGCGTGGATCGCTTGGGACCAAGCAGAAGAGGGGAGAGAACCTGCCAGAAGCACCGTATAGGTACCTGCTGGTTTTAATTAGCCTTGAATTGCAGGGGGACAGTTGAGCAGGTCTCGATGCTTCCCTTGCTCCCGGTGATTTCTGTACGGCTATTCAACCTTCTTTCTGATTAAGTGAGATACCTGTTGTATGTTTGTTTTGCTACATACAATGCGAAGCCAGCAGCTTGTATGGTCTCCAATCTTGAACTTTTTATACCGTGCCCGGGCTGTGGGGAAATGTTCACGCCGATATTGCGAAAACTGGAGCGGACATTTTTTTTTTTAGCACTGATTCGTTAATGGAAGCAAAGAAAATATTGTGTAATTTTGCAAACTGCACGAATCACCCAAGTGACCAAAAGAAAGCTGCAGATTGCTATCTGAACATGCTTAAAATTTTGGAAAAGTTGATGAAAGGCAAATACCACTACCACGTTTGATGTTGTACGAGCCAGACGAAGTACCAGTTATCGTAGGGGAATCAACGCTATGCTTACTCGTAAAGTTAACGAACTATGTGTCAAAATCGATAATTACGGCCTGTCGAAGCACAACCCGCTGCCTTCTTTTTCTCAAGCCCGCGCACAATCATCCAAACCCTCTTTTGCCGTGATATTAAAGAATCCACCTAAAGAGCTGAATAACCCCAAGGACCGCAAAACTTTTATTGATAACTTATGCGGTGACTCGAAGTCGGCGATAAACTGAGTTTAGACCGGGAAAAGATACTTTGCGCCTCGTCGTAAGTGATAAAAAAATAAGCTACTGCAGTAGATGATGCTATTAAATCTAAGGACCATTCGCTATGCCTACAGCTGAAAATTCCAGTGTGTTATGAAATTGCCCGTTTCTTTCCTGACAGTGTTACTGACGGTCAGTTGCGGAATTGGATAACTAACAGTACCGAAGTCTCCCGTATCGGCAAAACTAGGTCCTACAAGCTTCGGTTTTCTCGTCAAGAAGACTTATTAGCAGCCATTTCCTCGTCAGTGATAATCGAGTATGAGCGAATCCGTATTGATAAGTTTCTCCCTCTCCCTCCTCGCTGCTACAACTGCCAAGCTTACGGACATATTGCCCGGCACTGTAAAGCTCTTACTCGCTGTTCGCGCTGTACGCAGACTGGACATTCGAAGAAGCGGGAAACCCCCTGTCAAAATAAAATGCAGTGCGCGCTGTGCAACCAAGCTGACCATCCTTGTTACAGCTACAAATTTCCTGTCGCACAGAAACTTATGAATCCCCTAAAATGAGCACTGATCTACGCGTTACATCATGGAATATTAATGGAGGCGTGTTCGGGTTTTTAGCCACCAATATTATGTACCGGTAGGCCACAATGCCACCAGTGTTGGCGTGGTAATATACGGTTGTCACCACTTATTGGAGGGAAAGCCCTGGCCCCAAAATTATAATGTGATGCCCGCGTCTACCACACCGATTCTGTAAATATCGGGTTTGGTACTACCCTATTTACAGTGTACCCTGTCCCAGGGTATGATAACGCGATCGAGTGGTCAAATGGCCACTTTTTAAAGCCAAGTGTACCCGCCTTGGGTTACCACTAAAATCTCTAACTCTCTCCTTGGAGGTAACAAACACCCCTGTCAATATAATAATGACGGTATCTTGTAACTTTATTCCTACCCTGCCTGGGTTCCGGGAAACTAGTACACAGTTTGTAGAAAAAATACCTTACTTGTATTCTTCCAAACGGTCACATATAATAACAGAAATATGCTTCCCCGAACGGGGTCAAAATGCAGACTAACTCAAAAATAATATTCTGTACACAACTGTTCATAGGGGTGGACCTGGACCTTCTTGCCCCAGCTAATCCTCTCAATCCCCATTCAAAACCAATTCTACTTTTCTTAGCTTTATTATTCAATGACTCAAACCAGGAAGTCCAAAATAGAATTTAATTCAAAGCTTACTTATTGCAAAACAACTATAGCTTAGCAACGAGACTTTTAAAACTTTCATTGAAAATTATACTATAGGCAAATCTAAGCAAATGTAATTACGGAACGAAAACAGGACATTTATCTGAAAGAAAAGAAACAGGGGTGGAACTCCAACACCTCTCCAAGTAAGATAAATGACCGCCAACGCGCTACCTTGGTCCACCCTTACAAACATAAACACATAACTTCAACTTTACAAAATCCATTTGCCTTCTCTCTTCCACCAGTGTCTGTGTTACTACTTCCACCGCTTGGCTCTGGAGCAGTCGTCATCAAAACGTCTCTAATGTAGAAGCACCATGGTCTAGATCGTATAGCACCCGCATTAGGTTTGGAAAGTTGAAGTCCACAAATTTTCTCGCTCTCACGAATTTACATTTGAGAGGAGCAGAGAAACAGTGTCTGGCACATTTGATGATGGCAGCCATCATGAAAAATTGGCAGCACTAGCCTCTTAATTTTCCATCTGTGGAAACAACCCGACATCTCAAATAAAAATGTAAATTACCCCTTTGGCATAATTTCAAATAATCTAAGGCCGAAAATGCAAAGGCCTGTGAAAACGATAAGGGTACTGGGAATGCAGTAAAATTTTGAGCGAACCATGAATCGCCTTTTTCTGCGTTCCCTCCCCTGGGATAATCAAATGCAGAATATGCGTTGATGCTAACTGAAGATGAAATTTGGATACATCTCCCACTGAATACAATTTGCCGGAAATAATTGGGATTTTCCATGAAGAATAACAACTATGAATAAGGTTACTGGACAAAGGTTTGGGTGAAGTATGAAGTGACTGGGAGAGAGTATCCCCGAAGGACTCCAGATCAGAGAGGCAAAACCTCGGTAAAGGGATTACAACTTGTCCGCCAGTTGTGCATTGAGGAAAAGGGCTATCTTCCGCGACTTCTCACAGGGGATCTTCCCCAAGGGATTTCTTCCCCTCGAAAAGGATCGACATATCTTTTGAGTTGATAATACTAATCTCAGATTCCTTTCCAAGTTTTTTCCAATCCGACTCGACATTCAATATCCCTCAACTTTCCCCCTACCCGTTGTAGGTCATTCATCTCTATTTTGTAACCATCTTGTTTTATTCACCATGGGTCTTTGACCTCTTTTTCCCCCCCCCCATTATTTATGTTATCAAGGCAGAGCCCATCCAACATTTTATTTTTCTCCACATTATTTATGTTATCAAGGCACAGCCCATCCAACATTTTATTTTTCTCCCTATTATTTATATTATCAAATGGGAACTGAATTCCGACATTCGGTTTTTCATATTGAACTAAAATTGCTCGAACTTTGCGAGGAAAAGCGCGTACTATAAATTTCGTCTCCTTTTCTCTGGTACAATCAGTGTTTCATTTAGGCACATTTTTTTCGCCGTCTTGCCCTCGTTAAAGGTGTTCTCAATTTTTCCATTTTCTGGAAATTTTCCCGAAAAATCATTTTTGCGCGTCTTATTTTCAATATTATGTAGTCTGTTTACTTCTGCATCCCATTTTTGTGGATTATCAACATTTTGTACACGAGTATCAAGTATTTTGTTTTTCCGACAGGGCGGCACAGCCTCCCAATTGGTTTTATGGGCGGTCCACACCTCCCCCCCATAGTCAACGGAGTTGTATATTTTTCCGTCGTAGTGTAGTTTTGTAATTTTCCCACAGTTAAAGAAGTCGCTTTTAACGATAGGAGATTTCCGATATCCCGAAAGTCTCTCCCTACTAAAATATCCACTGCTAGCGTAGGCACTAAGCCTGCTTTTATCGTTTTCTCTGGACCGTACCGTCCTTCTTTGCAATGTCTATTTTTACCCAAGCAGACGGGCATGGGTGCTTGTCTCCATAATAACATAATGTTGTAATCTTATTTTTATGGTCTATCTCCGTTCTATTAATTAGGTCAGTTCGCACATAGGTTTGGTCACTGCATGAATCAATTGCCATTTCACCTAATTCCCCGTTCAATTTGCGACTCTGTAAATGCGTAATTTTTGTCCTTATTATGGGTCATGGCCCAGGCTGTCGTTTTATGTGGTTTTTGGTCATGTTTACTGGGGCAGTTTCTTGCAAAATGCCCCGTGGTACCACAGTTATAGCAAGTTAGTTCTCCTTGCGCTGTGTTATAGTGCCTATTTTGTTATACTCTCTATATTGAAATATGTCTGTCTCCTCAACTTCCTCTCTTATTTCGGTCCACCTATTTGCCATTTCCGCCATTTCTTCGCTTGTTTTTGGGTTCTTTTCTTTCAAATATATTTTTTAATTCTCTGTGGGTATTTTCTAAAAATTGTTCCATTACTGTTTTATCTGTCACTTCCGTCAGTTTTTTCCTTTATCTCCTCCGGGTCTTCTAACATTCTATAATTTTCTAACTCTAGCCATTTTAAACAAATATCTTTCAATTTGTACCCGAATTCTTTATAGGTTTCGTTGTCTTGTTTTCTTTCACTTCTAAACCTCCTTTGAAAGTGCTCGGGGGAGAGTTGAAACTTTTCAAAAATGGCTTATTTTAGTCTTTCAAAATCTTTTGAGTAGTCCATTGGTAATGGTTCATATGCAATTTGTGCTTTGTAGTTAAGGAGGGGCTGTATTCTTGTCACCCAATTTTCTCTCGGCAATCCGCTTAATTCCGCCGTTTTTTCAAAATTGTATATGTATAAATGTACATCTTCATTTTCTTTCATTGGTTGAAGGTTTACTGCCTGCATTACCTCTATTGTAGACGATTTCTGAGGCTCTTGGGAATTTCTCCCTGCAATCACTTCCATTATGTGTTTTTCTTTCCTCTCTGTCTGCCTCCTCCTTTTTTCTTTGGCTACTCTATCTCTTTCTCTTTTCTTCTCTATCTTTCTCCTCTTTTTTTTTTTGGCTACTCTATCAGCCTCTTCCTTTCGTTCTCTAGCTAATCTGTCCTTCTCCATAAAATTTAATAGTTGTTGTGTCATATCTATTTGAGTGCTTTTTCGTGAGCTCCTGCTGGAAATTGAGCTTCTACTACTCCTGCTACTTGGCCTACTATGATTCCCACTGTCTTTATATTCTCTTAATTCGTTTTCTGAGTCTGCTTGTTCTATAATATTTTCTTTACCCGCATCTCCCCTACTTTTTGTACCTCCTCTGAAGGGTGAGTTGGTTTTGCTTTACCCGTACTTTCATGTAATGATTTTTCTTCATGTATTATCGCCACTGTTTTTTTTGTCTGGGTTTCTCTATCTGGGAATAATTCTTTCTGAATCTGCCTTAAACTCTTTTCTTCTTCCATGGTTTGTACCGGAGATCGCTCTATTACTGATTTTGTTTTGAAGATTTCCCTTCACACGTGTCAGAAATGTCTATTTCACCCCCTGAGTGATATATGGTTCTATCTGATGGTGATTTTATTAGGGTATTTCCAGCGGGAGTCGCATACAATTGTGTGTCTGAATTCGATTTTTGTTTTTAACGCGGTAGATCTTGTCTGAATTATCCGTTTTGTCCGCCATTATTTCAAGGTTTACTTGATGTCTTCCGTCCAAATGAAAATCCTTTTACCAATGTCTGTTTTTATCCTTTCGTGAAAAATTGTTTCCTTTTAATTTGCCGATTCTACGTGGGTGGCGCAGCCTCCCTTGTCTCACAAGTTAATTATTCGCGTGATCTATTGATTCTTAAATTTTATTACTTTTATTATCCAACTAGGCACAGCCCAGATAAAAAAAAATTCTCTGTTGCGATTTTTTTTATATGTAACCACAATAGGCAACTATGTAGGCTAACTCAACTTGTCTCTTCGAAAACGCGGAATTCTTTTACTATCAGGTTTACTGATAGAACCTTTTTTTGCTTCCACCAATGTTCGTGGTATTTAGCCACCAATATTATATATCGGTAGCCACAATGCCACCAGTATTGGCGTGGTAATATACGGGTTGTCACCAATTATTGGAGGGGAAAGCCCCGGCCCCAAATTGTAATGTGATGCCCGCGTCTACCACACCGGTTCTGCAAATATCGGGTTTGGTACTACCCTATTTACAGTATACCCTGTCCAAGGGTATGATAACGCGATCGAGTGGTCAAATGGCCACTTTCTAAAGCCAAGTGTACCCGCCTTGGGGTTACCACTAAAATCTCTAACTCTCTCCTTGGAGGTAACAAATCCCCCTGTCAATATAATAATGACGGTATCTCGTAACTCTATTCCTACCCTGCCTGGGTTCCGGGAAAGTAGTACACAGTTTTATAGAAATACCTTACTTGTATTCTTCCAAACGGTCATATATAATAACAAAAATATGCTTCCCCGAACTTGGTCTAAATGCAGACTAACTGAAAAAATAATATTCTTTACACAACTGTTCGTAGGGGATGGACCTTCGCTTGGCCCAGCCAATCCTCTCAATCCCCATTCAAAACCGATTCTACTTTCTTAGCTTTATTATTCAATGACTCAAACCAGAAGTCCAAAATAGAATTTAATTCAAAGCTTACTTATTGCAAAACAACTATAGCTTAGCAACGAGACTTTTAAATTGTCATTGAAAATTATACTATAGGCAAATCTAAGCAAATGTAATTATGGAACGAAAAACAGGTCATTTATCTGAAAAGAAAAGAAACAGGGGTGGAACCCCAGCAAGGCGTCTCGGTGAAATTACCCATAATCCAAACTCTGTGTGACACGAACAACGTTCTCTGCCTACAAGAGCACCTCCTCACTGCCGACAGTCTATGTTTGTTGAGCAAAAACTGCTTCTACTGTCGTAATAAGTCATGCCGCTGGACGCTCCGGGGCTGGTCGGCCGAGCGGAGGTGCTGCTATTCTTGCTAGAAGTGTCCTCATGCCCGAACACTTTCGCGACAGTGACGATTTTACGGCAGTCAAAATTCAGAATTATGTGGTGGTCTCAGCGTATTTACCCACCGATAACCGTAATGCTACATCAGAAAGACAATTTGATCAAGCTTGCCGCCTAGTCAGTTCCCTCGTGTCTGATTGTGAAGTGCAAAACCTAGCAGTAATCCTTGGTGGCGATATGAACTGTAACCTTTTTGACGACAGTAGCAGCCGTGCAAATATTCTGAATAGTATTTTGCCCTCAGCTCTTGGCGGTCGAGAATACCGAAGGTTTCACATATATCCATAGCTCTGGCAGTACCTCTTTCTCTGGACTTTTTCATGTGTTCCCCGAATGTCAGTCTTGATTGGGAGTTCATACTGTAAACACCTCTGTTGGATATAGTCTGGATATAATCTCATTATCCAGTAAGACTCAATTGTGATTCCCTACGGACTTATCATAATCAACCTTTTGAACTTGGATAATTTGAACTTGAACTTTTGAACTTGGATTATTTATTATTTAGTTGTTTGATTTCCCTACGAACTTTTATTGAATTCAATTATTTGACAGCCCAATTATTTTGGAAGGAAATTGACTTTGGAATCATTAACTAGTTGTATTACTAGTAAAATTCAATACGAATATGACTCGAACCAGAGCTACTTATATCTTACCTGATGTGAGAGGCCGTGTGGAAAAGGTGAGACGATTCAGTGCTCGAAATGCCTTTTATAGTTCCATCCCCCCTGTGCTGGAACCACACCAGTATTTACGGCAAGAAAATCCCAACTGGAAATGCAGCTCATGTGCTATGGCTGTTGTAACTGAGCACCTGAGGCTGATACTGCTGCAGACGCTGTCTTTAACCCAACAATATGTTTTCCCCGCCTTAGGAGAACCCACCCCTCTCAAAATTGTCCCAATAGTTGTGAGAATTGCCTTTCAAAAGACAATTTAATCCTGCAACTTGAAAAAAAGAATCACAGCATGGAAGACAAGAATGAATCTCAAGCCTGAATTTACGACGCTCTGAATTTACAGCTATTTGAAAAAAGTTGTGACGTTGTGGTGAAAATTGCCGAACGATTAGGAATCACCGGAAGAAGAGAAACTAAGAAAAAGTGTTTCTTTTTTTATGTCAACTGGTGCATGCAAACTTGGTGAACCATGTCCGTTTATTCGTGAAAGCAAAAACGTTAATGATAAGAAGAAACAACCGAATCAACGAGAAAATTCCCATGTAATAAAGTGTGCAAGTATTTTTGAAGGAGGTTCCTGCCAACAAAAAAGAGAACAGTAAATTTCTACATATATGCCGAAAATAAAGACTGAAAAAGTGCAAAGCAACAAATTGCAATTTCGATCATGTCGATCTTTGTCCTATGATGGCTTTGCCAACAAGTTTTGCAGTTTTGCTGATAGTGTTAGTAATTTAAAATGTCGGATTAATCGTTCAGTGCTTTTTTAAGTATTTTGACCGTTTGTCTCGTTTTAATCGTTTTAACCGTGATCCAGTATTCGATTATAGTATGCCAAGCCATAGCCAGATTGTTTATGGGAGCAATGCTTCAAGCAATAATCCTAGACCCTAGCCGGTGTAAAAAAAAACTTGCTGAGACGAGGGGTCTAACAGCTGAGCCAAAGAACCCGCCTTTTCTGTCCCCTCCCCCAATCGCGCCCACGACAACCTTTTTCAATACCGACATCTATGGGCGCCTATAGGCTGAATTTTATGGGTGGGGGGGGGGGGGTAAAATACTGAAAAATACTTTATATCCTTGAATATCCGTATATTCTTCCAATCAAGGAGGCACACTTGTGCCTCTATAAAGAGCGACCCACCACAATGTTAAGCGATTTCAGGTCCTAGAGGTCGCAGAGAGACGGCGGTAATCGCATTTTGTAGCCCAAGCTTAAACTAAGAAACTTGCAAAATTTCATCCTCCTCCGACTTTATCTTCATGGGGTAAACTGGGCCGGAAGTTTGGACCCTCCCACCACAGCCCCCCTTTAACGTTGTCCGATTGGCTGAAATTTAGAGGTTAAGCTTTCCTAGGGCCCCGGGAGCTTATCCTCGAAATTTCAGCTCAATCCGATCACTCCTTCCCTGTTTTCAAAAAACCAAATATAGCCACTTAAAATTCATCATCTCTTTTTTTTTCTTAGCCACGCCTACAGGCCACAGTTGGCAACGGATCCGGTTGAATGAGGACTCATTCGAAGCAGAATTCGACCTGTTAGGGCCTTTTGATATTTTCAGACCGAAAAAATTATCCCCCGAATTTACATTTACGAAAAACCTCGTTTTCCTATATTAGCCCATGTTAATTTTTCCCACCACAACCCCCCTTTAACGTTGTCTGATCGGGCTGAAATTTAGAGGATAAGCTTTCCTGGGGCCTGGGAGCTTATCCTCGAAATTTCAGCTCAATCTGATCACTCCTTCCCTGTTTTCCAAAAACCAAATATCAAGTTTTTTTTGGAATTTGCTTGCATCGAAAATAGCTTCCATATACTAAAAAACAATTACCATTGTATCTGTATAGTCCAGCGGTTGATACTTCATACTCTCAGGCGGAAAACTCGGGTTCGATTCACCATCAGAGCAAATTTTTATATACTGAATTTAGACTTTGAAAAGAAACTCAGTTTTTTTTTTAAATTATTTAAAAAAAATTACGTTTTCTAAAGAGTTAAAGAGGCTGAGTTACAAGGTCGACCCTTAAAACGTACAGGGATTAGGAGGCACAGTTGGGGGGCTGTTAAAGAGGCTGAGTCACAAGTTCGAACCTTAAAACGTACAGGGATTAGGAGGCACCCTGTACGACGTGATTTGAGTATTCAGGAATTAAAAGCCTTAACACAAGAATGTTCAAGAGCGGGGGGTTTCGGGGGCGGCAGCCCCCCAACTTTAACTCCTGACACGATCAGCTAACAGTTAGTCAAGCAATACAAGTAATAAACTGTACAAAAACGTGCAGAAATTATTTGAAAAAAAACTACGTTTTCTAAAGAGTTAAAGAGCTGAGTTACAAGGTCGAACCTTAAAACGTACAGGGATTAGGTAGCACAGGTCGAAAACCTTAAAACAGGTACAGGATTAGGAGGCACAGTTGGGGGGCTACCGCCCCCCCAAACCCCCCGCTTTCGCAGCCTTTAAATATAAACAAAATTTCTTTAAACTGAAAGTAAGGAGCGACATTAAAACTTAAAACGAACAGAAATTATTCCGTATATGAAAGAGGCTGTGCCCTCCTCAACGCCTCGCTCTTTACGCTAAAGTTTTTATTGTTTAAAAAAAGAGTTGTGAGAAAGTCAAACTTTAGCGTAAAGAGCGAGGCGTTGAGGAGGGCACAGCCTCTTTCATATACGGAATAATTTCTGTTCGTTTTAAGTTTTAATGTCGCTCCTTACTTTCAGTTTAAAGAATTTTTTTTTATATTTAAAGGCTGCGAAAGCGGGGGGTTTTGGGGGGGCGGGTAGCCCCCCAGCTGTGCCTCCTAATCCCTGTACGTTTTAAGGTTCGACCTTGTAACTCAGCCTCTTTAACTCTTTAGAAAACGTAGTTTTTTTCAAATAATTTCATTAGAGAGAACCTTATTGTACAAACACACTATTTTCCCTTTTAAGATGTAAAATGTAATTTTGATATTGGCCTTGCTTTCAAAACGAACAAAAACAGAAACAAAAAACACAATGGTGGCAGAAAATTTTGCCAACATTGGTGGGTTCTGCTAAAAATCACATTTGCCTTCTTAGCGAAATTCTCTGTTGTGAGCCACATGAGTGAAATGAAATGAACCACTTGAAAGTGAAATGAGTGAAACTTGAGTTCGCAACATAATCACAAATTTTTGATCATTGAAAATTAAAAAAAATAAAAAACGGATTTAAGATTCGGATTTATCCAAATCTTAAAAAAATTTAATTAACTCATGAAAAGAAACTTACATATGATCTTTAAATCACAAAATTATAACTTTTCAGAAAAAGCAAATTGTAGATTTCCCTTCTGTTTGGAAAATTTGTCTATAGCCAGCTCTTCCAAATTGAGCTCTTGTACTCTATACCTGTGAATGCTTAATAAGCTCAAACTTGATAGGTGTTTCTTCACTTATAGTTCTCCTCAGCCATGTTTTAACTCGCCTCAGGGTACTAAAGGATGTCTCCCCAGTACATGTTGTTGGTGGGATGGTTTAGATAGCTAACAAGGGCTCTCATAATTGAAGGGGAAAATGTAGTTTTCAAAGAAGAGGTCTATGAGCTTCACTTCCTCACCACAGTCTGTTTCTCCACACATCGTACCAGGTTCTTGCTTCCACTTCTAAATTTTCATTGTCATAGAACTTAGATAGATCTTTCATAGCATTAACAAATGTATCCTTCTCCGTGTTTTTTTTAAAATGTTGGAATGAAGAAGAATTCCTTTGAACGAGTTTTTTGTTGTGGTCATTGAATCTCGATTCAAGTGACACAATTAACGAGTCCAAATAAGGAATAAAAACAGCTAACCTATAGTAATCTATTGGATTAGTCATAGAAAGGTTTGAGCGATGAGTTTGTCTTGCGGTTGTCCTAGGTGTTTTGATTTCAATTTCCAGTAAATCACAGGTTTCTTGTAATTCCCTGAAAATTCCTTCAAATTCGGCGACTGCTTTTACTCTGTGCTTTTGAAAAACCCATAACAATTTCTCTTTTACGTGCATATATACAGCATTTAGGTCAAAATCTACTGACTGCAGTTTGTTTACAACTGGCTCAAGGTACGAAGAATATCTGGAAATGAGTTTAGACATACGATAAAAACTACTGATGATGTTGCAATATCCAACTGAAAAGCTTGTGAACGCGTTTCTTGGTTGGCCTCATTGTCAGTGGAAATTTGACTCAAAGCTTCCTTGATGGCTATTAAATTGTTTGAAAAGTTGCGGATGCATCTGTACTTCTCAGACCACCTTATTTCACACAGAAAAGGAATTTTTGGAATCTTTTTCCTTCTAAAAGTGCTCTTCCTGAAGAATCGGATCACTTTTTTTATTGTGCCTATTGTGTTTCTAATTTCTGATACAATATTGAGGTCATTGACAACTAAATTTAATCTATGAGAGGCACAGTGAAAATACACAGCTTTTGGATGTTTTCCCCGGATTCTTCGTTGAACTCCAGTATCTTTCTCGGCCATATTTGAACATCCATCAAATCCTAAACCAATTAGCTTTGTCATGTCTAGTCCTATCTTGTCTGTGAAATGCAAAATTGCATCAGCAATACTTCCTGCATCTAATTTTTCAAGTTCGGCAAACCCCATAATTTCTTCTTTGATCACCCATCCAACGTTTGAATCCGTTTTTATGTAACGTACCCCTATTGACATCTGCTCTTTCCCACTAATATCAGCAGTCTCATCTGCTAGCAAAGAGAATGCTTGGCTATTATTTACTTCTTTGACTATTGCATCTTGTAGTATAGTCCCACAAATATTTATCAGCTCATTTTGGACTCTATGAGATGTATATTTAGCTTTTCCTGAATGTGTCGTTATGTGGTCTTTAAGGACTTGATCTCCTGCTTCAATGCGAAAAAACGAAGTAGATCTTCAAAGTTTCCTCCATTTGAATGATTTTCTACGGAGAGCAATGTCGTGAGTACCACAAAATATAATTACTTTTAAAATTGATGTAAGTTTGCTTCGGTTTATCTGTATAAGATCAGATATAGCAGAATCCAGTTGTTCTTTGACGTTTTTTTTCTTCAGCGTCATTGAATCACAGAAGTTATTAGCATCAATTACAGCTTCGTGGTGCCACTGGGATTTGGCACGATCCCGTGCGTCTTCATGAAAACGTTTGAAGTCCTTGTGAGCTTTTATCACGAAGAACCAAAAATGCCTCTCTTCAAGGCTGGCTTAAATAACACAAAATATTTACAAAGCCCGCCTTTTAGTGAAGTCGAATACACTAACCATGGATAAGCATACAACCAGCTTTCCTTAAATTTACGGGTATCTTTACCAATAATAGAAACATCTTTCTTGAAATCATGAGAATAACAGTTTACACTTGGGTGTGTCAGCAATTTGTATTTTTCCAATCAGAAATACCTGGTTTTTTCCAAAAAGCTCCCTAAATCAACACTTTCAACCGCACTGTCATTAACATTCGTGTTTTTTGGATTGTAAGGATTGCTGAAACTCAACAAATCTTCTTGAAGTTGACGGTTGTTCCATTACAAATTTCTTTGGCTGTTGATGACAAGACATCTAAATCAGGCAACTGCAGATCTTTTTTTATTTTTTGGAGGCGAGGTTTCCTCAAACTTAGCTTTTTTTTATATTTTTTTTTTTTATTCAAAAAACTTCCCGATATCCATTTTTCTTAAAATAAAGAAAATATATCTATTAGAACTGCCTCATTAGTAATTTGGAGTTAGGGTTTCGTTTGAGCAAGGAATGATTTTGATTTATATGGGACGAATTTTATAGAAAACAGCAAACTAGCAAATAAGTAATGTATGTGCCATTAATCAAAGCCACCAGGGCTTTCAATAACATCTGCAATGACTTCTGAGAATTAATGAATATTCTTCGGCAAGCGTACATTAACATACTAGGAATTAAATTCTAAAATAGTTTTTTTTCACCTGAAATTAAGGAGCAGCATTAAAACTTAAAACGAATAGAAATGAACCTCTAAACACATGACTATTCACGCTAAGATTTTTTAGTACTTTTAAAAAAGCTTCTTATTGTTCTAATTAAAAAAAATTGTGTTTCAGGAATCGTTCTTACAGAATAGGGACAAAATTCAAACTTTAGCGTAAATAATGTGGTATTAAAGAGGGGACAACGACACCCCCCCCCCTTCATATATGTAATAATTCTTGTTCGTTTTAATGTTGCTCCTTAGGCCCACTTTCAGATGATAAAAAAACTTTTTTGATATTTACGGTAGAAGAACATTATATGGTACTTACGTATTAGCCAGAAAACACACGAGAAACTGTATAGCGAACATGATACAACAAACTAGTTAAGCAGCTTCTTTATCAAGAGAATTCCTTAGGTGCGCTAGGCAAACAGGGTTTCTCACTCCGTGAACAATATTTAAACTTTAGTTTGTTGGGGTTTGTGGGCAAAAAAAGGTACCTAGATTAGGTTATGTATTTAACATATACTATGCTTTTACCCCCCCCCCCTCTAATGTGCGAATATATAGCCCAAAACTTGTTCTAAACTATTATATTTTCATCATATTTTGATTTACTTCGTTAGCATTAACCAAACTTCACCTCTCGCGTGTTTTCTGGCTAATACATTAGTACTGATTGTATTTAGGGAGAGTTCTTAAGAAGAAATTCAATTATAAAACATTTTTTTTAATTCTATTGTTTCTATCTCAAGAGCCTTCATACAGGGTTACTAATTGTCCAAGCATTAAAAGTTGTAAAGATATGCCTGAATATTTAAACAAATTTACTAGGCTATCCCTAATTTGAGCAAAATATCTTTGCCGTTAAATTTTCTTCGCCTACCTAACAGCTTCGCAAGACTACAAAAAGATCCTAAACTGCAGTTTAAAATATTAAGCCTACCGAAAATATTACACGGGTGAAGAACCAGAATAATAATTGTGAGGGGAGGGGAATACGTTTGAGGGCAGAAGGTGGCATGACAAATACAACTCTCAGGTAATAAAGAACTTAATTTTTACACACCAAATGAAACAAAATTTAAACGGTAAGAATTCCTGGAAAAGAGATCGGTACTTTCCCATTATGTCGGTCTTTCTAAAAAGTCAAGTTTGGTTAATGCTAATGAAATAAAATAAAATAGGATGAATATATAATAGTTTAGAAACAAATTTGGGCTATATATTTGCACATTAGGAGGGGTGGGGCTGGGGGGTAGAGCATAGCATACATTAAATACGTAACCTAACCTAAACTAGGTACCTCCCCCCCCCCTAACCCCCCCCCAAAAAAAACAAAAAAACACAGTTTAATATCGTATACGCAATGAAAACCACGCTATCATTGCCTACTCTATAGCTGTTAACACGTCAAAAACGGATTTATCATTGCCTACTCTATAGCGGTTAACCCGAAAGGCCTACACAATGGGAAAGTACCAAAAGATCAATTCCTTCAATATATCATGCTTTCACTCATTAGGTATTAAACATTAATACAGTATCCAGTATGTCAGAAACCAAAGTAGCCAAAAAAAAAAAAAAAAAAAAAAAAAAAAAAAAAAAAAAAAAAAAAAAAAAAAATCAAACTTACGATTCGGCTTTCAAAAGAATTCTCCTCTAGATGTTCAATTTCAGAACCCAAAATCCAACTGAAAAATCCAACTTCAAATAAAATTCTTCAATAGTTTTGACCACGGCCAAGAATGATGTAGAATCGTATAGTATTAGGAATACTACATTCGAATCGAAATGGTTTAGTCTCATTTCAGAAAGAGAATACTTTTGTCAACATATGAAGAACCGTCTATCATTTCTATACATAGTAACACAACAGACAAAAATTAACGTGCAAGAGAGTAAGGCAGTGAAAAAATGAGTGGCAAGTAAAGTAATATTCGCTAGGGATGGATAGTATTGGATAGTCATAAGTGATAGATCACTGGGAGTGTTAACGTGATTGGGTGATTTTCGGGGAACCATTTTTCTTTTCGGGGAGCCACAGGGATTTTGGGGAAATCCCTAAAAATGCGGGGATATTAGAAGCCCTTAACGCAACGCAACCTTATTTCTGTAAATTTAAACGGGAATATAGGCCTATATACCTAAAATGAAGATTAAAAACTAAAAATAAAAAACTTACGAACATTTCGCGCGTTTTTGACCCTCAAAACTTTAACAGAAGTCAGAATTTGCCTCAAACTTACAGGGCTCTTATTTGGGACCCCCTAAACGTATTTAAACTTTTTCAGCTTTGACGATCTTTCGGGAAGCATGTGTCTAATTTACCTGATCAAATCGGCACTTCCAATGTTGTATAATAGAAATCTCAAAACAAAAATGTAAGGCAACGTAATTCAGCCTGGGGGGGGGCGCCCAAGGACTAAGGTGAAAACAAAAGTAAAAGAATACTCTTCTGACATCTCTGCTCTGCCTAGTTTTTTGTATAGTAATGCGGAAAATTTAAATACGGATAAGATTATTGAGCTGGAGAATTTAGCCCAAGTAATTGGAGCCTCAATAGTAGCAGTAACAGAGGTTCATAGGCAAAATTCGGATCTGCTGAGTTTATTCGGTTATAATAAAATGATAAAGTTACGCCCAGATGACCACTGGTTTGGAAAAAACAGAGGAGGTCTTGCAATTTATATTAATAAGAAAATTGCTGCTTTTCAGATAGAGATACCTGTGCCTGATGATTATGATGAGATTCTATGGGTACTTGCAAAGCCCAAACGCCAGCCCTCCCATTATAATGGTATAGCTGTTTGTGTTTTTTATTATTTGCCAGGACAAGATGTCAGGTCTCAAAGCTTTCCGGGAAAAACTTCAATTAAGCGCTGACTACGTACAGGGTAAATACCTCATGGGTGATATGTTCCTGCTTGGTGACGCTAACGAACTACAAATTGAGTCTTTGGAAGTAGAACTAGGTCTAAAACAGTTAGTTAATTACCCAACGACAAAACATGATACGGCTCTCGACCGCATAGCTACTAACATGTCTCAATTCTACAGGAAACCCTCCTCAGGCCCCCCAATGAGGAAGCTACCGCTTCACCCTTGAGCTGCGCCCCATAAGCAAATTCCGGGCCACGTACATTACAGAAACAATTACAAGTCGGATTGTTTGGTTTCGGTAATTGGCTCACGACTGAAAAAGGGGGACGGTATAATTTCTACGGCTAATGATGACGAAGTGGCCACTAATTTTCAAGAAAAAGTTCTCGGCAAGTACCATTTCTATTTTCCTGAAAAAGCTAACAAACGTTTTTCAGCAGATCGTCCATACGTTACAAAAGAAATCAAAGCACTAACCAGGAAAATGAGACAACTTTTCAGGAACAAAAAACATAAAAAAGCTACTACCCTGAAGAATAAAATCAGATGAATGACCCTCCAGGCAGCGACGTTGTACTACCAAAAGGAAGTATCTCATTTATAGTATTATAAGTCTGGACAGTGGTACAAAAGGATAAGCAAATGACAGGTAAAACAGGAGACTGGATTGGATTTTGGCTATGATGAGCCAGACAAAGAAACTGCAGATCGCCTAAAAACTCACCTGGCAGCAATTGTTCAGTCACCTCCACCACTAAACTCGGAGGATTTTCCGCATGCATCTCCAGATCTTATGAATTTCCCAATCGTCACAGAATCTCAAGTTCGCCTCAAATTGATGAAACTGAAGAGGACCTTACACCACTCGATATTCCTTTTGACCTCATTAAGGCTTTTCCTGAATTTTTGAGTGCTCCGTTAACTTTAATATTAAACAAGATTACAATGTCAGGCCAGTATCCGCGAAATTGGAAAGGGGGTTCATAACCCCTATCCCCCCCAAAAAGAGCCCCTGTGATTTTACTGGTGTGCGGCCTATTACGATGACATCGATTTTTAGCAAGGTTTATGAAAGTTTCATCGCTGGGTGGCTGAAAACTTTTATTCTGCATAAAATTGACTTTCAGCAATTCGGTAATATTCCCAAAAGTTCAACAATCCATTACTTAGTTAGTTGCTTGATAAGATTTTAAAGCATCCAAATGAACTGGAACGGTGGATCAACCTCATCGCCATTGACCTAAAGAAAACATTTGACCTGATCTGCCATAGAACCCTTATCCACAAGCTATTGACAAATTTTAATATTGCTGCATATTTGATTAGAATAGTTGCAAATTTTCTTTCAGGTAGAAGTAAAAAACTAAGTATAAATCAGCCTATTCTGATCCCCAGCCAATTTACTGTGGAGTTCCCCATGGAATAATTTTAGGCCCTCTAATTTTTTTGGGAATGGTTAATGAGTTGGCAAATGATGAGTCGGATCGCTTTAAATTCGTTGATGATCTATCCGTACTGGAGCTGGGTGAAAAGAGTGTTTCAAGTGAGGCAGACAGGATAATGGCGAGTTTATCACGCCAAGCTGAGGAGGGCAAAATGATCGTCAATCGTGAAAAATCGCTCATATTAACTTTCTCTTTTCTGAGGGACAGTCCATCCCTTGCTTTACAGAATGTTTCAGGCATCATGGATATCAAACTGTTGGGAATATATCTCACACATGACCTGAAGTAAGAAAAAACAGACACAGGACATGATCAAACAGGCAAACCTGGGTATCCTTTCTTTAAAACTCCTTGCTCGTCATGGTGTTCCAAATCCCACCTATTGCGTGTTTTTCTTACATTTTTCAGACTGCTGGTAGAATATGCTTGTCCCGTTTGGCATTACGGTCTGACTTCGGACCAGAAGGACCGCCTGGAAAGCATTCAGTACCGAGCTCTTATGGTAGTGTCAAAATCTCCCAAAGTCCTTTATTGCTCCCTTTTGAAAAAATTTTCACTTGAAACTCTATCGACACGCCGTGATGAATTGTGTTTTAAATTGGTGTCGATATTTTGGAAAATCCGCGGCTTCGTGAAATCCTCCCCCCTGAGCATCTCCCTTCGCGCCAAAGGCTCCCGCGAAATGTAGCTCAGCCGGTACCAAAAATTCAGCCGGTACCAGCACGGCATATGCGGTACGCAAGTAGTTTATTATATATACACAAGTAGTTTATTATATATACGCAAGTAGTTTAGTATATATATATATATATATATATATATATATATATATATATATTATATATATATATATATATATATATATATATTATATATATATATATATATATATATATATATATATATATTATTATATATATATATATATATATATATATATAATATATATATATATATATATATATATATATATATACCTAGTCCTGCCATAAATATTGATACAAGGTATTTAACAAAAAAAAAAAAAATTAAATTCTCGATTGATTTGAAAAATTTTTGCATATTTTATTACTGATATAATGAACTACAAACTACAAAAAAAAAAAAAAAAAAAAAAAAAGAAAAAAAAAAAATCGAAATGGCCGCCATTTACCTGAACACACCGACGAAGTCTGTTTAGCTATTCATCGATCGCTGTACGGACGACATCTTGATACAAATTGTCCACAGCTTCTACCAGTGCCTGCTTCAATGAATCCAGATTAAGGTGACGTCTTGTACAGACCATGCCCTCTAAAACTGACCACAATTTGTAGTCAAGTGGATTAAGGTCTTGGCTGGCTGAGGCCAATGGGCACTACTAATCAATGGGGAGTATCCTAGACGGCGCCGCTTCTTTAAACTTTTTGGAAAAGGGCGTTAAAACAGGGCGAGAAATTATCAGCAGGATATTTTAACATATATAGTGAAGCCCCTAAACCAAACCATGTTTCGAAATAGACCATGGATATTCTAACAGGACTCTGAAGCTGCACATAAGGCCAAAACTACTCAACACTGGCTTAAGAATCATATACCCAAATTATTTTGTTTTCAGAAGGCATGGTTACCAGCCCTACTCATGCTAATTTTTGCTCGTTTTGAGTTCGACTTGGTTATTCATTGTAATTATATGGTTATTTTTTTTTTTTTTTTTATTAAAGTAAAAAAAAGGGAAAACATTTAACACATTTTTTCAGTTAAGTGCAAATTATGTTCTGGTCTTGAGAACGAAAGGGGGTTGTCAGCCCAACTCAGTTTAATTTTTGCTCGTTTTGAGTTTGACTCAGTTATTTACTATAATTTCTGATCGTTTTGGCTTTTATTTATTTATCTATGGTGATTTATGGTGGTTTCACGCTTATAAGATTATTTGACTTTATTTCTGCTCATTTTTGGTTTAATGGGTCTCTTTACTTTTATTTGAAAAGCTTGTTTGTGGAAAAAGTTTTAAATTAATTTATGTTCGTTTTTTATAAACATAATCATTTTCATGGGAGAAAGAAATCATATCTTTTCTTTTTTTTCTATCGGAATCTATGTTTTGGCTTGCTATTTGTATGTTCGAGAAACTTTTTCAACAGTTTTTAATCTGGAAAAAATAATATTGTTTAAATTAATTATATACCTGTTGACCTGAAAAAGTAAAACTTAATATCATTCCCAAAAATTCTATCTATGGTCTTTGACAACCTGGATACACTGACACTCTTTAGATTTATTTAAATTGTAAAAGCAGAAGTAGTAATAGTAGTAGCCCCAAGAGATTCAACTTAATACCCCCAGTCGTTGTCGATATATTTCTTGAGGTGTCTTATTGGCAACCATACACACAGTGCCGTTTAAAGCAACATTTAGATTTAAAGCATAATGGACTAATTGCATAATTGTGGGGGGGGCTGACAAACCCAATATCCCTGGAGACATATGTTACTGGGCCGTTCTGCTCTTCTGAACAAAATAGCTGTCTCAAAATTTTGACTGGATATGTTTGGAAAAGGTATGGGCTTGGTAAGAGAGCTGCTCACCCTCCAATCTCATTTGACCTTAAAAAAGACACCAGAACTCTAAATTTCCAACCAAATTAGCTCTTTTAAAAGTTTCAATGATATCTAGCTATTATAGAGCGGTGCTGTCTATGATGTTTCTTATGTACCCTTTTGAAAACCTGCATGCATACAGTATTTTCGTTTAATTGAAACTCCCCCTAGACATTCCCTAAAAGTTTCACCTTAATACCTTTAATGTCATTAGTTACAGTAGCTGTTGTGGTAGTATTAATAGTATACACGTAGTGCCTTCTAGCTAGTTCAAAATCCGCCACTACTTACCCTTGAAGGTCTAAATTAATAATGTAAGCCGGTCTTGAGATATTTCTTTGTCACCTGTTTGAAAATCTGCCTGTTCATAGTTCGTTTTGATTTAGTTCAACTTCCGCCAAGCTTCACCTTAATGCTCATAGCTTCCGTAATAACAGTAGTTTTAGTAGCATTATTAGCAGTATGCATAGCAGCTTTGGTTTCTTCAAACATCCCTTTCAACACACATTGAAAGTTTCAACTTAATACCATCAACTGTTCCTGAGACATTTCTGATACGTCCTCTTGACAACCTGTGTAGGCATAAGATGTTTCAATTTAGCTCCATGCTGTTTCGACATTCCCAAAATTTTGCCTTAATACCATTAGTTTTAGTAGCAGCAAGTAGCAGTAATAGTTGATTGTGTCACAAGACATTTCGATCAGGCAGTGGTAGTTTTTTACTCTTCCACTGATACACCAAGGACAAAAAATTGCACACAGCTGAAGAGAACCAAAGGTTTGTTCGTGTCCAACGATTGAATTCTCTCCTAACATGAAGGTCGTCAAGCAAGGAGGAATTTTTAAGAAACCCCTAAAATAAAGCAACACGTCATCGACCTACTTACTGAGAGACTGGCGAACTCAAGATGTAAAGTTGTAAATGCTCAGGACCATGCCTATGTCTTAGTTGTACAAACTGTAGTCAGTTGCGCTGAGACTTTGTCGACCACTTTGATTGGGAATGTTACCGACCTATTTGTCTTCTACTGTGCTATGCCAAGATTGATGCATGTGATATCCTTTTGCAGACAGACACGCATGAAAATAACCAACGAGCGTACGACATAAAAAGGATCAAAAACAAACTAGGAACCGAAGCAGTAGAAAATCTACTCGTTTGCCACGCAATGTCTTTCTGCAATACAAAATCTAGACTTCACGGCGTAGGTAAATTAACAGTTTTTTCCTTGTCACTTAAAAATGGTATTTTTAAGGATGCTTGCAAGATCTTCATGACACCAGGATCCAACCACCAGGACATCGCCCTAGCTAGAGAGAAAGCTTGGCTCCGCATATACTAAGAAGAAAGTAATGAGAAGACCCTGAAGGATGCCCAGGTTCGAGCATTTACAATGCGGGATGCAAGTGGAAATGCTTTCGTTCAGGGAGAGCGGCTTCCGCCGACGTTCAGCAAAACTGGCTGCCGAAAAGTACTACTTTTACAGGTTCTATTTGCAAATAATGAAGTGGCAAGACACGTCCAATTCGCTAAAGCCAGAAGAGTGGGATTGATGCCTCTATTCGTCATGGAATATGTATATTACCAATTTAACTGATGCTTCACCAGTACCGAAAAGTTTTCTGAAGATGGTGCGGTGCCAGTACAACAGCGGGTTTGGATCTCTCAGATGCAGTTGCCTTTCAGAACGGTTTGCCCTGCAGCTTATCCTATGGAAGTGTAAAGGGGCGTTGCGTGTTAAAGCTTGAGCAAGACAGGATGAGGACGATAGCGAAGACGAGCAGGAAGAAGAATTAGCTTTAGGTCGGGCTTTAAAAATCAAAATGTTTTTGTGGTTAATTTACCTGAGTTTCTAAACGTTTTTTTTTATAACAGATTGATCTGTAGTTTTGATCTCAGTTAAAGAAGTGGTTTTTAAGAAGCTACTTAACAATTCCTCATATTACAGGCCCCTCAGAGGTGGAAATCAGGCAAATAGTTTGAAAAACTGCTTGTTGACCTCGTATTTAGCAAAAGCAGTGCTTTATTTGATATAAAATGATCCTTTAACCACAGGATTTGGATTCGCCATGCTTGATTTGATAGGAAAACGACTATTTAAACTCCAAAACCTTATAAGCACAAAAATCGATTTCCCTCCTCATTTCCCCCTTCAAGGGCAAATTTGGGACATTTGTTCCAGGGGAAATCGTGTAGATTTTTTTTTGTAATCAAGTTCACTTTTCTGAACATTTTGGTGCAAAAAAGAATTCTTTGACAATTTCCCCGAGGTCACACACGTATTTTTCCTCCACCATTAGGCTTGTTTTGTTGATCATGAGAAACGATCGACTGTTTTTACATTAAATAGAGCTTAATTAATTTTTTTAAGACACTATCCTGGTCTTAATATAGACATCCCAACGGTTCGAAAAAGAAATTTTAATCAATATACCTTTGAAACAAATTTTATCATTGTAAAAAAATAATTTATCTATGCTTAATCCACCCACTTAATCTCAAGCTTCATGCCAGCAACTTTCACATGTAAAGTATATAATGAAAAGATGGCTTTTTTTTTCAATTGATTGCTGTATTCCGAAGACATGCGATACACATATTAAAACTTTTTCATTTTATGGTCACGTTTTCAAAATGTGATCAGTAAAACAATCAGCCCTTCAAAACTAATCAAATATGGGAAATCGGGAGATCTGACTGTAACAAGCGGGAAAATGGAGTCAAATTTCAAAATAGTATCTGGTAGCGAAGTGTAAGAAAATAGATACCCGTGGTAATAGTGAAAGTTTGCTAAGAACGAACTGCTGCTACTTTAGAAGGGGAGTTTTGCTGCAAGATTGCCATTATTAACATTTGCTGTCGGTTTAATCACATCCCAGCCGATTCGTCCTATTCCTTTCATTGTGTTTGTCCCTAATCAGCCGAGAAAAATTTAGTTCCTTATGACTGAAATTTCGTTTAATTGAACCCCGTGCAACTTAGCAAATTTGACCGAACCCTCGTGTAACACAAACCCCATTTAACGGAACCCCCATTCAACTCGACCGCAGTGTAACTCAACCCTCATTCAACTCAACCCCGTGCAACTGAACACCCCTTTAACTGAATCGATTCAGCCGAAAATTATACCCTTTTTTTCTATTTTTAATTATTTATTTAACTGAAACGTCGTGCAAATAAACCCCTATTTAACTGAACCCCCGTGCAACTCAACCCCCGTTTAACTCGATCCCAATGCCATTCAACTCCCTTCTAACTGAAAACACTTTCAACACAGCCCCGTTTAATTGACCCCTCATTCAACTCAACACAATTCAACTTTATTCAATTCAACCAGCATGCTCATTCAACTCAACCCTTGTGAGAGTCAATCCTCATTTAACTCAACCCTTTTTAACTCATCCATCGTGCAAAACAATCCCCATTCAACTCAACTACTAGAACTAGTGCGATCAATTACAAAGAAAACCACAACCACCAAAAGCTTAATAGCACGTTTAAAAAAAGCTTAAAAGCTCTGTCTCTTAAGAAAATTTACCGTTAATGGTGATTTAAGAATTATAGCTATAATTTAGATTCATCTCAATAGTAAAAGCTTATTGCGGAAATCAATTAATAGGAGCTTTTAAAAAGAGCTCGAAACGCTGATAGGTACCCTTTTTTTCTTTTTTATTTCCCAAGTACTAATTGGGCACTAGAACATCATAGAGAACTATTTAAGGTCATTTGAAAGCCAATTCTCACTTTTACGTGTTTAATATAATTTCGTCATGACAACACCATCATAGCCTTATGGCATCAAAATATGATTTTAGTGTCATTTCTGGAGGGCAATGATCAAAAACCCTTATACTGTGGTTTAAAATCGCCCTCTTGAACACCTCCTTCCTAGTACCATTTGCAAGTGGAAAATAAAAACAAGAGTTGTGAAAAAACGGCCAAGTGAAAAAAAAAAATCATTCAAATACAAAACTGATTCGTTAATGATGGATATTATTTATTTTGATCTCAACACCAAAATTAATTATGAAACAAATTTTTGTGAATTTTGAAAAATAGCTTGAAATCTGGAGATGTCTTCTTTTTTTTCTCCAGCACTAATGGGACACTGGAATATCATACGGGTGTTCAATTTAATAATCATCCAAGGTTCTCAGAATTATGGTTTTATTTGCCAACCCCATAAAGGCATGCATTAACTGGTCACTGGTTTTGATGGTGCATGCCATACTTTAGCCGAAATTTCCGAATGAAAAGACGATTGATTAGCTATTCAAAGTTGTTTCCAAGTATGATAATTGCTACCGTCGCAATCTTCTTTTAGAACCTTTATTTGCGGTAGAAATTTTTAAGCCTGTAATACTTTGGCTTCTTTCTCCATATTTCTCATTTTTTCTTAAGATTATTTCTTAATTTAGTGTATTCCTAGACTAGAGACTACATTCTATTAAAATTTAAGCCTAACCAGAGAAAACTTTATTTCTAATTTTTGAGCTAAGGCCAAAATTCACCGACCCTCCCCTCACACATTTTAAAACAAGCTAATTGTAATATTTGATCAACGACCGAAGCAAAAAGCAGATTTTGAACTTGTAATCAGCACTAGTTCAAACTTATTCTTAGTCCTTGGATCGAGTTGAGCCAAACAGCTCTTGATTAAAATGGGGGTTGGGTTACATGAGCGTTGAGTTAAACGGGGGCTGAGTTTATCCTGGGTTGAGTTGCATGGGGGCTGATTTAAATTGGGGTTGAGTTAAACGGGTATTGAGTTGCATGGAGGTTGAGTTAAACGGGGGTTTAGTTTAACGAGGGACCAATAAATAAGTTTGAATTCAATGGGAGTGGAGTTAAAGGTGGATTCAGTTGAAAGGGGGATTCAGTTAAATGGTCTCAGTCAATGAAACTAGAAAATAACCAGAATTTCTCCGAGGCTGAATTACACTATCTTCGGTAGAGGAAAAGGCACAAGTGATAACAAGAAAATATACGGCAAAGATGTAGTTTAGTAAGGATATTGTTGGTACTGATTTGAAATGTCATCAGTACTTCGATAAAAGTTCGCTTAGAAAAAGAAGTAAATATGAGATCACATAATACGCAAAATCTTCTTTGCGCCGTATTCTCCAGGAGGTATAGGACATAAACTAATTATTTCCGAATGAGCGAAAACTTACTTGCATGATTAATGGAAGTAAAAATAAAATTTATGATTTATTTTGGTCAAAATTTTTGAACAGAGCCTCTGACAAATATGAAGTGTGATCATACAGAGGCGTCACTAGCCAAAATGTTTTTTTCAGAGGGAGTCAATGGATTTTACCGACTGGTTGGCTATTTTCACCGACTGCTTTGGGTGATATTGCCTTGAAAATCACTTTTTTCTGACTGAGACCGATCATCTTCCGTTGATCTTACGTCCATATTGAGTAATGGGCATTTACTCAATAAAGCAAAATATTAGCCAGTAAAATAGCGGCACTTCGCACCACTATTCTACTGACTCAGTTTTTTTCCGATTGGCTGAAGTATAGGGAAGCCCCCTCCCCTATACGTACCGCTCCTGTGCTCATGATGAACATAGAATGCTCATAAGCCCATTAATATGACTTTTTGGTTTGCAGATTGGCAGCTATCCAGTCACACTTGCAAGAGCTTTTCGATTTGCAACCATCATTAGGAGCATGGGAAGAAACACATCAATTGATTAACGCTGAAAACGAAATTGTCAGAAAAGATGTTGCTAATTGTATTGGAACAGTGACCGCTACTATGGAGGAAATCAAACTTGGTAGTGCTGAAAAGGTAACAAATTATAGTCTGTTTCAGAAATAAAAAGTACAGAAACTGTTTCATAAATATAAAAAGAAAAAAAGAGGATACATAAGTGGTTCCCAGTAAAAAAAAAGTTATTTGTCTTGTTGTTCAAGGCAAGGACTTCTTCGAGAAAATCTTCGAGGTCCCTGTAACAAATCAAAACTACAGTTATCTTTAAATTTGTTTCCGTTAGTGGTGAAATATCGGAGTCTTTTCGTTAATGGTAAAATATGGTAACATGTGAATCCCTAGTAACATTTATTAAAATAAAAAGAAAATCTAATAAAAAACGTTTTCAAAAAAAGAAAAGAATGATATTAAAATATAGAACGAGTAGAAACAAAGTCTTATAAAGGGTTAAAATTAAAACGGGTAAAATTAAAATGATAATTAAGTCGAACTTGAAAAAATGAAAAATTTTACAACGAAGGAATAAATGAAACTTAGATAATCAGAAATTAAAATGAACCTAAGTTTTTTGAACAAACACAAATTACCAGCAACAAAAATAGGTCTACCACCCTTGCAAAACCCCTAAAGGCTAGAGCTTCATCAAAGCGCAACATAACACCCTGTTCGACTAAAATGCATCTGCTAAGAATGGCACAATTTTAAAATTTGAGGCCCTTGGCCACGAAGTTGTGTGAGGCATGCCTACCCTGTATATGTGTTTTTTGGATCTTTTGTTTGCTTTAATTTAAATAGCTACCTTGAAATTTTGATTTGGTGCTACGGGGTGCCTGGAATAAAAAAAAATAGCATTGGGGGATGGTTTCCCTTCTGTAACTTTTGACCCTTAAAAAGGTAAAACTTTCAATTTTCAATCAAATGAGTCCCTCCAAAATTTCTAGTACCATCCTTTCTGCACAATTTTGCCGTAAAAAAAAGTACGTGGGAGCTAAATTGGTCTCTACAATGTCAACACTAATGCGTTGCCTTTAATGCTTAATTTAACATTTACCTCGCCCCTGGATTCTATCACAGGAACCTTGACCATTGAGGGTCTGGATGGATTCTTCACTACAGTAGGTTATGCTTCCAGGAGCCGCCTTGAACTTCTACTTTAGGTCTCTCTGGCTTAAGTTACGATATCTTGTGCACCATCATTTTATAGATTTCAATATTAGAATTCATGACAAAAATAATTTAATACATAAAATCTATAATAAATTGGATAGCTATAATTTTGTGATTGCTAATTTCTTATTTCCAGAAACCACTGACTTTTTTTTAGCTTCTTTTCCAACTAATAAGATTTTTTAAATTATCCGGTAATTCCTCAGATTTTCTGAAGTTTAAATTAAAAACAATTTAACGTATAAAATGCATAATAAATTGTATTGTTAAAATTTTGTAGTTGTTAATTTCATATTTCCACAAGCTAATATTACTTTTTGGGCTTTTTTCCCGACTAATAAGATTTTTATTAAATTATCCACTAATTCCTCAGACTTTAATAAGACAGCTAGCAGACCAGTTCATTAACCAACTTCTAGAGGTTTTCCGAATATATATATATATATATATATATATATATATATATATAATATATATATATATATATATATATATATATATATATATATATATATATATATATATATATATATTATATATATATATATATATATATATATATATATATATATATAATATATATATATATATATATATATATATATATATATATATATATATATATATATATAATATATATAATATATATATATATATATATATATATATATATATATGTATATATATATATACAGTTGCTTGACCTTACTTTATGGAATACCATATCGAAGAATCTTCATGATGATGGACTGAATTGTTAATCTAATTATTTCTGTCTTCTTCATTTCTCCCTTATGTTTTTTTTTCGGCTTATTTATGATTATAGGAAGTGTTTTACCGTTAGACTTTGATTCAAATGTGTTATAGCTACATTCTACTGTGTGTACTGGATTCTTTGTTTGCTGAAGAAGAAATTTCTTTTCTGATGCAATGGTTTGGATTTGTATCGTTCTATTCGTATTTCTAAAGGTTTGTTAGGACAGTTTCATTGAGCTTTCTCTTTTTATGGTTACAGTACTCCATTTCATATTTTTATCTTGGTGGTATTCTTTTTTTTCGATGTTTAAGCTTAGTATAACAGCTTGGCCTGCCATCAGCTATTCTGTGGATATTGTGTTGGTCTATGGCTATTTTATCATGATAGTGGACGATCTCATAAGAGTAACTCCTCCCCTTGAAATGCATGCCACATGTAGCATCAATAAAAAAAGTTCTTTCCTGTTTTGGTTTTCTCTTCTACTTTTAAAATTTTGGTCTTTTTGCGTGTCAAATATTGACAGTCTATTTCTAATAAAAATTGCCCTACAATTCCTCTCTTGACAATGACAGGATTTCCTTGTAATGACTCCTTGTAGTTCTTCCTCCTAGTTAATTGTTTTATGCATGACTCCTTGTAGTTCTTCCTCCTAGTTAATTGTTTTATGCTTGGTATTTAAACAAAGCATGTGCACAAACGTATTATTTTTTTAATGTCAAAAATCTGGATTACAGGGACAAATTCTTGAAGCTAGTTTGACAAGTCCAAACCCTAACGAGGAAGATGTAATAAGAGACTATATTTTAAAAGTGGAACGCACCATGTCCCTTTTAAGCTCTGTCCTACTAACGGAGGCACTGCCAGAATTACCCCCTAGCCCAGTTTTGGCTGACTGGCAACTACCTGACCCTGTAGAATTAGTTACAAAAGAGTATAAAGCTATGGAGGAATTCGATCAGATGAAGATGGGCGAGGACTTATTGCATCCAGAAACCCAGCAAGAACATGAATTGGAAAGTAATGAATTTGATGAAGTTTCTGAGGTGAGTTTATTCAGTTTAGCAAATTACATTGTATGTAAATGTATATGATTGATAAGCAGGTTAAAGGTAGCATCAGTAAATTTAAAAAAATAAATATATTGAAAAGTAAGCTCATGTGCATCTTGAATTATAAACTACTTTCAAGACAAATTTCCGTGTTATTCTTAAAAACTTGCATAAAATGCAGAAATTTGAAAAATAATGAGTTTTCTGATATTTTTGAAACTTTTTTCAGCTGTATTTTACCACTGATGTCTTACTTTTTGAATCGTTTAGACTATATGCTAAAGCAGGGTGGCATCTCTGACGAAAATGAAAATGAACGACATTTCAAGAAAGGGAACGTATTTTCAAGAAAGAGGTGAACGTATTTTCAATGATTTCACTCTTGTGTAAAATTCATGTCTTATAACATAACACCGTTGAAACTACCACAGCCGAGTTTTCATTTGAGGAGAACGACCAAGTTCCTCACTCCCACCCTGATCCTGACTAAGCCAATAATGTAACCCCATTCACGTACTTATTGCTCATTCACTGTTTGTCATAATACCAACATGAAAAAAACAACAACAACAAAATCAGTGAAATCTTGTTTATAGCCTAGGACTTTTTTCCTTGTTTATAGCATCCAAAGATTAGGGGGAGGGATAGATTGGAAGTGTATCCGAAAATCCGATAAAACGCCACAAGTAAGAATTTTGCTCGTAAAGTATTTCCTTCATAGGGGGTAAATAAACTTCCCTGTTATCCAAGAAATAGTGGATTGCATACCTTATAATGTCTTAGATTTTTCATTGTTAATTTATTCTTGTTGACTTCAAATCATTCATGGGCGAGGGGCACTTCTTAACTTTCCGAAAAACGTAACATAAAAACGTCATTTTGCAACGTAACGCCAATAGTAACATTTAATGTCAAAACGTAGCAAAAATGTTACGAACGTAGCGTCCATGGCAACCCTAGAAACCCGGCTAACCAATGAGGGTTTATAATGATTGCGTGTTCCCCTACTAGCCAACAAAATAACGCTACCGAGGAGACAGTGGAATACAAAGTGAAAACCAATTGATTTTTTCAATTGGTTTTACAGCGATTTGTTTCCTTTTATTAGCAATTGGCTTGCATTAGAGCGATGAGACTTATTATAATCGTTACAGATTACAGAAACTACAGTTCATCCGAAACTAAGTCCCTCAAGCCAATTTTGCGATTTAGAATAAGAGAAATGTTGAAAATAGAAAATTCTTTTTTTTTTCATTTGCCTGGAACTCTTCCACAAAAGTATAAGGATTACAGACCAAACGTTTTTGCATATTACTGGTCGAATCAACAGAAAAAAAAAAAATCTATATCCCATGAATTAAATGTTATTCAACTAACTCAAATACCTTGAATTTTTTTCTTCTGAACTATCAAAAGAAGATGTAAAAAAAAAATGTAAAATCAAATTCATATTTCTTCTTTTCTAAGGAATTTTAAGAAACAATCAAGCCGTAAATCCCTTAAATCATGACTATTATTCACGATTTCTTGGCATAGGAAGAAAAGCATTGAATAAAAATTATGATAATATGTTCAAGTTCTTTGGAAGGACTTAATACAATTTTAAATCTCAATAAAACATATACCCGTGAAGCATGATAACTCTTTTTTTACGATTTAAGCAATCTTTCCCCGCAGCTGCACGCAGAGGGATAAGCAGGAGAGTTCCAATGCTCCCGTCTCCTAGAAGAATTAACAATAGTGACTTAAAAAATGCAGTTTTTGCTTATTTTGACAACCCTTCCCTTTAAAAGATCCTTCTCTCCATTCCCCCTTTAACGTTTGAAGAGTGTGCACCTACGATGAACCCCAAATAATAACAATTTAATAGCCTGAATCAGATTGTTTTCAATTGTGAACTTGTAGAACTTTCAGTGTAGGATAAATCTGAAAGCTTACTTCTTTCTATCTTAAATAGTATTTCTATTTCATTTGTGCTATATAGCCCTTTCAAGAAGCCAAACTATACATTAGCTATCGCTTTTAACGGAAAATGTAGTTATTTTTCATAAGAGACCCTGATACTCATTTTATTTTCAGGTGACGACATTGAACGAATGCAACAATACTTCGTAGCGTCATATTACCTCATACAGTTAACCTATTTTAGAGAAATTTCAAACGAAGCTTTGTTTAATAACATGCTGTCTGTAAGACATTGTGATCAATGTTGTGATATTCTCTTTTTTGAATTAAAAATTATGACAGGCGTAGTTTAATGTCTACTGATAGTTTTAATCATTGATTTATGCGATGTTTCCTAATAGCAATGTCTATAGCTTATAAGAATAAAAAGGTCTCCTTAGAACAAAATCTAATACAGCGTTTTACCTTGCTTAATGCTTTGAAATGGAAGGAAGATACAGCCGTATTTAATGGTTTTTCTTTCCAAACCTTATTTTCGGTCGGACTAAAAAGCAACATGTAATATTTAAGTAATAATTTTTTTTAAGAAATGTTTGAAGCTGTGTTTTGCCCACATTTCGTATTCGTTTAATCAAATAGCTTTCGTAGCAAGCAAAACTGAACGCTAAATTATGCTATTTTTACAGTCACTTAAGAAAAAAAAATATCACTTATTTAATACACTAACAAAATATGGTTTGAAGGAATTTGCAAATCTGTTCGTTCGGCACTTGACGGGTTGTAGTCTCTTCTGATGCCTGGTGAGTTTGGGGGTCGGCCATATAAAAACCGTTGATGATGAGGACTAGATTCCTAACCCCTTCATGTCACACTGTAGATTCTCTAAGAAATGATGTTTTGCAGAAATGACTGCTAGGATCAACATACACCTGAATACGGAAAATTCCCCAAAATTCGAAATTCATGAAAAACGTCTCCATCTTATTATTGTATCTTCAGTTTTTAATTAATAGTCTTAACGACTTCTGAAACACAAGGGCTGTTGAATTTGAATGAGAAGTATTTTTAAAGAACTAAGACTTTAGCGTAAAGAGCGAGGGATGAGGAAGGGGCAGCCACCTATAATTTCTGTTCGTTTTAAGTTTTAAAGTTGCTCCTTACCTTCAGTTTAAAAACTTTTTTATTTTATTTAATTCATATAAAGATAACAACTTGGCGTTTTTTTTTACAATTAATTACTTTTGAAATAAATCGTTATTTCTCTATTCAAATTATACAAGAAATAAAATTACTAACTGATCCTTACTGTCAAGAACCATCCTACGAGGACTTCGACTTTTAAAATTTCTCTTTTATGCTTCTGGAATATCAAGCAAGCGATATACACAAGGATATGAGCCACAATTACAAGAATTTAGCTTAAATTCAAAGTTTGCACAAAATGCTCTTCACAAGATTTTATAAAAATGAAGAAAAGAAACAAGAATTGAGTTCTTACTTGAGCCAAGAGATCTATTTTGGATAATCAACAAAATTCAACAATCAAGGATTTGCATTGCTGGATATTTATACTCTTGTTTTAATTTCCCTTCATTTTTCAAACAGCCCTTTATACAACATACAATTTCTTTTTGGAGTTCCAGCCTCAAAGTTAGAAACTTCGTCCAAGACAGTTACACTATGTCTCTGTTATCTTGCAATCTATAATTACAAAGAGAATGCATCAATTTTTAAATAGAGAAAATACTGCAATAAAAATAATTATTTTAGGATAGATAGAATTTATTCCTTCAAAGAAACAGAAAATAGGTAAAAATGTGTTAAGAATCAGTGGCAACGATACCGCTAATACTTAAAAAAAATTTAAATATGGATACAATTTTTTCAATTAATTTGAACAATAACCAGTTTAACGTCGCTTAAGGCTGCCTTAAATGCTGGAAACCTTCGAAACAATAGGTGAGAATCACAACAAAAACCAATCACATGTGTCTACCACAGATGCATCAAATCCTATATGAAGAAATCCAAATGGTGTCAGAGCTTACAGTACTTCGTTCATTCTATCACAGCTTCTCCTACTTAATTATAACACCAATGCTAAGAAAATGAAAGTAAGACTCTGAAAAATGAAAAAGGCAATATGAAAGTAAGACTCGGTCCTTGTTTGCTTCCATTAGAAAAATTAGAGGTGTGAAATAGGTCTAATATATAAATGATGCCAAAGAAAAGACGAAAGAACGAATTATATTTCACGACATAGTCAATATACAAAAAGATAAGTTCACTGCCATTATTTAACAAGTAGTGCGCAGCTAGAAACAAATACTTATTCTGTTTAGTAGGAACGGATTGCAGGTGGAACTGACTTGCACTCTTCTTCGTCAAGGGTATGGTCGATAACAGGTCGATATCTCAAGTCAACCTGAATTAAAATCATGTTCTCAGTATTATTGTTATAATATAAATCTTTCCAACACATTGGTAAATAACCCGTAGCCTTTGAATGCGTGACAGTGTATAAAGAAGAAAGATTCTTAAGGACAGTACCATACCTAAAGTTTAAAGGTCAGAAGTTAAAAATTGACTTGCTTCTTTTGAAAAAAAAATCTTGGGAGGAGGGGGATGAACCTTTAAGTTAACCTTTTTGGAATCAAAGGTATCACGTAAAAAAAAATTGCACTTTCTCATTTGAAAACACTTTCTTATACGGAATATTAAGGTACCATATCGAAAGTTTAAAAGGTCAGAAGTTCCAAATTGGAAACCAAGGCTTCATAGGACTGAAGCCTAAACTCTCTGGTAAACAAAACACACACACAAAGAGATATTGCTCACAATATACGTTGAGTTAAAGCATTTTTATCAAAAGTGCCCCCCCCCCCCATAGCATAGCATTCTGACAACTACAGCGATATCTAATCCAGCAAAAAACAAACGGCTGGTTCAAAGTTTTTCGCTTTTTCCACAAAGCTGCACTTTGTAGAAGCTTGAGGTAGACACTTGTTTGGCTTCATTAAAGTAATATTTAGCGTGATAGGGGATATATTTACTTTCTTACCTTTATGTATGCAAGATACTCAGTGACACAGAAAGGATAGCATGTGGTTCTCGCCAAATACGTCTACATCAGTTCAGTTGAAACTTTATGTTGGTTTCAAATGCAAAAATATTCTGAAACAAAGAATCGAACCCTCGACACCTCAACTCACAATTGGTACTTATATACCAATATACTATACTAATGGGAACTTGTGAGAACATGGGGATATAGTTATGCAAAATGATAGTATGGCAAAGTGTAGAGAACCGACGTCTTCTGACATACATCGGAGAAGTGGCTTCTTTGCTCAGAGGCAAATTTCGGGATTTAAATTTCTTCAGCATGCTACAATTTGACATTTTTTTTTAAAATATAATTTCAACAATACTTACAATTTTTTTAACGAACTTTAACAGTCATCAAAATCATAAATTTAACTAGTGATAAATTATTGTTTGATGGTGATCAAACAAGACATTTTATTAATGTACATATAAGTGTAATTTTATAGGTTCTTTTTTCAAAATGATTTACCGAAATAAGACCAGGATTTGTCACTTTTTGTCACAGTGACTTTGCCAAACTCACTCCGTTAGCACAATATTTTATAAAAACAAAATATGTTGTGCTTTGATTTGTTTTTTTTTTTCCTTCTGCAAATAACTTGAGATATTAAGTTAAAACAGTGCTATTACATTTTTTATTTATTTTAAAAACACCGAAGGACTCTTGACTAATCTTTACTTTTAAGAGTCATAATTTCAAGCATTCAAATTCAGTTAAAAAAGAATTTGTTGATGATATTCTTTCTGTTTGGGAACATGGACAGGACTCTCTAACAGATTTTTTGGCACATTTGAACTCTTTTCATTCGAATCTACAATTCACAATAGAACTGGAAGATTCAGGAAATCTCCCATTCTTGGATGATTTAATTAAAAAAAATACTCCTAGCCTTGAATTTTCTAAATACAGAAAGCCGACCCATAATGATCGATATCTACATTTCTCTTCAAATCACCCCTCCTTCTGTGAAAAGAGGGGTAATAATCTCTTTAGTCGACAGAGTTCTAAAAATCTGTTCGCGTAATCATGTAAATTCTGAATTAAATTATGTCATAGACATTCTATTCTGCAATGGCTACCCAATAAATCTTATGGAAAATATCATTGACAGACGATTAAAAAAGATAGAACAGGAAAATAGGGAGCCGTCCCCTTTGATTCAGTTATTCCGGTAATTGAGAACAAAACTTTCACCACTTTACCATACATCTCGAAACTCAGCGACAAATTTGAAAAAAAAGAAGCATAATCTCTCTGTTTCTTTCAAAACCGAAGAAAAAGTTGAACATTTTTTCAACTCGGGAAAGGATAAAACTGACCCTATACTGGGTAGTGGTGTCTACAGAGTCCCATGTTCATGTGGGAAATTTTACATAGGTAGGACCCATCAACAACAAGGGGAACGTTTGCATGAACGCAAAATTTCAATAGATAAGTCCCTGAGATTCGAAAATAAAAATGACAACTTTGATTCTGCTTTGGCCCTCCATATCTTTGAAAATCAGGCACATATGGTTCTTTTTGAGGAAGCAGCTTTAATATCTACCACAATCTTTTAAAGAGGCTATTGAGATGAAAAAAATATATAAACAGAAATTTGGCTATAAATAGAGACACCAGAGATATTTCCCTAAGCACAATTTATAACAACTGAATTTCAAAAGACTCTATCAATATTTTCGCCCAATCTAATTTAAGACAACCGGTCTGCATATCTAATGAAAATCCAAGTTGCAGAATGGCCAAGTCTATTCCCAGGCAAAAAATACTCGTTCAATCCAATTGGTGAATTTTCTTTCATTTATCACTGGTTGGTTTTTTGATTCAGTATCTATTCTGCTCTTGCTAGGTTCAATTCGAAAGGTTATTTTTTTTTTTTTTTTTTTTTTTTTTTTTTTTTTTTTTTTTTTTTTTTGAGCACTGAGGACGACTTGCCGGAGGTCCTTGTCGAAATATTTGCTTGTTCTTCGTCTTCATATTCTGCCACTGGCTGACAAAATCCTCGTTTTCTCACCTATTTGATTTTATTTTTCATTTATCATATCCTTTCCTCTCTTGGTTTCATACGTAAAAAAAAAAAAAAAAAAAGAGTATAAGCTTCAGATAACGAAGATACATATTTGAATATTTGTCTTTCAATTCATTTACTAAAAATTATCACCCTTATGATTAGTCTTAGAATTCTAAAAAGAAGAGTATGAGCGTTTTAGCAGTACATAGTGCAATAAAATGTGCTCAAAAGATATGGCAATTTAGCAAAGTCTGGGTTTATTCTAAAAAAAAAGAAACACAAATCATGTCACTATCATGGTCACCTTTAATTTTTTTCCCCAAATCAGTTTAAATACATTTTAGTGAGACCTCTAACTGAAAAAAAAAAAAAAAAAAAAAAAAAAAAAAAAAATTGTTTTTAAAAAAGTCAACCAAATTTATTCAAAATTCTGGGTGGGTTAAAATTTTAGCATTTGCTTGCTGAGGAATGCACTGTCCGATACAGAATATTAAGCTCTTCAAAGCTAAAACCTTAACTCGAGAAAAAAGAAGAAGCACAAAACAGGTAGAAATTCATAAAACATAGAAAACAATAATGTTACTATATGGCTCTAAAAAAAGTTTACCTACCTCTTCTAAATTCCAAGTATCAAGTCAAACAACTTACCCTTGCTTGTTAGAGTATCGGACAAGGAGTTAAAATTTTATTTTTGGGCATTACAATTAGGCTACATACAGTTAAGAATATATTATAAATATTTTTCTTTACCTTTCCAGTCTTGGCGTCACACCAAGAAAGAGTATGTTTTCGCCAATGCTCGTCAACATGCTTAGGAGTTTGACTGGCTATTGGCTTTTTGTAATCGTACTCGTCAATTCTATCCTGTAAGGAAAGCATCCTCTGAGAATAGACAAATAAACTGATAAACATAATAGAGCTTGCATAAAGGACTAAAAAGAGCAAAGAAAGAAAAAGAAGAAAAGGAATAAATAAGTTAATCATACGTAGGCCTACAATATAAAATATAACAGGGTCTCGCCATCTAAATATGTCAATTACTTCAGTGTGAAGTGAGGGCAACCCTCCCCCCATATTTAGGACACTTTCTGTGCGCCCCGCAATAAGATAAATCTCAGTTCTACAGATCTACTACATCAATCTACCCATCTCACAGATAACAACCCGAAGTGGTTATTTCCCATTCCATATTTGGCACCCAGATGAGTGAGCCCATTGGAGTATTCCTTGTATACCTTACTTACTCCCCCCTCGAAGAGCATCTGAAAACGTTTTTTCCCGCCCCTTTTATGTTCAAGCTTAAGAGGCTCTTAGACAAGACATTTTTGGAAAGGATGCAACCAACTTCCCTTCTCCAGTAGGTCTTACTAATTTTAGAGATGGCGCCAAAACTTGTCATCTTACATGCCCTTTGGCACTTTGTTCTGGCTCTATCGTAATGCTATTGGAACTTATAACTAACGAATAGAAACAAATATATATATCGAATGAGCCTCCAAAAATCATTCTAAAACAATACGGTAGGTTGCTGGCGTTGATAAAAATAGATACGGAGACGTAAGAAGTTGTAAGCCCATAGATGAGGGTTTCCAACTAAAGCGATTCTGACGGTTAACTTTTTTTTTGATCTGATATAATTTCCGAGAGGTTTCAGTTACCATTCTGAAACACTCAAAATTTTATTTTGATGACTACAACACATTTTGAGATAGGATCCGGGGAAGTGACATTTATAAATGAAGTAGTAATTGCAAGTTTTCTCACTGGACAACTGCTTCCCCAACACATTTTCATTACAATGGGTCGTGGGTCACTCTCCGGTAGGTTACAGTAGATTGAGAGATAGGGAACTATGCATAATATTCTATCTTTACATTATTCAATTATTTCAGGCATTTTATTCTGCAGGGGCAATAATAAGGATATTGATAGGCTTTTCTAAACGTTGTGCTCCAGTAACCCTAGGTCACTGAAACTTTCAGGAGTAGACTAACGATTCAAACTAGTCAGGAAAGATATTTCTAACTTCTTAGCCACCATTTATCGCCTCAAGAGTCACTCACTTTCTGGAAAAAAGACACTTTGTTCTAATCTAGCAAGTTTCGCTAGAATATGGTTACATTCATGGAAAACACCTTGCCAAGGTTAGTTGCACAGGAGAAGCAGGGCATAAGCCAAACTGAATTAGTGTCTGTTTTTTCAAAGTTTTGCTCTTTGGAGAACGTGGGAGACAAGGAAAAAAGGGAAAGAAAGAGGGTGGGGGAGTCGGAGAGGTGACAAAAGAGAGGGAGAGAGAGAAGGGAGGGAGGAAAGGAAAGAGAGAGAAAGAGCGATTTTACATAAGCCTACAGAGTTGCTTCTATTGAAACAAACTACAAATTTTACTCATTAACAGATAAAACCGTTTCAACGCAAGAAATATTCTACTATTGGCTTCCTTATTAAAAGTAAAAAAATAAATCTATATTCATAAAATTTATACATTTATACACAAAGTAAAGCGCAAAAATATTATTGTTATCTGTGTTTTACCTGAAAGTCATCACGAGCATGGGCTCCACGGGATTCTTTCCTTGCTTCAGCCGAATAAATTGTCTGTATGGCGTTCACCATCAGGTTTTGAAGCTCCAGGGTTTCTACTAAATCTGTATTCCACACAAGACCCTTATCCTCAACTAAAATAGAAAAAAAAAATGGAAAAATTACTTGGTAATTATGTTGATGAAAAGACCTTTAATTGAACCATCAAACTCTACCAATATTTGAAGTTAGGGAACAAATCGGACATTATTGGAAAAATTTACGAGCCATGTGATTTGATAATGATTCATCATTCATATTAAGACACTGGCCCAGCTCGTTCCTTCAGATGTCAAAGGCATCTCCGCTTACAACAGCTATATTTTCAACATTTCTTTAGGAAACTCGGTTCATTTCAATATTGTAGGACTGATATCGTGAAATTAAAGGGCTAACATTAACCTTAACTGAAGTGAAAAAGCTGAGAACCCTAACTGTTTCTTTGCGTAGAAATAGAAATAAACTAACTTGAATGGCCTTTATTCATAGGTAGCCTAATTAAGTGTGAGATACCAAGTATAAAATGTGAACAGTTTATAAAAAAGGAGAACATGTAGTGGGGGGAGAATCCAAAACAAAAAAGTTTGAGGGTCAACCCAACCTCCTAGGATTTTCAGAAAAAGAACTCATTCCAAACATAAAGTTTTGACACTGAGCACCTTTGTAATAGTGATATACAACAAGGAAGATGCAATTTTTTCACCTTCAACTGAGGAAAAATAAACACAAATGAATTATTACCATTTACTCTAAACAGTAGACCTTTTTTTAAATTCAATTTGTTTCATGAAATCGATGTATATTCACTTGGTCCGTAAGAAACACAAGAGTGTCATTTAGGGCCCCGCTTAGAGAGTAGCACAAGGGTGTTTGATCCTATCGAGCAAGCTAGTGCTGCTGTAGTTGACCCCAGTTAGCTATTTGGGGTATCAAGACCCTGTCCACAAAGGAAGAGACCGCAGAACTAATGTGAGATAGATGTTATCTTCCACCCCAGTCCCTTTAAGGAGTTCCTACCATTCTTGCTAAGGATAAGCACAGGATCCTTTGATCGTTTACTCATCTTACGAATATAATATATTCTTTTGGAGATGTAAGACTTTTTATGGTCAATCATCCAACAAAGTGACCTTTAACTTATCTGTTAATAAATACGAGAAGCAATGGGCAGGGCCAACGTCTAATAAATTTTGGCCCAAACCCAAAACAGCCTAAATGTACCTTTTTGAGGTAGGGGATTACAGTGTGCATAGTCTCAGATCAGAGTTTGGTCAATTCCTTCATTTATCAGAATTAATTAGACCAACTATTTTAGCCATATTTTGATTTCTTCGGTCGAAGGTTCGACATATACACATGATCTAGTAATTAAACTAAGCTAAGAACTAGTAACACATGGGCCCACTGATGTACCTGGTTCTGCGGAATACAGCACATTATGGTGGTTGAATATCTTACAAGGTCAAGGATGGTATCAGTATGGAAGAGAAATGCGGGCCCCCTTCAACCTCAAGGCTAGAAAATTGAGCAATGGCTTTACAAAAGCCATGACCTTTGTAGGTGGATCTTAATAACATTCCCGTAAACTTCAAAGGATGGAATGGTAAAAACGTTCGAGGATTCTGAGATGACGACGGCCTCTAAGAATTCTCCCCTGACATTTCAATAGGGGCCAATGAATCCTGCTAACAATTTTTTTTTTATTTTTCCGACAGAGAAGCACGGACAGCACAACTAGTTGCTTGCCCTTTTTTGTCTTTTTACTCTCGAGTAACAATTTCACCTTGTCTTTTTACTTTCGAATAACCTCCAACGGCTAGGAGCCTTTTGCTTTGCTCTTATTGCCTTCTCGATGAAGGTTAGACCGGATTTTCCCTCTTCAAAACAATTTGCTTTCAAAGGATGTGACTAAATTAAGTCAACCAGACCAGCTGGGACAGCTCACGAGCCATATCAAAATGTTCTTCCAGGAAGACTCTCCGTTATTTGGAAGTAAAGGCAATTCCTCATCCCTTCTAATCTCCTCTTTCATATTGCAAAATTTTCCTCTCATGTTCGGTTAGTGAAGGCAGCATATTCACGAGTACCAGCCTTTAATGAATTGGGATGGTCTGCAAGAAACAGGTCAAAACGAGATTACCCAGACGGCCTGTGTAAGTGCCAAAATCCAAAAGCTATTTAATTTATAAGAAAGGTATAGATGGTAAACACCCAGCCCCTCCTTATCTGTCGGTATGTTGCCTGGTGTCATCGTGAACGTTAAAGTCAATTTGAAGGACAACCGCAGACTTTGGATATTTTCTTTTTAAGTTATATTTGGGAGATACTTCAAGGTAGCCGGTTCTGGCAAACACGAATAGTTATCAAAAAGTTTCCAGGTTAGGTAAAATAACAAACCAAACTTCGCAATGACACAAAAGACAGCTTGGAAATAAATATATAGAGAAGAAATATGGAGTAAAAACTAAGAAATGTTTAGTACAAACATAAACATGCATGAAAAACTGTTGTCGCAATGATTTTGACCTAAAAAACTATGTTTATTGCTGTGTTTTCCCCATCTGGAAAAAAAAAATAACGTAGTTTTTTTTACTAGTGACTAACTGTTGGAAAAAAGGTGAATTTTCAAACCTTCAGTTCAAGATTAATGATTTTTATAAAAAGTCATAAATAATTTTAATTTATTAATATGAATGATTTTTGAAAAGCGGGGAGTATCTAGCAATTTTAGGAAAACCCTAATAAAACCCCTGCATAAGGAAGGTGATAAGAGCAAGCGTTGTGATTACAGAGGCACTAGCCTGGTCTCTGTAGGTAGCAAATTACTCAGTAATACGATACTTTTTAGACTTAGTGATGATGCAGACGAAGTTTTAAGAGAAGAACAGTGCGGTTTTAGAAAGGGTGACCAAATTTCCACTCTTAGGTTAATAATTAAGAACTGCCTGAGTGATCAAACACCTTTAGTCCTCAGTTTGATATATTATGAGCAAGCGCTTGATTCAGCTGATGAAAGAGCTTTAGCAAAGGTTTAATCGTTGTATGGTATACCGGACAAATTCATTAAAGTGATTAGTACTATGTACGAGAATAACATTGCTGCGGTTAAGGTAGGAAAAGTGGTTAGTAGCTGGTTTTGTACTAAGTCAAGTTTTTTTTTTGTTCTGTTCCTATGTATGTGGATAATTTTGATGGACAGGAAAGACAATGGAAGAACACAGAATGAATTGAGTAATACAAAACTTTCCTGGACTTAGATTATGCTGATGATTTAAGCATCCTAGATGAAAGTATGAGCAAAATGAATGAACTTTTAGATGTTTTGTGATTTCAGGGTGCTAGAATAAGTTTAAAAATTAAGGGAGAGCAGGTCGCCCTCGGTTTGGGTGGGAAGACGTCGTAAGGAAAAATTAAAGGGAAACGGGAACTTCCTGGGAGGGTGTAAACAGGGAGACTTTCAATAGCTTGGGATGGGGGAGGAGCTTGCGTAGCTGTGTTGGCCTCAGTTGACTTGGTGCTTCGGTGAGTTGTTAGTAGTAGTAGTAGTAATTCAAGATACAGCAATTGTTAAATCAAAAGTTGCACTCTAAATGCGAGCTTTGCAAATGAAAGGACAAATCGCCCGTTGTCAAGCCTAACGGACGTACATGATGCAACGGTAGTCGGATTTATGAAATAATTGCCGAAAGCCGTTTGCTTTCAGCAAAGACAGATATTTCATCAGCAGAGCAATGTATGTTAAATCACACTTTTAATCAAAAATCCTGTAACACTAATACGATAAAAGTAGAGTTAAGATCAACCAATAAAGGGCACAGTACTCAATTTGAAGGAGCTAGGGTCTTAATCTCATTTTAACAAAAAAAAAAGAAAAAAAAGGTTAAATGACTTATAAGTTACTGCAGCCAAATAAAAGCGGGCCACGTCCAGAACGCGAGCTGTGCCTTGTGCAGGCTTATGCTAAAATAGTAGATTTACCTTTAACATCGTTCAAGCCATCCCACATAGCTGACATTTTTCTGCAGCCTTCTTCTAGTGACTTGCCTGTCCTGAAGACAGCAGCATGATTTTGCATTGTTTTCTGCATTTGTAGCCTCAAATCAGAAGTCCTTGTGGATCCTTTGGAGCTCAGCAATTTATCAATATTGGCAATTGATTCTTCACCGGCATTCTAAAAAGGATCATCTTACGTAAAATTTGACAAAGAAATTAAAACGTTTAACTACAGCGTTGACAATTGGACCCAATTTAAACTATAACCAAATAGTATACTAATCAGATTAAACACTAAATCCTAAGAAGAAGAGGTTAGGCATATTTCCTGAGAGTTTGCTCCGATTAAGATGGAGAGGATTTTAGCAAAGGAAGTTTTTAGAGGAATTTTCTTTAAAATGCTTTAAAGAAAATACTCAATTTCTTATAGTTGTGGGGAGGGGGCCTGTCGTCTCTTTCCCTCTCCTCTCCAGGAGGCTTAATTCAAGATTCCATCCTAATATCAAGACACATGGTTCTTCATTATCAAGAAACACGTATTTTTAAAAACATCGGGTTCTAACATTTAAATAATACACTGAAGTTTTAATATTTGTTAACAAACGAGATAAAAAATATTTTCCTCCTCCCCCTCCCTCCAACAACCCCTATGACTTGGCGAAATTCTGCAAAAATAGTGCCCTTTTAGCCCCTATCTCCATTAGAATAATTCTGTAATAATTGTATCCCAATAAAAAAAAAAGCCAAAGAACGAGTCAAAAATTTGCGGACTAAAGCAGTTTTTTGATACTCTATAAAAATGAAAAAACACAAACAAAGTGAGAAAAATCATTTATAAATCTGATTATAAAGAAACAAAATTTCTGATCTCGTTTCTTTTTTTTTCTTTTTCCGTCATGTTCATGGACAGATTAGAAAACAGAAAAAAAGAAAAGACGAAGGAAAAAATCCGCTCCTACAATATAACTTGTTCACATAAACTAAACCACAAGTAATTTCGCATAATCAATACGATTTTGGACATAGTTAAATTGCTTTCCGCTTAGCTGTTTTTGCAACAGCTAGCACATTCCTAGTTGAAATCTTTCAACAGTGCTCAAATCAAACTTCTATAAGTTATGCTGACTAATCACTGGCAACGTACATTTGCACTGAACTTAAAATTTTATCACGAGCTATATTGCCTATAAGGGTACTCTTTTTCTGAGGCTCTGATTTTATTCAAAAATGAAAGCAATCCTTTAATACAAATTTTGGACTTTAATAGCTTTCATATATCTAAAATCGTTATTATGCGCTCAGAATTTAATGAATTTTATGAATTTAATGCACATTTCGATACATATTCCTAAATGAAAAAAAGACACGAAACGCCATATAAATATGGATATTTCTGGGGAGGTGAAGCTCGTACTTGGGTCATGGCGACTCTTAATATACTAGGTGTACATGTTATTTCATTCCAAAAAATGTGAAGCAGCTGGATCCAGAAATTCTAAATTAAACGATGTATAAGTTTAATATCTACAGCTAACATGTATATGACATTGGCGCTGGCGAGGCTTTCCCCTCCAAGTAAGTGGTGCAGCACCATTTCCGCGCCAATATCTGGTGGCAACCGTGGTTACCAGTACAATAATGACCATACATTTGGCGAAAAATAAAAGAAAAAAAACTCCTTTGCAACCAACACAGGGGAAGGAGGGAAGATATTCTCCTTCCCTAGTTTTCCTCGAAGAAACATTTGAAAAAACTATACCATGAAAATCGATTTCTCTGAAACATTTCTCTGTGCCCAACAGCCCCCCTTCCGAGACGCTAACCTCGAAAACAGACCAGTAAAATTAGTTACTTAAACATTTAGTGGGGCTGCAAGACATACAATAGGAGATTGTAAGGTGCGTCGAATGAAATGATAGCATTGAACGGATAAAACTTTTGATGAAGACAGTGATCTCTGAAAAAAAAATCGTACACAAAAACTAATATATGTCCAAATATTTCGGCTTTATATTCGGTGGCCCTTATCAACATGAAGGAAAAAAAGGATAATACTAAATAAAACTAGATTAAAAAACTGACAAAAACTAGAAAATAATACAAAAAGTCAGAAAAACACACAAACGCTATAGAAAGAAAAAGAAAAAATAAGAAGAAAGTATATAAGACAACTAAAGTAGCTGTTTTTTTTTTAAGTAATCCAACAATTGCAAGCACACGCCGACACAAAACAAGAAAACTGCTGCATTATAATGCGTGTCCATGGTTACCGTCTGACATGAGGTTCCAACGAAAAGGAACAATCTTTTTTATTTAAAAACCTTACGGATAAACTAGGTTAAATTAATTGGAATTATAATTTTTTTTTTCTTTTGCTAATCAAGCGGGATTACGTTGACATTCCTAATCAGTATTAATATATCCTAGGTTCATTTCATTTTGAACTTTTTTTTAATCAAATTCAAGCGTTTTTGGGGTTGAGTCTTCAAAATCTACTCGTCTTCTTCATTATTAAAAATAAATGAAGCTCTGGCTTTGTTTTCAATTAAGCTAGTATAAATAGGATTTAACCTCTATTCTCCCTTATATCATATTTATACTAATACCCTTATTGATAACCTTTTTAATTTCTATGGTCTCCCAAAAGCAATTTTTTAATTTCTATGGTCTCCCAAAAGTAACAGTCATAGGCAATTTATCAATTATTATTGTTTGATGAAACACAACATTATAGTGTGGAAGTTCAAATAAATGTTTGGCAACTACTGAATCGAAAGTCTCTTGTTTCTTCACATTTTATAGAGGAACCAATCGCTGTTTTGTACTGTTGGAGGCTGTTTTGTACTGTTGGAGGCTATTTTCTAATTTTTTTTCTGTTCTATCCGCATAAAATTTCCACAACAGAATGTACTCTATAATTTTATACACACCACTTTGTGTCTTTTTAGGTATTACCTCCTCCAGAGTAATTCGAAAAATCGTACAGTTAGTTAGAATTTAAAAGCTGTTTTTATATTATAGTGAAATTATTAATTCATTTTATTATTATAATTAAAACTTCGCAGCAGTGATAAACTACATTTTACTATTTCAAGATAGCCTAGACAAAGCGACAGACGTCTTCATTTTAAATCTAATACCCCCAACAAGTTAAAATAGGTGTTGTAAGTTCTCCAGTGGATCGTGTCCTAAAAATTTGCTTTGAGTTTTGTGTCACAGCAGAAATAAATTTTATCCAAGAAACTTTTTGGAAATGGTTGCCCCATCCTGTTTATTACAACAAATAGCCGTAGCCATCTACTTTCTATATATATATATATATATATATATATATATATATATATATATATATATATATATTATATATATATATATATATATATATATATATATATATATAATATATATATATATATATATATATATATATATATATATATATATATATATATATATATATATATATATATATATATATATATATATATATATATATATATATATATATATAATATATATATATATATTATATATATATATATATATATATATATATATATATATATATATATATATATATATATATATATATATATATATATATATATATATATATATATATAATATATATATATATATATATAATATATATATATATAATATATATATATATATATATATATATATATATATATTATATATATATATATATATATCAAAATTAGTACGAAATTGAAAAAAAAGTATGCAAACCAAATAATATGTATGTAGTTATTCCTAGTAATTTTAAAATCATGAATTTCCTGAACTCTAGTAAAAATAAGGCCCCAAGTTTTTCGTCAAAGAAGGGTGCACCAAATACCTTGCGACTGAGGTAATTATTATGTGGGTAGAATCCACCAAAATTTAGAAAACTGGATGGAACAGCATAAGGATGATAAAACCAAGGCTTTGAATTCTACTAGTGTGCCTAATTCTTTTGATTCTGCTCTAAGCAGCCATATTTTTGAAAAACCAATTCCATGCAATACTTTATGAAAACACCTCCCTCATTAGTACCGATTTAGTTATTAAACAACTTGTTCGAGAGGCATTAGAAATTAAAGTTAAGTTCAATAATAATACTTCTGTAAATACGGACTTGGGGGAGTATTCACTCAACGTCCGATTTTGCAAATTGCATTACAAAACCAATATCTAATGCCAATAAGCCTGTATCAAAAAAACCTTTTAGGTTAGCTGCCAAAAAGCGAGAATAGCATTAAAAACGTGCTCTTGACTTGTTTTCACCTGAATAAATTGCCTTGTTTTGTGTTGTTTTTCTTCAGTCCTGGTTGAACTTCATTGAAGTGACGATTCTAGGACTGTTTCAATTTTTGTTTTAATGATCACCCATTTTATTGTGTCTTATTTTATTTTTATTTGTCTTATTTTATTTTTATATGTACTTTGCCGAGAACGGCCCTTGGATATAGAGCCGAAATATTCATTTAGGAATGAAAAATTTCACTGTTTTAGATTAATTCCTCATTGCCTTACCTGTTGTTGTTTGCCTAAAAGAAGACTGTTGCAATCTCAGTGGAGACTGTCACATATACTAAAAGTTAATTAGTTATTATTAGTATGAGAAAATATAGCGAAAAAAAGATTAAAGACTCACGGCTTTCAATTCACCAATTTTCTCGCCTGGCTTATTTTCCTCTGCAATCGTCTTTGCACAGGCTCTACCAAAAACAACAAGATCAAGAAGAGAGTTAGCACCGAGCCTGTTGGCTCCGTGGACAGAGGCACAAGCAGCTTCCCCAGCTGCATACAGGCCAGGAATAATTACATCTTCACCGTTTTCATGAGTGATTACCTAAAATTATGTAAATGAAATTAGAATTATGCAAGCACTTCATGCTTGTGAAATTATACAATAAATGATTTAGAAGGTAACCAATAAATAAATTTTCGATCTGATTTTGTGGTATTCAGCAATAGTGCAACTCATTTAAAAGAAAATTTCAACCCAGATCAGCCACAAATTAACATGGATTAGAATCTTTCAGCAGCCCCCTGCGAGTCTGTTTCAAGGTCGCAAATTCTCTTTTTGTTTTTGATTCAGACTTTCGAGTTAGGAACACATTGATTTATGTCAGTTTTTGGGAGCGATTAAAAAAGAGAGATAGAAGAAACCGTTAGAACGTGTTAAATCAACTGCAAAAGGGATATTTGTGCAATTTTGTGCAATACAAGTGCGATATTTGTGCAATTTCGGCTCAAGTCTTCGTGGACATGCACTCATTACCGTGCGTCATTGTTGCAATGCTCCACACAGAAACAGAAAAATTTTCCATTCTATTTTTTTAAATGATTACAATTTAGAAATAGGTAGATATATTTAATCAAAACATTATTTCAAAAAAAGCAAATTCACCATTTACCCATCGCATGGCTCTATGACAGGGAATACAGAGAGAAACTTAAGAAGAAAGAGTCACAGGAAGAATACTCCGTAAATGATAAAAAACGAAAGACGCACATGTAAGAATATAAAGAGACGTCAAATCAAGTAACGTCTTGTTAACAGAAATATTAACATCAACAAAAAGGTCCGTCACTACGTCAAATACCTGAAAAAGCGGTGTCCGAAAGGAACAAAAATTTGACATCCATATAGTTACGCAATAAGAGACATAAGACTGATTTCAACGATGAAACAAAATCTATAGAATCGACTCGGGAAAGTTATGCTTAAGCTACCACAGAATTCCACGATATCTTCTTTTTCATTATATTAACTTGATGCCAGAAGTAGATATTCCCATCAAGAAGAATACCTAAGAACTGGTCATACTGATAACTAGGTCTAATAGTAGGGGCCCTTGAGAGATGAAATTCAGACGGTTGAGGGCAAGAGCCAGGGAAATTTGCGAGAAAACTCTACTTAGCAATATTTAAGGACATACAACTAATATTTAAGGCCCATGAATTATTCCCTCGGACAAACTAATCGATTTGATACGGACGTCAGGCTCCGTTCTGGCAACAGTACAGAGGGTTCTGTCATCAGCAAAAGAAACTAAAATATTTTTATCTTTTGACGTATGTCTACTTTCCTGGGTATATAAAGATTCGGGGTGACATAGGCGACAACAAACTATTGATATATGCTTTATAATAGCAACAATAAGGTCATAAAATAAAGACCAGAACTGATCCTTTTGGGACACAAAATCCACCTGAGACGATGAGAAGGAAAAGAGGATGCATCGATATAACGTTTCCAGATAAACAGGATTAAAAGCAAACACTGGAATAACCTCTTCAACTTTTGCTTTTTCTCTTTTATTATTTAAGATTACTGGGTAAACCCTTCGTACGGTCTCAGTAATATATTTTTGTAAGAACACATTCTAAAAACCATGATTGTAATTATAAATTATACATTCTAAAAGCCTAAAAAAGAGAAAAGATGCCCAGGCAATTCACGGCGCTAACTAAATTGGCCTTACTCAGAAATGTTCATATTAAAAACTTAAGTTAACTGTCAAATACTACTTTTTATCTTTTCTGCTATAAAAATATGATAACAATAAAATAACCTTAAGAGTAAAAGAAAAAACCTAGTGCATGTTAGCTTTATTTTAACGATGTAGATACACAAAAAAAATGTAACATCATATTAATGAAAACAGTTTAAGTAGACAAAACCAAAGAAAACCCTAGATGAACACCTCTTTTTACAGGGTCACCTGGTTTTCGGTGCTTCCTTTTTTGGCTTTTTTCTGAGCCCTGAAGCTAGCAACAACAAATTTAAATTATTTAGGAGGCAAGTAACAGTCTTTTGTCGGTTTGGAATTCCTGTAACAGGAATTTCAGATAAGGCTCTAAACCTATTTATATCGTTTCAAGACCTTTTACAACAACTTATAACAATTCTAGAAGGGTATATCAAGCAGTTTAATGAAAAGGAAAACGTTTATTACCTGGCCCTTGTAGTTAGTGGGAGTTCCACCCATGTTATAATGAACAGTCGGTAGCACTGGGATTGGCTCCCTGGTGACATCTACACCGGCGAAAATCATTGCTGTCTCAGAAATACCTGGTAGTCTTGTGGCAAGCTGGAAACCAAAACTTATGAATAGGACATTTCGAGCAACTTTTTTTTATAAGACATAAATATTTAAGAAGTTTCACAACTCAAAAAACTAAATTTTCAGAATAGTCATACAATTATTTTCCATATTACATTACATATTTTCAATTGCCAATTTTTAGTTCATCATAAACAGTAGCTCTTATAAAACCAAAATAGGCTGGATTTAATTTTTTTGGTTTTTACCAGTGACTGGCTTTCTTTTCAACCGCAACACTGTTATTGACATTAGCATTCGTAAAATAGTGCTATAAAAAAGTTGGTTAGCACAATAGAACTTTAAGAAGTTGAATTTACTCCTAAACTGATCATCAACAATAATCAAAGCTGAATTGTTGCACGGATGCTTTTTCACAAGAAGCTGAAAAAAAATAGTGCAACTAAATAATAAATACTGGTACTGTTGTATTATCTGTAACACATGCGAGAAGTGAAGTTTGGTTAATGCTAATGAAATAAAACAAAAAAGGATAAAAAATATAATAGTTTAGAGACAAATTTCGGCTATATATTTGCATATCAGGGGGGTGAGATATATTAAATACGTAACCTAACCTAACCTAGGTACCTTTTTTCCCCTAAATCCCCAAAAAAACAAAAGTTTAAATATTGTAAACGCAGTGATAAATCACTGTTCGCAATCCTCAGCATAGGAATTGTCCGTTGAAAAAAGATCTCTTTGACTAGTTTCTTTAGCATGTTCGCTGTAAAATATCACGCGTGTGTTACAGATAATACAATAGTACCTAAATACTTACCAGGAAAGTCTTATAGTACATTAGAGCAGTAGAGCTGTTTCCTGATGACCACCTGGCGCACCAAACGTTATTTCCCTAGCAAGACAGGTTAGAGCAAATACCCCCAACAGTCTGGCACTAATTACCTTCAAATCCTTCGCTTTTTTTATGTTGAATTACTTCGAAAAAAACAAGCTATATTATCCAATAAATTGACAGAAGATTTTTAAGAGAGAGTTTACATCCTTTCCAACAGCCGTTTTTTATTTGAAAGTTCGAGTTTCAGTGTAAATTTTTCAATTGAACAATTTTGGGTAGCAGTGCATTTTTTTATTATTATTATTATTATTTTTTTTTTTTAATCCCACCTCCTCTCATCTCGGTGACATAATAATCATTTTTACTTAATTTCAAACTTTAATGTCACCTACACTAATTTAAAAACATCTTTTATTTTTTAATTTGGGTAGCCAAACATAATTGATGAAGACAAGATATACTACTATAAGTTTCAAAACCACAAAAAAATACCATTCCCGGTTTTGCAGGGTACCCTTCCACCATAGGGCACCCCCTTCACCGGGGAAATACATTAATAACACACAAATATTTTTCTTAAAACCTTGTTTTCAATCAACTATTCCAATCAACTACATCCTCCATCCTCCCAACCTTCCCTCAACCCCATAACAAACCTAGGACGAGTAGAAAACTGTGCCCTTACAATATCTTTAGGTACGCCGTTCTAATCCTTCTTTAATAACACACAAATAAACTACTAAATTCCTTTTTTATACCCTTTTGGCTACTCAAAATTCATACATTAACCAATAAAATATAATTTAAAATCCTTTATCTTAATATTAACTTCAGTGCATTAAACGACTGTTAAAATTCCTACTTGTCTATTCTCCGTATGGTTTCTACAAAAAAAAAAGATCTGTTTTTGGCTGGTCTACAACTCCAGAATTCGGTGCAGAATGCGTACAAGTGTACAAAAGTACACCAGTTTCCAGACTACGGAATTTTTACATTTTTTCGTGCATTTATCGGCTACAAAATGGTGTAAGCCTCACACGATGCACCAAATATTATTTTCCTTGCAAGACAGATTCGGTCAAATACCCGCAACAGTCTGGCATTAATTACCTTCAAATCCTTCGTTTTTTTTTATCTTGAATAATTTAAAAAAAAAACGAGCTATATTATTCAATAAATAGACAAATCTTTAAGAGTGAGTTTACATCCTAGCCAACACATAATTTACCAGTCCTATTTTATTCTAAGTGCGAGTTCAGCGTAAATTTTTCAACTGAACATTTTTGAGAATTAGTGCATAAAACGAGCGTTAAAATTCCTATTTGTCGATTTTCTGTAAGTTTTCTAAATAAATATATATATATATATATATATATATATATATATATATATATATATATATATATAATACCGCCATCCCGGCTTCGCCTCCGGGCCCTGACACTCGGCACGCGGCAGGCTTCTATATATAGATTCACACTGTCGCTTGTCTTCTAAACGCAGACAATTGTAGCCTCTTCTTGATGTCATGACGTCCAAATGGACCTTAAATTAGAAGTGGTACCTTTGTAAAATTACTTTTTTTTTATTGGACCTTTAACTTTTGCCTCGGCTTGCCTTTTGTCATTATGAAAGACATATCGCCGAACCTTTGTTTCTTTCAATTGTTCAGGTGGTGGGACAAAAACTTCTTTTTCTTCCAACGCTTTATCTAGTCCATGTTTTTGATTTTCAAATGTATGAAAGGCCTTGACGACCACCTTTGTTTCTTTTAATTGCTCAGGTGGTGGGACAAAAACTTTTTTTTCTTCCAACGATTTATCCGGTCCATATTTTTGATTTTCCGAAGTATGGTAAGTATTGATGACCTTATCCATGTCAAAATCCAAAACCCAATCATCATCGTTATCATTTTCATTTTGTTTGCTTCGTTACACCTTGGCTTATCTTTCGTCATTATGAAATACACATCGCCGAACCTTTTTTTTTTTTTATCAAAGGTATTGTAGGTATTGATGACCTTATCCATGTCAAAATGCCAAACCCAATCATCATCGCTATCATTTTCAATTTTGATACGTTTTGATTCTCGCTTTTCAGGTTGATTTTCATTGACTCGCTGCTCTTCATTTCATTTTTGACTCCCTCACTAGTTCGGTGTCGTATGTCTTCTAACCGCGTGTCTTTGCCCTTCATTTTCATTTTTAACACGCTCTTTAACAGCTAAGTTTTAAGTAGTTAAATAATCTATTTTTTTTTAAACCTATTGAAGGCAAGTATTTCTGGCACCCCTATAAAATATTACATCTTTGGTATCAACAAGTTAAAAAAAACAAACATTAAGTGGATAGTTCTTAGAAGGATTGAGATTATTGCCGTCCTAGGTAACAACGCCATGTCTGCAAAATACAGATATTGAGCAGCTGCAGCTTGATGTTACTTGGTGATCACCAGGATAGCACATCGTTTTGAATAGGGATCAATCTAAAGACAAAGCAATTTCTCACACATTAGCAGCCAATACAGCAGGGCGAATGATCTGATTTAGCCCATTCTTTTCAGTGTTGAGAATAAATCTTACATAATATTTTCTTCTTTCTCTTTTTATTTTACTTATCATGAACATAGTTCCATCCCAGTCAGAGGATTTTTTCGGGTGGGACTGGTCCAAAACCACCCACCATTTTCAGGTTTAAATTTACTGAGGAAGAACTACAGAACAATATTAGAGACGAGACCCCCTCCTTATCGTCTTTGCGCATATATTTAGTGGTAGAAACTGTATTCGATTTTTTCACAAGAATATAAAAGTTAAGACAGGCTAAACTGTCTGAACTAGAACTATTCATTATAGCTATAATAGAAATAATGACAGTACAGTAGCTGCTTGCTGACGGTAGCAAAGAAGATTAAATGCTTTACCTGCTCAGGTGGAAGGTGATGCAATTGAAGGTATACATGATCCTTTTCTGGTCCACATCCACGGCCCTCCAGAATTTCAAGAGTCATAGATCTTGACACAACGTCACGTGAAGCCAAATCTTTGGCTACAGGAGCATATCTCTCCATAAATCGTTCCCCTTCTGAATTTACTAAAAATCCGCCTTCACCTCTGCAGCCTTCAGTGATTAAACAACCAGCACCATAGATTCCTATTCATCAATTAACTGGTTTTAGTAAACACGAAATAATATTGACATGATAAAACTCTGATGTCACAAGATATTTTTGTACCCGAAATGAGAGGACATGTCACATGTTGTCATAGTTTTATAGGAGACAAAAATATTTTTTTAAGCTTTTAGTGAAAAAAGTTTCCTCTTCGAAGTTTTGCACAGGAACAAAAATGCGTAGAATCAGAAATAACGTGGCCTCAGTTGGTGTACAGTATGTAAAATTAAGTTAAGTAGTTTTGAGCTAGAAGTACTTGAACGTACTTCGTCCCATTTATGACCGACTTCCTAAGCAGTAAATACGCCTCTGAAGAAGTAACCAGATGATTTACTCACTTTCGAATCAATTTTACATAATAGGTTAGAGATGCACCCTTTCGCTTTGGGCATGGTTATGTGCAAAACATTCCCAAGCCTTTTAGCATCATTTTTTCCAACTTTCTCTGTAGCTTGTATTATGAAGGTAATCCATTTGGCAAGTTAGTAGCTCAGATAAAAAGACAACAATAGACAATAAATAAACAACATATGCAAGTGTGACGAAGATATTGAAGTTAGGCAGAACCCGGTTTCAATAAAAATATAGAATTTAAGGACAGGTCAAACTTAAAATCTAACAGTTTAATATTGAAAATGGGCGCCGAGTAACAAAACCCGACCGAGACCCATATCCAACTACGAGCTTTTTAACCGCAGCAACTTTAATATACGCTATTGGAGCTGGAGTTACCGCGGCTGCTGGCACCAGACTCTCCAATGGATCCTCGTTAAAGGATTTAAAGTGTACCATGAGAAAATACTATGCAACAAAATATTAAAATGAGAGGCCATAAAATCTCCCATCATCAAACCAAATTATAATCGATGAATGTGCAAAAAAGGCATATGTTTGCCTGAATTTTATTGGTAAACAAAAGATAAGCAACAAGATAATTTCTTAAAACTGAAATATTTCCAGTTAGGTTTTCTGTATTTTCTGACATTAGTGCACAGTAAGCTCCTAAGCTTACCATGTCTATGACCATTCAAAACCACAGGAACCATGATTTTACCATTTAACGCAAAATAAAATAAAATAACAAAACAAATATTTCAATTATTTATTGGTTCTTTCCTCTAAAACTGTTAGCTATACTTCCGTTGTTGATCGGGACAACACGAATGTTGATCAACATAATCCCCAACGACTAATTATTGTCAGAATACCACCAGATAGTCAAATATAAGAAAAAGAAGAAGCAAAAACAGACAAAAATAATAGAAATAAGGGACACTATGACGTTCTCAGAAATTGGCAGATTATTTTTCAAAGATTTTCTTGACACACTTCAAAAATAAAAAAAAAGCTTAATATTTTTTAACAATATTTACTAACCAAACAATGAAAAGACCACCTCTTTAATTGCACTATTTGAATTCTTAACGTCAAACCTTTTTTTATGTATAAACTTGTGTACTAAAAAAAAAGTCAAAACTAATGTAATTGCAACTTTAGCATTAATAACGCTTCAACGCAATCTCTAAAACACCATAGAATACTTAATTGCAATTCTTGTTTTTTTTTACTCCTTTACGTAAAAAAAATGGTCGAAGCCAAAATTTGCAGCATGCCATCAAGCAATAGATAACGCGCAAATCTTGCCGCAAGAGAAAGGAAAGTTTCATATTAAAAGGGTATCTGACACATATACATTCCCTGCTTTTATACTTAATCACACTCAGTCTATTTTCATGGGAATCTGTCTAGCTTTCAAAGAAGAGCATAGACAACAACTCGCTCCATATCCTGTGGAAAGTAGAGAGGCATGGGGGAAAGGTTCTCTAGTCTAAGGCTCAGTCCAACATCCACATTTTGTTTTGATATCAAGGGACATTAGAAGTAGGATTTTAATTCCAAGCCGAATTGGCTCTTGCTGGTTCTCTCCCGAATCATTGTAATATGAAAAAAATAAAATGAACATTAAGAGTAAACAATTCTGAGAGCGTGAAAAGAAGTAGGATAATTATGTTTAGACCAGATTTATTTGAAGCATTAATACAGGATTACAGATACCTGTGGGATGGAACTGAACAAATTCAAGATCCTGGCTCGGGATTCCAGCGCGAGTTGCCATGGCCATACCATCCCCAGTGCATGTGTGAGCAGACGTGCAGGAGAAATAAGCCCGTCCGTATCCGCCAGTTGCAAGGACCTGCAATTTAAACCACTCACTAGTTCGAGGAAACTAACGCAGATATAAAAATGGCTGAAACACAAGTTTTTGAGAAAAAATGAAGAATTTGAATCAAGACTTTTTATCCCAGTAAAAAAAAAACATGAAAATAGAAACAAAAAACAAGAAAAAATGAACACAAAAAACAAACAGCCAAGCCAACATCAGGAGGCCCATACAACATTTACCCTGCCATGAAATATATCTGAAGTAGCATCTGAACTTCAAATGCCAGGTGAGGCAAAAATAGAGGCACAATGCCAAATCCAAACTCATTGTATGATGGCAGAAGACCTACAAGCGGAAAAGCAATAATTGCTAGACGGGGCAGTTTAACTTGGGCATCGAAAATCTGCAAAGACTCGGACATAACAAGGCAGTTCAAGCAGAAAACCATAGCGTCTTTATAAGCGATTTGAAGTTCACGTCACCGAGGATATCAAAGCTGCAAACATAAAACAAACCTCAAAATAAATTGGTTTTTGTATGTGTTTTTTTTTCCTAACCAATATTATATATATATATATATATATATATATATATATATATATATATATTATATATATATTATATATATATATATATATATATATATATATATATATATATATATATATATATATATATATATATATACACGAAAAATATAGTTTTCCAGAATGTTGAAATTCATGTACGAAATTTTGAATTACCATAAACAGCCAGAAACTGCTACTTTCTTTAATATTGCTATACTTTCTTTAATATTTAGTCAAACTCCCAATAGCAAGCCAAAGAAAAGAAATGGAAATAAGATATGCCCACATCTCAGTACTACAACCTCTAATGTCTACTATAGTCTCACAATTATCCCCTCCAACACTTTTAACATCTTTAAACTTAAAGTTTTAATTTAACAATAATTGAAAAAAACAAATGAATGACTACTCTGGGTTACATAATAAAAATAAACAATATAGAAATTCTTTAGTTACTTAAAAGACCAAAAAAAACTTTGGCATATGGAATTCCTTTTGTTTTTGTATGATGTGATCTTATCTTCTACAACCTCTGAAGGGTAATTTTTTGGACCAAACAAACAGTGGAACAATTAAAATTTAAATTCTCACAATTTACAGTGAAATATCTCAAGGAGGCTTTAAATTGCTTTTCACTTTTCATTTAAAAAATATATTTGCATACGCAAAAATTCTTTGTTAACTCTTTATTGGATCTTATTAGTCATCGTGAATTATTTCTACCATTATCTAAAATGTGGTTTTATCATTTACGTATCACAGGCTATCAGTTAGTAAGAAGAACAATTAATTACAGGAACACTAAATCTAAAACTCAAAAGCCAAATGGTGAAAATGACAATAATGTTGAGCAGACCAAACAATGTATATCCCTGGGAAAGTAAAAACTGAATTATTATCCTACCCGTACATTCAAAGATCAAAAATTTAAAAATCAATGGCATAGGAAATTAATGTCAAATAAAATATCCATTGTATATTTCTAAAAAATCTAACAAATTGTAAATAGCTTTGAGGAAAAGGGCCAAATGAAACAATACTCTGGCATGAAAGGCATTTATTTATTTTAGAGAATTTACAAATCGCGATTAATTCTTAAGTTAGTGACAGCGCCGAAGAAACCAAAAACAAAAAGAAATACAATATCTTAAACAAAAAAAAATCTTAAAACAAAAATTTAGATAAATTAAATTTTGAAACTAAGATTCCTCACGTGAGCTCCCACTACAACTATAGGGTTAATAAAGTCGTCTACAAAGTTAATAAACCGTTTTCCTCGTGTGAGTGTCTACTTGACTAAGTTCGGAAGTAGTTAAACTTTATTTTAACTTTTCAAGAAAGCCAGCTAAGTTTAACCAATATTAATATAACCGAGACAGCCAAATCACTTTAACGTCGAAAAGGTAATTCGTGTGTGAGCTGAACAAACTTTGGGGTATGCACTTTGTAAAAGAGTTTACTGACTTTATTGACACCATGGGAGCCCTGCATTAGCTTCCAACTTTGTCCCCAAATTATCTTTTTGAATGTTGACAAATACGATATAATTTCCCATTTGTTAAAATTGCTTTTTGCTCTTTCAACAGTTGAAACTCGTGCGATATCTTTTTTCACTTTATTAACATTTTTATAACATATATTCGTTAAAAAAATTACTAACCGTATTTTTTGCTCTAAATCGGTGAAGGGAGCCATCTTCAAGACACATTGCAATAATTCCCCTGCATTCTCCCTCCTCCATCAAAAGATCCAAGGCAAAATATTCGACGAAGTAGTTACAATCGTATCGTAAAGATTGTCCATACAAAGTATGCAAGAGGGAATGACCCGTTCTATCAGCCACGCAGCAGCACCTGAATTGAAGTACCAAAAGAAATTTAGAGCATTTGTCTTTAATAATATTTTGAAATCAATGTCTTTTGAAATCAAGAGTAGTAAGCCCGTTGGAATATATATGCGTGGTAAAAATTCGACATAAATTATGAGTGCAAATACGGTTGCTTTGTACTGAAGCAGAAGACCTTAATATTATAAGTGCGAAAAGAGATTTAGAACAAAAACATTATAGTAGTTAAATAAAATTAACTAGGCCTATCATTTAAATTTATTAAGTATAAAGAAACAATTGAGTACAAATACTTTGCAGGCCATTTCAATAAAAAAATATTCATGATTCGATCTTCTTTTCTACGATCATAATGCCCTAACTGCTTTGCTCATCTCTGTCGGATAAAATCGAAAGTTATCAAGTTACAAAACCAAGATTTTAAGGGATACCTACATTACAATGAACAATAAAAATCAAAACACAAAAAACACGGAAAAATGACTCTTGGGTTATGTTTTGAAACATATCTTTTTATACAAGTCAGGTTTTATTAAGGCTTTCAAGTGAATGAAAAATATGTCAGGGTTCGGACAGGTCGGTTCGTTTCAAATTATAGGCTCTGTCCTATATTTATAGGATTTCCCGGGCCCAAATATAGGATTCGGAAGTCCTCGGGATCAGATCTGTGGTAGATGGCGTGGGATGCCTGGTCACATAAATTCGTCATTTCCCGAGTTTTTGCATTGATTTATTTATCTTTTTTATTTCAATTACAAACTACAAATAGTAAAAAACAGTAAAAAATCAGATACACATAGTGTGCCAACGATTGACTGATTCAGGTAAAATATTTGGAATCACTCTTGCTGCTTCTTGAGCATCAATTTCGATATGAGGTCAGTTTTTCTCTTTGCAAGAGACTTCTCCATTCTCGCAGATTCCACCATCTGCTCTCATTCACTTGTTCTGGACTTCACAGCATTGACGTAGAAAATGGCCTTGTCTTTCAGTGTTGCTTTAAGTTTTTTCGCTGAGGAGCGAGAAAACCCGTTCCTCATTTTCTGAAACTATGGGCTTTTCTGCAAATTTTTCAGCAAGGTTCGACATTTCTGGTGAGAGATTTTCTGTCTCGGTCACGAAATCTGGAGTAAAGACCTGTCCACAAAGCGTCACAACTAGTCTTTTGATCTCTGAGTGCAGAACATGAATGAGAGGCTCTTCTTTCTGGAATAGTTGGGTGAAACTCATGAAGAGTTCTGCCGAGGCTAGAACAGACTCGAGTTGGGGCTTCATCGTCGCACTTTTGATATAAGCCACAATCTTCAGAAATTTGGGAGTGGACAGAAGATTCTTCAGTTTTTTCTCTCTCAGCACGAAGTTCAGGAAGTACTCTAAGATTACCGGCCACTGCTGCATGATTCTAGCGAGGGCACGTCCGATCGTCAGCCAGCGGCTTGGGACATGCTTCATGAAAGCATTCTCTGGCACTCCCAGTTTCTTTTGGCACTTACGATAGTCTTCACAACGTGCAGGCCAGCCGTCAAAAAATGAATGCAGAAGAATAACAAAGTCAGAACTTTCTTCTCCAAACACCTGAAGACCTTTCAAGAATGCGTTATGAATTATATGGATGTTGTAAGAACCAATGTTCACCGTTCCCTTTCCCGTCACTTTCTTTTCTTCGGCATTGAACTTGTTCCAAACGCTGTTGTTGACGTTTGGTCCGTCACTTCCAAGCGTGATCAGTTTTTGAAGTGGCAGCTGATTCTGCTCAATGGCTGACATAATCTTCCTATACAGGTTATAACTTGTCGCATGGCCCATAAAACTTGTGCATAAATGTGTGCTCTAGATTTCGTTTCCGTATGAGGACCAATATCGAACACGTATCTGTAACTCTTTCATACCAGCATTGTTGGTTGTCTCTTCATATTCTAGTACAAAATATGACTGAATGTCCTTCACAAGCATTTGCTTACAGTAAGGATTTCTTCTTCTTCTATTTCACAGCAGGCGGGCTTTTCAGTAATACTATTTAGCCCTTTTCCTTTTGATTCACTCTGTAGGCTACAGAGCTACTGGCTCGCTTGCCTCTTATTTATTAGATATTTTCAGATATCTTTCAGTAGATCTTTCGACTCAAGGAGTTCAAATATAAGATGATAGATGTCGATTTCTATGCTCTGTGTGCAGGTATAGTTGGCTAGGCTCTTGGCTGATAGTGAGATTTTGTGTGTTTGAAGCATTTTAACAGTTTACAAAGCAAGGTATGTTGTGCAGACGTCAGCATATTACATTCAAATAGGCAGTGGTCAATTGTTTCATTATTCATATTACAATACCTGCAAAGAGGGGACAGGGGAACTGAACCACTTGAATTAGGAAACTGGTACGAGAATGCAAGAAAGTTTAGTCCATTTGTTCCAGAACGAATTCTATGATAAATTTTAGAAAAATACTTATTGGGAAAGGGGGAAAGGATAGGATTATTCTTATTAAATGTAATATCTGATAGTCTCCATCGGTAAATATCTCTAATGGGGATTGGTCTCCCACTTGGCTGGTCAATGTTTATAGCATTTTTTGCTATTTCATCAACCTGATGATTACCACTTATACCAGAGTGGCTAGGAATATACTGAAAGTAAGTTCTTATGCCACTTGAAGCAAGATTATCTATAATACTAAGACAATGATAAGTGTCAATGTCCAACTTATACTGAGGAGCTGAGGCCAGCAACTCAAGGCTTGATAAAGAGTCGGAATAGACTATAATATTTTTTGAATTAGCAATCAAAGGTTGGTTTTCCATAAGGTGTTCTAATGCCATGATTATGGCATTTAACTCAGCAGACATTATAGATACATTATTATACAATTTCTCACCCATTGCAATTTTCAGGCGAGGAAGGAAAGCACCACTTGCTACCTTCTCATTCATTTTTGACCCATCAACAAATATTTGGAAGTGGTTTTTATAAGTAATTGTATTAATTTCAGCAATTTTTTCTGGACAAAAGCAATGGGGCTTAAATCTTTATTCCACTTTGAGAAATCAGTATTTATTATGGGAAATGACCAATTCCATGGAGGGGATTGGGGGAATGTAGGTGCAATAGACTTTGCCGGTACAGGGAACTTCTTCTGAATATTGGCATACTCATCTGCAATGCCTCTATACATGGCTGGATTTCTTAACCAATTATGTAGGGTGTGTGAGCTATTTGATTTAATTTTTGTAAGATGTTTTGTCAAGAGAAAGCTACGTCTCTCCCTTATTGTTGTTAATCCACTCTCCATAAGCAGAAACTTGGTGCTTGTGGATTTCCTAAGATCAAATATGAGACGAATTATATCATTTTGTATTGTTTCAATTTTTTGCATCTGGGTCTTTGCACATGCACCATAGATGATGAGCCCATAGTCAATATGGGGTCTTATATGTGAGTTATAAAACTGGAGTAAGGTTTTCTCCTTACATCCCCAGGGTGTGGAAAGAAGTCTTTTTAGTATATTTGTTTTTCTATAGCATTTTTTTATTGTGTTTGAAATGTGGAGGTGGAAATTAAGCTTTTGGTCGAGCATGAGACCTAGGTAATTAATATGATTATCTTCTGGAATAGTTTTTCCATTTAGAGTTAGTCTTGCATTAACATGATTTCGCTTTCGGTGAAATTGGATTATTTTTGACTTGGTAGGTGCAATGAGTAAAACTGAATGTTGAGAGAATTTTTCAAATTGGAAAAGTGACTTTTGCAGCTTTGACTGTGCTATCTCAAAGGTGTTGCCAGATGACCATGGCACCAGATCGTCAGCATATTGTAGATCCGTGTGGGGAGGTTCATGTTCCAGAGATATAGGGCAAAGAGGAGGCAGCTGAGGACTGCTCCCTGAGGAAGGCCTTTGGTTATTGTCTTTTGGGGTGAAGACGCTGAACCTACACAAACAAAGAAACTTCGCAATTCTATGAAAGATTTTATGAAAGGTACTAGCTTGGGGGGTAGTCCAAGATTTGCAAGTTTGTTTAAAATGATTAGGTGGTTCACATTGTCATATGCCCCTTCAAAATCTAGGAAAGCTGCCACTAGGAAATTATTTTTTGAGAATGATTCATTTATTGCATTTGTTAACAATATGAAAGCATCTGTTGAGGAGTGGTGTTTCCTGAAACCAGTTTGAGTGTGAGGGATCATATTATTTTTTTCAACAAACCAGAGGAGTCGGTAATATATCATTTTCTCCATTATTTTCCCCATCACAGGAGTAATCATTATGGGCCTATAAGACTCAGGGTTATTTTGGGTTTATTTTTCTTTAGGATTGGTAGGAGGGACGAACATTTCCATATATTGGGGAACATAGAAGATGCCCAAGCATGATTATAACAATTTAGAAGTTCCTGTTTGTATGAAGGGGTGAGATTCTTTATCCATGTAGGGTGTATATTTTCATAGCTGCCGCTAGTCTTGGTCCTAATATGATGTATTGCATTATTCATTTACTGGATTGAAAATGGGCTGGTTATATACTCAGATCCTGGGCGTGGTTGGTAACTTGGGTTCATAGGAATTGGGGACATTTTGCTGCAATTATTTGATGTTAGCTTATTAACAAAAAGAGTGGCAAATAGCTTAGCTTTTTCATTATCATTGTCATAATGGGTATTATTATGTATAAGCTCATACAGGAGTGGGTTGGGGGAAGTCTTTTTCCCACAGATGTGGCTTATGACTTTATGTATAATTGGCTCATGTGTTTCTCTGGAGAGATTATTTGCAAAATTATTCCAGTGGTTATATTTAGCATTTATTATAGTCCTTTTTAGATTAGATTCTGCTTGTAATTTTTTTTAAATATGAAGTAGGTGATGGTTTTTTTTATGAATGTTCTCCTAGCTGCCTTTTTTGTTCTCCATTTATTTTGGCACTCATTTGTCCACCATGCTTTGGGAAAGTGTTTAGGGAAGGTTTTCTTGGGTGTTGTCCTGGGGATAGCATGATTAGCTGTATTTATTAGTAAAGATGCCAAAAATTCAGCATGTGCGTCAACTGTTGAGTTTGAAATGCATGAATTTTGGGTGAAACTTGTAATTTCATCATTTAGCTTATTTTGGAACATAGGCCAATTTGCTTTAGTGTTGATATATTTGGAGGTATGTGATAGGGTTTCAGCAGGTTTATTTAGGGAGCAAACTATAGCAAAGTGGTCAGTACATAGACTTGTACTGAACATTTTATTTATATAAATTTTATTCAAAATATTTAATGACACAATTTGTAGGTCAATTGTAGAGAAGCTGCCACTTCTGGGGTTAAAATATGTATTCAGGTTTGGAGGGGTAGCAACAGCTAATTCAATATTATTTGAAGTCATAAGCTCAATGAACTTACCAGCTTTATTTGCTGGTTTATTCCCCCACAAAAGGCTGTGGGCATTGAAGTCTCCACAAATAATGATATTTTTTAACATATTAGAATTATTTATATAGCTAAAGAATCCATGGCATCTGTAGTTTGGCCATTAGGGTTATAAAAGCTTGTTATGTAAGTTTTTGTATTATTCAGCCAAACACTGATACCAATTGCATCAACATCATTTACAAAATCTGGGAAGTTGATGCCACAGAATTTTATATTATTTTAACTATTAAAGCTACTCCACCTCCTTTTCTCTCTGATGATCTATCCTTTCTCAGGATAGTGTATCCCAGAGACTTAATTTGTTGATTTGGGTTAAATGAGTTTCCTGGAGGCAAGCAATATTGATGGAATTATTATTCATAAAAGATATTAGTTCATTTAGCTTATTTTCTGTGAGTGATCTTACGTTCCACTGGAGTATTGATATGTGTTGTGTTGTTGATTTATTTTTCATATGACTGTGTATCAATGTTCAGCTTTGTTAATAGTAAAGCAAGATCTTTTTTCGCTTGAATGAGCATATCATCAGGGATGTAGATTTTTGCCAATTCTGCAATGATTTTTTGTTTTCTGTAGTTTATGTATATTCATGGCCTGAACTGCATTACAGTTTAGAATGAATAAGCATATATTTGGGGATTGCATGTTTAGTTGTGCATCCTGTTTGTCAGATAAGGGATTAATTCCTGGTAGTGTTTCTGGTTTGTTTCTTCTTGGGAGGGGGGGGGGGGGCAGGCTGACTCATCTCACTGGACAAGGAGGCTTGTTGACCTGGTGATTCTTTCTGATACGGATGTGAGCTAGGGGGCTTAGAGGATGGTGTTTTATGCGGGGTATTTGATGCATTGGGGGCGTTTGACTTGGGGTTTTTGGTTGGTTTCATTATGGGCTTTATTTGGTATGGTTGGGCAGTATTTGCTTCCATAGCTGCAAAGGGTATGGAATGGCCTTCTCAGTTGCTATTTGGAGTGTTAGTGCTCTTTTCTTATATGCAGGGCATAGTGATTTATTGGTAGATTCATGTGGGCCTTTGCAATTGATACATGTAGGCTGAGTGTTGTTGCAAGTTGTCAACTCTTTAGGATGGGACGCTTTACAATTACTACACGCTAGGAGAATTTCATTGCATATGTTTGTTGTGTGTCCCAGTTTGAGACACTTCTGACACTGGATAGACTTTGGTTTGTATTCCTTGTGTGGTTTGATTTGCCCAAATAGGAATAACTTTTCTGGGATATTAATTTTTTCCTTCAGTGTAAATAAGAAAGATCTACTTGTTTTTAGGCCATTAGAGTTAGGTTTACCAAGTTGGGTAACATCTTCAACTGGGATTGTGTTGCCAGCCAAATCTGAGAGCCCTTCTTTTAACCCCTCAATGGGTATTTCTGGGGGAACATTATAAACTACTATTTTTGTTGGGGATTGTTTTGGGTTCCATTTAGATGCATTAATTGGGATATTCAGAAGGGATTTTAGATTAATTATTGTGTCTGCTGATTTCTGATCTTGAACAGCTATTAGCAGAGATCCATCACGGTGAATATTAAGAGAGAACATTGATTTTAGCAATTTGAAGATTGCAACTCTTATTGCAGTAATCTATTTTATTTAAAAGGGTGTATTAGGAGAAATTTTAAGGTAAATTCCTAAGTTTTGGGAGGGAGGATCTTGGGCTGGGAGAGGGGAAATACTTTTGATTGGGGAGATTTTTTACCTTTTTTTAGAGCTTCTAGAAAGGACCTCTTGAAACCCATTATCATCATTTATAGTGACATTAGCCCCTACACTGATCATTGTCCTATTCTCAGAATTGGAGCTGTCATGTGAAATTTGTGATAATGAGCTTGACCAGCCAAGATGGGTATCAATTTCACTGGTATTTGGGGTGGGATCTGGGGGGACTTTTCTTTGAAGGAGTTCTATGCATTGCCTATTGGAATAAGCTTTAAACTAAAACAAGAAAGGATAATACTATGATAACAGACCGTCTGCACGCTACTGTGGGGAAAACTTCACCATCCACAAAAGAAACACCACAGTATGGCCCTGAGGAGGATTTTGAGCACGATTGGTTTGGTACAACTACTGATAAATCGAGATAATAATTCAGATATTAAGCAAACAGTTTATAAATAATTATTCGAAACCAATTTTCCTTTAACGTGTGTTAAACTATTTCTAAGAAAATGCAATGACTCTTAAAAAAAGGGTAAGAGAGCCTCTTCAATAGTTATATAAATTGTAAGTTTGAGATTGTAGGCTAGGACAGAAGTACCCACTTTTTTGTACATCTTCTTTCGAAGGTGAATTATTCTAAAAGCCCCTAGGGAAGGCTTTTGATAAAATGCAACTTCTATTTTAATTACTCTATTTGTGATTCTCATAATGACTATTTCTGTAAATTAGAAGTGAATAATAAATAAAGCAAAAAATATGGGGTATAAAGAGAGAACTAAATATGCGTTGAACGAAATTTGATTGCTGTAAATGGTCAGGTTTTGGTTGATACCAAGCTGTGTTTTTTTTTTTTTTTTTTTTTTTTTGCACATACTAACTAGTTCATTGTCAACCCCAGGTGGCATATATACCACAAGTCCACGGGAACATAAACCCCTGTGCCTAACTCTTTCTTTCTTGCTTTTTCTTATTATTCGTTAGCGCGTGCATTTCATTTAGAAGTGACTCCTCAGATACCAAGACATGAGAGCAAAAATGTTCTTCTGGTAGAAAACCTATTCCGAGAAAAATACCATCAAAGATTTGGAACACTCCTTTTCAAAGATGTAAGTCCAGCTAATGAAATTGTATCTACTTAATTTTTTCTTCAACCGTTAATGATAGGGAAAACCAATAAGCAGGATAGGTTAATTGCCCTGTTAGGAAAAGTGGTCGATTAGGATGAAATTGAATTTTCTATTACTAAGCAATAGAGGATTGTACAGTCGCCATTTTGAGCATTTGAAAGAGTGGGAAATATTTTACTAAATGAGAGAAAACCTGACAAATTTTGGTTTCTAACAGAATAGGTTGATTTCACTCTCAGATCGCCATAGTGTGTTTACATGACGTAAAAAAGAAAAAGAAAAGAATTTATATACCTGTGTGCCTGCCCCCCTTTTCCAAAATTGTAAGACTGTCCACCAAAAGCTCTCTGGTAGATCTTGCCATCTGAAGTTCGACTGAATGGCATGCCATAATTCTCTAATTCAACAACAGCTTCTGGTGCTTCTCTTGTCATGTAATGAATGGCATCCTGATCCCCGAGCCAATCAGAACCCTTGACAGTGTCATACCTTAAATTAAAGCATAAATAATAATAGTTGGATATGGACGTTCATAGTAGAAACACACTTCGAACAAAACCAATTTTAAGTCGAAACCAAAACATCCTGAATCGACTAGTTAAACAAGAGATATCACTAGATGTCTGTTGTTTGTTTTTTTTTTTTTTTTTTTTTTTTTTTTTTTTTTTTATGTAACCCTGTAACTTCATATTGCTCAACGCTTTATTGCTTGGAACGTGTTATGATTTTAGGCAGCCGTTCCAAGTTTTGAAATTGATAAAGATTATGACTTTGAAGTAACTCAATTACAAGCCTTTATATTCTTATACAAAACGTTTGTGATCTTCCCATAAAAAAATTTTTATATTCCAATCTCTTTAATAGTCATATAAATAGCTAATTGCAACAAAAGAGTGAATCTTTATTATGTTTAAATTAACCACTTTATATGATTTCGCTTACTCATTTGCTGATAACGCTACTCCTGTGCAAAACACAATGCAGAGAGGTCAATTGAGGGCAAGGAGCCCGTGTCCCCCCATATATTTTGAAAACCTCCTTTTTGGCTGTATTTCCGTAGAAAAGCGCTCTTTTTGGTATTCTCATTGAAAACAAAACAACAAATTTGACCCCCCCCCCCCTAGATAATGGAAAAAATGCATTTTACCCCCACCCCCTCAATTACCATGAATTGACACTACTGCATCAATATAAAACTTACAAAAAAAAGCCTACTGTTTGTTTTAAATTCTGTTAAATTGCACATAAACCAAAATGAAAACCATTGCTTTGGGCTGTTACAATGCTAAACCATGTATCTGAATAAAATTTCACAAGGCTTATTCAATAGATGGGGAAAACACCCACTATTTTGACATTCTAGGATCACAAAAAATTAGTCTTCACAATGGACAAAGAGGTTCAGCGATTATGGTAAGATCAGATACACACACAAACGATAGTAAAACTTTCAGCCTGTAATAACAGTGTTGGAGAATCAATACGAAGCTCACACTATAGAATGGCCAGATTTAATCACAATCAGACATGCAAATGAAGCGGTTTAAACTTGGAACTGCAGCAGTGAGTGTAAAACCCTTTGATGGCTTTCAGCAGCCTCCTTCACCTCTCCCCACATTTTTCACCGATTTTGGACATCCCCTTCAAAAACAAAACAGTTTACATGAATATAAAGACAGAACTGAAAAACAATTTAGCTAGGCTTCTTTGTCAATCCTGAAATAACACTAAACAGCAGTGCTTCAAAAAGTCCCATTCATCTCGTTTCATTCCCACTTAAAATGATATGTCTAGTCCGGCATAAAAATTGTGACAGATATTTCAAAAAGAGAACGAGAGGCTTTAAAAAAGAAACAAGCAAACGGGATGAGATTGCAAAAGTTAAGCTTTTTCTAAATGACTGATATCAATACTTTTTAGAATTTTCTAAACCCAAAAAATTACGTATCATTATTAATTTATATAAAACACAAAAAATAATAATAACAACCTGCTAATCCAGTTTACCTTGTTTTTTTTCTATGAATTGTATAGTGTTTTATTCAAACTCTTTTGGCAGATTTCTTTGTTTCAACCTCCTGTTTATTTGCTGCCAATAGGTTTCTGTCTTTCAGTCCCTTCTCTTTTATCTAGTTAGTCTAATTTTTCTCAATTTTCCAGCAGTTCTTGATTCTCTTTAATCATTCAACCTTTTTCAATTCTTGAAATAGAATAACACTAAGACAAACCTAGAGAAGAAATTCAAAAAAATATCATTTTCATATGAAACTACTTACATATGCCACCTCCAATCATCACTTTCCATATTTCCAAGGGCAGCATTGATACCTCCTTGTGCAGCAACAGTATGAGAACGAGTTGGAAATAGTTTTGTAACAACTGCTGTTTTAAAACCTTCTTGTACTAGACCAAATGCAGCTCGAAGGCCTGCACCACCTGCACCAACAACCACTGCATCATAAGTGTGATCAATTATTGTGTAGTCTCTTTTTGACTGAAAGTCAAAATATAATTAGCTTGAATCTAATCTTATTTGGTACTTGTATGATATATTCCCTACCACTCAAGTTGTTTATTCATTGATGTGTTACAGAACAGTTTTTTTGTTAGTTTCTTTCAGCTTAGCATGAGACAAGACAAAGAGAAGTGACAGAATAGATTGAAATATATAATTTGGACTATATAAATGCACATTAGGGAGGGGGGTAAAGTATTTGGACAGTGTGAAGCAGGAAAACAATTCTTACTTCATAATATGCAGAATAATTGTACCTAACACATTTTCATGCAGACCCACTATATCCCCCCCCCCTAATGTGCAAATATATTGCCCAAATTTGTTTCTAAACTATTATATTTTTATCATAATTAGGTATATTTTATTAGGACTGAGTGTCAGAGAAACATATTAGAAGAATATTGGGTATGGGCTATATCATACAAGTACCATTATGGTTTGCAATATATGTTGAGAAAAGAAACCTTTCAAGTTAAAATTCATCAAGCTCTTTACCTAGCCCTTCTCTTCTTGCTTAGGCCTTTGGCCCTAGTTGATGCACCTCCCTTTACTTTGGTCTCACTTGTCTAGTATAAACCATGATAAATTACATGAAAGTGTTGACTCTGAACTCTGATGGTCACTGATACATATAGATATCACTGACTTTGCTAAACTCGAGCATTTTTCTTCAGAACTTACTACTGTAGTTACTCAGGAAAATACACGAAAATATTGATACAACTGCCAATTTTTGAACAGTTTATGTACATGAAAATATTTATGCAATACCATTTTTGCAAACCCCAACTTTACTATGACATCACATTACCATTTCTTTCTTTATCCAAACTTATACTGCATATTTTGCATTCTTGTGGTTAAAAAATGATTTTGCAAAAATTTCAGATTTCTAGCTAGAATTGTTCAGCTGCACAGTTAAATAAATAGATAAATGGGCAATCAGTTTATGTAAATAAACATAAAATATACCTTCTGTGACTAAAAGGGAGCATAAAAAGTATATATTTTTTTTCCACAGACAAATAAACTAAAAGATAAATATATAAAAATTTATTAAGACTAATTTTGAACCAGATGATTTAAAAAGATGATAAAAATATGTAAATTAAAAGCTAAAAAAACAAAAACATCAACCTTAACTAAAAAAAAAAAAATAAATAGAAATGGGACATCAGGACAATAAGTAAGCAAGAGCTGAAGGCCTGGGCTGCCAACCATAACAAGCAGGTCTATATTTGCAAGTGCTGAAGGCCTAGACCTCTTTGTAAGGGCCAAAGGCCCAAGCAAGCAGAGAAAGGCAACAAAAGACTGGCCAAGTTGATTTTTTTGCTTGTACAACAGATACATATAAGGTGTGTTCAGAAAACTAATGTATAATTTATGATTTCACAGTTTGCAATAATATGATTTCCACAATATATTTGTTTTGTTGTTTGTAACTATGTTTGAAAAGTATCTATGCATTGCTAGCCATATTGGCAAAAAATATTACCTTAAATCCCATCTTCTACCAACTAAGGTTAAAGAACCTGTAGATGTCGCCAGGTAACATTGATGTGATAACCTTCATGTTACAGTTCATGAGTGGATCATCACTATTTACATATGTACAGGACAGTTAACATAGTTCATAGCAACAGTTAACAACAGGACAGTTAACACAATTTCACTATTTCCATATATACAGGACAGTTTGGTTTCCTCATTGGGTGTCACTAGATGTATGGGCGGCTGGGCATATTTGGTGGCTAAGGGGGCAGTGGCACCTAATAAACTCTGCTCCATGATACTGGATTGAAATATTGTCAGTTAAAACAAAAGGAGTCATTTTGTGACCTATTATTTATAACTAAAGGATTCTAAAAGCATAGGGGAAGTCACAACAAGTAAAATATTTAGAGGTCTGGACCTTCAGACGCTGAACTATGCTGAAAATATCTTAAACCTCAGCCTACCACTGTCATCCACTGAGGAGCATTTGTCTGTACTTAATTATGAATAGTAAAAATGCAGCTAAGAGTGATATTCTTATTTCTGGCTGGTCTCAAGCTACTAACATCTTAACAAGACAAGCATATGGCTTACTCTTATTTTGTTTAAAATAAAATAGAAAGAATAAAGGTAGGAATATCCAATCTTTCAACAGATGTAATATGGCTGGAATTAGACAATCACACCATCAATCTAATCCTCCACCACAGACTACAACAAACTGCAGCTACTGGATACAACCATATTTACACAATTCAAGCCTCACTACAACAGAGCAATTTTGAACTGGATGGTAAGTAGCCATATTCACTGAATTTTACTATAGACAACATTATTTTAGGATTCAAGGTTCCTGGGATTTCAGCATTTGACAATAGCATATTCATTGATGGTTAACATGCACTGTCTTCAAGTACAGATAGACCAGAAACTAAAACTAGGAGACTAGTATAATGAGAGAAAGGTTGAGATGGCTTGGGAAATTAAAATTAAACTACATCAAAGGTAAAAAAAAGCCTACCAAAAGGTGTAAACAAAGAAGTTTAACTGAAATCAGATAAAATGCCAACATTTCTTTATCTGATACATTTGCAATTGAAGAAAACTATGTTGATAGTGAAGAAGAGACTGCAGCTTGAGAAGCTAAAAGAGAACACCCATAAACTCACAACAAAATCATGGAGAATAAGGCTGAAGAAATAGAGATACAGAGAGGTATTTGGAAAGAGGATAAAAAAAAGGCATTGAGTGGTATGTTTACCTTATTTCTAAGTCAATAACATGATTCGAAAAAAATTACCACTATATAATGTCTGCAAACCATTTTCCTATTCCTTTTATGGCTTGTTATATAGGCTGAACTAAATACTGAAGATAGAGTAGCAAATTTGTCAAATGCTCAATTAATTTACAAACTGAAGGAAAAACATACAGTTGGCCATGGCAAGCATCTTGCACAAGCATCTATTTCAAATGCAGAATTTTATTATAATCAACTGGCCTATCCTACACTAAACCTCTTAAAGCAGCATTCACAAGTGTGTCAAGCTAGAATCCCATGTCTAGACACGTGTCTAGCCAGAATCCAATGTCTAGGCAATGACCATTCACAAGTAAAATTTGACACTTAGCAAGACACACTAGACAAGGCACTTGGCTAGACATTGAGTTCTAGACTCTAGAACTCAATGTCTAGGATTTTCAATTACAGCCAATTAGAATGTATTAAGATCCACTATTTTCATCATTTTTGTTTACAATTGTAAACTGAAATTAAATTTTTGTTTTCTCATTAATTGTTTTTTTCATTTTAGGCAAATATGCAACACCAGACATAATAATGAAGTATACTAAGGGAATTGTTTTGCTTATCTCATCCATTAGCTTGTGACAGTAAAAATAGGTATTACAATTTTGAAAGTTTTGCCTGCATAAGCCCTGTTGATTGGCTAGAAATGACAATTTGTAACTAAATTTGTAGTTTTAGCTAAGCACCAAATTTCACATGTGAACAGTTGTTGCCTAGACATTGGATTGGGGATACCACCAGATGGCTAATTTGACAGTGTATATATATATACAAATAATGAAATTAGCCAACCAGTATTTTAAGCTTAGGAGTCCAGCTCAACATAAGGAAACATATTAAGAAAACAATTCTTACTCCATAATATGCAGAATAATCGGTAAAGTTCTACCAAATCATATTATTGAGTTAGGACTAAAGTGAATACACCATTTGATGCCTTTTTTTATGCTGATTACAAATATAATAATCATTTCTATTGGAAATGAATTTCAGCCCCCCCCCCTATATAAGCCAATTCAGGGTTGGGTTAGGTGTATATAGGGGGGGGGACTGAAATTTATTTCTGATAGAAATGATTATTATATTCATAATCAGCATAAAAAAAGGCATCAAATGGTGTTTTCACTTTATTCCTAACTCAATAATGATTTGGTAGAACTTTACAAAATAATCCTAGCTAACACATTTTGCAGGGGGAGAGCCATTATTGTCACTTCTTTCCTTGTTTTTCTAAGAAATTCATGAATTTCTTAGGACCTATATATTCACAGATTATATACCCCCACCCTCCTAATGTGCAAATATATACCTAGAATTGTATACTCAATCTAAATATAACATCCATTTGCATCACAAATGAACTTTACTCCCATATTAGCCATATGGTGGATGTCCATTGGATTGTGGCTAGACACAGGATTCTAGCTAGACATGTTTGTGAATGCTGCTTAAAGAATTCAAGTGATAAATCAATGTTGGTAACATCTAAGTTTTGCACAAAGAAGGGGAAATAAGAATGAACTTCAAAATTTGTTTCTATTTGAATCAAAATAAAACTGGTTGTAGCCTAGGCCTATTCTAGATTAAGAGGTTTTCGCTATTTTGGAAAATAGGCTAGGCCTAGTTGTGTAAGGGGAAAGATATACTAAAGAATGAATTAAGAACCTAAATTATGACCTAGGAAGGTGTTTGATAAACTCCAATTCCAGCCCCTCCCTTTTACAAAGGATTAGAAAATTGCATAAAAGATAGGTCTACATCTAATCTAGGCTATCTTAACAACCCCTGTAACCTGGCTAAGTACATACTAGTTATGTAACAACACACTTTTTTAAGTGATAGAAAAAGAAGTCCTTTCCAACAGTGTCAAAGTTGGGCTACTAGATTAGGACCTAGGCAACTTACAATGATTGTTCCAGAGACAGGAGCCAATCCCTGTACTTGGTTTGCCTGTTTTTTAAGTAAAGTGGCACAGGTTCGCCCAAGTTTTAACATCCTTCTAACTCAAAGACAAATACCTCAATGACACAAAAATAAGGACCAATGTAGAAATTTTTGAGTTATATAATTGTTGATTATTTTCCAATTACCAGCTCAAAAATAGAGCTTTGTGGTGCCCTCTAATTTTATGAATTGAAGAGACCGTGTTAAGCAAGCAAGCCTGGAAGATGTTTACTTAGACGCGCTTACAAGCACGTCTGCATTTTGTGTTTTCTGAAAATTATTTTAAACAAAGTTCTTCCAAAAAGAAGCTTTTTAGAGAACAATAAAAAGTCATAATAGAACCTAAGACAAGTAGGGGAAATTCGTATCATGATTCAAACTTAAAGGTTAGAAACTTCCTTAATAGCAGGGCTTCCACTCTCGAATATCCAAATTCGGGGACAAGTCTTCAAGATTCGGGGATTCTTGGGGGGAAATTTCGTTGTGAAAGTTTGGGAGCCAAAATTGGTTTTAGCTTCGTTCTCAGGCTCAAATAGGGCTTGAATCCTCGTAGTAAATCAAGCCTTTTACAGTGTAGGTTTTAGAGCCAGAGCACGAGATTGGAACCCATAACTGAAAACGCTTATTACTGATATTGCGGCAAAAAATTCAAAATTGTTTTCAAATTAGAAAAAAATAGTGAACACATGTGAACTGTAAATACCAACAGCAATTTTTCATTAAGTCATTAATCTCAGTAATTCAGTAATAATATTTAAAAACAAAACCAAATGTTGTTTGCGGTTTTCTGATAGGTAAATTAAACACACGAAATTCAATCTAAAAGTATGGGTCAACAGCTCAACATTAAAACTTAAAAAAAAAGAACAAAATTAAACAAACAAATTTAAACTTAAATTAAAAAGCGAATTTTGACGACAATTTACATATCTTTGATTTTTCATGCTGATTATAAAGTCTTAGGTGTCCCCCCAGAAAATCCCCTCGTTGAAAAAAACGGAAAATACCCCCCCCCTCACAAAAATACCCCCTGGCAGAAAATAGTGCCCCCGCTGAATTACCCCCACGTAATATACCACTCGCGGGAAGTACCTGCGCGGAAATTACCCCCGCGAAAAATACCCTCGGAAAATACCCACCCCCTGCGGAAAATTCCCCCTCGGAACATACATTTTTTCATTGTTTTTTTTTTACTATGCTTTCCTTTCTTTGGTTACTTCATAATTGTATGTATGTATGCATAATTTTATTGCCCATCATAGGTATAAAATACAACACTGATGGAGTATAAAGAAAGAAACTGGAAAGAAACAAATAAATTGTGACAAATACGAACAAAATCAAAACAAAGAAGAACTGATAGGGAAAAAAAATACAAATAAGGGCAATTATATAGAAAGACAAACATATTATCAACGACGGAAAATTTCAGAGGTGCTTTCCAATAATCTGCCACCGATATCTATCATTTCTTTTCTGCACCGCGGACACTGGACTAGCAACTCCATATCGCGAGGATAGGGAGCTGTTGTTAGTCCAGAGAGGCAGCCGTAGCATGTATTTCACATACTTGTAGAGACACTTTCGTATATCCTTAATATCTGAAGTAGTAAGAAGAAACCAAAATAGTGCAAGGGCAAGTAGATGCAGAACGCATTATAAACGCTAGCTAAGATATGGCGGTTAAATTTAAACTTTAGCGCAACTAGTAAACCATACGCATTCCTAGCTTTTCTGGCAAAAAATATTTCAAAAGTTGACACGTGGCGCGAGGATTTGACCCAATCGGTGCACCAAGATACGTCAGTGTATGTTGTGCTTTAATAACATATTCACCTAACTAAACATTTGTCGGGTAATCTGAACGGTGATTGAACACCAGGAACTCAGTCTTACTCAAATTAAATTGAAGACCAACACATTTATACTCCCTATCGAGAATTCCAAAATTCTTCTAAGTTTCAAATGCTGTTCTACTAATATCAAGGAAGTCATCAGCATAGTTAGCTAGCGAAACATCAATACCATTAAATATACATTTGGTTAGAACGTTCTGTTGTGGCACAATGACAGTATTATTAAACAGGGCTGAGAAGTGAAAATGCCCTGTCTAATCCTTTTTTTACTGGGATTGAAGGAGTGAGTTCCACCGTACCAGATGGGATGGTTACTTTAACACTGGCATTTAACTTTTTATAAATATCACATATCGATTTGATAAAAGAAATATTAACTCCACGCTTATAAGCAGGCAATAGGATATGCGGATGTATACCCATGTCGAAAGCTCTTGATACGTCTAACCCAGCAAAATATAATACTTCATTATTTTTATGAGCATGTAGAAGTAAATTAGCAATCAACTGGTCTGCAAGGTCGCGGCCTACTCCTTTCTTGAAGCCGAATTGAATATCTGGTGTATAACACTTATCAGATATCTCGTCAATAATTAGTAATTCAAAAACTTTGCAAAAAACCGGTGACACCGTAATTGGCCTAAAAGAAGAACCTTGGTCCGAGGGCTTTCCCCTTTTTAATACCGGGGTTATTATTCTAGTACTGAGCAAATCAGGAACTATACCACAACAGAATATCATCTGAAGAGTAAGGTCAGATGCTGAATCAGGAGAAAGGACGCACGTCTTAGATGCTTTGCACAGAAGCCATCCAAACCACGAGAAATATCTCTTTTAAGCACTTTCCATACGAAATTAGTATAAATAAAAAAAATCATGGCGCTATTGTTTCTACTTTACATTTTAATCAAAAATGAACAAAGATTGATTAAAAAGAACAACGTTTTTTTGAGGGAACTAAAGAGCGAAGTTTAAACTTAAAACGGACAACAATTATTATTTCGCAGCCTATCTACTTTATATCGATAAAAATAGTGCAAATAAACCAACTGCTGATATTTCCCTATGTTTGTAGAATTAGGATTGGTGGATTGTGGGATTGCCCTTCCAAGCTTATTGCCTTTCTTGACAGGGGACAGGCGAATTGTGTTGTTTTCTTTTTAAATAAATGTATATCTCATGTCATATAGAAAACTAGCGCTTTGCTGCGCAATGACCTCAGTCCAGCGATTGACTGTCGTTTTGCATCTGAAAAAGAAATTTTGTGATTATTTTGTAGCCAAGTTCGAAGTGAAGCCATCTTGATAGTACTAGGACTATAAACTCGCTTTAGAATTTGTATCATAGCTTAAAATTCTCCGTTGTATAGAGAGAAATAACCGGATTTCCAGAGTTCATATTATGGTTTATTTGTTCTTCATTTTGAGTAATACTAGGTGAGATAAATTCTCATTAATTCTCTGTTACCTGATAAATCAGTCCGTTATCTTTGTATGCTGTTTAATAACTTTGCACTTTTTAAGATAATGTTTATTTTTATAGATAAGTTTTTAACATAGTTATAATTGTATACTGAAAGTCACTGATATCACAGCTCGTGTAAGACTATGAAAAGTGTTATAGAATAGCTTACTGTTGTGAGGCTACGTGGTGTGGCGTCAGAGAGATCAAGTAGCTGCTAGCCCCTAGGCATCCACTAAGAACAGTGGTGCCAGTGTTGGCCCTACATACAATAATGGTACCAGCGGTGGTTATACATTAGAATAACAGCCCTCCAAAGGAAAAAGTGAGCATCTACACTTCTCATTATCTTTAGAAATTAGTTTAAAAGAAAATTTCAAAAAAAAGTTTATCAAAGAAAAGTAAAGAATCATGTTAAACTTAAGACCAGCAGAACTAAAGTCCTATAATAATTTAAACTCAGGACGGCCAGAAATTAATACTGTAGGGTAAATAAAACCCAAGGCGAGCAAAAATTAAGCTAAACCGTCGTATTAAACATTAAGATTACAAATACTGATATAGGTGAATAAATAAACTTAAAAAGAGTTGAAAATAAATAGATTATTCAAGTTATACTTTAAACTATAAAACAATTTACTAAAAACAGGTTTTTGGCTATTATCTCCTTCCCCCTCTCCTAACCACAAAAAGTTCTAAAATCTGTTGAGTCATTTGCGCTCTACTGAAAACAAATTGTATTAAAAAAAATATTTTTATAACATTAAAAAAGCATTACAGTGAAATAAAATCTTGAATTTCTGAGTTTCCAGGAATCAATATCATTGTATATCAAATATTCAGTTTGTTTTCAACTGAATTTTAAAAACAAAATTCAATATTTTTTAAAAACTGAATTACCATGTTCGAAATAGATGTGGTTTTCAATAAACTCAAGTAACACAAGCCCTCTTTACTTTTCTTTGAAGAACTTCTTTTTTCTGAAAGTAGTTTTTAATTAATTTCTTTCCGTTTTTGAATGCCAAAACTTTATTACTGGTTAATATAAGGAATATTTCTCCAGCTTTTCATATCTTTGACTTAAGAATAAAAATATTCGATTCTAATTTATGAGTTCTAATTCATCTTTCGGTTTATTTCAACGTCTCTTTCAACATTCCCTTGCAGTTTCGAGGAAATACCAATAGCTGTTCCTGGGATATTGCAGAAACCCCCTTCTAACAGCCTGGATGTAGTGCTTTTTGGTCGAGCTCAACATCCCCCTCAAAATTGTCTGAAAGTTTCAACTTAATACCCTTAACTTTTTTCCCAAGTGCTTTAGCACGTGCTCATGTTATTATATATTTTAAAGGTGGATCAAGGAGTGGTCCTGCAAATTACTGTCCCATCTGTGTGTTTGACTGCTTGAATAGCAACTTCGAAAACCGGCATTAACAACTTTGATGACAACCAAATATTATTTTTGAAATATTTACTTACCAAATATAATTTAGACATTCTTCTTATCATTTAAGAACACTTCCTGAAAGGCCTAGAGGACCCTTAAGTAATCACAAGCTAAAAAATGTCTACACAGATCAAGTGTGTCTGGGCGGATGTTTGCTTGTCCCACTGTCTGTCATTGATGGTTTGTATGTCTGAAGTGCCTGTCTTTCTCGGTTTGTATGTCTGAATATATGTATTTGTATGTGTCTCTCACTCTCTTTGACTGTGTGTCTGGGCGGGTGTTTGTTAATCCAAGTGCATGTCTTTCTCGGTTTGTATGTCTGAATCTATGTATTTGTATGTGTTTCTCACTCTCTTTGCCTGTGTGGGTGTTTGCTTATCCCAGTGTCTGTCTTTCTCGGTTTGTATGTCTGAATCTATGTATTTGTATGTGTCTCTCACTCTTTTTGCTTGTGTGTTTGGGCGGGTGTTTGCTTGTCCTACTGCCTGTCTTTCTCGGTTTGTATGTCTGAATCTATGTATTTGTATGTGTCTCTCACTCTTTCTGTCTGTTTGTCAGGGTTAGTGTTTGCAAGTCCCAGTGTTTGTCTTTGTTGGTTTGTATGTCTTAAGTGTCTGTCTTTCTCGGTTTGTGTGTCTGAATCTATGTATTTGTATGTGTCTCTCACTCTCTTTGCCTGTGTGTCTGGGCGGGTGTTTTCTTGTCCCACTGCCTGTCTTTCTCGGTTTGTATGTCTGAATCTATGTATTTGTATGTGTTTCTCACTCCAGTGTGTGTGGGCAGGTGTTTGCTTATCCCAGTGCCTGTCTTTCTCGGTTTGTATGTCTGAATCTATGTATTTGTATGTGTCTCTCACTCTTTTTGCTTGTGTGTTTGGGCAGGTGTTTGCTTGTCCTACTGCTGGTCTTTCTCGGTTTGTATGTCTGAATCTATGTCTTTGTATGTGTCTCTCACTCTTTCTGTCTGTTTGTCAGGGTTGGTGTTTGCAAGTCCCAGTGTTTGTCTTTGTTGGTTTGTATGTCTTAAGTGTCTGTCTTTCTCGGTTTGTGTGTCTGAATCTATGTATTTGTATGTGTCTCTCACTCTTTTTGCCTGTGTGTCTGGGCGGGTGTTTGTTTATCCCAGTGCATGTCTTTCTCGGTTTGTATATCTGAATCTATGTATTTGTATGTGTGTGTCTGAATGGGTGTTTGCTTATCCTAGTGTCTGTCTTTTTCGGTTTGTATGTCTGAATCCTCCTATTTGTATGTGTCTCTCACTCTTTTTGCTTGTGTGTTTGGGCGTATGTTTGTTTGTCCCACTGCCTGTCTTTCTCGGTTCGTATGTTTGAATCTATGTTTTTGTATGTGTCTCTCACTCTTTTTGCTTGTGTGTCTGGGCGGGTGTTTGCTTATCCCATTGTCTGTCTTTGTTCTCTTTGTCTGTTTGTCTGGGTTGGTGTTTGCAAGTCCCAGTGTTTGTCTTTGGTTTGTATGTCTGAAGTGTCTGCCTTTATCGGTTTGTGTGTCTGAATCTATGTATTTGTATGTGTCTCTCACTCTTTTTGCTTTTGTTTCTGGGCGGGTGTTTTCTTGTCCCACTGCCTGTCTTTCTTGGTTTATATGTCTGAATTTATGTATTTGTATGTGTTTCACAGTCTCTTTGTCTGTTTGCCTGGGTAGATGTTTGCATGTCCCAGTGTTTGTCTTTGTTGGGTTGTATGTCTGAATCTATGTATTTGTATGGGTCTCTCACTCTTTTTGCTTATGTGTTTGGGCGGGTGTTTGCTTGTCCCACTGCCTGTCTTTCTGGGTTTGTATGTCTGAATCTATGTATTTATATGTGTTTTGACACTCTCTTTGTCTGTTTGTCAGGGTTTGTGTTTGCAAGTCCCAGTGTTTGTCTTTGTTTTGTATGTCTGAAGTGTCTACCTTTCTCGGTTTGTGTGTCTGAATCTATGTATTTGTATGTGTCTCTCACTCTTTTTGCTTTTGTTTCTGGGCGGGTGTTTTCTTGTCCCACTGCCTGTCTTTCTTGGTTTGTATGTCTGAATCTATGTATTTGTATGTGTTTCACAGTCTCTTTGTCTGTTTGCCTGGGTAGATGTTTGCATGTCCCAGTGTTTGTCTTTGTTGGGCTGTATGTCTAAATCTATGTATTTCTATGCGTCTCTCACCCTTTTTGCTTGTGTGTTTGAGTGGGTGTTTGCTTGTCCCACTGCCTGTCTATCTGGGTTTGTATGTCTGAATCTATGTATTTATATGTGTTTGACACTCTCTTTGTCTGTTTGTCAGGGTTGGTGTTTGCAAGTCCCAGTGTTTTTCCTTGTTGGTTTCTAAGTCTGAAGTGCCTGTCTTTCTCGGTTTGTAAGTCTGAATCTATGTATTTGTATGTTTCTCTTACTCTTTTTGATTGTGTGCCTGGGCGGGCGTTTGCTTGTTCCGCTGTATGTCAAAAAGAGTGAGAGAAACATACAAATCATAGATTCAGGCATACAAACCGACAAAGACAGGCAGTGGAACAAGCAAACATCCGCCCAGACATATACACAAAGAGAATAAGGGAAACAAAAAACACATACAAATATATAGATTCAGATATATAAACCGACAAAGACAGGTACAGGGACATGCAAGTACCCACTATTTGATTTTCTAATCAAGTTGTGTATTAATTTTCAGAAATACGAACTTCCATGTTTAAAATAAATCTTATTTTATTAACAATATTTGATTTCCTTTAATAATTGGGTATATTTTTGCATATTTTTTAAAATAAAGTTGGGTTTCATTCCTTTTTAAGGTTAATTTAGACTAGGTTACGTGCGCGCACGTAACTTAGTCTAAGTTAACCTTAAAAATTCAATACACGTCCCTTTCGTAGTATTCCTCCTAAAACCTATTCAGAATTCAACTGTAACTTCTTTTATATCTTCTACGGAGAAATTTAGAACAGAACTTTTAAATTTTTTCATGTCTAAAAATTAAGAACTGAAGTAGAACTTTCTCTCTTGTTTGGTAAAATTCAGAATTGAGCAAACTGATTTCTCTTCTTTAAGAAAATTCAGAAGAGAACTTGAACATCTTTGCACTTCTTTGAAAAAACTCAGAATTGAAGTGGAACTCTTTATCTTCCTGGCAAATATTCACAATCAAAGTATAACTTTTTTCTATCTCTTACGAGAAATTTAGAACGGAACTTTAAATTTTTTTCACCTCTTTGAGAAAAATCAGAACTGAAGTGGAACCTTTTTATTTTCTCTGTAAAAATTAGAATTGATCTGTAACTTATTTTTCCTTTGAGAAAATTAAGAAGAGAACTTGAACTTCTCTTCGATTTATTGAGAAAACTCAGAATTAAAGTGGAACTTTTTATCTACAGAAGAGAACTTAAACAGTTTTGCACTCCTTTGAGAAAGCTCAGAATTAAAGTGGAACTCTTTACCTTCATGGCGAATATTCCCAATCAAACTATAACTTTTTTCTATCTTCTATGAAAAATTTGGAACAGAACTTTAAATTTTTTATGTCTTTGAGAAAAGTAAGAACTGAAGTGGAAGCTTTTTTATTTTCTTTGGAAAAATTAGAATTGATCTGTAACTTGTTTCTTTTTCATTGAGAAAATTCAGAAGAGAACTTGAACTTTTCTTCACTTCGCTGAGAAAATTTAGAATTAAAGTAGAACTTTTTATCTTCATGGAGAATATTCACAACCAAATTTTAACTTTTTTTTATCTTCTACGGAAAAATTTAGAACAGAACTTTTAATTTTTTATGTCTTTGAGAAAAGTAAGAACTGAAGTGGAAGCTTTTTTATTTTCTTTGGAAAAAATTAGAATTGAACTATAAGTTTTTTCTTTTCTCTGAGAAATTTCTGGGTCTTCTTATTTCTGAAAACTAAAACCCAACTTTATTCAAAAATAGAATATTATTAATAAAATCAGCTGTATTTTAAACGGGGATGTTCGTATTTCTGAAAATTAAAACCCAACTTTATATAAAAAAATCAAATATTATTAATAAAATCACATGTATTTTAAACATGGATGTTCTTATTTCTGAAAACTAAAACCCAACTTTATTAAAAAAATCAAATATTATTAATAAAATCATATCACAGGCAGCGCGCTAGCGCTGCCTAAGTAATGAACGATGTGGGCACAATGTGTTTTTTTTCTCCATACCCGGGCACTTCGTATCGAAGGAGTTGTCGTAGGAACTTCAAAAAGGGCTCATTCGATTGGAAATGGGAAGGGCTAATGCCCTTTTTAATAGTTAAAAGTGATTGGAGGGCAACTAGCCCCCCCCCCCCCCACGCCCATCTTTCCCCCAAACACATCCAATCAAAATTTTGAGATAGCCATTTTGTTCAGCGTAGTTGATTTCCAGATAGAAAATATGTTTTTGAGGAAGACACTCCCCCACAACCCTCAGGGCAAGGGTTTTAAGCTATGCTCTGGGGGCATATAAGGTATTTATAGAAGGCTTTGTCGTAGAAACTTCAAAACAGGCTCATTCGATTAGAAATTCAAAGGGCTAGTACCCTTTTTAATAGTCGAAAGTGATTGGAGGGCAACTAGCCCCCCACGCCAATCATTCCCCCAAATACATCCAATCAAAATTTTGAGATAGCCATTTTGTTCAGCGTAATTGATTTCCAGATAGAAAATATGTTTTTGAGGAGGATACTCCCCCACAACCCTCAGGGCAAGGGTTTTAAGTTATGCCCTTGGGGCATATAAGGTTTTTATAGAAGGTGTTGTCGTAGAAACTTCAAAACAGGCTCATTATATTGGAAATACAAAGGGCTAGTGCCCTTTTTAATAGTCGAAATTGATTGGAGGGTAACTAGCCACCCCCCCCCCCACGCCCATCATTCCCCAAAACACATCCAATCAAAATTTCGAGATAGCCATTTTGTTCAGCGTAGTGTTCAGCGTAGATAGAAAATATGTTTCAAGTAGGACACTAGGTTTTAAGTTATGGGTGGGGGGATATAAGGTTTTATAGAAGGCTTTGTCGTAGAAACTTCAAAACAGGCTCATTCGATTGGAAACTCAAAGGGCTAGTACCCTTTTTAATAGTCGAAAGTGATTGGAGGGCAACTAGCCCTCCCCCCATGCTCATCATTCCCCCAAACACATCCAATCAAAATTTTGAGATAGCCATTTTGTTCAACGTAGTTTTAAGTTCTAGAAATTAGGTCTTTGAGGATGACAATCTCCTCACAGCCCTCAGGACAAGGGTTGTAAGTTTTGCCCTGGGGGCATATAAAGTTTTTATGGAACACTTTGTCGTAGAAACTTCAAAAAGGGCTCATTTGATTAGAAATTGAAATGGCTTGTTCTCTTTTTAATAGTCAAAAATGATTGGAAGGCACCTAACAGCCCTTCCACGCCAGCCATATCCCCAAACACATCCAATCAAAATTTTGAGATAGCCATTTTGTTCCACGCAGTTAAAGTTCCGGAAATTATACCTTTGAGCAGGACACTCCCCCCACAGTCTTCATAGTAAGGGTTATTAGTTATGCCCTGGGGGCATATAAAGTTTTTATGGAACACTTTGTCGTAGAAACTTCAAAAAGGGCTCATTTGATTAGAAATTGAAATGGCTTGTTCTCTTTTTAATAGTCGAAAGTGATTGGAAGGCAACAAACACCCCTTCAAATAGCGTAAGTGTAATCAAGTCAAATAGCGTAATGGTATCAAGTTTTCCATTTCAGGTCAACTAGAGGAGGTATGGAGGCAGAAATTACAATAAATAACCGGGTCAAACTCAAAACGAGCAGAAATTAACATAAGTTGGGCTCAAAACCCCTAGGGGTTTTGAGCCCTATTAGTGTGAATTTCTGCTCGTTTTGAGTTTGACTCGGTTATTGATTGTAATTTCTGCTCGTTTCGGGTTTCATTTATTTATCGATGCTGATTTGTGGTAGTTTCACGCTTGGTAGATTATTTGATTTTATTTTTGCTAATTTTTGGTTTAATGGAGTTCTTTACTTTTCTTTGAAAAACTTATTTTGTGGAAAAACATTTTTTTAATTAATTTCTGTTCGTTTTATATTGACATAGTCTTTTCAGAGAAAAAGAAAATATTACTTTAAATCTTTTCGTTTTTTTAAGAATTTATAGTTTGGCCTGCTATTTGTATGCTGGAGAAAAATTTTCAGCAATTTTTAACAACATTACCCTCTTAAAAATCTGGACACAAATAGTAGTGTTTAATTTAGTTTCATACTTCCTCTAGTTGACCTGAAATGGAAAACTGTATACCCTTCGCAAAAAAATCTGTTTACTTTCTTTGATAGCTTGGATACACTTACGCTATTTTGATTTGGTTAAATTTTAAGAGCAGAAGCGGCCCCAAAAGTTTGAACATAATACCCTCAGTCATTCTTGGGATACTGCTGAGATGTCTTATTGGGAATTAGCATTAACACAGTGCATTTTGATTTAATCTTGTGCCAATATTTAGTTTTTAAACACAAAGTCGAATGGGAGGGTGGGCGTGGGAGGGGGATTAGTTTCCCTCCAATCCTTTTGACTATTAAAAAGGGCTTCAGCCCTTTTTATTTTCAATCTAATGAGCCCTTTTCGAAGTTCCTACGACAACTCCTTTGATACAAAGTGCCCTGGCCTAAACAACAACAACAACAAAAAAATAATACATTATATCCACATCAATCTGTACTATAAAAATGTCAAGCCTTCCAATTACTTTCGACTATTAAAAAGGGCACTAGGCCTTTCGAATTCCAATCGAATGAGCCTTTTTTGAGTTTCTACGACAACACTTCCTATAAACACCTTATATGGCCCCAGGGCATAAATTAAAACTCTTACCCAGAGGGCTGTGTGGGTGGTTGTCATCCTCTAAGACCTAATTTCCAAAACTTTCAATTACGTTACACAAAATGGCTATCTCAAAATTTTGATTGGATGTGTCTGGGAAAATGGTGGGCGTGAGAGGGGGGTTAGTCTTTCTCCAATCAATTTCAACTATTAAAAAATGCACTAGCCCTTTCAATTTCCAATCAAATGAGCCCTTTTTAAGTTTCTACGACAAAGCTTTCAATAAAAACCTTGTATACCCCCAGGGGATAACTTACAACCCTCGCCCTGAGGGCTGGGTGGGTGGGGGGGGGGGGGGTTTGTCGTCCTCACAGACCTAATTGCCAGAACTTTCTACTACGTTGAACAAATTGGCTATCTGAAAATTTTGATTGGATGTGTTTGGAGGAATGGTGGGCGTGATAGAGGGGTTAGTTACCGTCCAATCACTTTCAACTATTAAAAAGGGCACTATCCCTCTCAATTTCCAATTGAATGAGCCTCTTTTGAAGTTTTTATGACAACTCTATCATTAAAAACCTTATATGCCCCTGGGTATAACTTACAACCTTTGCCCTTGGGACTTTCGGGGGTTTGTCATCCTTAAATGCATAATTTCCAGAACTTTCAACTACTGTGAACAAAATGACTATCTCTAAGCTTTGATTGAATGTGTTTGGAGAAATGGAGGGCGTGAGAGGGGGTTAATTATTCTTCACTCACTTTCGACTGTTAAAAAGGGCAATTTCAATTTCCAATCAAATGAGCCCCTTTTGAAATTTCTACAACAACTTTCTATATAAACCTTATATGCCGCCCGAACACAAATTACAACCCTTCCACTGAAAGCTCTGATGGGGTTTTTATCGTAAAAGACCTAATTTCCAGAACTTTCGACTACGTTGAACAAAATGGATATCTCAAAATTTTAATTGAATGTGTTTGGGGAAATGGTGGGCGTGAGAGGGGGTGAGTTGCCCATTTCAATAAAAACCTTACATGCCCCCTGTGCATAACTTATAACCCTTGCCCTGAAGACTATGGGGAGAGTGTCCTGCTCAAAGGTAAAATTTCCCTGAACTTTAAACTTCGTGGAACAAATTGGCTGTCAAGAAATTTTGATCGAATATGTTTGGGGAAATGGTGGGCGTGGAAGGGGTGTTTGTTGCCTTCCAATCACTTTCGACTATTAAAAAGGGCGCTAGCCATTTCCATTTCCAATCGAATGAGTCATTTTTGAAGTTTCTACGACGACGCGTTCAGTAAAAGCCTTATATGCCCCCAGGGCATAACTTACAACCCTTGCCCTGAGGGCTCTGGGGGAGAGTCCTCCTCAAAAACATAATTTCTATTTGGAAATCCAAAACACTGAATAAAATGGCTATCTAAAAATTTTGATTGGATGTGTTTGGGGAAAAGTTGGGCGAGACAGGGGAGCTAGTTGCCCTCAAATCACTTTCGAATATTAAAAAGGGCACTAGACCTTTGAATTTCCAATCGAATGAGCCTTTTTTCAAGTTTCTACGACAAAGATTTCAATAAAAACTTATATGCCCCCAGGGCATAACTTATAACCCTTGCTATGAAGATTGTGGGGGGAGTGTTCTGCTCAAAGGTATAATTTCCTGAACTTTAACTGCGTGGAACAAAATGGCTATCTCAAAATTTTGATTGGATGTGTTTGAGGAAATGGTGGCTGTGGAAGGGGTGTCAGTTGCCTTCCAATTACTTTCGACTATTAAAAAGGGCACAAGTCATTTCAATTTCTAATCAAATGAGCCCTTTTTGATGTTTCTACGACAAAGCGTTTTATAAAAACTTTATATGCCCCCAGGGCATAACTTACAATCCTTGTCCTGAGGGCTGTGAGGAGGTTGTCTTCCTCAAAGACCTAATTTCTAGAACTTAAAACTACGTCGAAAAAAATGGCTATCTTAAAATTTTGATTGGATGTTTTTGGGGGAATGACTGGGCGTGGGGGGGCTAGTTGCCCTCCAATCACTTTCGACTATTAAAAAGGGCAGTAGCCCTTTGAATTTTCAATCGAATAAGCCTGTTTTGAAGTTTCTAAGACAACGCCTTTTATAAAACCTTATATGCCCCCCAGCCATAACTTAAAACCCTTGCCCCGAGGGTTGTGAGGGAGTGTCCTACTCAGAAAAATATTTTCTATCTGGAAAACAACTACGCTGAACAAAATGGCTATCTCAAAATTTTGACTGGATGTGTTTTGGGGAATGATGGGTTCGGGGGAGGGGGCTAGTTACCCTCCAATCACTTTTGACTATTATAAAGGGCACTAGCCCTTTGAATTTCCAATAGAATGAGCCTGTTTTGAAGTTTCTACAACAATGCCTTCTATAAAACCTTATATGCCCCCAGGGCATAACTTAAAACCCTTGCCCTGAGGGTTGTGGGGGAGTGTCCTCCTCAAAAACATATTTTCTATCTGGAAATCAATTACGCTGAATAAAATGGCTATCTCAAAATTTTGATTGGATGTGTTTGGGGGAATCATGGGCGTGGAGGGGGGATAGTTGCCCTCCAATCACTTTCGATTATTAAAAAGGGTACTAGCCCTTTGAATTTCCTATCGAATGAGCCGGTTTTAAAGTTTCTACGACAAAGCCTTCTATAAAAAGCTTATATGCCCCCAGGGCATAACTTAAAACCCTTGCCCTGAGGGTTGTGGGGGAGTATCCTCCTCAAAACATATTTTTCTATCTGGAAATCAACTACGCTGAACAAAATGGCTATCTCAAAATTTTGATTGGATGTGTTTGGGGGAATCATGGGCGTGGAGGGGGGATAGTTGCCCTCCAATCACTTTCGACTATTAAAAAGGGCATTAGCCACTCCCATTTCCAATCGAATGAGCCCTTTTCGAAGTTTCTACGACAACTCCTTCGATACGAAGTGCTCGGGTATAGAGAAAAAAAAAAACAAAAACACATTTTGCCCACATCGTTCTTTACTTAGGCAGCGCTAGCGCGCTGCCGGTGATATGATTTTATTAATAATATTTGATTTTTTTTTATAAAGTTGGGTTTTAGTTTTCAGAAATAAGAACACCCACGTTTAAAATACATCTGTTTTTATTAATAATATTTGGTTTTTTAATAAAGTAGGGGTTTAGTTTTCAGAAATAAGAACATCCATATTTAAAATACATGTGATTTTATTAATAATATTTGATTTTTTTAAAATAAAGTTGGGTTTTAATTTTCAAAAATATGAACATTCCCGTTAAAATACAGCAGATTTTATTAATAATATTCTTTCTTTGAATAAAGTTGGGCTTTAGTTTTCAGAAATAAGAAGCCCCAGAAATTTTCTCAAAGAAAAGAAAAAAGTTATAGTTCAATTCTAATTTTTTCCAAAGAAAATAAAAAAGCTTCCACTTCAGTTCTTACTTTTCTCAAAGACATAAAAAATTAAAAGTTCTGTTCTAAATTTTTCCGTAGAAGATAAAAAAAAGTTATGCTTTGGTTGTGAATATTCTCCATGAAGATAATAAATTCCACTTTAGTTCTAAATTTTCCCAACGAAGTTAAGAAAAGTTCAAGTTCTCTTCTGAATTTTCTCAATGAAAAAGAGATAAGTTACAGATCAATTCTAATTTTTTTCCAAAGAAAATGAAAAGTTTCCACTTCAGTTCTGATTTTTCTCAAAGAGACGAAAAAATTAAAAGTTCTGTTCTAAATTTTTCATAGAAGATAGAAAAAAGTTATAATTTGATTGTGAATATTCGCCATGAAAATAAAGAGTTCCACTTTAATTCTGAGCTTTCTCAAAGAAGTGCAAAAATGTTTAAGTTCTCTTCTGAAGATAAAAAGTTCCACTTTAATTCTGAGTTTTCTCAATAAATCGAAGAGAAGTTCAAGTTCTCTTCTTAATTTTCTCAAAGGAAAAATAAGTTACAGATCAATTCTAATTTTTTACAGAGAAAATAAAAAGGTTCCACTTCAGTTCTGATTTTTCTACAAGAGGTGAAAAAAATTAAAAGTTCTGTTCTAAATTTTTCATAGAAGATAGAAAAAAGTTATACTTTGATTGTGAATATTCGCCAGGAAGATAAAGAGTTCCACTTCAATTCTGAGTTTTCTCAAAGAAGTGCAAAGATGTTCAAGTTCTCTTCTGAATTTTCTTAAAGAAGAGAAATCAGTTAGCTCAATTCTGAATTTTACCAAACAAGAGAGAAAGTTCTACTTCAGTTCTTTGTTTTTGAGACATGAAAAAATTTAAAAGTTCTGTTATAAATTTCTCCGTAGAAGATATAAAAGAAGTTACAGTTGAATTCTGAATAGGTTTTAGGAGGAATATTACGAAAGGAGCGTGTATTGAAGGTTAATTTAGACTAGGTTACGTGCGCGCACGTAACCTAGTCTAAATTAACCTTATAAAGGAATGAAAACCAACTTTATTAAAAAAATATGCAAAAATATACCCAATTATTAAAGGAAATCAAATATTGTTAATAAAATAAGATGTATTTTAAACATGGATGTTCGTATTTCTGAAAATTAATACACAACTTGATTAGAAAAATCAAATAGTGGGTACTTGCATGTTCCTGTGCCTATCTTTGTCGGTTTGTATATCTGAATCCATATATTTGTATGTGTTTTTTGTTTCCCTTATTCTCTTTGTGTATATGTCTGGGCGGGTGTTTGCTTGTTCCACTACCTGTCTTTGTCGGTTTGTGTGCCTGAATCTATGATTTGTATGTTTCTCTCACTCTTTTTGACATACAGTGGGACAAGCAAAAGCCCGCCCAGACACACATGCAAAAAGAGTGAGAGAAACATACAAATACATAGATTTAGACATACAAACCGAGAAAGACAGGTACTTCAGACTTACAAACCAACAAGGAAAAACACTGGGACTTGCAAAGACCAACCCTGACAAACAGACAAAGAGAGTGTCAAACACATATAAATACATAGATTCAGACATACAAACCCAGAAAGACAGGCAGTGGGACAAGCAAATACCCGCCCAAACACGCAAGCAAAAAGAGTAAGAGACGCACACAATTACATAGATTTAGACATACAACCCAACAAAGATAAACACTGGGACATGCATACACAAACCCAGACAAACAGACAAAGAGACTGTAAAACACATACAAATACATAGATTCAGACATACAAACCGAGAAAGACAGGCAGTGGGACAAGAAAACACCCGCCCAGACACACAAGCAAAAAGAGTGAGAGACACATACAAATACATAGATTCAGACACACAAACTGAGAAAGGCAGACACTTCAGACATACAAAACAAAGACAAACACTGAGACTTGCAAACACAAGCCCTGACAAACAGACAAAGAGTGTCAAACACATATAAATACATAGATTCAGACATACAAACCCAGAAAGACAGGCAGTGGGACAAGCAAACACCCGCCCAAACACACAAGCAAAAAGAGTGAGATACACATACAAACACATAGATTCAGACATACAACCGAACAAAGACAAACACTGGGACATGCAAACACTAACCCAGACAAACTGACAAAGAGACTGTGAAACACATAAAAATACATAGATTCAGACATACAAACCGAGAAAGACAGGCAGTGGGACAAGCAAACACCCTCCCAGACACACAAGCAAAAAGAGTGAGAGACACATACAAATACATAGATTCAGACACACAAACCAAGAAAGGCAGACACTTCAGACATACAAACCAAAGACAAACACTGGGACTTGCAAACACCAACCCAGACAAACAGACAAAGAGAACAAAGACGGACAATGGGATATGCAAACACCCGCGCAGACACACAAGTAAAAAGAGTGAGAGACACATACAAAAACATAGATTCAAACATACAAACCGAGAAAGACAGGCAATGGGACAAACAAACACCCGCCCAAACACACAAGCAAAAAGAGTGAGATACACATACAAATACAAAGATTCAGACATACAAACCGAGAATGACAGACACTAGGATAAGCAAACACCCGCCCAGACACACACATACAAATACATAGATTCAGACATACAAACCAAGAAACACATGCACTGGGATAAACAAACACCCGCCCAGACACACAGTCAAAGAGAGTGAGAGACACACACAAATACATAGATTCAGACACACAAACCGAGAAAGACAGACATTTCAGACTTACAAACCAACAAAGACAAACACTGGGACATGCAAATACCAACCCTGACAAACAGACAAAGAGAGTGTCAAACACATAAAAATACATAGATTCAGACATACAAACCGAGAAAGACAGGCAGTGGGACAAGCAAACACCCACCCAAACACACAAGCAAAAAGAGTGAGAGACACATACAAATACATAGATTCAGACACACAAACCGAGAAAGACAGGCACTGGGATAAGCAAACACCTGCCCACACACACTGGAGTGAGAAACACATACAAATACATATATTCAGACATAGAAACCGAGAAAGACAGGCAGTGGGACAAGAAAACACCCGCCCAGACACACAAGCAAAAAGAGTTAGAGACACATACAAATACATAGATTCAGACACACAAACCGAGAAAGACAGACATTTAAGACCTACAAACCAACAAAGACAAACACTGGGACATGCAAACACCAACCCTGACAAACAGACAGAAAGAGTGAGAGACACATACAAATACATAGATTCAGACATACAAACCGAGAAAGACAGGCAGTGGGACAAGCAAACACACGCCCAAACACACAAGCAAAAAGAGTGAGAGACACATGCAAATACAAAGATTCAGACATACAAACCGAGAAAGACAGACACTGGGATAAGCAAACACCCACACAGACACACACAGGCAAAGAGAGTGAGAAACACATACAAATACATAGATTCAGACATACAAACCGAGAAAGACATGCACTGGGGTAAACAAACACCCGCCCAGACACACAGTCAAAGAGAGTAAGAGACACATACAAATACATATATTCAGACATACAAACCGAGAAAGACTGGCACTTCAGACATACTAACCATCAATGACAGACAGTGGGACAAGCAAACATCCGCCCAGACACACTTGATCTGTGTAGACATTTTTTAGCTTGTGATTACTTAAGGGTCCTCTAGGCCTTTCAGGAAGTGTTCTTAAATGATAAGAAGAATGTCTAAATTATATTATGGTAAGTATATATTTCAAAAATAATTCGGTTGTCATCAAAGTTGTTAATGCCGGTTTTTGAAGTTGCTATTCAAGCAGTCGAACTCACAGATGGGACAGTAATTTGCAGGACCACTCCGTGATCCACCTTTAAAACGTATAATGACATGAGCACGTACTAAAGCACTTGGGAAGAAAATTAAGGGTATTAAGTGGAAACTTTCAGACAATTTTGAGGGGGATGTTGAGCTCGATCAAAAGGCACTACATCCAGGTTGTTAGAAGGGGGTTTCTGCAATATCCCAGGAACAGCTAATGGTATTTCCTTGAAACTTCAAGGGAATGTTGAAAGAGATGTTGAAATAAACCGAAAGATGAATTAGAACTCATAAATTAGAATCGAATATTTTTATTCTTAAGTCAAAGATATGAAAAGCTGGAGAAATATTCCTTATATTAACCACTAATAATGTTTTGGCATTCAAAAACGGAAAGAAATTAATTAAAAACTACTTTCAGAAAAAAGCAGTTCTTCAAAGAAAAGTAAAGAGGGCTTTTGTTACTTGAGTTTATTGAAAACCACATCTATTTCGAACAGTGTAATTTAGTTTTTCAAAATATTGACGACGATTAAAAAGAAAATCCCTATATTAATCAAGATGACTGGAAAGAACTAATGAAAACAAACTGATTATTTGATATACAATGATATTGATTCCTGGAAACTCAGAAATTCAAGATTTTATTTCACTGTAATGCTTTTTTAATGTTATAAAAATATTTTTTTTAATACAATTTGTTTTCAGTAGAGCGCAAATGACTCAACAGATTTTAGAACTTTTTGTGGTTAGGAGAGGGGGAAGGAGATAATAGCCAAAAACCTGTTTTTAGTAAATACTTTTATAGTTTTAAGTATAACTTGAATACTCTAATTATTTTCAACTCTTTTTAAGTTTATTTATTCACCTATATCAGTATTTGTAATCTTAATGTTTAATACGACTGTTTAGCTCAATTTTTGCTCGCCTTGGGTTTTATTTACCCTACAGTATTAATTTCTGGCCGTCCCAAGTTTGAATTATTATAGGACTTTAGTTCTGCTGGTCTTAAGTTTAACATGATTCTTTACTTTTCTTTGATAAACTTTTATTTGAAATTTTCTTTTAAACTAATTTCTAAAGATAATGAGAAGTGTAGATGCTCACTTTTTCCTTTGGAGGGCTGTTATTCTAATGTATAACCACCGCTGGTACCATTATTGTATGTAGGGCCAACACTGGCACCACTGTTCTTAGTGGATGCCTAGGGGCTAGCAGCTACTTGATCTCTCTGACGCCACACCACGTAGCCTCACAACAGTAAGCTATTCTATAACACCTTTCATAGTCTTACACGAGCTGTGATATCAGTGACTTTCAGTATACAATTATAACTATGTTAAAAACTTATCTATAAAAATAAACATTATCTTAAAAAGTGCAAAGTTATTAAACAGCATACAAAGATAACGGACTAATTTATCAGGTAACATCTTGGTCTCAGCTAGTATTACTCAAAATGAAGAACAAATAAACCATAATATGAACTCTGGAAATCCGGTTATTTCTCTCTATACAACGGAGAATTTTAAGCTATGATACAAATTCTAAAGCGAGTTTGTAGTCCTAGTACTATCAAGATGGCTTCACTTCGAACTTGGCTACAAAATAATCACAAAATTTCTTATTCAGATGCAAAACGACAGTCAATCACTGGACTGAGGTCATTGCGCAGCAAAGTGCTAGTTTTCTATATGAGATGAGATATACATTTATTTAAAAAGAAAACAACACAATTCGCCTGTCCCCTGCCAAGAAAGGCAATAAGCTTGGAAGGGCAATCCCACAATCCTCCAATCCTAATTCTATAAACATAGGGAAATATCACCAGTTGGTTTATTTGCACTAGTTTTATCGATATAAATTAGATAGGCTGCGAAATAATAATTGTTGTCCGTTTTAAGTCCAAACTTCGCTCTTTAATTCCCTCAAAAAAACGTTGTTCTTTTTAATTAATCTTTGCTCATTTTTGATTAAAATTTGATGTAAAAACAATGGCGCCATGATCCTTTTTATTTATACGGAATGATTTCTTTTCGTTTCGATTTTTAATGTTGCTCCTTACTTTCAGTTAAAAACTTATTTTCTAATGAAAATTTCAATCATGACTGATCTAGGGGAGATAATACTGCAGACACCCCTAGAAAATACTGCAGAAAACCTCGACAGCTACGAAAAACTTTCAGTTTATAAGAAAAAGTTTATTATCCATACTTTATATACTTTAGTAAAAACAAACTCGGCCGTTTTTACTCGGCCGTACTCGGTGGTTTTTACTCGGCCGACTTTGCCTGAAAAAGCCATAATGAAGACAGGGCTTTATAAATCGCCTACTGACTAGCAGAAACTAGAAGGCTACTGCAATAAAAGAGAGTAGTTTTAGGGCTTATTTAAAAGCTAATCTTTATACCTAATCGATTTTTATAAATTTGACTTGATAACATATTCCCATAAAGTGCACTTTTGGATGTTTCCCCCATTTCTTTCAAATGAAAAAAGTGCCTTTTCCAATGAATGGCCACAAAAAGGTGTTTTTCTAAACCTAGGCAGGAGCAAAAAACTAAGAGGGGCAAGGACGTCTCTTCCCCTCAATTGCCGCCGTTAGAACTAGCACACAGGCCTCATCGTAGAGTGAAGTTTGAAGGTTTAATTCAAAACTGTTGATCATTCAAGCTTTATTTTCGGTAGATTTTTAGTTGAAAATTTTTAAGTTTTAATGAATTTGTTTTCACAATAATCTTTTACTTTTAAGATGAGTAGACGATTTATGAAACTTACTAATAGGGTTTGGAGCTGGATTATCCGTGAGGGGCTCTTATAACCTCTAGTCAAGGGCTTTGGACCATAATTATTGCAATGGTATCTTTTTATGCTTCCAAACTTTTCCACTTAAGAAGTGGCACCAAAAGTGCCGTCTTTAGTGCTATATGGTGCTTATTAATGGTAGCTTTGATAAGATACACGCAGATATTAGTAATGATAAATGTCCCGGGATATGCTAAAAATGAGCCGTCCCGGGATAATATTTAAAAAATGAGTGCATCACATCTGCAAAGATAGCGGATTACCTGAAAATTAATCATAAGAAGGGAAAAAACTGTGTTAAAAAAACAAGCTGGAAACGAACGCAAGATAATCTAATTTGAAGTCCAGCGCTGTACTAACAGAACCACGCCTCTAATAATCTAATTTAATATATCGGTGTTTTTAGTATTTTCATTGCGTAGCTTGTTAAGGGGGCCTGGAGGAGGAACATACGGGAAGTGTTCTTGCAAACCTCCAGTTAAGGGTTTTGAACCACAATTATTACAATGATACCGTTTTATATTCGAAGATTTTTCACTTAAGAAATCGCACCAAAAGTGTTGTTTTCAGTGCTATATCTCACGGATGGTAGAATTCATAAAAAGCAAGTAGATATGAGCAATAGTTTTCAAATGTACCATTACACATCACTCTAAAAAGCTCTGGTAGCCCACTATCCCCAGCTTTTCCACTTGAGACATGGTACCAAAAGTGTCTTTTTTAGTGCCATTTAAAACTTGTAGATGGTGGAATTTATAGGAAAAACGTAGATATGAGCAATATCATTTATATGAGCAATTGAAAGTCTATCTACGATGTTCTGGTAGCCTGCTAGCCCTACCCTTTGAGAAATGGTACAAAAAGTGCCATCTTTGGTGCCATATAGAACCTGCAGATGGCAGGATTTATAAAAAGAACTTGGGCCTACGTATGAGAAGTAGCTTTTGAATGAGCTCTTAAGCTTCTCTCTAATGATTTTCTGGTAACCCGCTAGGCCTAGGAAAAAGAAGAAAAAAAAGAACGAGAGAGATCAGTGCTCCCATGCAAAAAAGGAATTTTCCTTCTGGTTTAAGGAGGCACGCAGCAATCACCATAATTTTCTTTTCGCAATAAACTTTTACTTTTAAGATGAACCGAAATAATAGTTATTATTCCTGAATTTGTGTCATATGGCAAATTTTTGCACTAGGCAGTTTTTTTTTTTCAAAACACGTTTTTTAACTTTTAGTTACTATGGTCTGTGGTTCGCTCTTTACCAGGTTGCAGCTTCTGCTGCAACCATGACAAAGAGTCCACTGCAAATTCTGCAAAGAAACTAGATAACATTGAAATCTGGGAAATCTAATAGATGGTAGAATTAGTAAAAACCTAGTAAATATAAGCAATAACTTTTAATTGAGCCATTAAACATCTATCTACGATAGTGTGGTAGCCTGCTAATGTTACCATAGCCTACTGGTGAGTAGACGAAATATGAAACTTACTAAGGGGGCTAGAAGGGGGAGTGTACGGGAAGGGTTCTTATAAACCTCCAGTTAGGGGTTCTCGAACATAACTATTAGAATGGTCCCGGTTTTGTGCTTCAGAGCTTTTCCACTTAAGAAGTGGCACCAACAAGTGTTGTTTTCAGTGCTATACCGCACTTACGGATGGTAGAATAAATAAAAAGCACGTAGATATGAGAAATAGCTTTCAAACGAGTCATTAAACATCACTCTTAAAAGCTCTGCTAGCCCACCAGCTGCAGCTTTTCCCTTTGAGACATGGCATCAAAAGTGCCGTTTTTAGTGCAATTTGGGACTTGCAGATGGGGGAATTTATAGGAAGAACATAGATAGCATAAATATCTTTCATATGAGCTATTAAGAATCTGTCTACGATGTTCTGGTAGCCCGCTAGCCCCACCCCTTGAGAAATGGCACAAAAAGTGTCATTTTTGGTGCCATATGGTAGTTGCAGATGGCGGAATTTGTAAAAAGCACATAGTTATGAGAAATAGCTTTTGAGTTAGCCGTTAAGCATCTCTCTATGATGTTCTGGTAAACCACTAGGCCTGTAAATAAAGAAGAAGAAAAAAAAAGAAAAACAAAACAAAACAAAACCAACAAACAAAAAAACGGGAGACAGATCAGTGCTACCCATGCAAAAAAGTGATTTTCCTTGTTGTTTAAGGAGGGGGACTGTAATTTACCTGGTCAAGGTTTTCGACTATGCTGATTCCATTGGTACACTTTTCAGCCCCTTTTTCAAGGGGTTTCAGGCTTTATTTTGAAATCACCATAAATTTCTTTTCGCAATAAACTTTTAGTTTTAAGAGGAAATAGCTACAATTCCTGAATCAGTGTCATGTGAATTTTTTTTTCATTAGGCAGTTTTTTTAAAACGCGTTTTTTAACTTTTGGTTGCTTTTGGCTGTGGTTCGCTCTTTACTATGTTGCAGCTACTGCTGCAATCATGATTTCAGAAATTTCAGGTTTTATCCAAAAACATTCTTTACTTTCCGAATTAACCTTATATTTTTTTTTTTCATCTGAGGCTCTTAATAATTTGATATAATGCACATTTTGGCTGTTTTTTATTTTCATATTTTATAGGTTAATGCGGTCACGGTGAAGCGGCACCACCCATGGAACGAAAAATTTGTGTCCAAAAGCTAAAAAAAAATAATTTCTTAATCCACCGAAAGTGTAAAATACACATACACTCAATATCAAATAGGGTCTTACAGTGATAAGACTAGAAATACTTTCTATAATGATAAATCTATCTCATAGTTTTAGTTTTCTCCCAGTGACCCTTTTTTCAACATTCCACGATAGGGTGTTCTATATGGTTAGGCTGAGAAAAGATAAAAAAAACGAGAAGGGTCGCTTTTTACTAACTTTACACTATTGCCAAAATCTTGAAATAATGTTGCACGTCTTGCATTCTTTCGGCGCCTGAGTAGGAATAAGTAGTAAGGCAATAATAGACGCGACGAATACATGCCTGAGGCATGGATATATGTGCAGTTTCACAACTACACACCTTACCAGGGGCAGTAACCTATTACTACGAACGATACATGAGTTACCAGACGGGTTTCTAAGCCAAAACTTTTGATCGTCACATTACGTATTCAAAATTTTTATTGAGCCTTCTGTTAACAACAGTGGTTTCAGTCATAGGGTAAGAAAATCATGTTTTTCGTATAATGTTTTTTACTAAAGACACATCCAAGCCACGCATGTTTCTGACTCAAAAATTGTCAAACCCTAATAACCTCTAGGCTGAAGGTACCTTACATCTTGTCTAGAATTGATTGGCATATGGTGTTAAATCATTAACCAAAATAATAACTCTATTTGCAAAAACGGGCATAGCATTTGCGAATTGGACTGTATGAACGATCTTAATTGTTGATTAAATAATAGGGGTGTGAATGATCCTAATTAGTGATCGGATCATACGAAAGTGGTAAAAAAGGGTTAAACTGATTAGCAGTTAAGGTAAACCCGAAAGGGTTGTTAACTCATAGCTTATTTATTATAAATTTGGAATAGCATTAATCTATGGGAATGATTAACGATGATAAAATGGCTCTTTGAGTTGACCTAGCTTTACTTCACCGATGTGTTCTGTATAATACACAAGTACCGTTTGAACAGTATTGTCAACATAAAATATGGTCTAGCGTTATAGTATACTAAAAAGTTGATACTAATAGAGATGTAGATGTCAAGAAAAGAATTTTAATAATGAAATTTAGAACATCCCTTAGAAATCCATGCAAATCAAGTAGTGAGGTGTATATGAGTATGAACCGTCAAGGATCATAAGCACCAATGACCCTAACCACAAGGGACCTCAACCTCCAAAGGTCCTTTATCCCCAACCTCCAAGGGACCCCTCCCCCCAACTTTTTGCCCCACCCCCCATTTTTTTGAATTTTTTTTGAAGTTTTTTTTTAACTTTTTTGTATTATTTTTTTATCATGATATATTTTTTCAACTTTTTTTACATCTCATAGAATGACATGAAACATACTTAAAACCTAAACAATTCACATTTAATATTTTCCAAATTCAAAATGAGAATGATATAGAAATGCTAGTCGTGACTTTTACTATTAGAAAAATATTGTTTGTAGTAGCACTTTTTTTTGTACTAAATTTATTTTTTTTTTACTTCGAAATTAATCAACTTTTTTTACGTATCTTAAAATGACATGAAATATGCTTATGGTTCTAACAATTGTACTCTATGCTTGCTCAGAGACACGATGCGGCTTTCCCACTGGTACTCTATGGCCAGTTATCGACACCACCTAGTTTATTGCATATATTAAATCAGTATTTTTTACACAGTGGAATGATGAACACATAACTAATATCTATAAAAAAGTGAAGATGAAACATTTTAAGAAAGTGTGTTCACATTATCGTGTTATTATAACATTTAATGCTGACAAGGAGAAGTATTTAAACTATGAAATAAGTACAAGTGGTAACACTATCGGAAAAGTATGCGTACATTGTCATGACAGTAAGGAATTAAATTTGTTTGGAGTACCAAAAAAATTCAACTCTTATGATGGTGGATATGCGAGATTGAGATCTCCGGAGATGATTGCACTCAAAGAGAATGCCAACATAAAAATAATAGTTAACGAAGAGGGGTATCTTCTTGCTAGTGCGTATGGTAACATGTTACCCAGTGTTAGACCATATCGTCAGCTTTCGGGTATTAGCATTCAAATGAAAGCAAAGAGGAAAAGAAAGGCCTACTCTTTTACTAATATCATAAACCATATCTTGTCTACGTGCCGTAACTGTTACTTTTGTGAAAATAATGTTGTAATATACCGGAAAAATAAAAAGGGCATTGGTAGAAAATATCACTAAGGGATATAAAAGATAAAAGATAAATCGATAAAAAACAAAGTGCCAGCAAACGTTACTACCATTGATCAAACAGTCAAGGAACCAAATAATACCAAAGACTTAACGCATATTAAACCTCTCGGTTCAATGAGATATGCAAAATATTGGGTTAATTTAGGTTCACTTAGAGTGGCGCGCACCACTCTAAGTGAATCTTAATTAACCCAACTTTTTGCATATATCTCTCACTATAAGTGTGTGTAGTTTGTTACTTACTTACAATTTTTTCATGATTTCATGATTGAAAATCTGTATTGTGTATCCACGAGGTGAATTCAATAAAGAGTTTGTTACTTACTTACATATTTTTTCATAATTTCTTGAATGAAATGTCTGCAATTTGTATTCAAGAGGCGAATTCAAGAAGGATTTTGTTACTTACTTACAATATTTTCATAATTTCTTGAATGAAATTTCTGCATTGTGTATCCAAGAGGTGAATTCAAGAAAGAGTTTGTTACTTACTTACAATTTTTTCATAATTTCTTGAATGAAAATTCTGTATTGTGTATCCATGAGGTGAATTCAAGAAAGAGTTTGTTACTTACTTACAATTTTTTCATAATTTCTTGAATGAAATTTCCGTATTTTGTATCCTAGAGGTGAAACCAAGAAAGAGTTTGTTACTTACTTACAATTTTTTTTTATAATTTCTTGAAATGAAATGTCTGTATTGTGTAGCTTTGAGGAGAAACCAAGAAAGAGTTTGTTTACAATTTTTTTTCATAATTTCTTGAATTAAATTACCGTACTGTATGTCCAGGAAACGAATTCAAGAAAGAGTTTGTTTACAATTTTTTCATAATTTCCTGAATTAAATTTCTGTATTGTGCATTCAAAGGGCGAATTCAGGAAAGAGTTTGCTACTTACTTAGAATTTTGTCATTATTTCTTGAATGAAATGTCTGTATTGTGTATCCAGGAGGTGAATTCAAGAAAGAATTTGTTACTTACTTACAATTTTTTCATAATTTCTTGAATGAAATTTCTGCATTGTGTATCCAAGAGGTGAGTTCAAGAAAGAGTTTGTTATTTACTTACAATTTCTCATAATTTCTTGAATAAAATTTCCCTAATGTGTATCCAAGAGGTGAAAACAATAAAGAGTTTGTTACTTACTTGCGATTTTTTCATAATTTCTTGAATGAAATACCTGTATTGTGTATCCAAGAGGTGAAATCAATAAAGAGTTTGTTACTTACTTACAATTTGTTTTTATAATTTCTTGAATGAAATGTCTGTATTGTGTATCCAGGAGGAGAATTCAAGAAAGAGTTTGTTACTTACTTACAATTGTTTTCATATGTTCTTGAGCGGAATTTCCATGTTGTGTATCCAAGAGGTGAGTTCAAGAAAGAGTTTGTTTACATTTTTTTTCATAGTTTCTTAAATTAAATTTCTGTATTGTGCATTCAAATGGCGAATTCAACAAAGAGTTTGTTACTTACTTAGAATTATGTCATAATTTCTTGAATGAAATTTCCATATTGTGTATCCAAGAGGTGAATTCAAGAAAGAGTTTGTTTACAATTTTTTTCATAATTTCCTGAATTAAATTTCTGTATTGTGCATTCAAAGGGAGAATTCAAGAAAGAGTTTGTTACTTACTTAGAATTTTTTCATAATTTCTTGAATGAAATGTCTGTATTGTGTATCCAGGAGGCGAATTCAAGAAAGAATTTGTTACTTACTTACAATTTTTTCATAATTTCTTGAATGAAATTCCTGCATTGTGTATCCAAGAGGTGACTTTAAGAAAGAGTTTGTTACTCACTTGCAATTTCTCATAATTTCTTGAATGAAATTTCCCTATTGTCCATCCAAGAGGTGAAAATATAAAGAGTTTGTTATTTACTTGCGATTTTTTCATAATGTCTTGAATGAAATATCTGTATTGTGCATACAGGAGGTGAAATCGATAAAGAGTTTGTTACTTACTTACAATTTTTTTTTTATAATTTCTTGAATGAAATGCCTATATTGTGTATCCAGGAGGAGAATTCAAGAGAGGTTGTTACTTACTTACATTTTTTTTCATAATTTCTTGAGTGAAATTTCCATATTGTGTATCAAAGAGGTGATTTCAAGAAAGAGTTTGTTTACAATTTTTTTCATAATTTCCTGAATTAAATTTCTGTATTGTGCATTCAAACGGCGAATTCAAGAAAGAGTTTGTTACTTACTTAGAATTTTTTCATAATTTCTTGAATGAAATGTCTGTATTGTGCATCCAGGAAGCGAATTCAAGAAAGAATTTGTTACTTACTTACAATTTTCATAATTTCTTGAATGAAATTCCTGCATTGTGTATCCAAGAGGTGAAAACAATAAAGAGTTTGTTACTTACTTGCGATTTTTTCATAATTTATTGAATGAAATATCTGTATTGTGTCCAGGAAGCGAATTCAAGAAAGAGTTTGTTTACTTGCGATTTTTTTATAATTTCTTGAATGAAATACCTTTATTGTGTCCAGGAAGCGAATTCAAGAAAGAGTTTGTTTACAATTTTTTTTAATTTCTTGAATGAAATGTCTGTATTGTGTATCAAGGAGGAGAATTCAAGAAAGAGTTTGTTACTTACTTACAATTTTTTCATAATTTCTTGAGTGAAATTGCTGTATTGTGTGTCCAGGAAGCGAATTCAAGAAAGAATTTGTTAACAATTTTTTTTCATAATTTCCTGAATCAAATTTCTGTATTGTGCATCCAAACGGCGAATTCAAGAAAGAGTTTGCTACTTACTTACAATTTTTTCGTAATTTCTTGAATGAAATTTCCGTATTGTGTATCCAAGAGGTTTAAACAATAAAGAGTTCGTTACTTACTTGCGATTTTTTCATAATTTCTTGAATGAAATTTCCATATTGTGTATCCAAGAGGTGAATTCAAGAAAGAGATTGTTACTTACTTACAATTTCTTTATAATTTAATGAATGAATAGAACTATTCTAAAGAATAAAGACGGGTTAAGCTTAAAGATATTTATTGCTTAAACATATAAATAGATTTTTTGAGAAAAACACATATTAACATAAAAATAGTACTTAAAGTTCACTCTTAATCATCCAGAAACGAGTATCCCATGATATAGAATAGTGTTTACCGTGTCTTATGCATTTATAGCGATCAGGTAGGTCCTTAGGTATCCACTGCGCGAAGAACCTAGCCTTGTATTCAGGACAGTGATAAGCCTCTTCAAATTTATGACACTTAAATTCTTCTAGATTGAAAAGTGGAATCCTAAGGTCATACTTTTGAGTTAAAATTTTATCTGTAGGTACATTACCCTTTACGTAGAGTGCTTCAACCCTGAAAAAGCTGCAAATTTCACTGACTTCCTCCTGAACATTTCTCAGTTCCTGACCACTATTATTAAGTGGTGTAATCACTTTATCGTAGAATCCCAGTCTGTTTACACGACGTAATGTAGTACCCCACAAGCTTTTATCGTACTCAAACATATTATAGTTCGTTAGCCAATGACAACAGTCAATTTCTTCGAGTTACATAGACAATAATAACAATGCACATGTAAATATAACACCACAAGGTGATTTTCAAACTGATAAATTCTGTGTCATACAGTCCTATCATCTTGGAAGCTGTTAATGTAGTTGTTAAGTAGAGAAGTACTTCATCAAACTTTTATACCTTCGCTCAAGGTTGAATGGAGTTATGGCTAGCGGGATGAGTCCTAAAACCATCTGAATTCATTGTGGGGAGGAGTCATAAAACCCATAGAATTCATTGTGGGGAGGAGTCATAGAACTCTCGGTATCTATTGCATGCAAATAGAGTCTGGAAATTACAATTTTTTCATAATTTCTGGATTGTATATCCAAGAGGTGAATTCAAGAAAGAATTTGTTACTTACTTACTTACAATTTTTTCATAATGACAAATCCGACAACGGATGATGATAAAGAATTTATTCATTCTAATAGATAGATTTTGTCAATGTTATCCGACAAATGATATCGATAAAGAATGTTAATAAAGAATTTGTTCAATTTGATACTTAAATTATGTCAGTGTTATCAAACGTATCTGTCAAAAGACATTGATAAAGAATTTATTCACTCTGATACTTAGATTTTGTCAATGCTATCCCATGTATCTGTCAATAGATGTTGATAGAGAATTTATTCATTCTTATACTTAGATTTTCTCTATGTTAACCTATCTACCCGACATATGATGTATGCAAATTCCTTTTCTTACATCTCCGATGTTTTAATAGACATTCTAAACGTTTGATATGCTAGCATACTCTAAAAATAATAAACACATAACAATGTAATGCATAATATATTTTTAATGAAATAATGTCATGTAGAATATTAATACAAAAATATGTTATTATACTTTATTAATATCAATGAACAACTTTGGACATTTTGAATCTGGTCCATAAAATAGTTCACCATGTTCTCTCTTGATTTTGTAGCTATTGTCTTCTCTTAGCTCGTAATCAGTAGAATAATCATTATTCCATATTGAGTCATACACAATTTTTACTGGTGTGTCACCGAGAGGCTAATTTCATTCAAGAAATTATGAAAAAATTGTAAGTAAGTAACAAACTCTTTCTTGAATTTGCCTCATGGATACACAATACAGAATTTTCATTCAAGAAACTATAAAAAATTGTAAGTAAGTAACAAACGCTTTCTTGAATTTGCCTCATGGATACACAATACAAAATTTTCATTCAAGAAACTATGAAAAAATTGTAAGTAAGTAACAAAATCCTTCTTGAATTTACCTCTTGAATACAAATTGCAGACATTTCATTCAAGAAATTATGAAAAAATATGTAAGTAAGTAACAAACTCTTTATTGAATTCACCTCGTGGATACACAATATAGATTTTCAATCATGAAATCATGAAAAAATTGTAAGTAAGTAACAAACTACACACACTTATAGTGAGAGATATATGCAAAAAGTTGGGTTAATTAAGATTCACTTAGAGTGGTGCGCGCCACTCTAAGTGAACCTAAATTAACCCAATATTTTGCATATCTCATTGAACCGAGAGGTTTAATATGCGTTAAGTCTTTGGTATTATTTGGTTCCTTGACTGTTTGATCAATGGTAGTAACGTTTGCTGGCACTTTGTTTTTTAACGATTTATCTTTATATTCCTTAATGATATTTTCTACCACTGCCCTTTTTATTTTTCCGGTAATTTCACTGTCTATTACAACATTATTTTTACACAGGTAACAGTTTCGGCAGGTAGACAAGATATAGTTTATGATATTAGTAGAAGAGTAGGCCTTTCTTTTCCTCTTTGCTTTCATTTGAATGCTAATACCGAAAGCTGACAATATGGTTTAACACTGGGTGACATGTTACCACAAGCACTATCAAGAATAAGCCCCTCTTCATCAACTATTATTTTTATGTTGGCATTCTCTTTGAGTGCAATCATCTCCGGAGATCTCAATCTCGCATATCCACCATCGTAAGAGTTGAGTTTTTTTGGTACTCCAAAGAAATTTAATTTCTTAATGTCATGACAATGCACGCATACGTTTCCGATAGTGTTACACTTGTACTTATTTCATAGTTTAAATACTTCCCCTTGTCAGCATTCAGTGCTACAATAACACTATCATGGGAACACACTTTCTTAAAATGTTTCATCTTCACTTTCTTATAGATATTAGTTATGTGTTTATCGTTCCACTGTGTAAAAAATACTGATTTAATACATTCAATAAACTATGTAGTGTCGATAACCGGCCATAGGGTACCAGTGGGAAAGCCTCATCGTGTCTCTGAGCTAGCATAGAGTACAATTGTTAGAGTCATAAGCATATTTCATGTCATTTTAAGATACGTAAAAAACAGTTGAATAATTTCGAAGTCCAAAAAAAATTTAGTCCAACAAAAAAAAGTCCTACTACAAACAATATTTTTCTAATAGTAAAAGTCAAGACTAGCATTTCTATATCATTCTCATTTTGAATTTGGAAAATATTAAATGTGATTTTTTTTATGTTTTAAGTATGTTTCATGTCATTCTATGAGATGTAAAAAAAAGTTGAAAAAATATATAATGTTAAAAAAATAATAATAAAAGCTACAAAAAAACAGAAAAAATTCAAAAAAATGGGGGGGGGGAGGGGTCCCTTGGAGGTTGGGGATAAAGGACCTTTGGAGGTTGAGGTCCCTTGTGGTTAGGGTAATTGGTGCTTATGATCCTTGACGGTTCATACTCATATACACCTCACTACTTGATTTGCATGGATTTCTAAGGGTTGTTCTGAATTTCATTATTAAAATTCTTTTCTTGACATCTACAGCTCTATTAGTATCAACTTTTTAGTATACTATAACGTTCGACCATATTTTATATTGACAACACTGTTCAAACGGTACTTGTGTATTATACAGAACACATCGGTGAATCAAAGCTAGGTCAACTCACAGGGCTATTTTATCATCGTTAACCATACCCATAGACTGATGTTATTCCAAATTTATAATAAATGAGCTATGAGTTAACAACCCTTTCGGGTTTACCTTAACGGCTAATCAGTTTAGCCCTTTTTTACCACCTTCATACGATCCGATCACTAATTCTGATCATTCACACCCCTATTATTCAATCAACAATTAAGATCGTTCATACAGTCCAATTCGCAAATGCTATACCCTTTTTCGCAAATAGAGTTATTATTTTGGTAAATGATTTAACACCATATACCAATCAATTCTAGACAAGATGCAAGGTACCTTCAGCCTAGAGGTTATTAGTGTTTGACAATTTTTCAGTCAGAAACATGCGCGGCTTGGATGTGTCTTTAGTAAATTAAATAAAAAAAAAGTTTTTTTTAACTGAAAGTAAGGAGCGACATTAAAACTTAAAACGAACAGAAATTATTCCGTATATGAAAGGGGCTGTCCCCTCCTCAACGCCTCGCTCTTTACGCTAAAGTTTTTTATTGTTTAAAAAAAATAGAGTTGTGAGAAAGTCAAACTTTAGCGTAAAGAGCAAGGCGTTGAGGAGGGGACAGCCACTTTCATATACGGAATAATTTCTGTTCGTTTTAAGTTTTAATGTCGCTCCTTACTTTCAGTTAAAAAAACTTGTTTTTTTATTTAATTTTTGAACGTTTTTGAATAAATGCAGGTTTTGATCTTGGCTCACAGTACATGAATAATTAAAACAAAATTTTCATATTAATTTACTTTTATTTGGTTAAATGGCTTTCTCGAAACTTGTTTCATTTTATTTACGAACGTTTTTATTAGTAATAAATATACGTAACTTAAGAATTAACTTACGTAACGAACTTCTATATTCATATATTTTAATACGTATATTAGGGGGCTCGCCCCCTAGTCAATACCTTGCTCTTTAAGCGAAAGTTCGAATTTTGTTCCAATTCTTTAAAAATGACCGCTTAATCACAAAGGCCGTTAATTAGAATAAATAGCTCTTATGAAAGTACTAAAAAATCTCTGGCTTAAAGAGTTAGGTATTGACTAGGGGGTGAACCCAATCATATATGTAATATTTTCTGTTCGTTTAAAGTTTTGATGTTGCTGCTGTTGCAGTTGAAAAACTTGCTTTTTTATATTTAATTTCTGATCTTTTTTTAAATAATGCTGGGAAGTCTGGCGTCCCCTTCATAACAATGTCGCTTTCCCCATGAATACTTCCTTCATGGAAAGATCCTCCTACATAACCCCCGACCCCAGGCACGTACGCAGGAATTTGTTTCGGGGGGGGGGCCCAATTTGTTTCGGGGGGGGACCAAATCCTTCAAATCCATTATTCTGTGCGAAAAATCAGAAAATTATGGGAAAATGAAAAAAAACGTGAGATTTCAGGGGGTGGGGGGGGCGGGCCCGGAGACCCCCCCTGCGTACGTCCCTGCCCGAACTCCCCCCCCACTACCGGGAAAAATCTCCCCTGAAAACGTCTGTACTGTATACTTCCCAATAACCAATACTATATGTTAACATTGGGTAAAGTTCATAACTTTCAGCCCTCCTCCCGGGAACTTCGGGGGATTAAGTCACCCTAAAAGACATACTTATAATATTTTCGAACATGCTGAACAAAATGGCTATCTCAGGTCAATTTTGATCAGGTGACTTTGGGAAAACAATGAACGTGGGAGGGGGCCTAGTTGCCCTCCATCTTTTTTGGTCACTTAAAAAGGGCACTAGAACTTTTAATTTCCATTCCAATGAGCCCTCCCACGATATTCTAGGACCACTGGGTCGATACGATCACCCCTGGGGAAAAAATGAAAATAAACACGCACCCGTGATCTTTCTTCTGGCAAAAATGCAAAATTCCACATTTTTGTAGATAGGAGCTTGAAACCTCTACAGTAGGGTTATCTGATACACGGAATATGATGGTGTGATTTTCATTAAGGTTTTATAATTTTTAGGGGGTCTTTCCCCCTTTTTTCAAAAATCAGCCAAATTTTCTCAGGCGCGTAACGTAACAGGCGCGTGATGGGTAAGATTAAACTTGATGAAACTTATATAATTGAATTCAGCATTAAAATTCGATTCTTTTGATGTATCTATTTGTATCAAAATACCGTTTTCTAGAGTTTCGGTTACCATTGAGCTGGGTCCCAATAACCAATACTATATGTTAACATTGGGTAAAGTTCATAACTGTCAGCCCTCCTCCTGGGGGCTTCGAGGGATTAAGTCATCCTAAAAGACATAGTTATAATATTTTCGACCATGCTGAACAAAATGGCTATCTCAAAATTTTGATCGGGTGACTTTGGGAAAAAAATGAGCATGGGAGGGGGCCTAGTTGCCCTCCATTTTTTTTTGGTCACTTAAAAAGGGCACTAGAACTTTTAATTTCCGTTTCAATGAGCCCTCCCACGATATTCTATGACCACTGGGTCGATACGATCACCCCTGGGGAAAAAAAACAAAACAAAAAAACAAATAAACACGCATCCGTGATCTTTCTTCTGGCAAAAAATGGAAAATTCCACATTTTTGCAGATAGCAGCTTGAAACCTCTACAGTAGGGTTCTCTGATACACTGAATATTATGGTGTGATTTTCATTAAGGTTCTATAACTTTTATGGGGTCTTTCCCCCTTTTTTCGAAAATCAGCTAAATTTTCTCAGGCGCGTAACTTTTGATAGGTATTTTGATTAAACTTGATGAAACTTATATATTTGAAATCATAATTAAAATCTGATTCTTTTGATGCATCTATTGGTATCAAAATTCCGTTTTTTAGAGTTTCGGTTACCATTGAGCCGGGTCGCTCCTTACTTACAGTTCGTTACCACAAACTATTTGAAAATATTAAACGAAAAACATGATTTTCTTACCCTATTACTGAAACCAGTATTTTTTACAGAAGGCTCAATAAACCTTTTGAATACGTAATGTGACGATCAAACGTTTTGGCTTAGAAACCCGTCTGTGTTTGTAGTAATAGGTGACTGCCCCTGGTAAAGTGTGTAGTTGTGAAACTGCACATATATCCATGCCTCAGAGATGTATTCGTCGCGTCTATTATTGCCTTACTACTGGAATATGCCGTAAGAGCATAATTGCTAATAGCAGAGAAAGTATAATGAAAAAGAAAAGTGGATTTTTTGTCATACTAGGCAGCCGATTCTAATTCTCAAGAAAAATTTAACTACTCAGATGCAGAAAACACTAATCAAAAATAGGTATGGCTTTAAATGTTTATCCATATATCTCAGAAAAGTGGAACACCAGAAACATAGGGATTCTGTGAATAATTCTACAAATATCCATAATTCACAGACAAAAGCTACCCATTTAATACAACTGGAAGGGCTCTATGATTTTAAGCTTTAGTTTCTAGATACAAACCAAAGGATAGTGATTCAAAGAATACGACCCACAGAGTAAAACCCTTTAAGTTTTAAACATCTAAAACCCGGAAACCAAAATTTTAATCCAAAGCCAAACGATTTGAACAGACAGAAATGACAGAAAATTCTAAGTACTAATTCCAAAATGGTAGTTTCGAACATCCTAATTTTCCAAGATAGTTTCTTTAAAGGCAAAATCTCCATTTGCCAGGTATCGTAAACCTCTTTCAATATTTTTCAATCAGTGTTTAATATTCAATGTTTTAGTAGCCTTAGAAAATTTGATAATTCTTCACAGATGCATAAACGTTAGCAAAGCTAAAAATTTGTAATTGACCTGACGAATAACATTTGCAAAAACACCCAAGTTAAAAAAAAGAAAATAAGATCTGAACTTTAACAGACATGAAGTTTACCAAGTGGAAAAAAATCTACAAAATCAGGGACTAGAATGAAGAAAAGTTTCTCGTTTAGCTTCAACTATGGATGATCAAAGCTCAAGACGAATTCACGCTGTACTTTCGACTATCAATAGGTCCACCATTTTTTTCTAATTTGGTTAGATATTATGGATGGTCCAGAGTTATATTTTTCTTTATGCGAGTTCCAAGTTTGTAAACAAAAATTTATTGCCCCACTTTCCTCATTCAGCCCACTAATAAGTTAAGGCATCTTCGGCATTTATGTTTTAAGGTTGTTGAACAGGGTTTATTCGGAGTTATAGCCCACAAGTATATTATGGTACGACGAAGGTTTGAGAAATTTTTACAGCAAATCTAAAAGAGAATTGAGCATGGAATTTTTTCTTACGGTTGAGGAAACTCTTTTCCTGATGATCAAGATTACTTTGAAATGAAACAAAACGGATGAAGATATAATAAAATAGAATTGTTCTTCACACAAAAGAAAAAAAGTACAAAAGTAAAATAGAATTGTATCAGACAAATAAAAACCAAAAGCCTAAAGCAGAAACGGAAAAGTGATCTTTTGTTATAATTAATTTAAAAAAAAACTTTCCGAAAAATAAGTTTTCAAAGAAAAGTAGAGTCCATTTTAAACTTAAGCTCAGCAGATACAAATACCTGTTAAAATTCAAACTCAAAATGACCAGAAATTACTATTAAAGAATAAATGAAACCCAAAACGAACAGAAATTAAATAAACAATCCTAGCAAAAAACATACAGCAAGTAATAATATAAATGAATAAATAGAACTTAAAGCGAGTAATGCTTAGATTGAATTTGAAAATCAGGCTCAAAACAAAAAAAATATTTTGCTATTATAAATGAAACTTAAAACGAACAGTAATTAAGTAAACAATCAATGCAAACAAACATATAATAGATATTAATGTAAATGAATAAATAAATCTTAAAACAAGTGAAACTTAAATTGAATATGAAATCAAGCTTGAAAGGAACAAATGCCACTACAAATAAGAGTTAGGGTATCGCCTTCTTCTCTCACTGTAAAAGCCTAAAACCTACTGCGTCATTGGCGCTTTACTGAAAACCAATTTTATTGCAAATATCTTATTTTGTGCTTAATATTGAAAATAAATATTAAAATAATAGTGAAATTTTGAACTGATGAGCTTAAAGCAATTAATATCATTATACATCAAACATTAGGTTTAATTTATTAGTTCTTTCTATAGTTGTTCAAGACGAATATAGTTTCACTACAAACAAGAGTTTGTATACTGTCCCCTTCCTTAACTGTAAATAAAAAAGAAAAGCCTACTGCGTCATTGGCGCTTAACTGAAAATGAATTATATTAAAAATATTTTCTTTTCCAGTTCTTACAGCATTGAAAATAAAAATAAAATAACAGTGAAATAAATTCTTAAACTGATGGATCTTTCAACAATTAATATCATTATTCATCAAATATTCAATTTGATGTTGTTTATACTTTCCAAGACTGTTCAAGACGCATATAGTTTTCAGTAAAGCGCCAATGACGCAGTAGGTTTTAGACTTTTACAGTGAGAGAAGGAGGTTCTAGTTCCATTTATTTACGTATGTAACAATAAAAAAAAAAATATTCCAAAGGGCTCAATGGTCCGTTATTTGGGAAACGACATAGAATAAATGACTAATATTAAAACTTGGGAGGCGATACCCAAACTCTTGTTTGTAGTGATTTTTGTTCGTTTCAAGCTTGATTTGCATATTCAATTTAAGTTTAACTCGTTTTAAGATTTGTTTGTTCATTTACGTTAATATTTACTGTATGTTTGTTTGCATTAATTGTTTATTTAATTTCTGTTCGTTTTAACTTTAATTTATGCTTCAATAGCAAAATATTTTTTTTCGTTTTAAGCTTGATTTACAAATTCAATCTAAGCATTACTTTTTTTTAAGATCTATTTATTAATTTATATTATTACTTGTTGCATGTTTTTGCTATGATTGTTTATTTAATTTCTGGTCGTTTTGGGTGTCAATTATTCTTTAATAGTAATTTCTGGTCGTTTTGAGTTTGAATTTTAGCAGGTATATGTATCTGCTGAGCTTAAGTTTAAAATGACCTTTAATTGTCTTTGAAAAACTTATTTTATGGATTTTTTTAATCAATTTTTGTTCGTTTTTGATTGCAAAAAGTTTCAAGTTTTTAAAAATTCCTTATTTCAAAATCAAACTTAAAAAAAAAATCAAATGTTCATCAAGGTATCAAAACTGGTATAAAGTAACAATATCAAAGTAAAAAAATGGGCTTGTGTCAACCTCGGAGTTTTTATTATCTGATGTTTGAACTATTTTTAACAAAATGGCTATCTCAAAATTTTTATCGGATGGGCTTGGGGAAAAAAGGGCGTGGGGGAGGGGCTAATTGCTCTTCGGTCTATTTTGACTCTTTAAAAGTGAACTAGAACTTTCTATTTTAAATCAAATGAGCCCTCTCTGAAGTTTATACGAGCATCCTTTCTATAAGAACCATATATACACCCAGAGTATAACTACAACGCCTGTCCCTGGGTCCTGGGGGATGTGTCGACCCCGGAGTTTTAATATCTGACGTTTGTACTATTTTTTAACAAAATAGTAACTTCAAATTTTAGCAGATGTGTTTATCCATCCAAGCACGTTTATACGAGCATCCCTTTCATAAGAACAATATGTGGCCCAAGGACATAGCTTACAATACCTTCCCCCCGGCCCTGGGGGGTTGTGTCCACACCGGAGTTTTCGTTATCTGACCTTTGAACTATTTTAAAAAATGGCTATCTCAAAATTTGTATCAGATTGGTTTTAGGAAAAAAGGGCATGAGGAGGGGGGGGGGGCTAGGGGTCCTTCGATCTCTTTTGACTCTTAAAAATTTAAATATAACTTTCAATTTCTATTCAAATCTGCCTTCTCTGAAGTTTATACGAGCATCCGTTCCATAAGAACCATATATGCCGCCAGGGCACAACTTGCAACGCCTGCCCTCGGGCCCTGGGTTGTTTTGTCGATACCGGAGTTATTTTTTATCTGACCATTGACCTATTTTTAAAACCATGGCTATCTAAAAATTGTTATCGGATGCATTTGGGGGAAAGGGGCGTGGGGGGATAGTTGCCCTCTGATCTCTTTTGAATATTAAAAACTGAACTAAAACTTTCAATTTCCAATCAAATGAGCCCTCTCTGAAGTTTATATGGGCACCCCTTCCACAACAGCCGTATAGACCCCCCAGGCATAATTTACAACGCCTACACCGGGCCCTGCAGGATTATGTCGATCCCGGGGTTTTCGTTATATGATCATTGAACCATTTTGAAAAATTTGGCTCTCTCAAAGTTCTTATCGGATGGATTTGAGGAAAATAGGGCGTGGAGAGGGGGGCTAGTGACCCTCCAATCTCTTTTGAATCTTAAAAAGTGAACGAGAACTTTCAATTTCTAATCATATGAACCCTCTCCGAATTTTATACGAGCATCCCTTCCATAAGAATTATATATTCCCCCAGAGTATTACTTACAACGCCTGCCTCCGGGCCCTGGGGGGGTAGTGTCGACCCGAAGTTTTCATTATATGATCTTTGGTAATTTAAAAAAAATGGCTATCTCTAAGTTCTTATCGGATGGGTTTGAGGAAAAAAGGTCATAGAGGGGGGGGGGTTAGTTGCCCTCCGATTTCTTTTGACTCTTTAAAAGTGAACGAGAACTTTCAATTTCCAATCAAATGAGCCCTCTTCCAAGTTTATACGATCATATCTTCCATAAGAACCATATATGCCCCCATAGCAATACTTACAACGCCTGTCCCGGGGCCTGGGGGGTACCGTCGACCCAGGAGTTTTTCTTCTGACTTTTGAACTATTTTTAACGAAATGGTCATGCGTAAATGAGTATTTGCTGTATGATCTTTGAACTATTTTTAACAAAATGGCTACCTCAAATTATTTATCAGATGTATTTGGGGAAAAAAAGCTTGGGGGGAGCTAGGTGCCTCCGGTCACTTCTGACTCTTAAAAAGGGCACTAGAGCTCTCAATTTACAATTGAATGGGCCCCCTTTGAAGTTTATACGACGACCCCTTCTATATGAAGTGCCTCTGGGAAAAAAATAAATGGAGTGTGGGGGGAGGATAGCTGCCCTCCGATCACTTTTGACTCTTAAAAATTGAATTACAACTTTCAATTTTCAATCAAATGAGCCCTCTATGAAGTTTATACGAGCATCGCTTCCATATAAACCATATATGCCCCCAGGGTATAATTACAACGCCTACCCCCGGAACCCTGGAAGGCTGTGTTGACACCGAAGTTTTTGTTATCTAAACTTTGAACTATTTTTAACAAAATGTCTATCTCAAAATTTTTATCTGATGCATTTCGGGCGTGGAGGGGGGGGGGGGGGCTACCTACGAGCATCTCTTCCATAAGAACCATATATTCCCCCAGGGCATAACTTACAACGCCTGCCCTTGGAACCTGGGGGGCTGTGTACCCCCAGAGCATTACTTCCTACGCCTGCCTCTGGGCCCTGGGGGGGGTTTCTTCGACGCAGGACTTTTCCTTGTCTGACCTTTGAACTATTTTTAATGAAATAGCTATTTCAAAATTTTTATCGGATAGGCTTAGGGAAAAAAGGGTGTGTGGGGGGGGGCTATTTATCCTCAGGTATCTTTTGACTCTTAAAAAGTGAACTACAACTTTCAATTTTTAATCAAATGAGTTTATATATGAAGTTTATACGATCATCCCTTTCATAAGAACCATACATGCCTTTAGGACATAACTTAGAACACCTTCCCCCAGGCCCTGGGGGTTGTATTGACACCGGAGTTTTTCTTATCTGACCTTTGAACTATTATTTTTTAACAAATTCTCTAACTCGAAATTTTCATCAGATGGGTTTGGAAAAAAAGGCGGGGAGGGGGGGGGCTAGTTGCTTTTGGATCTCTTTTGACTATTAAAACGTGAACTCGAACTGTCAATTTCCAATCAATTGAGCCCTCTCTGAAGTTTATACGAGCATCCCTTTCATAATAACCATATATGCCCCAGGGCAAAACTTACGACGCCTGCCCCTGGGCCCTGGGGGGTTGTGTCGACACCTGAGTTTTTGTTATCTGACTTTTGAATAATTTTAACTTAATAGCGATCTCAAAATTCTTATCGGATGCATTCGGAAAAAAGGGGTATGGGGGGGGGGGGGGTAGTTGCCCTCCAATCTCTTGAAGTTCAAAACTGAACTAGAACTTTCAATTCCCAATCAAATGAGCCCTCTCTGAAGTTTTTACGAGCATCCCTTCCATAAGAACCATATATTCCCCCAGGGCATAACTTATAACGCCTGCCCTTGGGCCCTGGGGGGCTGTGTCGACCCCAAAGTTTTCGTCATATGGTCTTTGAAATATTTTTTAAAAAATGCCTTTCTCAAAGTTCTTATCAGATGGGGTTGAGAAAAAAGGGCGTGGAGGGGGGACTAGGTGCCCTCCAATCTCTTTTGACTCCTAAAAAGTGAACTAGAACTTTCAATTTCCAATCAAATGAGCCTTTTTTGAAGTTTATGCTAGCATCACTTCCATAAGAACCATATATGCCCACAGGGCATAACTTACAACGCCTGCCCCCCGGCCCTGGGGGTTGTGTCGACACTGGAGTTTTTGTTATATGATCTTTGAACTATTTTTAACAAAAAATCTATCTCAAATTTTTTATCGGGTGCATTTGGGAAAAAGGACGTGGGGGAGGGGGGGGGGGGCTGGCTACCCTCCGATATCGTTTGACGCTTAAAAAGTGAACTAGAACTTTCAATCTCCAATCTAATGACCCCTTTGAAGTTTATACGAGCATTTCTTCCATAAGAACCATATATGCGCCCAGGGCATAACTTATAACCCTTGCCCTGAAGACTGTGGGGGGGGGGGGAGCGTCCTGCTCAAAGATATAATTTCCAGAACTTTCAACTACGTTGAACAAAATGGCTATCTCAGAGTTTTGATTGGATGTGTTTGGGGAAATGGTGGGCGTGGAAGGGGTATTAGTTTCTTTCCTATCACTTTCGACTATTAAAAAGGCACTAGCCATTTAAATTTCCAATCGAATGAGCCCTTTTTGAAGTTTCCACGACAACGCTTTCTATAAAAACCTTATATGCCCCCAGGGCATAACTTACAACCCTTGCCCTGAGGGCTGTGGGGGGTTGTCATCCTCAAAGACCTAATTTTCAGAATTTTCAACTATGTTGAACAAAATGGCTATCTCAAAATTTTGATTGGATGTGTTTGGGGAAAAGGTGGGCGTGAGAGAGGGGTTAGCTGCCCTCCAATCCCATTCGACTTTTTAAAAGACCACTAGTTTTAGGATACATCATTGAGAAACCAAAACGTATTTTGATTTCCTACCCTTTAATATGCAGGTTTTCATCTGTAAGCTAAACCGTAAACTTATGTGCAACTAAATGCTTTACGTGTAGCCCAAAATTACAATTTAAGATCTTAGCACAATTCATTAAGAATTAAAAGACAATAAATCTGTTTTCCATAGTAATAAGAAAAAGAACATTTAACCTTTGTTTGATATATTAAACCTTTGTTTGAATATGTACTGTTTTTTATGCAGTCAGGGTATCTATCTATGAATAATATTGCGACAAGTCGTGAAGCACACCTTCAGTGGAGGGGCAGATCCAGGGAGCGGTTTTAGGGGTACGCGCCCCCTCCCACTTTAGAATGTGAAAGGTACACTAATAACAGGTGTGGATGGGTGTAAACACCATCGTGGGAACCCTAGTGTTGTTGATGCACCCCTGAATATTAATTCTGTATCCGCCCCTGCTTCAGCGCTAGACACTTAGAAAAAGATGATATTTAATTTCAGAATCTAAGTTCTATTTGGATGAACAAATTCTTATGTTGGGAAATAAAGAGTTTTTTTGGTGTTAGACTAGAGTTTGAGCAATTTATACAGAAACTAAAAGAGTAATCCATTTAACCCATGCGAAAAAGTATTTTTGCTCCTTTTATATTTCCCTTCTACGATGTGAATCAAAGTACTGCTTTGCAAATGCAGTTGATACCACTTTACGAAACCCTAGTGAGAAAGTGATGCATTTAGCATGCTTTAAATTAGAGCCTATTTCTCTGCTAATAGCTAATTTCAAGGCTTCCATTCATGGCCCCTTTATACTACTACTACTACTACTAACAACTCACCGCAGCACCAAGCCGCCTGAGGCCAACACAGCTAGGCATACTCCTCCTTCACCCCAATCTATTCAAAACCTCCCTTTTTACACCCGCCCACAAAGTTCTCATTTCCTTTAAATCTTTCCTTATGACGTCCTCCCACCCCAGATGGGGACGACCTGCTTTCCGTTTAGCCCTAGACGGTTGGCCAAAAACAACAATCTTCGGCAATCTGTCATCCTTCATCCGCACAACGTGTCCTAGCCACCTCAACCTTTCTTTCGTTATATCCCTAGAGAGCGGTATTGAAACACATTTTTCGTATAGCCTATTGTTTGAAATACGGACAGTCAGCCGGGTACCCAGAACCATCCTTAGGCAATTTCTCTGGAAAACGTCTAGAAAATCTTCATCCGCTTTTCGGAGCGTCCATGCTTAAGAGCCATATTTGACCACTGTCATCACTGCAGATTCTGATATTCTAATCTTGGTTTGCAGACTTTTCTTCCTATTCTTCCAAACTTTTTTTAACTATGAAAAAACACCCTGAGCCTAGGCGATTCTACTTTTAACATCTTCACTGCTCCCACCATCTTTAATAATAATACTACCAAGGTAAGTGAAGCTGCCCACCTGATCAATCTTTTCATTACCCAACGTCACCTTTTCATCTTCACTTATTCCTAGCCTTAGTGACTTAGTCTTCCTAACATTAATTTTCAAACCAATTATAGCACCCTGAACTCGCAAAACCTCTAAAACTTCATTCATTTTGCTCACAGTTTCATCTAGGATGCTTAAATCATCAGCATAATTCAAGTCCAGGAGACGTTTTCCTCCCCATTTGATTCCGTGGTCTCCCACCTCAAATTAATTTACAAAAAATTCTGATAGACAATGGACAATACAAATTCTACTGATAAAATAACACAACCTGAACACAATTGAAGGCCAGAGAAACAACTATAAATATATATTTATTTAATAAATTATAAAAAACGTAATAAAATATATGGCAGACACTTTCCCATATGCGCCAGTACAAAAAAGGCCTAGATAGTTGCTAAGACTTAGTTATAGACGTTGTTTTGAATAAGACTTGTCTTTGCACTTACTTAAAACTAAATTAAGCCCTATAATATCAAGCTACGCATCAGTCCTAATTAAAAATGGTTACTAAGTCCAGGGTATGTGCTCTTTGGGATCTGAAACCGTTAGAGGTTCTTGTTAATTCTGGCGCTCTAAAATTCAAAAGTTACTAAACTCGGGATTACAGCTTTCTGTTTTCTGTATCCAAGAAAAGAAAAATTACATAAATGCAATAATAGTATGTAACACTGTCCAATATTTGAATTAAGCAGACGGTTTGAGTGCCGTCCCAGATCAAAATTATAGTCAAATGAATGAATTTTGCAAGTTTTTTTTTATATCAAAGTGCGAGAACAGGTTTGAAAAATCAACGTTAGGAATACTAAGTCACTTAGAAATTAGGATTCATTCGGAACGCACAACTTTCGATGACAAACAACGTTCGGAACAAGTTAGGACAAAGAGGCGATGCAAAGTAGCCAGATGATCGACGAAGTTGTTAGCTTCATGGACCTAAGTACAATTATCAGTAGGAACGATGGATGCAGTGATGGTGTAAAAAGTAAAGTAGACGAGGCACAGGGTATCTTTTCATAGTTGAAAAAGTTTAAAAAGGTAGGATGATTCTAGATGATTTTAGTGACAATTATTCCAAATGTTCGTCTGAATGATCGCATGTCAAACAATAAGCAGCATAAAAAATGTGGATCGGTCCCACTTCATAAGGCAGTAATTGAAAGAAAAGTTAAGAAGTTAAGGTTACTACTTAACAAAGGGTTCATACATGAAACAGAGTGCCGATGATGTGAATTTTTCTGCACCGATACGTTTTTCTGAAACGGCAAAGAGGTTTTAAGGCAATCATTACGAAAAGCTTGCGTTACCTGCTAAAATGTGAAGCGTTCACTCCTGGTAAAATGGTAAAGTGCGGTTGTGTAATAAGGTGTAAAAATTCTGATGGTAAATCTGGCCAGTCAGTTCAGTTCACTGTTTTGATAAACAAAATTTATATGTTTAGTACAAAAGGTATCAAATTAGACCTAATACAATTTTATATGTTTTAGGAGTCTCTAAGGGCCTTGAACGATAAGACTTGTGCATTTGCTTCACTTTTGTGCATTGCTTTACTTTACAAATCAACACAATTCATCATTGTGTATTTACTAAGTTTATTTATTATCAACAAACGTCGTCGCTCCGTCTTAAGCTAAAACTATACGTGTGAGCCTTCCTAAGCGGCCGACTGTAGTGGATTTCTCCTGTGCAATGGTTTTAGATGTGAAATGACGAGCTTCAGCCCTCTGTTATATTTTATATTTCTATGCTTATTAAGGATGAATGATAACAGATTGCTCAAAATTTTTCTTTTTGGCAATCCCAGTGGAACCGGTGGGACCTTCCCAACAGCCTGTCCCCAAATTTCTGACATATATATTCTTGATTCAGTTTTTCTAGCGTACCATTATTATTAATGATGATTCCACCGACTGGCACATGCACAGGACTTTTTGTGGGTGGGTGCATTTCGGAGGGGAGAGGAGTGTAACCTCGAAGACTGTACTAAAATGGGCGAATAATATAGAAAATTTTGGAATTAAACAAGATATCGTGGAAATCTTTCTCAGAGAGCATGTGCTTAAACCACCTCCCTTTAAAACTTGCCTACAGCCACTGGTGCCATATGTACATGAAGATACAATCATGTTATCTGTACACATTTATTGTCTTAAGGTAGGCGATTTGCAAGTGCTACCCGATTAACCTTTGAATTTCTTTACTCCCCGATTTTAGTTCCTGAGCAGAACCGAACCAGCACCATAGAATAAGCTTCATTTTGACCGCTATGGGTCTGAATAATATTATAATGAAAAACTCACTGTTATCACAACATCATTTAAGAAATATAACAACAAAACAATGTCGATGTAACCGATCATTAAGAAACTTATGAGAATAAGTCTCACTATACAAGTATCAACGAGATAAAATACTTCAAATTTGTTTTAAATACAAATAGGCATAATATAGTTTTATGTAACATATTTAAAAGAGGTAAATTAATCTTTTAAGTAATTGCAAAGACCTTAAAAGTCTCTCTCTCACATTACATGAGAAACGACGAATCTATGGGATAGAGTTTGCTTCAATCCACCTAGCGAACTTCGTTAGCCTTGTGTAAACTCCTGGATATCCTGGCTCAGCACATTTATTACCAAATGAAACTAATCCAATTTGTACCCAGTTACCATTTTTATAAAGCTGGAGAGGGCCACCAGAATCTCCCTGAAAAGTAAATATTTTAATTAGATTGGTGAATAGATTAGCATTTACTTTCAACTGACGTGGAATTTTATTGTACACACTTTATTATCACACACTGCATGAGCTAAACTGTGAAAACCCTAAACGTTGCTATAGGCTACACCTTGCATTGCAAGAAAAGATAAAGCCAAATAAAAAACACAATACTTGATGCTTTCTCAGGAAGCCGTACACTGACAAACCAAGAAAAATTTTTTTTACCCACGCAACAGTTTCTGACCAATTGACAGTTGAATTGGCAAAATGTGGCAACAATGTGAAACCTAGTTCGAGACACAATCTACTTTATCTGTCAAATTATAAAATGGGCTGTTGAAAACCAATTTGTTGAAAAAATGCCAATGATCGAAATCAGAATCAGGACTCTTTTTTCCCAAAACCAAAATCAGGACTTTTTTTTATTTGAAATAAAAAGTTACGGGTATTTCCGTATTTAGTATGTAATATACTGTGAGATAAATTGAATTTGAAATCCTGGGACGGTTTTTCATACATCATCTGGTAGAATATGATAAACAAATAAACAAAATTAGATACAAACTTCAAGGAAATCAAGCATATATAGCACGCTAGAACTAATGTTTTATTTTATTTAATTTTTAAAAATAAGGTAAATTCAAATTTCACAAGTTAGACATTATTCTCTTGTGCCTTAAATGCAGTGGCGCAAGTTCTTACTAACTCCTGGTGTCACCTGACGATTTCGTCAATACAACCAAAACGACGGTAAACTACGAACTAGAGTTTAATTAATTGTGTTTTACTCACGCTTTTATTCTATATTTGATGGCATGCAGGTGGTTCTGGACTGGTTTTGAGCAATTTTTATGTTTTTGCTTTGTTTTTTAAGCTGGGATGGAGGAGACCTCAACTGAAATGAAATATACTCAAAATCAGCGACTACTGGACCCTAGGGTTACATTTCTTTGCAGTTAAATTTTAAGGATTAAATTATAAAGTAAAACAAAACGATCCTAAGCTTTGTATGGTAAATTTCCAAATAAAAAAAGAGATAACCTCGTAGCTGAACCTGTTAAGGCTTATACTTAGGATATTTTGCCCCCCTCAATCTGTTAATGGTCCTGCTCAAATCAAAGTCACAGTTTTACAAGATAGTCAAACTCTTTCTATGCGCATGTAGCTCGGAGGGAAGTCAGCTTTGATTTAGGGACCAAAAGCTGATTAAAGATAGGTTAGTAGTTTCTGCCTTGTTTATAGATGGATGGCTGGAAAATCAAACAAGAAGGCTGTCAGGTTCCTTTTTAGGATCTTATCAGCTGCTACTGCAGTTTTTGAATCTGCTCAAAAAATAATACAACCATTCTATTTTAGTTTCTAGCAAGAAAAAAAGCAAAATAAAAAAATCAATTCATTTTAGGCCTATCTTGTACGCGAATAATTTTGATTTGTTTTCACAACTGAAACTTTAGCCAAAAGTCCAAAATTAAAAATTGAAATCAGCGGAAAAATTACATTTTCTGGAAATTCTAGAATTTATTTCTTCATAGATTTATGTTTATTTAGAACAAAAATAGAAAAGCAACAAGTAAAAACAATCCATAAGACTTCAGCTTGCAAGTTAACTAATTCACTTCTTCAACTTCTTTCAGAGATTGGTGAACTTGCTTATCATGTCCAACTTACTGTTTTGTATTTCCTTTGCCGCCCACTCTTTTTCATTTGTTTTATTTCTTTCGTCTTCTCGCGTTTTGATGTCCCTCTCTAGTACGGAATTGACCAGGGTGATGTCCACGGAGTTACTTGAAGCCACCGCTCTTTGTAAGCGATCGGTGGCCTCTTTCAAGAGGGTTTCAACAATTGCTCGTTTTTGTTTTTCAGAGGCCTGCTTTTCTTGCAATGATTTCTCAAGTGTATCTAGCTCTTTTTTGATATGGAGGTCAACTAGGTTTAGCTCCCTTTCTTTCTCTTAGTCTCGAATGTTTCGTTCAGCAGTTTGTTCTTTTGCCTTGCTCTCCACATAGTCATGGTATCTTGACCTAGCCAAAGTCAACATTCTTTTGGAATAGGAAACCTTTCTGGTTCGCCTCCATATGTTCAATTCATCAATCACACACAGCTTCGTATTTAGGACTGTTTCTGGCATGGAGGCTCTTTCCGGTGGAAGAAGTCTCCCTGAGAGCACAAAAAACCTCTCTACGTCAGTACTGCCGTCCAATAATGTTGATGCAGCTTTTACAAGCTTCGACAAAAACACACACTTTTGCCCACCAAAAGAATCCATCATTGAGAAGATTTAATGCCAGTAATGGTAACGTGTGATGGTGTTGATTCTACTGAGTTCTTGGCTTGTAGTAATATCCACTCACTTCTAAAATCGTCAACATTTACTCCTACAGGGATTTCTCGAGCAAGCATAGCTGTATCTGACAGACTTCTAGCTCTTTTCCTTTCTGTAGGATCCAGGCACCTAAGTACTTGGCCAAGGCTATTAGAAGAGATGGGGCACTTCCTGATCAAGTGTTCAGTAGCTGCCTTGAAATGCCTTGGCACCCTTCGATGGAACCCTTGTCTTTCTGCCAAGGTGAGTTTCTGAGCATCTAACGCAAGCTCAACCTGCTCACCTACAATAGTGTCCTGCAAATATTTGTCCAAGTTCTCAAGCAAACTGGTAGAAATTTCATCAGCAGACATGATAATGTTAGGTTTCAGAAGTCTCGCAAAAACAGTGGGAAGCAAGTTTTTTATCTTGGCATAACGAGCATGCACAAGGGGTCAGTTCCTCCGAAACGCTGCTGTGAATTTCGTAAAAAGCTCAGATGAGGAATACACGAATTTGATTTCTGAAAGCATATCTTTCCTTTTTATGTAGCATACGATCTTGAGGTACTTTGCTGATGAAGCAACATGCTTTAAATATTTTTTCGATGTCATGTAATGCAAAAAGTACTACAAGAGTGCCGGCCACTGGTCAATCGCTCAGCAAACAGCAGGACCATATGTCAGCCACCTTATTGGGACGTGCTGAATGAAACTTTATATGAGACGCCTTTTTTTTCTGGCATTTTAAAAAATCCTTACATCATGCAGGCCAACTAAGGAAAATATGCCTCAAGATGGCAAGAAAGTTGGATGAATCCTTGCCAAATTCCTGGAGCCCTTTCACGTGCATAAGATGGATGTTACGCATTCCAATGCTCACAAGCCCTTTTGAAGAATTTTGCAGGGGTCGGTTGCAACGAGATGCGTATGCAGTAAAATGACAACTCATCATCACCAGTCCGACACCATCTGTTTATCTTTCTGCCACTCCTGTCTGCTTTAGTTAACCAGGAGCGATACAATTTGCAGTTGCCTATTGTCATTCCTAAATACACTTAGGAAACGAATAGAAAAAATTACGTATATGAGATGGGTTGCCTCTCCTCAATAGCTCGCTCTTACGCTAAAGTTTCTTTTTTTAACTTTTAATAGAGGTTATTATTCTAATTAAAAAGCCTTTGTGATTCAGGAGTCATTCTTAAACAACTGGAACAAAAACCAAACTTAGGTTATTATAAGGTTATTATTAGTTTAAAAAAAAGTAAAATTAATATGCAAGTTTTATTTTAATTATTCATGTACGGTGAGCCAAATTCAAAACCTGTATTAATTTAAAAACGTCCAGAAATTAAATAGAAAAAAACATTTTTTTTTAACTGAAAGTAAGGAGCGACATTAAAACTTAAAACGAACAGAAATTATTCCGTATATGAAAGGTGCTGCCCCCTCCTGAACGTCCCGCTCTTTACGCTAAAGTTTTTTAATGTTTTATAAAGTAGAGTTGTGAGAAAGAGTCCAACTTTAGCGTAAAGAGCAGGGCGTTGAGGAGGGGGCAGCCCCTTTCATATACGGAATAATTTCTGTTCGTTTTAAGTTTTAATGTCGCTCCTTACTTTCAGTAAAAAAAAACTTTTTTATTTAGTATTAGATAAGAATGTACATTTCGGTCATTTGATGGCTTAAAACTATAAATGATTCTTTTACCATAGTTGAACCTCTTTCAATCGGATCAAATAGTTCGTGGTAAAGAATTGCAAGTAAGTGGTGACTTTGGGCCAATAGCAACCGAAACTCTAAAAAAGGGATTTCGATAACAATTAATACATAAAAGAAATTGTTCTGTTTGTTGATTCCAAATATATAAAATCCAGTAAGCTTAATGTTACATATCGAATTCTACGAGCCTCAGAAAATATACCTGATTTTCGGAAAAAGGGTAAAACACCCCTAAAAAGAGAAGTGATCTTAATTAGAATTAAACCATTAGACTTTTCAAGCTCCTATCAACAACAATGTGGAATTTTACAATCTTTTCCACAGGGAAGATCACGGATGAGCGTGTATTTATTCATTGCTTGTGTTTTTTCCCAGGGCGATCGTATCGAACCAATGGTCTAAGGGGACCAGGAGGGATCTCATTCGAACGGAAATGAATATTTGTAGTGCTTTTTTAAATGACAAGAAAGATTGCGCCACGGAAAATTTTTGCTTTCTGCCATTTTGTGGCACCAAACTACGATTTTACCTCAAATAGGACCAAGTTGTTATCGCATGAATATTCTGAGATAGCCAATTGATTCAAAATATCAAAAAAGCGTATATTGAGCTTTGGCAATTGTAGAGGAAGTAATTCCGTAAAGTGGCGCATTCGTTCCTGAAAAGTAAGCATTCAGTTCACGATAAATTGCTAACATGGACATTTAATCCTTTATTTAAATAAGCTTCTTCACTTGATTTTTCATTAAATTATGTTTAGGGATATATAGTTGCACACCAGCTAGTATGAAGGAGGGGCGACGGGTCTTTATGTACTGTTTTAGGTTCCAGGTGCCTAAAAGAGTACGTTTCAATACTCACATTATTTAACTCACCAAGAGCCTTGAGTGAATATAGGGATACAAAGAGGGGGGTTAGAAATTAATCTCTCACCTTCCTTTAGTTAAACTAAGCCTGAATAAGGGTGCTCCAAGGGGATACCTGCCTTCTTATCGCAGAATAATATTTCTGTCATTCCTTTTAAAGCCTGATTTAACTAAACTGATTTGCTTCATGTTTCATAAGATTAAAAACACTGATGTGTAACTGTGTAATCAGCTATTACAAAGAAGGGGCAGTGGTTCATTTTCTAGGCGGGAGGGCAGTTGCCTCAAAGAGTGTATTTTAATACCTAAATGTCTTCACATTCGTTGAACCTCCAAATAAAAATAGAATGATTATTCGGGGCGGAGGGGGGTGTAGAAATTGATATCTAATCCCTCTTGATTCCCGGGAATATTTTTGGTCTACACCTTTATTATCGGTATGGGGAGGGGGGATTGTACCCTTCCCATTGCGACAATTTTTCTCTATTTAGCATAAAATATTACATTCACATGTCTACCAGCATAGATGTGGTTTAAGCGAAGCAGAGCATCAGGAGCATCTCCAAGAAATTTGCTGGAGGGGGGGGGATTCAGAGAGTGCTACCACGAGTTTTGTTTTCTTTGATTTAAAATGGTAATATTTTTCTTTTCTTATTTATATAGCATGTTTCGATGTATTTAAATATCATAGAACCCGATGTCGACGTCACAAAGGCTTTAATTGTGGAAGAGACCAAAAGTCAAGCATAATTTTCATGAACAGTAATATCCCTTTCTGTCCACCAGAAATTTTGTAATAAAAATATTATTTGGAATTTGTTAAATAAAACTAAACCTCATCGAAAATTTTGACCAAGTATTCAAATTTTGTCTGAAATTTTAAGTGCAGTCCAACATTTCAATTCTTAAGCAGAACAGCTGAAAAAAAGGGACACTACCATTTGATCTACAGTTATTGATATATGCACTGGAGGTGTATGGGACCGGTAGCCCTCATCACATCTTGGTTAGGTCTGTGCATAATCTGAAAAAACGATCTGAAATTAATATTAATAAAAAAACATTTTTTTTCGGCTGAAAGTAAGTAGCAGTATCAAAGGTCAAAACGAACAAAAACATTCCGTATTTCAGGGGGGGCTGTCCCCTCCTCGGCCCCTCGCTCTTTACGCTAAAGTTGGACCTTTTGTCCCAATTCTTTAAGAATGACTGCTGAAACACAAGGATTATTAAATTAGAATAAAAAGCTTTTAAAGGACTAAAATACATTAGCGTAATGACCGAGAGATTGAGGAGGGGGCAGTCCCCCTCATGCACGGAATAATATCCCTTCATTTTAAGTTTTAACATTGCTCCTTACTTTCAGTCGATAAAACTTTTTTTTTTAATTTAAGAATGATTAGGGATATAGTCCTAGCTTTGTAGCACCCTAATAGCTAACCCTTAATTTATGCTAGCTACCTGGCATGCATCTTTTCCCCCATCAGCGTAACCAGCACATACAAAAATGTCGGTTATGGGTTGAATATATGCCCTGTCGCAATCTTCGTTTCGCCAAACCGGAATCTGCACTTCTCGAAGTATATTACTTTCACGGCCACCTGCAAGAAAACAATGTGTATTATTAATAAAACTACAAGTGCAACAAAGCGTTGACACATCAATGACTTTTACTCGCATTACTTGACATTTAAATTCGCCTTGTCCTTTAAATTTATATGTGTTTATACTCAACAATCGACCTGACACTTGACCTAATTGATAAACTATGGTTTTATAAAAAAATGGAAGGTGATCATGTAGTTGCCAGTCCACTTAGCTCCCGCCGGGAGCAAGCAGTATTGAAGATTTTTTCCTCATGCTCCTACGAACTTTACACTCATTACTGATTATAAATAAATAATACTAAGTAGTAAAATTTGTCACCGAAACGAAACACAAAAGAAGAAGAAACAAGAACGCCATATATGCCTGGTTTTATGGTGTAATTTCAAGTCTGAAATGTACCAATCTGCTTGCAATGTGCTTTGCATTAATTAAGCCTAGCACTTACTTTAACTTTCGTACTGTGAATAAGAAAGGGAAAGCTAGACTAAAGAAATTGGAGCAAAGGTTGAACTAAATTGTTATCTATTATACTTACACTTTGAAATTTACCAAATCCACACTGTTTTGCAAACTATAATAAGTATTGCTCTGACACTCAAACAACTTCAAAGTCAGTCTTTTTCCTGGAAAGAATTGTGGTTGATTGTGTACTCGTCAGACAATCACAGACTAAGCTTCTAAGACAATCACAGACTAAGACAATCACACACTCTAAATTCCTTTCTTAGGAAGGCAGATATGCAAAGGCTCATGTGACCTACACAAAATTGGTCTGAGGGACCCTTCCTTGAGGGATAATTTGCAAATTTATGGCCGTTAATACTTTGATTTCTGTAAAAAGCAAATTACCTAGCATAATGATACTTATTAGACTAAGATATGCTCCAGGTCAAGTTTTAAAAGAAGAACAGTGTGGTCTTGGGAAGGTTAGGGGATGTGTCGACTAAATTTTTACCTTTAGATTAATAATTAAAAAGTGTCTGAATAATCAGACCCCTTTAGTACTCAGTATTATAGATTATGAACAGGCATTTGTTTCAGATGATAAAAAAGCTTTAGTGAAGGTCTTATCCTTGTAAGATAGTACTTGCCATTTTTCGTAACGCATTTTTCTGGTTTGTTAAGAGGTTACTAAGGTTACTGTGGTCACTATGGTACTCTGGTTATTACGTTCGTTCTTTACCAGGTTGCTGCTACCGCTAGAACCATGATAACAGACAACTACATTGAAGCGCTTATGGCTATGCACAAGAACAAAACTCCTGCGGTTAAGGTAGGAAGTGAGGTCAGTACTTGGGTTGGTGTTGAATCAAGAGTTAGGCAGGGTCGTGTCCTCCCCCCTCTTATACGGATTACTTTGATGAACAGATATATAGATACAGATGACTTGTGCGGATGTAAATAATTTGAGTGTCCTAGATAAAATTGTTAGTAAAATAAATAAATTTTTGGAGGCTTTTAAAGTTCAGGGTGCTAAAGTAGGTTGAAAATTAATGTTAAGAAGATTAAGTTGCTTATACTGGGAATAAATGAGGGTTAACAAATGATGTTGGGTAACGAGAAGATCGATCAATGGATAGCTTCAATTACCTGGGCAGTGGTGGATGCACTAAACGTATAAAAGGAGAATAGCCTAGGCCCAGGGTGTTTTTTTTCCTAGATGAAAAAAGTTTGTAATAATAGGAAGATACGTCTTCGAACAAAGATTAGAATATTGGAAGCTACGGTATTGACAGTGATCAAGCATAGCTCTGAAACGTGGGTGCCTGAACAGACTGAGAAAGTTTTGCTAGATATTTTTCAGGGTATTATCTACGGATAGTTTCAGGTGCCCGTTTGACTGACTGAATGTCAAACAATAACTTGCACGAAATATGTGATTAAACCCCACTTTCTTGGGATAAATCAAAAGACAGGTTATGATGTTTAGGCCACATTTCAAAATGAAGGCTGACAAAGTGCCAAAGATAGTTCTTTTTGGCTATCCAAACTGAGGCCAAACGAAAAGTAGGTTGTCCCCCCATGAGGTGGGAAAGGTCATAACGAAGGACTTGGAACTGAATATGGAACTTCATGGGAGGGGGTAAAGAGGCATAAAATGATGAAAGGCAAACGAGGGACAAGAAGTACTATGAATTAGGACGATCTGTCTTTTAGATTTGACCCCTGACACTTTGTCTATTTCTGCTTCCTTCAGCTTGGCATGAGCATAAAAAAAAAAGAATTATATGTACTCTTTAACAAATGCTAGACTAGATTCTAGTGACACTTAAGAAAAAGGAAAAACATAGTTTACCATAATCGGTCGCTCCAAATCCTGTTACAGTCGGAATTTCCCCTACAAGCGAAAATTCATCATCTTCAGTAGAAGGGAGGCAAACGGGTCTCACATAATCTGTATATTTGGCTTTGCCATCAAGTGTAAATATTGCAACGTCATTATAAAAGCCATGAGCTCTGAAATTGGGATGGACTCGAACTTCTTTAACTTTGTAAGACTGCATTTTCGAAGTGTCTCCTGTTATTAGATTAGTTCTTCCTAGTTCGACACTGAATTGAGAAGTATCAAACCTAAAAGTATTTAGGAATTGAAATTGTGAAGCTTGTCCTTTTAATCAAAAGGAAATTTATTTGGTTCATAACAGTGACATTCCTGATCCTGTCATATGCAATTTGAAAACCTAAGGAAAAAATCCGAAATTCACGACAAAGTTTCTTAATTCAACTAAAATTGCCGATTTCCCACCCCATTACTTGAAACTAAATGGTTATGCCAATTTCAGATATTTCAGAGGGCTTAGGTGTTGGAACAAAGATTATGAATGAGTCTGAACAGCTAAAGAAAAAGGCATCGAAAAAGTCTGAGTTAATGATGCACGAAAATGAAGCGCAAGTGAGACCTGGTGCTAAAAGACATTTGACAACAAGTATCACAACGAACACATCGAATAGTAAATGAAATCTGCAGTTAGAAGAGAAGCAATAGTGACTTTCAGAAGAAAACAAATCCTATCAAATGGATGTTTCTTTCATGCAGTAACAGGAAGGAGGAACTGAATTCACGCCAAACTTTCTTAACTCGATTGTTATTGCTTATTTGACGCCTCATGACTTAAAACAAAAAAATAACAAATATGTATAGTCCCTTTAAACGAACAACTGTGCATTTATTTAAAACATCTTTTTGTTAGAATTACATGCCTTTTTAGTATTTTTACCACGGTGATTGCATCAAAACTAATCGATAGTCGTAATGTTCTCAGCTTCAATGGAGCTGGACAAATTTATCACAAAATCAGTTGAGCGGCACATACATCACAAACCCCTTAAGATGATTTTGAACCACCTTCATGTGGCCCAATACACTTTATGGACCCCGATAAAGCTGTTGGAGAACACCTTGCACATCCTTTAAATTATTGGATTTACCGTAAGCTAATGGATCTCTTGGAAGAAATATTACGAGACAAAAACAACTATGCCAAAGGTTACATTAAAATGCGAGAAGTAAAGGATGATGTAAATAAACGTGCTGCTTCAATGGGACAACAGCTACGGTTAGAACACAAGTGACAATAAGAATCAATATATATAAGCATGCCACGTAGCCGTGCCGGGGACCGGCGGCGATACTGCCGGTCTCCTGGAACTATATGATTATGTATATATATATATATATATATATATATATATATATATAGATATATATATATATATGTATATACATATATATATATATATATATATATATATATATATATATATATATATATATATATATATATATATATATATATATATATATATATATATATATATATATATATATATATATATATATATATATATATATATATATATATATATATATATATATATATATATGATATCATTTGAAGCTGATTCAGGAATGATAACTATGATTTTGATTAATCTTATTAAATCTTAACTTGTTTCCAAAACAAATTTAAAGAATTTCAAAAGATGGCCTGAAAACCCTCGATTTGTTGTGAAAAACCTTTCGAAAGTTTGTGGCCCAAAACGGAGCTGAGGTATACAGAACGTTATGTTTCTATTTTACTCATGAAAAAAAAATCAATAAAATGTGCAGGACAGCATCGACAATCTGACAGTAGCTCTGACAACATTTAGTTTTTAAGAAAAGCCTAATCAGAATTTTCTAGCACGAAGGGTCAAATACTCTAGTTAACGTGTTAATTTAATTTTGGCAAAAATTATTATGAAATATTAATTTAATGAAAATTTTAAACATTTTGTCTAAATTAGAGGGTACCATATGACGCATAATACTGAGAACATGTCGATGTGTCATCCCTCAACCCCCTACCTGTTCCGGATTTTAGTTCTGATTAATGAATATAGCCATTACAAGAAGTAAAAATTTATATGTAAATATAAGTATTTACATCGATAGAAGGCGGGATGATGGTGACCTAGGGGCTTAAGCCACTCACCATCTAATCTCCATATTTTTATGATTATCTCCATATTCTCGTGTGTTTTTTTTTCATTTTACATTTATTCAATTTTATTGTACCCTCATGAAAAAGAGACACAGAAAAGACTGAAACAATGCTTTAGAAATAGCGCAATAACAAGAAACACGAGGCATGTTCGTAATAGTTACTTTGAAATATATTATTTCTTAGACCATCCTATCATAAGCAGCGCAATAGCGCTGTCTAAGTAAAGAGTGAAGTGGGCACAATATAGTATTTTTATTTTTTTTTAGATCAGGGCACTTCGTGTAGAAGGTGTTGTCAAAGAGACTTTGGAAGGGGCTAATTCGAATGGAAACCGAAAGTTCTAGTGCCTTTTTTAATAGTCGAAAGTGATTGGAGGGAAACCAGCTCCCCCCATGTCCATCATTTCCCCAAACATATCCAATTAAAATTTTGAGACATCCATTTGGGCAGCGTAATTACGCTGCCTAAGTAAAGAGCGATGTGGGAACAATGTTTTATTTGTTGGTTTATTTGTTTTTTTGTTGGGCACTTCACATAGAAGGTGTTGCTATAGAAACTTCGGAAGAGGCTTATTCAATTGAAAATTACAGGTTCTAGTGCCCCTTTTAGCAGTCGAAAGTGATTGGAGGGTAATCATGCCCCCTCCCCCTACACCCATCATTTCCTCAAATACATTCAATCCGAATTTTTAGATAGCCATTTTGTCCAGCGTAGTTGAAAGGTCCGGTAATTACGTTTTTGAGGATGACAACCCCTCAGAGCCCTCAGGGCAAAAAAAATATTAAAACTTTAAGTAACGAATATAACAGTATATAACTGACAATCAACGGTACTTTTTTTTTTTTTTTTTTTTTTTTTTGTTTTTTTTTTTTTTGGTTGGACTACTGAAATCGAATGTTAAGATGAGTAGGGCTGACAACCCCCATGCCTTCTCAAGACCAGAACATATTTTGCACTTTACCGAAAAACACAACAAGTGACAATAGATTGTCGGTTTAATATACATATTAAATAAAAAAAACAAGTTTTTTTTTAACTGAAAGTTAGGAACTACGTTAAAACTTAAAACGAACAGAAATTATTCCGTATATGAAAGGGGCTGTCCCCTCCTAAACGCCTCGCTCTTTACGCTAAAGTTTTTCATTGTTTAAAAAAATAGAGTTGTGAGAAAGTCAAACTCATTTGAATTTTTTTCAGTAAAGTACAAATTATATTCTGGCTTTTAGAAAGCATAGGGGTTTTGAACCCTACTCACATTAATTTATGCTCGTTTTGAGTTTGACTCTAATATTTATTTTAATTTTTTTTGGTTTCATTAAATTCGTTTTAGGTTTCATTTATTTATTGATACTGATTTGGGGTAGTTGTATGCTTGGTAGATTATATGATAGTCCGGACGCCAGGTGCTGAAAAAGTGAACCATACCACGACGGAATGGGGCTGCTACGAGAATTAGCCTACCCTCCACCCCCTAAATTGACCATGCGGGTTCAAAAATACCAATGGAACTTGCTTGCAAGTGGTGGAACACTCCGAAACTTGACATTTTATTATATTTTGGTGTTTCATGCAAGAAAATGCATGTTCCACAAAGTTTGAGGTGCAGTTTTCAGCTGAAATAGAAATGCCTAGAAGTCATAGAATGTTTTCATAACAAAATAACACGATTAGTTACAAGAAATGGCAGAGTTAAAAAAAAATGGCAAAACTATAGGAGTCTTGAACAGTCTTGGAAAGTATAAACAAAATCAAATTGAATATTAGATATATAATGATATTAATTGTTGAAAGATCCATCAGTTCAAGATTTTTTTTCACTGTAATTTTTATTTTCATTTTCAATGCTGTAAGAACTGGAAAATAATAAATTAGTAATATACGAGTAATTCGTTTTCAGTGAAGCACCAATGACGCAGAAGGCTTTAGGTTTTTACAGTTAAAGAAGGGGGCAGTATCCAAATTTTGCTTGTAGTGAAACTATATTTGTCTTGACCAATCTTGAAAAGAACTAATAAATTAAACTGAATATTTGATGCATAATGATATTAATGCTAAAAGCTCACCAGTTCAAAATTTTACTGTAATTTTAATATTTATTTTCAATATTAAGTACAAAAGAAACATTTATAATATAATTCGTTTTCAGTAAAGCGCCAATGACGCAGTAGGTTTTAGGCTTCTGCAGTAATACGATACCCAAACTCTTGTTTGTAGTTATTTTTATTCGATTCAAACTTGATTTACAAATTCAATTTAAGTTTCACTCGTTTTAAGATTTATTTATTCGCTTACATTAATATATATTGTATGTTTGTTCGCATTGATTGTTTATTTAATTTCAGTTCGTTTTAAGTTTCATTTATACATTAATGGCAAAATATTTGTTTTCGTTTTAAGCTTGATTTTCATATTCAATCCAAGCATTACTCGCTTTAAGATCTATTTATTCATTTATATTATTACTTGTTGTATGTTTTTTGCTATGATTGTTTATTTAATTTCTGTTCGTTTTGGGTTTCATTTATTCTTTAATAGTAATTTCTGGTCGTTTTGAGTCTGAATTTTAACAGGTATTTGTATCTCCTGAGTTTAGAATGGCCTTTACTTTTCTTTGAAAAACTTATTTTTTCGGAAAGTTTTTTTTTAATTAATTTTTGTTCGTTTTTGATTGCAAAAAGTTCCAAGCTTTTTTTTGGCATGGGGGGGGGTGCTTACTCTTTGATAAAAACCTTATATATGAACAATAGACAGCTTGCATAACTTGTGGACAGCGATTGACAACAATGAATGGATTGAAAAAATAGCTCCAATAAGGGGGTTTAGACCATTTCACTTGCTGAAACAAAGGGATCACGACTGTTTGGAATTGACCTTAATAGGAATTTGTGTGCCAAAGCAATTTTGCATCTATCACAGAGTATGTATTTTAACCTTATAATTGGATAATTATAATAGATTTCCTATGTGTTCTTCCCATACAAAACCCCTTCCCATAAGTTATAAACCCCCTTAATAAGTTATGCCCCAGGGCTTAACCTGCAACGCCTACCCCTGGGCCCTGGTGGGCTGTGTCGACACCGGAGTTTTTTGTTATCAGAACTTTGAACTATTTTAACAAAATGTCTATCTTCAAAATTTTTATCTGATGTATTTAGGGCGTGGAGGAGGGAGAGGGGCTAGTTGCCCTTCAATCTCTTTTGACTCTTAAAAAGTGAACAAGAACTTTCAATTTTCAATCAAATGAGCCCTCTCTAAAGTTTATACGAGCATCCCTTCCATAAGAAATAATATGAAGGATTCGGAGAATCCTTAAATTACAACCCTTGCCCCGAGGGCTTTGGGGGAGTTGTAATCCTCAAAGACTTAATTTCCAGAACTTAAAACTACGTTTAATAAAATGGCTGTCTTAAAATTTTGATTGGATGTGTTTGGGGAAAAGGTGGGCGTGAGGGGGGGGGGGGTTAGCTGCCCTCAAATCACTTTCGACACTTACATAGGGCACTAGCCCTCGGAATTTCCAATCGAATGAGCCTTTTTTGAAGTTTCTACGACACCGCCTTCTATAAAAACCTTATATGCCCCCAGGGCATAACTTAAAACCCTTGCCCTGAGGGTTGTGGTGGATTGTCCTCCTCAAAAACATATTTTCTATCTGGAAATCAACTACGCTGAACAAAATGGCTATCTCAAAATTTTGATTGGATGTGTTTGGGGAAATGATGGGCGTGGAGGGAGGGGCTAGTTGCCCTCCAATCACTTTCGACTATTAAAAAGGCCACTCGCCCTTAAATTTCCAATCGAATGAGCCTGTTTTGAAGTTTTTACGACAACGCCTTCTATAAAAACCTTATATGCCCCAGGGCATAATTTAAAACCCTTGCCCATAGGGTTGTGGGGGAGTGTCCTCCTCAAAAATATATTTTCTATCTGAAAATCAACTACGCTGAACAAAATGGCTATCTGAAAATTTTGATTGGATGTGTTTGGGGAAATGATGGGCGTGGGGGGGAGGGGCCTAGTTACACTCCAATCACTTTCAACTGTTAAAAAGGGCACTAGCCCTTTAATTTCCAATCGAATGAGCATGTTTTGAAGTTTCTACGACAACGCCTTCTATAAAAACCTTATATGCCCCCAGGGCATAACTTAAAACCCTTGCCCTGAGGGTTGTGGGGGAGTATCCTCCTCAAAAATATATTTTCTATCTGGAAATCAACTACGCTGAAAAAAATGGCTATCTGAAAATTGTGATTGGATGTGTTTGGGGAAATGATGGGCGTGGGGGGAGGGGGGCTAGTTACACTCCAATCACTTTCGAATATTAAAAAGGGCACTAGCTCTTTAATTTCCAATCGAATGAGCCTGTTTTGAAGTTTCTACGACAACGCCTTCTATAAAAGCCTTATATGCCCCCAGGGCATAACTTAAAAACCCTTGCCCTGAGGGTTGTGGGGGAGTATCCTCTTCAAAACTATATTTTCTATGTGGAAATCAACTACGCTGAACAAAATGGCTATCTCAAAATTTTGATTGGATGTGTTTGGGGGAATGATGGGCGTGGGGAAGGGGCTAGTTGCCCTCCAATCATTTTCGACTATTAAAAAGGGCACTAGAACTCTCGATTTCCAATCGAATGAGCTCCCTTTGAAGCTTCTACGACGACCCCTTCCATATGAAGTGCCTCTGGAAAAAAAAAAATAAACAATAATAAAACATTGGAGCCGTATGGCCTTTACTATAGGCAACGCTACAGCGTTGCCTCTGATTTCTGTTTGGTTTGGGTCTCATTTATTTATTAATGGTGATTTGTGGTAGTTTTACGCCTGGAAGAGTATTTGACTTTATTTCTGCTCATTTTTGGTTTAATTGAGCTCTTTACTTTTCTTTGAAAAACTTACTTGGTGGAATTGTTTTTTAAATTAATCACATAACAAGGCCGTTAGGGCATGAAAAAAACCCCAAGAGTCTGGGGACAAGGGTTTATTAGTTATGTCCCGGTGGCATATAAGGTTTTTGTGGAAGGGGTTGTTGTGTGAACTTTAGAGGAGGCTAATTTGATTGGAAATTTATCGTTCTAGTTTCCTTTTAATAGTCAAATGTGATGGAAAGCAACTAGACCCCCCTCTCTGACACCCTCTTTGCCCCAAACGAATCTGATCAAAATTGTGAGATAGCCACTTTGTTCACAATAGTCCAAAGAGCATATAACAATGCCTTCAGGGTGGACACAAACCCCCAGAGTCCAAGGGCAGTGGTTGAAAGTTATGTTCTGTTTTCCTAGGGTTTTTATGAAACGGGTTGTCGCATAAAATTGGGATCAGATGGGGCTCATTTGGTTGGAAGTTCTATTGCCCTTCTTAACAGTCACAAGTGAATGGAGGGCAGCCAGCCTCTCCCCCATAACCCGATCATTCTCCCAAACACATCTGATCAAAATTTTTATTTTGAATGCTGCCACTACTACTACTACTATCACACGTCTCCATCTACAATATTGAGGGGAGATTTGAACTAAATCAAAAGACGCTATGTGCATGTACATTGTCAAAAGAGAGTATCTCAAGAATTGATTTGGATATTAAGTTGGAACTTCCAGAGAACGCTAAAAGGGGAACAGCATCAGACCAAAAGGCAATATGTGCTTGCTACTGCTATTAATAGTAACACCAATAATACTACTGTAACTACTATTAAAATTGTGCCTAGGGGTATGAAGGAGAAATCTTCGAGGAATTATTTTTGGAGGAGGGGAGATGAACATAGTCGCAACACGCCGTCTGTATGCAGGTTGTCAAAAGGGCGTAACAGAAATATCTTAGGAACAGTTTGGTGTGTGAAGTTAAAACTAACAGGGCTTGTTGTGGGGGATGTTCAACTAACTAAAAGAAAATATTTGCATCCTAATGCTACTGCATCTACCCATATTACTACTACTGATATTGTTATTACTACTTCTACTGCTACTATTGCCATTAAAGCCAAGGCTACCACAATTAATTCTACTGCTACTACTACTACTACCGCTGCTACTAAGACTTAGGGTAGTAAGGCGAAACATTTGGGAAATATTGAAACTGTATGGAACTGAATCGAAACACAGTATACCCACACAGACTGTCAAGAGGACGTATCAGATATGCTTCAGGAACGGTTGATGAAGTTAAGTTTAAACTTTGAGCGTGTGTTGAAGGAGATGTTGAAGAAACCAAAGGTGCTATGCGCATGCTGCTACTAATGCTACTACAACTATTGCTACTATGCAAGCTAAGAGTATTAAGGTGAAGCTTTCAAGGAATATTTAGGCGGATGTTGAGCTAAATAAAAAAGTTCTAGTGCCCTTTACAAGAGTAAAAAAAGCTGGAGGGCAAGCACCCCTCCTCCCAAGCCCATTCATTTTCCAAACACATCCAGTATAAATTTTCAGACAGCCATTTTGTTCAACATAGTAGAACGGCCCAGAAACTAAGTCTCTAGGGCTATTGGGTATGTCAACCTCTCACAATTATGCAATTGTCCCATTATGTTTTAAAACTAAATTTCTTGAAACTAAATCAAAAGGCATGTGTGTCTGGTTGCCAACAAGACACCTCATCAAAATATATTGAGAATGACTGGGAATATTAAGTTGGAACTTTCGGGGCTACTACTATTACTACTTCTGCTCCTAATATTTAAATAAATCAAAAGAGTATAAGTGCATCCAGGTTTTCCAAGAGCATAAATATAATTTTTTGAAAATGATATTATGTTTTATTTTTCAGGTCAACTTGAGGAGGTATAAAGTTAAATTAAACAATACTATTTGTATCAGGATTAAGCATTGGTGAAAAAGTTTCTCCAAAATACAAATAGCAAGCCAAACTACGGATTTTTATAGAAAAAACAGAAAAGATATAAAAAAAATTCCACGAAAAAGACTATGTTAATGAAAAACGAACGGAAATTAATTCAAAACCACAAAACAAGTTTTTCAAAGAAAAGTAAAGAAATCCATTAAACCAAAAATGAGCAGAAATACGGTCAAATATTCTTCCAAGCATAAAACTACCGCAAATCACCATCAATAAATAAATAAAACCCAAAACGAACAGAAATTAAAATAAATAACCGAGTCAAACTCAAAACGGGCAAAAATGAACATGAGTAGGGCTGACAAGCCCCATGCCTTCTCAAGGCCAGAACATAATTTACACTTAACTGAAAACAAAATATATTTTAAATTTTGTTCAGTTTTTTTACTTTAATAAAAATAAAAAAAATATTAAAACTTTAAGGACTAAATATCAGTATGTGCGTATTAAACGGATAATCCACGGTCATTTGTCTTTTTTTTCAGTAAAGTTCAAATTATTTTTTGGTCTTGAAAAGACATGGGGGTTGTCAGCCCTACTCATGTTAATTTTAGCTCGTTTTAGTTTGACTCAGTTATTTATTGTAATTTCTATTCGTATTGGATTTGATTTATTAATCGATGGTGATTTGCGGTAGTTTTAGGCTTGGAAGATTATTTGACTGTATTTCTGCTCATTTTTGGTTTAATAGAGCGCTTTACTTTTGTTTGAAAAACTTATTTTGCGGGAAAGGTTTTGTAAATTAATTTGAGCAAGAAACACAAAATAGGGCCTTTCCATAAAAAAAACTCATAAATGATCTTATGAACCAGGAAAAGTTCTCATTAAGGTTCAACGCGCGATTAGACACCATTTTGAATAATTTTCCTCAAACCTTTTTTTTTCATTTTTTTTTTAAAATGAGTTCCAGCCTTATCATACCTTTAAAAGTAAACATCAATGATGAAAATGATGATGAGGACAAAACACCAAATGGAGCAAATGAAACAAACATATAGGAAAGTGTGGAAAAAATTATAAAAAGCAAAACCGAATCTTCAGAGAATGGGGGGGGGGGGGTCTTGGAGAGTACCTTCTCCTACGTACATACCTGACCCTTTATTAATAAAATATTACATTCAATTGAATTATCTAGGAAATCATTTTTTATAGGTAGGATTAAAAGAAAATGCCATATGGGTAACAAACTCAAATTACATTGACGTTCTAGAGCTAGAACTGCATCAGAATGCTGCTGCCAAATTAAATATGAAAATGAAACCATGCACGTTTTACGTGCAGAAAATACCAATTCACTTTATATGGTTAAGTAACCAAGATGATCAAGGTCTTTTATTATTTCTTTTTTTTTTTACGGATATTCACAAAGAATTACAAACGAAAAAGGTTACTTAAAGACAACAAGGCGTGTTTTATGTAATATAGGGTCAAACAAAGTGGTTCCTATTGGGGGGAGGGGAAATTGACCCCTTTAATTTTCTTGCCCGCCCCCCTAGATTTTGAAAAGTATATATTTTTGGTATTTTCACTGAAAATATATTAATAAATAAAAAACAATAAATTCCCCCCCTTAAATTTGAAAAATAACATCCCCCCCCTGAATCTTTGTAACTTTATGCTATCGGTCAAAGATTTTCTTATCGTAGTTTTCTAATCGTACCCCCCTCATTCTCAGTTACAAATAAAAAGAATAAAAAGATTGAACGCTATATCATCAATCTTAGAACGGAGATATTAAGATTAGTTGTGTTTGCACAAAATGGACGGTCGAAATTAGTATCAATAATTAAGTTGCAAGAGTATAAAAGTCATGGAATGCTTAGAGGTGGCTTACTCATTGAATATAAGTTACTTAAAAAAAAATAATTAAGTTGGCTATGCGTAGCTGAAATTACCAATTATTACGTTTGAGATTAACCTTTGAATTAAATTTTGAAAAAAAAACATGTTGTTCGAGTAGAATATATTTAACATTTAAGATACAGTGATGCTCCTCATTCCCACTTTCACTAATTGGGTTGTAAAATGATAAGTAAATAAAAAGTATATTATATCTGCAATAAGGAGTTTGAAAAGTCCCTGGAAATGTCTACTTCAGAACAATTTTAAATTATGGGGAATATTATTCTTCCTAAAGTAAATTATTCACCTGAATTGCTTAATTGGATGAAAAATACGTTTATGAGATGTTAAATAGATTTCCATAAATTGAAAGATAGCAGAACGAGCACCAAAAAATAACCTTAAGGATGTAGGTTCTTGAAGTCACAAAACAACAATTAGATCCTTATTTTGGTCATTATTGTGCAAGAGTCATACAAAATTGTAAACCCCTTTGCGATTATAAGTTGGACAAAATTCTAGCAAGAGCTTGAAATAAAAATTAAGTCACATGCGTTTTATCAACTGTTTGATAACATTATACAGTTGATAAAACGCATGAGAGGAAATAAGACACTTTAAAGACTCTTTAAGCGAAATAGGTTACCATAAATAAAGATAATTGCCTTTCATATATTAGCTCGGTTATTTTCCAACGCACCAGAATAAAACTTGACACAGTTAAAATGTGTATTGCTTTGACAAAGCGAGCATATTTTAACAGTAAATCTTTTTCACGATAATTAAATACATATTTTTAATCTGTTGTCGTCCTTTATATCCGACCGAAAAAATTATTCAACATATATTTTTTCAATTACAGCACTCTCAATTTATAGAAGCAGTTGTAGCTTAACTTCCTGGGACCAGCCGTCCAACACGTTGGACGTTTGTTTCATAAATTTTTTTTCGTCCGAGCTGAACGAAGTCCGTTCTCAGCGATAGCACAGCTCATAAGAAGACACTTGAAGAGCCATCTGTGATTTTTTTTTTCTCAGTTCTAAAAGAAATGGCAGAGAACTTGCAAGCACACTCGCGTGTTAAGTCTGGACGTCGAAGAAAGGATCCAGGTAAGAAAATTTTGAAAAACATATTTTAGTACATTTTTGGGGCTGCAGAGAATCTAGCAAGTACTACTGAGACTAGGCTACTGCTCTAGGCCTAGAACATTGATAATGTTCACATTTAGCCACATCTACTGGTCGGTGTTTTTGCTTGTACAACCGACTGAACGTTCAGTCTGAATGCAGAAGTCCAACTGGTTGGACTGTTTCGTGTTTTTTTTTCAATACGATTGAGGTTCCTGCTGATCGAAATGAAGAGCTGGAAGACCAAGGCAGGGTCCTTAACCCATAGGCACCACCCTAGGATTGCAGAAGTCCTTTTTAGCTTACTGAAAGCCACGTTAACGCCCGAAACCTTCATGTAAATTATTAACAGCAACCGATCCGAGTCGACAGAACCAGATGACGTATTTGACAGGGAACTTCCAGGGCATTTACTCAAAGCATGGGTGGGCGCAAGCGCGAAAATAGGTCCAATTAAAAGGCCGCCTTGAGAGGTCTATTTTTGGTGGCTTTAGTATGCTGACAGGGTGGATATATGTAACTTAACTTAACCAGTTTTTGTTCTTTTTGTTCTTGCTGATAATTAATCTGAATCCAGTTTTCTGTCGCCTAAATTCGTCTTTTTTTTTGCAATTTTGGTTAAAGATGCACTGTCATTACTTGATGACAGTTACCTCAGTGACACAGAAGACATCGTAACTCCCAGGGCATTTTCTCAAGGTATGGGTGGGCGCATGCGCAAAAGTAGTTTCAATTAAAACGCTGCCTTGAGAAGTCTATTTTTGGTGGCTTTTGCAAGTTGACAGGGTGGATGTAGGTAACTTAAATGAATCAGGTTTGGTTCTTTTGTTCTTGCTGATAAGTAATCTGAATCCAGTTTTCTGTCGCCTAAATTCGTCTTTTTTTTTGCAGTTTTGGTTAAAGATGCACTGTCATTACTTGATGACAGTGACCTCAGTGACGTAGAAGACAGTGAAGACAATGAATCTGACCGTACCTGGAGTGTTCCGTTGACTGCTACGGAGGCTGAGCAGCTATCAGATACTGAAGAAGAGCCAGTTCTTGAAACTTCGAGCATCAGGAGATTCAACGCTCTTTTTGATGATGAAGAGGAAGATCCTTCAGCTTACAGCGTGCAAGACGAACCAGGTATTCCTAGTAGTGGCGCAGGAGAGACTAGGTCTGTGAAAGTACGTCATCCACTTAGAAAATGGACACAATCGTCCTGACTTAACGACCCCTTCTAGTATCTTCCGAAAACTACTGAAGATATTTCTCCAAGGATTAAATGGAAACGGCACCAATATTTCCTTGAGTATTTTCCGGATTGTATGTTTGACAAAATGACATTTGCCATGAACTATTACTCCCTGAAAGAAAATCCGGAACAAATCCCTTTCGATATCGTCTTCTGAACTGAAGATTTTTTTGAGGTGTCAATTATGAGTAACCTGAAGTTCCCGAGAATACGTATGTACTGCAGCCAGAAGTTAAAAGTACCCGTTGTCCACCAAACATGTCTCGAGACAGAGTTTTTCAAATGCGAAGGGATTTAAAGTTCCTCGATTATGACGATGTTGAACCGGAGACAAAGACGAAAGGTCGCTTGTGGAAAGTCAAGCCTCTACTAGAAGCAGTTCACCAGTGTTTCAAACTAGAGCGAGAGCAGTTTCTGAGTGTAGATGAGCAGATGATTCCGTTTACGGGAAGGTGCAATCTGGAACAGTATGTTCCTAACAAACCTAATCCCCTTGGACTGAAGAATTTCGTGTTGACTGGATCCTCGGGCTTGGTGTACGATTTTACGATCTACGAGGGAAAAACCACTTTCCTCCCAGACCTGTAAAATAAGATATTAGGAACTGCAGCTGTTCTTTACCTTTCGAAGGAGGTGAAAAGGGCTCTTACCTCTATTTTGACAGGTATTTCAGCAGCATCCGGCTGTCAGAAGAGCTCACAGCTCCCAAAGTAAATGCAACCGGGAAACATATGAAGATCCGTCTGGAAGGTGTCCCAGTAAAAATTGAAAGGGATCTGAAGTGCCTAAGGAGACGAGTGTCGTTTCAGCTTTGTCAGAGAAGATAACGCCACCGCAATAACTCACTGGTTTGATGATAAACTGATATTTCTTGCCTCGAATTGGCACACAAAAGAATAAGAAGTTCCAGTGTTGAGGTATGACAA